>CM053580.1:500471792-500511366 GCA_028627135.1 Pseudochirops cupreus | reverse complement strand
CCCCCTCCTCTGGCTAGGAATTAGCACTGGCTGTGAGTCCTGGATCATCCATCCAGTAGCTTTCTTGTGTAACTGGGTAAGTCACTTTTCTTCACTGGGATTCAATTTCTTTATCTGTAAATTCAGAACTTAGATAAGATTCCAGATCAGAAGATTAGTTTGAGCAAAACCAAGAAGGGATTTTGACCTAACTCCATAATAAGAAGTGAGAATATGTTCTTGAAGGAGGAAATAATGTGATTAATATTGACTTTAGGTATATATGGTATAGGTAGATAGGTAGACTTTAGATATATATGCTATAGGTAGAATGGATTAAGAGAGTACCTAGGAAAAAGTCAAGGAACCAATAAGGTTTCTAGGAGGATGAATACACACAGGCACACTTGTACACACAACATATCCCCATATCCAAATATGAATCTATATATTAAATGGGACCTGTGGTTTCAGTGGTATAGTGAATTCCCTAATTAGTAATAGTGCTGCAACTTGTAGCTGCAGAGGATTTCTTAGGATACTGAAAAGTTAAATGAAATGTCAGAGTTATGGAGCCAGTATGTCAGAGGCAGTCCTTGAATCCAGGTCACCTTGGCATCAACGATTCTCAACATTATGTTTTGCTGCTTCATTTATATAATGGCTCATTTATATACATCCCCTCCCCCTGCCCCACCCCAGGTTTTTAAAGCATTTTGATGACAACTATTCGGTGAGGAGACCGTGGGGTATATTGTAAAACTCTGCCGGGCTGCAGAGTCTGGGGGATGCCATTTCTAATGCCAGTTCTGGCATACTCCCTTGTTATTCTTCTTTCTCAAAGAGGACCATGACATCAGGGAGGTGATGCCTATGACATGCAAGTGAATCGGATCTAAGTGAGGAAGGGCTGTGCAAAGTCACCAGCCTCACTTTCTCCTCCAGAGCCATCTGGTTCCAGTGGCCAGATATGGATCAAAACAACTGGAGATGACCCAGGATGCAGTGGGGGACCTAGGCCAACTCATTTTACCACTTGGCCCTCAGTTTCCTCATATAAACTGATGAAGTTTCTCTTTTTTTTTTTTTTGGAGGGGGAGAAGGGCAGGGCAATTGGGGTTAAGTGACTTGCCCAAGGTCACACAGCTAGTAAGTGTTAAGTATTGGAGACTGTATTGGAACTCAGGTCCTCCTGACTCCAGGGAGGATGCTCTATTCACTGCTCCAACTAGCTGCTCCAAGAAATTTCTCTAACGATCCCTTTCAGTTATTATATTCTCATGAGTCTAGGAAGTCAAGTATTGTTAGCATCTTGTAGGTGAAAGAACTCAGAATCAGAAGAGTTAAATGTGTTGGCCCACAGTCATTGGGCTAACAGCTACATCAACATGTGCACAGACCTGCTGGAAATGAAGTCATCTTCCTCCCAGTCCAGTGTTTTAGCCCTCCTACCTGGGATGGTCACACACTTAGGGTGAACAGTTTAAGACTGCTTACTTAGAAAAATCACCAGCCACGTCACTTCAACAATCATTCATTTAACTACCTACTATGTGCAAGGAATGCCTGAAAGTAGTGGTTCTTGATCTGAAAAAGTGTAAATGAGATGTCTAAGTCAACTTCAGGCTCCAAATGTTCAGTAGAAATATGAATCACTCAGGTTTTCTTGCAGGGAGAAAAGGTGATGATCTAGTCCAATTTGCAGCTGAGCAAATATTGCACCATAATATGGTCTCTATTGTCTTGTCCAGTCTGACTATAAACATATCACAAGATGAGGTTTCTTCCACTTTCTTTAGGAAAACTTGTTTAGTGCCCAGGCTCCTTCCAAAAGCAGAGTCAACTCCTGCAGTTTGCTTATGTACTCTTTCCTTTTATCTAAAAACCACCATCAGCCTGACTCAGAGCAAAGTCTGAGTTATACTATTTGTTTTGAAGAAATTCAGTTTTGTTACTTTGGAACCTGTAAAATAATGCTACTGAGGGGGAAGGGGAAATTTAGCCCTGACTTTAGAGATTATTTTAAGGGCCCTAGCAAGTGGATAAGAACTCTGGGCAATCAACTCCTTTGTTTTAGCTCCTACTACTACTCTTGAATTAAGGGTGAAAAAGTTTAATGGACTTCACTCCTTCGTGGATCAAACAATTCCCTTGTTTCTTTACTCAATTACTGGATTTGTTCTTGTATGTTCATAGAATTTCAGAAATGCTAGACATCAGAGACCACTAGGTCCTAGATCAATCCGTACCAGGGAAAGGATCTCCACTAAAACACAGGTAGTAAGTGATTTTTTTTTTTGTTATTATTAGTGTTCAACTCTTCGTGACCCCATGGACCATACTATCCATGGGGTTTTCTTGGCAAAGATGCTGGAGTGGTTAGTCTTTCTCTTCTCCAGTGGATTAAAGCAATTAGAGGTTAAGTAACTTGCCCAGGATGGCTGAATTTGAACTCAGGTCTTCCTGCCTCCAGGTCCAGCATTCTATCCACTGAGTCACCTACCTGCCTTCTAAATAATTACTCAAACTCTGCTTGAAGATCTCCAGTGAGAGGCAGCTTCAGTGCCCTTTTTGGCAACTATTCCATTTTTGGAAAGAGAGGCAGTATAGCCTAATAAGTAGAGAGCCCACATTGATATTAGGTAAACCCTCAAGTCCTTCCACTGACCAGTACTAGCTGTGTGACCCTTAGTAAGTCATGTGACATCTAAAAAGTTCTGAGAGACAGAATTTCTGGGTAAATTAAAATCAGTTTTATCGACTACATCTAGAAAGCAGTCAATAAAAATAGATTCATTGTCCCTTTGTAGCCAAGAGACTGAACCTGTGAAACCTTCAATATTTATAAAATCTTTTGAAAAAGGGGTGCACCTGAGGGTGAAAATCAACTCTGATTGGTCAAAAAAGAATTTAGAGGAAATGAATATTATAATGAGAGGCGGGCTGTATTAAAATGAGGGTCTTTGGACTTGGATAACCCACATGTTCGTCAGGTTTCGTCAGACAAATACAGAATACTCTCTCCCCTCTCCTTCCTCTCCCTCCTCTGGCTAGGAGTTAGCCCAGGATTTGAGTCCTGGAACATCTAGTGACTTTCTATGTAACTGTGGGTGTATCCATATTTTCCCTGATCTGTCTGAGTAAACACAATAAGCAGGAATCCATCCATTAGCCTAAACTTGGGATTTCTTTTACCGTTTTTGATTAGACCTTTAGTCTGGGTAAGTCTTTGAGAGAGATTTCCCACACTGGCTAATTTCTGGATGAAGAAGTAGAAGAAAAGGGAAAACTTTGGTCCTGATTCAAAAATTAGTTATTGATACAGGAGAGAAATAATAATTTCAGTCAATTCATCCCCAATGCTTCCAAGTATACCCTCTCAGACTATATAACACGTGTAGGACAGTTGCTAATCTGTAATAGTAAAGGGCCTTTTTTCACTAGGAACTCTTACAGAAAGAAAATAAATTTGTTAGGAAGGTAGGTTTTGTTTTTGTTTTTTTCTGCAACTGCAAATCTAAATTTGTCTCTATGCAACTCCTATCTAGTTTAGCTCTCTGGGGTCAAAAAGAGCATTTAATCATTCTTTTAAATAACATTCTCTGTGGTATATTCCCTTCCTTAGTGTTAACCTATTCTTCCCTCCCTTCCCCACCAGCTGTCTTCTCTTCTACAAGTTAAACGTCCCTACCTCCTCAACCATACTCACGTGGCATAGATCATAGCCCTTTTGCCCATCTTCAGCCTTTCTAAACTATGAGGTTTCCAATGAAATAAAATACTTCAGGTAAGATCTGATGATGAACACTCACTTAGCAGGCAGCTCTTGAGGGAAGTTAAGAGGGATGAAAATGGAAATTGTGGTGGCTTTGGAATTCCTGGCATTTCACACTTCTGGTCATTCCTGGGTGCTTAATTACACTAATACTTAATTGGATCCCTTCTACCGCAAGACTGAATGAAATTGGGCAGTGTTTCTAGGAGACCAAGAAGGAAGAAGGGAGTCCGCTTAGTCAGACCACAGCTGAAGTACTCAGTTCTGGCTGCCACACCTTAGGAAGGCCATGGAAAGACTGAGCCCATGCAGGGGAAGACAGATATAATGGTGAGGGGACTCCAAACCATGTCACATTTGTTTTAAAGCACCTTTGTATTATTAAACTGGAGAAGGTTTGGATGGAGGAGGGAAGGCATGAGAGCCTATAAATAAGGGATTAGATCTATACTATTTGGACCCAGAGAGAAGAACTAGTGAAATAGTTGGAAGTCACTTAGAGGGACTATTAGAGGAACCTTCCTCCCTCTCTCCAAAAAAACAAACAAACAACGTTGCTAATAATTATAGCTGAGCAAGAGTGGAATGGGCTGTCTTGGGAGATGTGGGTTCCTGTTTCTGGGTATTTTCAAAATTGGGGCTGGGCGATTATTGGTCCAGTATTTTACAGATTAGATGACATCCCTTCTGTCTCTGAAAGTTTCTGAGTCAAGAAGTTGGCCATATAAGCTGATAAGAAAGCCCCAAAGCTGTTTCACAATCTGCCTGTGAACACTCCTCACTTTCACAAAGACTGCCAAGGGAGTATTACTGCCTTTAGGATTTCTTTCTCTTGATGCAGGAGAGTAAAGGAATGGGAACTCTGGAAGGGATGCCCCCTCTTTCCCAAAGAAAAGATAATTGAGAGGACGACATTCCAGAGATTCCTGTCCTTAAAGTACAAATAAAGTTCTCAATGACGACTTCAGATTTTAAGATGCTGCAGTGCTATTTTTAAAAGGGGAAAAATCAGTGGGATGATTTTGGATGCCATCACTTACTATAAAAAGGCTGAGAAAGAAGTAGACATCAGTAAAAACTTCCCTGTACAAATTTCGTTAAAAAGATCTGGACAATTCAAAGCAGCCTTCAGTGCATTTCTGAATTCTAAGAATGTAAATAAAAACAGATTAAAATAAAAGTTCAGTCATTATTAGCGTCATGCCAGAATTGGGTCTAATTTATTATGTGACCTATGTGTGATTATATATGGTTTTATCTATTTGTACACATTGTATGCATATATTTCTATATAGATATATGTATATGTGTGTATGTATACATGCATATTGCCTGACCTGAGTCTCATAAATATGTATAAATATACTGAACAAAATCAAGTAATGTGCATAGACACGCCACAAAGCACATTAACATTTTATCACAAGTTGGACCTAATGCTTATCTCCCTCTGAATGTATGTGTGTAGATGTATGTATACAAACACACATGATTGTATATGCACGCATGCATATATATGAACACACATGTGCATATGCATATATATGTATATGATTCTATATGTATGTGAAACCTGGGGATAATAATTATATATATATGTGTATGTGTATATGTGTGTGTGTGTGTATATATATATATATATATATATATATATATATATATATAACACAATGCATGTGATTTATGTAGGTGTGTGTATATAGACACAAACACACATGTGCATTTTATATCTATATATGTCACCTGACAAACTAGAGAGTCAGAAGCATGTATTTATAAAATTTGTGTATATATATAAATTGTGTGTGTGTTTGTGTGTGTGTGTGTGTGTGTGTGTGTGGTTGTTGTTGAGTCATTTCAGTCTTGTCCAGTTCTTCATGACCCCATTTGGAGTTTTCTTGGCAAAGATACTGGAGTGGTTTGCCATTTCCTTTTCTGGCTCATTTGACAGATGAGGAAACTGAGGCATAGTTAAGTGACTTGCCCAGGCTTACAGAGCTAGTAAGTGTCTAAGGCTGCATTTGAACTCAGGTTCTACTGACTCCAGGTTCTGCACTCTATCCCGAGATGCCCTAGTTGCCTCCTGAGTTCAAACTCAGCGTCAGATACTTACTAAGTAGCTATGTGACCCTGGGCAAGTCACTAACCTCTATTTGCCTTAATCCATGGTAGAGGGGAATGGTAAACCACTCAAGTATCTTTGCCAAGAAAACCCCATGCATGTACATGTATATGTTGTGTGTATATATGTTTTATACATGTGCTGTGCCTATATATGCTGTATATATGTCTGTTGTGTACATGTGTATATATACACTCGTGTATGTGCACACACATGAATTGTACATATAGATATATATGTACAACATAACCTGAAAAAGCTGAAAATCAAAATCATAGATTTAGAACTCTAAGATACCTTAGGAGTCGTGCAGTCCAGTACCCCCAAAGTGAAACACAGAGAGGCTAGCTGACCCACCATTATGCAGCCAGTTAGTTTCTGAAGCAGATTTGAACAAAGGACTTTGTGACTTTGAGCCCAGTGCCCAATGCTGTTTTTGTCTTGAATTTGCCACTTGTTCCTTGTGACCTTAATCAAGTCACCTCCTTTCTCGGAGTCTTGTTCTACTCCCTTTAAAATAGAAGGTTGGCTTAAGTGATCTCTAAAATTCACTCTAGCACTAACTTTCTATATGTCTTGGAGCCCAATTTTGCAGTTTTTGATGGTTGTAGAAATGCAGTTGATTGCAAAGAAGAGACAGATGTTACTGTTAGCCTGGGGAAAGCGAGTGGAGCTGGGAATTCAAGTGCTTGCTACCCTTTTCTGCTGGCTATACAGCCTTGAGATTTAATCTTTTCGACTTTCCCCACCCTTCCCTTTGATTAAAAAAAGACCTGAATTATTGTTGTAGTTGTTTTCTTGAGGGATTAGGGGTGCGTGTGGATATTCAAGGCAAAACTGCCCTTTGCTTTAACTTTCTTGCCTACAGGATCAGTGACCGCTCTCTTCAACTATTCTGAAATATTCAAGTTCTGAGTGAAGAAAATCTAAATGCGTTTACTATGTCCAATGGTAGTTGGATGCAGCTAAGCAATTCAGACTTAAGGGGAATTGGTGTAAGTTTTTCCTCTTAAATTGAATGTGCTTGCAGTGTTCCACTCCAGAAATTCACAAATCAGGCACGTTATCTGAAAATGTCAATACATACCTGACTTAAGTTAGAGTGACTATAGATGTTCCCAAAATCGGGGCCTTTTTTTCTTTTCTTTTCTATTTTTTTTTTTTTTTAGAATCAGGTATAGCTTTGAGGAAACTCTCATTGAGGAAGCTCCCTCAGTGCAGATCTGTACCTATGACTCTGCAATTCTACTCTTACAGAGTGGCCTGGGGCCTTGCAAGACAATGGCTTCCAGAGGTCACAGAACAAGCATGTGACTGAGATGGGCCTCTGACCCCAATCTTCCTGGCTCTGAGAGTGGTTCCCTACTCCATATCCCAGGATACTTCATGTGGTTTTGGAATCAAACCCAAATTTAGCCAGGAGGATTCTTAATCATTAGCTCACACTTATATAGCATTTAACAGTTTGCAAAGTCTTTTCTTCATAAGAACCCAGGTAAGTTGGAAATGTACTATTCCTCCTATTTTGTAGATAAGAAAATTGAATCTCAGAAGGATGAAGAGATTTGCCCATGTTCCCATAGCTAGTAAATATTTGAGTGAAAATATGAACCTATGTCTTATGACTCTATTACCCCTTTCCACTATATCACATTAACCCCTTCTAAGGATTCAATTACCTGAATCACTTCAAATATCATCTGACCGAGGCAGAGTCAGTCAACCTGTAAACAGCTGTATACAAGGAGATATGCAGAGAAAATGGAGGGTAGTCTCAGAGCAAAGAGGCTAAGATTCAAAAGACCTGAGAAAGGCTTCTTGCAGGAGGTAGGATTTCAGCTGGACCTTGACAGAATCCAGGGAAGCCAGATGGTAGAAGTGAAGATGTCATCCCAGACGTGGGGGACAGCCAATAAGAATGAACGTAGCTTCTGCCTGGGAGCAAAGAACTTGGTCTCTGGATCAGTATAATAAGCCATTTGCATTTTCTCAGTTTCTTGTAAGTCAGTTCCAACAACCCTGGCAATGCCCATCTGGGTATGATCTTGCCACTTAGGGAAATGTTTCCTCCTTTAAACGTGTTTGGTTCCAAACTCTCTAAAATGTAATGGCAATTTTAAACCTTCTAATCAATCTTTACCTGTATCTCCATGGATATGTCACTGTTGGTCAATCTAATAATTATGTAATTTCTACCTTTCATGGAAAAGCTTGGTCTTTGGATCACCTCAATGGGTCCTTTATCCTTTCAGGCTAGCACTTCTAATGCCCCAGTATCCGATTCATGAGACCAGTTGTCTCATCTGTTGTCCAGACTGGGTTATACAACCTGCCCATCTGCCTATGGCATGTTAGATTCTCCGCAATGTATTTTATTCTCCTCACCTCCCACCCTTTGCTAGTCATCACCATCAGTGCTGGGTTCAATTTTCTTTGTTATGTGTATACTTTATTAAATGAATTCCCAGATAAGAAAGAGCCCAGCACTTCCTGTCCTAGAGCAGGAATGCAGGAGGAAGGAGGAGTTATAGGGGCATGTGGCTGGAGAGGAAATACGGTACTCCAGAAGTTAGGCTAGGGCTGGTGGCAGCTGTAAATAGAGACCAACACCCAAATTGCTCTGGGATGTTCATTCACATTGTTGTTTAGTTATTTCAGTCTTGTTGGACTCGGGGTTATTTTGGCAAAGTGCTGTACTGGTTTACCATTTCCTTCTCTAGCTAATTTTTTTGGATGAGGAAACTGAGGCAAACAGAATTTCATGACTTGCCCAGGGTCACACAGCCAGTAAGTGTCTAAGACCAGATTTGGTCTGAGGTATTCTTGACTGTAGGCCTGGATCTCTATCCACTTGGTCACTTAAACTAGTTCTGGCTCAGATTAGCCACCAAGTAAAACATAGCCTCCAGCTGGGCTGGTGCTGGGGTTTACCTGGAAGGTTCCCTGCAGCAATTCTTTAAGTGATTTCTTAGAGAAACTCTGCATTTTCTCTGTTCCCTTCCTACTACTGTGATAGAAATTATTTACTCACAAATTTCTGATCGATTTAGTGATTATTTTCAGAAAGTAAAGCATCCACAATTACTCCTTTCACTTTTCAGCTTGGGAAATATACCTCATTTTGCTTAAAGAAGTAGGAAGGGATGAAAAGTGAGAAATGGAGAGAAATTGAATAAGCTGCCTTTTTAATGATAAAATAAATTTATTATTGACTCAGAGACTTATTGAATACTTACTGTATATGTTAATGTTATGGAAAGCCTAATAAAAGGAGAATACCTTTGTTCAGTTGTTTTAGTTATGCCCAGTTCCGTGAACCCATTTGGGATTTTCTTGGCAAAGATACTGGAATGGTTTGCCATTTGCTCCTCCAGCTCATTTGACAGATGAGGAAACTGAACCACATAGTGTTAAGTGACTTGCCCAGGGTCATGGAGCTAATAAGTTTCTAAGGCAAGATTAGAACTCAGGTCTTCCTGACTCCAGGTCTGGCACTCTATGCAGTGTGCCACCTAGTTGCCCCTGCCACCCAGCTGCATAATTAAAGTTAGTCATTTAAACAGCAGATATTTATCATGGGTAGAGGCAGGGTAGTGGGAAAACCTATGGGAAAAGTCTTAGTTTTAGAATCAGAAATCCTAGAAAAGAATCCTAGCTCATGATGCAACTTATGACATTGGAGAAGGTTATTTCAGCTTTTTGAGCCTTAGTTTTGTTATCTGCAAAATGAAGAGTTGAACTAAGTCATTTTTAAGGTCCCTGATAACTTTGAGTCTATGTGCTTACTAAGTGCTTACAAAATACTCAGTGCTGTGGGTAAAAGAGATAAAAAAATTAGTCGAGGCCTTATTTATCTGGGACCATCGGAGTCAAAGACACTCCAGACCTTTCCCCCTTCTGTGCCTTTGGTCACACCACCTCTCGTCTCTGTAATGCTCTATTTGCCTAGTCTTACCTGTAAAAATTTGTCTAATCCCCAAAGGCCCATGTAAGATATCCATTCCACCACGAACCCTTCCACCTCAGCTAGAAGTGATCCCATATGCAGCAAACAAACATTTGTGGGGTGTATTATAGTTATTTGTGCGAGGTCTCATGGCATAGTAGAGAACTGACAGGAATTAGGAAGGCCTGGCCACTCACTGACTCTGTGACTCTAGGAAAATCATTTCTCCAGGGAACTCTCTAGGGATTTCAAGATGTCACTCTTCATTGATTGAGAAAGTTCCTCCCAGGGGCTCCTCACACCAATTAAATCATAGGTCTGGGATATACATTATGTGCAGGTGGAGTGAATGTATGTATATGTGTATACACATACACAAACACATATGTATTTATATATACATGGTACATGGTGGCACATGCATATCCATATATACACATACAGATATACGTAAATACATACATATTGTAGTTCAGGCATTCAGTCATGTCCAACTTGTGACCCCATGGGATTTTTCTTGGCAAAGATGCTAGAGTAGTTTGCCATTTCTTTTTCTAGTGTGTCTCCATTTTACAGATGAGGAACTGAGGCAAATAGGGGTTGAATAACTTGCTCAGGGTCACACAGCTGGCAAGTATCTGAGTTCAGATTTGAATTCTGGTCTTCCTGACTTTAGGCCTGGTGCTCTATCCACTATATACCTAGCTGCCCCATATGCACATATACATACACACAAATACACATACATATATATAATCTGCATATGTATGTGTATATCTGTTTAGTGATAGGTATATATGTATACACATACATGATTATATATATTGCTGTTGCTTCATTTTTGAAGAGGACCAATGATATCATGATGCGATAGGCGATGTCTTGATTTGCACATGAATTGGATTTAATGAGGCACAATTGCACAAAGCCGTCAGCCTCACTCTCTTCCAGAGACATCAAAATCTTGTGGCATAACAAAAGTGGAGATGACGCGCCCTGGCCCAGGATGCAGGTCGTGACCTTGGCATTTTTTGATTCTTTGACCAAGCTCTAAGCACTCCATAGCACCTGCTTTATCCGCCTTCATGGATGTCGACCCATTCCACTAGGGGAAGACTTCATATGGTGGACATCTCCCTGACTTGACCAATGGGGTTAAGGCCTGTTGGTTCCCCTCAACTTGGTTTAGCACATCTGTTGACATCGTTTTACTGGGGTGTGGCTGCTAAATATGTTACAGCTTCTTGAAGCCGCAGATGAGAGTCAGGTGAGAGGTGGGCACCAAAGGTGGATTAGTAGCCCTGAAAAGGACTTGGTGAGCCCTCACACCAGAGTTCTCCTTGAGCATCTCTACATGATTATATATCATATACATGCTGTATGTGTGTATATTGCATATAATTATACATGATATATAATTATAGTACAGGTATGTTATATAAAATTAGATTACATAGGTTATATATAATTGTTACATATATTATGTTGCACATATGTTATGTGATTTATATTATATACATTATATAATACACACACATATATTTTATATACATATATTTAAACTGTTTCTGCTTTTCATAAATCCCCACTAGACTCTAAATTCTACAAGGGTAAGGGGCCCCATCAGTTCCAATCAGCCAGCATTTCTTAAGTATCTACTATGTATAAGATATTTATTTATCCTGAAATCCCTAATGCTTAGCCCAGGGCCTTATTCACATAAGGCTTAATAAACATTTTTTTAAACTGAATTGAATCCAAGATGAATTTTCCAGATACTCTTCCCTCCTTAGGTTGTCCATGATCTATTTTGTTCACTCCCCCCTGCCTTGATGTTTTGACATATTTGAAGGAAATGTTTCTGAAACAGATTATAAACCTCCCTGCCTTTTAAAACTGCATACACAGAACATAATTGAGCTGCTTTGCTATCTCAGAGTTACCATGACAAGTCTTATGATTTACTCGGTGGTAATATTCAGCCCTGTTATGTATCTAGTTTTTAGCTTTTCTGAAATAGGGTTAAGTTAGGCTGAGAATGAGATTCCAAGAACCTGTCTTTTAGAGCTGGGGCTTTATGACAACTGTTCCAGATGCTCAAGGGTACTTTGTAGATGTGAGGCCCTATAAAAATGTCAGTTGATGTTATAAGATAGCATGTAATACACTGAAATGATGTGTTCAGACTCGAGTCTCGGCTCAAACCCCACCTTCTGCAGGATGCTTTTCTCAGTTCTTGCAGCTGCTAGTGCCTTTTCCTTTCCGACATTATCTTCCATCTACCCTGTATGTTTGTATATGTGTATGATGTATATCTCACATACACACGTGTATGTAATCATACACACATCTATGTCAATATCTATAGATGCATCTACATCTGTTTCTGTATCTAAATCTATAGGAATATTGTATATTTATATGCACATACGTGTGCAGTTGCATTCACATATACACCCACTTAATCATTGCCTCTAACTATTACCAAATGAGCCTTTCTGAAGACAGGGACTATTTTTTCCTTTCTTTCTATCTTCATCACTTAGCAAAGTAAATGTTTAATAAGTGCTTGTTGACTGACTGTTGATAAAAGGCTAAGAAAGAAGAGAGGAATCAATGTGGGCTATCCTCTAGGGCTTTATAGAGGAGTGGGATTTGAGCTGGGCTCTGGAATATGAGGAATTTAATGAAGTATGGAGGGGAAAGGTCACCTCAGGCCTAACTCAATCAGTCTTGGCAATTAAACATTTAAACCTTAGGCAATCAATACAAAACTAGGGTACCTTAAATTCCTGTCTAAGTGAATCATTTTAACCTTTCCCTGACAAGTTCTGATGCAAGGCAAGAATGCTAGACTTGGAATTAGGAAGACTCATCTTCCTGAGTTCAAATCTAGCCTCTGATATTTACTGGCAATGTGACCCTGTTTGCCTCAGTTTCCTCATCTGTAAAACGAGCTGGAGAAGGAAATGGCAAACCACTGCAAGATCTTTGCCAAGAAAACCTCAAATGGATCATGAAAATTTGGACATGACCAAGAAATGACTGAACAACAGCCAAACTAATACCAGAAATAAGGGAAAGGAAATAGATTACTTCGACTAATATTTCTTCCCATTTCTCTCCCTGACCCTGTGAAGAAAGTAATAATAAGGACTAAAACAAAAATCCTAAAAGACCTAACTCTAGAAGGCAGAAAGAGGGGCAATGGGTAGAAATTATAGATATAGACTTAAGCTCGATGTCAAGAAAATCTTTGTCCCCATTAGAGTTGTTCCAAGAGTAGAATGGACTAAAGCAGCGGTTCTCAACCTGTGTGTTGGGACCTCTTTGGGGGTCAAATGAACCTTTCACAGGGGTCACCTGAGACCATTGGAAAACACATATTTCCCATGGTCTTAGGAACCAAAACACTGCTCCTCTATCCGTCTCCAGGCGGGTCCACCTACATGCAGATACACCTCATACGAGTATTAAAGGGTCATGGCATTAGGAAGGTTGAGAACCACTAGACTAAAGGAAGATCACAGATTTGGAGCAGGAAAGGAATATAGGGTCCATCTAGTCTAACCCTTCCACTATATAGAGGAGCAAACAGATCTACTAAGATCAAGTGTCCTGCCCAAGGACACACAGACAATAAAGAATAGAGCTAGAATTTGAACTCAGGTCCTATGATTCCAGATCTGTTAGAGGTGATGAATTCCCAAGCGTTGAAGGGCTTTAAGAATCAAAGGCTAGGTGGCCACTTAGATGGGATAAAAATAGTAATAGCTAACATTTATATAGCATTTTAAGGTTTGAAAAATGTTTTTTTCCATATCTTATGACATTTAATACTCATAACAACCCTATGAGGTAGGTGCTCTTATTTTCCTAAGTAATTCTTAGGGATCGGGGAATGAGTTGGACTAGTTGACCTTTGAGGTCCCTTTCAATTCAGAGTATTACTTTAAAGTTAATAGAGAATGGTCAATGGAAAGTAGATAGAAGATGTCTGCATGCCTTTCCCAAGGCTTTATTTTTATTTGAAAGAAGCTATATCTCTTTCCAACTAAAGTAAATTTCGTGAGGATTTTCTTTATTCCTTAACGGATCTTTCTCATGACTGGGCTCTTCTGTTCATTTCCTGCCCAGGTGCTCAAACTCCTTTCTGTGCCTTTCTGTTCTTTTGCCAAGAATTTATTTAGAATCTGCTAAGAGCTTCATTAACATACTGTTCACCCTGTCTTTGAGGTCATTAATAAAGATGTTCAGAAAAGGAGAAATGCATACAAGTCCCCAGTGCCCTTCCTTGACCTCGGTAGAATGTCATTCATCATTACCATTTGTTGGCAGTTATCCCCTTACCACCTTCCCCTTTCTAATCCTCTTTGCAGGGCTTGTATCCTGGCCAATGGAAATTACCCTTTTCACATAACCTATAAAGGGATGCCATGTTTTCTCAAGTCTACATGGATCTTGATCAAAAGAGAGGCTTGGAAATAATAATAGCTTGCATTTTAATAATGCCTTACAGCTACCAAGCATTTTCTATCTATTATTAAGGCTCTACATCTTACCACTTGTGGGACTTCCAGCAAATTGCTTCCCTTTTTTTATGCTGTTTCCTTATTTGTAAAATGAAGGCATTAAACTCCAAGGTCAGTCAGTCAAATCAGTCAGTCAGTCAAGAAGCATTTGCCATGTGTTAATAACTGTGCTAAGCACTAGGGATGCAAAGGAAGACAAAAGACATTCTCCAGTCTGAAGGAGCTCAGTTTTAAGGTCCTTTCCCTCTCTGGGCAGTTAGGTGGAGCAGGAGATAGAGCACCTAGCCTGGGAAGACCTGAGTTCAAATCCAGCCTCAGATACTTACCAGTTAGATGACCTTGGACAAGTCACTTAACCCAGTTTGCCTCAGTTTCCTTACTGTAAAACAAGCTGGAAAAGGAAATGGCAAGAAAATCCCAAAAGGTGTCACAAAGAGTTGGACACGACTGAAAAAACAACTGAACAACCTCTCTGATTTCATTTGATCCTTTAAGGATCTTTTTGGTTTGATGGACTGGGCCATTGCCAGTCATCCTGACCTATGTCTTTCCAGTAGACTCTGAGGATTCTGGAAGAGAGAATGAGGTTGATGAATTTTCACAGTCCCTCCTCGCTTAAATCCAAATAACCTGCAAGTCAAGACATCTCCCTTCTGATGTCACTGATCCTCTTCAAGAATGACAGATGAACAACAGTCTGGTTTGGTGGGGCAAATGTTATGGTTTCCACTTGAAAAGTGGGAAAACTGAGTCTTAAGAGGCTGTGATTTGCTCCAAGTCACAGATGGAGACCTGACTCTAGCACCACGATTCTGACTCCAAATCCTCCACTATTCTTTCTCCTAAAAGCTTGCCAGCTATTTCCTAGTGCTCTAGAATGTCTTAGATATCATGTGGCAAAAATCCTTTCCATTAAAATGGCATAGAAACTGGGGCCAGTGGAGAACGATCAGTTTTCCAGAGGGGGGGAGAAATTTACTAATGTTGCACTTGTAAGTATAACATGAATTATTTTCTCCATACTTTTCTACTTCTGGACAATAAACAATAACAAAGCAAGTCTTAATTTGTAGCATTTGTTGATTTTCAAGATATAAATGTTCCCAATGAAACTTTATCAATTAGTTCTCATGAGCCCATTCAGGCTGGTTCCAGAACACACCTGTATGGCCTCCTTTATTGTGTGCTATTATGATGAAATATCTTCCTGGTCTGCCTACCTGCTTCTTTTACATCAAATTCTTAGAAATCATAAAATCATAGATTCAGAGACCCAGGGGACCTCAGAGTTCATCTAGTTCAATTCCTTCCTTTTACAAATAAGGCAACTGAATCATCCAGAGGGGACATGATTTACCAAGGTCATATAGGTAACGGAACTGGGATTCAAATCCAACATTCTCTTCTATACCAGTTTATAGTGACCTAAGGTCTGCCCTTCTCCTCAGAGAGTACATAGCACAAGTGAGAAGAATCTTGAACTTGACCTAGAACATATGGGTTCCAGAGCCTACTCATCCCTAAATTTCACTGTGACTTTGAACAAGCCCCTTTAATCTCTCTAAGCCTCAATTTCCCCATCTATAAAATGGTAATCTATGGCCATTTCTGAATCTGCCTACCCAGAAGAACTCCTGTGAGGGAAAAAAAAACCCACTTAAAAAACCTAAAAGACATAGAAAGAGACATTCATTGAAGTCCCTTTATATTCAAGGCACAGTGTTAAGTACCATGGGGGATACAACTTTGAGAAGGAAAACAGCTGGACTGGGAATCCATCATCCAATCGAGGATCAAACAAGCATTTATAAACACCTACTATGTACAAGGGCAAAAAAGTCTCTGCCCCGAAAGAGCTTGTATTCCACCAGAAATCAACAGAATGTACATACTGTGAATCAGTCAAATTCGAACCAATTTTAGGAGGCAGCTCAGCCTAATAGATAAAGTGTTGAACTTGAAGCCAGGAAGACCTCAGTTTTATTCTTACCCCTGACTCTTATTAGCTATGTGAACCTGGGCAGGTTACTTAGCCCCTGTGGGCCTCAGTTTCCTCATCTGTAAAATGAAGATGTTAGACTAGATAGTCTTTAAGGCCCCTTCCACTTTTAAACTGACATGATCTTATCATACTCCTGATTTTATTTAGTCTTGAGCCTAAGTGTCATGTACTAGCCTTTTGGCCCTGAGTAAATCTTTGACCTTCTGTAGGCCTCGGTTTCTTTATACATAAAGTCAGAAGGCTGGAATAGATTATGTCTACAGCACTTCCCAGGTGTAATGTTCTATGAAAATGGAGTAAAATTTCATTTGCTATATTCATTTATGCATTCTCTGATAGGCAGATAGGTTCTGGGCTTCTCTGCATACACCAGATTTTCTGGATTTATCTGGACATTTCCCTAGTCTTAGGGGAACCTAAGCATAGAAAGTGACAATATGGTATCTTATTCTATTCTTGAGAATGTCTGTGGTATCAGTGGTTCATGGATATAAATCACAATCTCTCTAGCCTTTAGTAGTTTTGCATTAATAATAATAAAATAATAAAAGCATGCAGATGTATATTGACAGCTAGGTGGCACAGTGGATAGAGCACAAGGCCTGGAGTCAGAAAGATCCGAGTTCACATCTGGCCTCAGACACTTACTAGCTGTGTGACCCTGGGCAAGTCACTTAACCCTGCTTGCCTCAGTTTCCTCATCTGTAAAATGATCTGGAGAAGGAAATGGCAAAACGCTCCTGTATCTCCACCAAGAAAACCCCAAATGGGGTCATGAAGAGGTGCTTGCAGACGAGCAGCAACAAAAACCAGCAGCAAAAAGCATATATCCAGGCTTCAGTGTTTGCAAAGTACTTGTATATAAGTTATCTCATTTGATCCTCACAAGAACCCAGTGAAAAAGGTTCTATTATTATCTCTCTTCTAGAGAAAAAGAAACTGAGACTGAGAGTTACATGACCAGCATCATATAGCTAGAAGGTGTCCGAGGCAGGACTTGAACTCACATCTTCTTGACTCCACATATCCTGCCCTCTGCACTGTGCTACTTAGCACAGATGTGACTGAAATTAAATTCACTACTTAGTGAGCAACCTTCATATGATCATATATTTAGAACTGGAAATATCCTTAATGTTCATTTGGCCCAATCACTTCTTTTTACCGATAAACATACTGAAGCCCAGAGTTCAAGTGATGCTCAAGGCCACAGAGATATTAGGTAGTGCAGCTCATATGTGTGTGTGTGTGTGTGTGTGTGTGTGTGTGTATAAGTCCATTGACTCCAGGTGTGGTTATTTTTCCACTATAACTATGCTGCTTTCTGTGGGAATGTTGCCGTTTATTGTTATTCAGTCATTTTTCAGTTATGTCCAACTTTTTGTGACCCCATTTGGGGTTTTCTTTATTTAAATTTTTTTTTTTAACATTTGGGTTTTAGGTGGGTTTTTTTGGTCTTTTTGGAGGGGGGAAGGCAGGGCAATTGGGGTTAAGTGACTTGCACAAGGTCACACAGCTAGTAAGTGTTAAGTATCTGAGGCTGGTTTTGAGCTCATGTCCTCCTGCTTCCAGGACCAGTGCTCTATTCACTGCGCCACCTAGCTGCCCCCATTTGGGTGGGGTTTTTTTGGCAAAGATAGGGTATGGTTTGCCATTTCCTTCTCCAGCTCATTTTACAGATGAGGCAACTGAGGCAAACAGGGTTAAGTGACTTACTCAGAACCATGTAGCTAGCTAGTAAGTATCTGAGGCCAGATTTGATGAGTCTTCCTGACTCCAGGCCTGCCACTCTATCCACTGCAAGTCTTAGCTGCCCCTGTGGCAATAAACCTCTCCAAATTTGGCTAGGTTATGTCCTTGGATAACAGGTCATCCTCATGCCCACACGCTCACACATACACACACACACACACACACACACACACACACACACACACACGCATGCACGCACGCACGCGCGCAAAACCTTTTCAACTAAGGTAGAATTTCTCAGAATTTGTTTTCTGCTGGTAAAGCCTTCAAGAACACAGAGTCCTCTTACTACCACTCTGAAATGTTAGAATTGATTATTACTGTGCTCATGATAGATTTCACTTTTCTGTCTTGGATAGATACCTTGAAAGTGTCCGAAAGAGCTTTTGGGGTCCTGCCATTACTCATATGGACTTTTGTGGGCAGGGTTGGCTTCAGGGAAAAAATGACTAATTGAAATTTTATTTTACAGATGTAATATAAGAGATAATTTCCTAACAATTAAAGATGTTCAAAAATGGACTTATTAATTTCATCAAGCATTTTCTAAGTGCCTGCTGTTTATGAGGTACTCTAATTTTGGAGATTCAAACACAAAATTAAAAAAAAAATTCTCTGCCTTCCTTCAAGGAACTTACCTTCTACTGATGCAAAATAATGTTTTGAGGGGTGGCTAGGTGGCAGTGAATAGAGCACCAGCCCTGGAGTTAGGAGGACCTGAGTTCAAATATGACCTCAGCACTTAATACTTACTAGCCGTGTGACCTTGGGCAAGTCACTTAATCCCAATTGCTCTGCCCTCCAAAAAGCAAAAAAAAAAAAAATGTTTTGAGGTAGTGATTCCCTATTACTATAAATATTCTATCAAGCTGGATGATCCCTTGTCAGAGATATGATAGAGGGGATGTGTTCTTTGAGCATTTAGACTCTAATGCCTCTAAAATTCCTTGCAAGGTTGAAATCCTAAGATTGATGATTTAGGAGTTTTCCAGAGGCTGTTGAGAATAGTCCTTAGGAGTCATAGCTAGTTTAACAAACCAATATATTGACCCAATTGATCCCCTTAATTTAACTATATTAAGGTTAATATTAGTGCAGCCTAAGGGCAGCCATCTTTCAGACTCTATACATGGACCTACCATTATGAAGGGGCAGCTCAGTGGTCCACTGGTTAGAATTGCAGGCTTGCAGTCAGAAAGACTCGTCTCCCAGAATTCGAATCTGACCTCACATACTTACTAGCTGTGTGAGTGGTAAGTCACTTAACCCCTTTTGTCTTAGTTTCCTTATCTGTCAAATGAGATGGAGAAGGAAAAGGCAAACCACTCTAGTATCTTTGCCAAGAAAATCCCATGAAAAGTTGGACACAACTGAACAGCAACAATCATTCTGAAAATTGTATGTGTTAATCTCTCTCCTTCAAATGTCCAGTTAGTAACTAACTCAAGTCACATTCAGCTAATATTTTGAAAGAGTTCAAGAGTACAAGGTTAATGCCCTCTAGGAAAAAAAAGACTCCATCTCCCAACCCCCTTAATCCTTGGGAGGGAACATCAAACATTGCTCTTAATTGAGGAAATGCTGTGAAATGCATTCCTGTTGATATTACAAGCTCAGTCTGGACCCACTGAAGAAAACGTTGCTCTGTGATGAGTCATTCCCAGCACCAATTCCCTGGCTTATCATATAAGTACCGGCAAGATGCCTTCACAGGAAAAGTCTGTTTTCCATAGCACAGTGTCCCACAAAATCCAGCGCTTTGTAGCAAGGTGCTTGCTGACCACATGTTCAGTGTCCTCTCTTGTCGGCCTTTTTCAGGAATTAAAGTGTTATCAAAGATTTGATTATTATTTAACAATAGCTGTTTGCAGTTGGATTTTAAGCTGATAAGTGACCTCTGCCTTTAGTTTATTATAGGAGAAAGAACATTGGAATTGGGGCTGAAAAACCCAGATTTTATTTCCAACTAAGTCACTTACTAGCTACATAACCCACCTAGTGTGTCTTAGACATTGTGCTAAATACTAGAGATACAAGACCAAAAATGAAATAGTCCCTGTCCTCAAGGAGTGTATATTCTAGCAGGGGAGATAACAGGTACTTATATAAGTTTATACAAAATCAGTATAATACAATTTTAAGGAGAGGCAGCATCAGTAATGGGGGAATTGAGAAAAGTCTCATGTTAAAGGTAATGCGTGAGTTAGACTTTGAAGGAAGTAGAGATTCTAAGAGGTAGATGTGGGGAGGGAGCATATTCCGAGCATGAGAGACAGCTTATGCAAAAGCATGGAGAAGGGAAATGGAGTGTTATTTTTGAGGACAACATATATTTTCATAATTTTATACACATACATGTTGTTATTGTTTGGCCATTATCAGTCATATTCTACTCTTTGTAACTCCATTTGGGGTTTTCTTGGCAAAGACAGATATTGGAGTGGTTTGCCATTTCCTTCTCCAGCTCATTAGACAGATGAGGAAGCTGAGGCAGACCCCCCCCCATACATGGGTGCATACACACATATAGTACATATGTATATATATATACACACACACACACATATATGTGTGTGTATATGTAGATATAGATATATAGATATAGATTTGTACATGTTTGTATTGAGCCCGAAATTTCTCTTTTTAGTCTATGTGCTTGATAGACATCAACTCATACTGGGTTTGTGTGTTCATCATTGATCTAAGAATTTCTCTTACTGTCCATGAGTCAAATAGATCCCATTAAATTTCTCTTTATCTCTTTAACTAAAATACCATTGTTTGCTGGGAGGGGAAAAGTATTCAAGTGTTCAGTCCAAATACTCTATTGGCTGCTATCCAGAAGACCCATAAAGTGTTGCCCACAACAGATTTGCAGTATAGACATGCTTGGTCAGTTCTCAATCACTCCCTCTGTACCCTCCACCCTTTCTTTACTTACGTACCAACATGGCTGGCATACTTTCTCATCTCCCTTAATGTTAATTCAACTCTTCCCCTTCCCGCTTTCTTCCCCAAGACTCCAGAATGGATAATTTACACTTTGTGGCACATTTGGTACTGTTTAGATAAGAGTTCCTTCACTTAAGTCTTCCTCCGATGCCCCATCATGCCAAGATGACTCTGGGTCCTTTACAGCTACATAAAAGAAGGAGGCATTGGACAGACTTTGATGGCAGGCCTGACAAATGGGTTGTATGTTTGTCTTCCCATGAGGAGTCTCTCAGTTTGCTAAGGCTCTACGCCAATGAGCTGGTAATTGTCCTTATACCTTTTTTTAATCTAAAAAGGCAGAGTGGAATTGTGATCTACATTGGCATAGGAAGTGCCTCAAGACTGAAAGCACAGATCTTCGCAATATTGAAACACCAGTATTGGGTCATGTTTAGTAATATTTTCCTAGTGTAGATTCTCCCTTATCTGGTATCTTGGAAAGCCTCTATCTGACTCCTATTTTATTTTTACCTCTCTGAAATTTCTGTGGCCCCTTTTTCCATTCCCCTCCCCCAGATGGTTTTGGCATAATAATAGACACATTCATTCATTCATTCATTCATTCATTCAATACCTCTTCTTCTATCAGAGCTACTGACATGGAGGGGTTTGAGTATGTGCATGAACCATCTTGGGGCCGGAACTCAAAGGGGATTGAGCAGGGAGCCAAACTGAACAGAACCCTTTAGAAGGGACTCCTTGTGACTTGCTTCCCCAGCCACCTATTCCACAGAGAAGGAACTCACTCCCGTCTTTTAAATTCACGGCAAAGAGCAAATACTTAGTTCAACTGTCAGTTTTAGACCGGGGATCAAACTCAGCCTGTTAATTATTCACTAAGGGGATGACTTTGCCCTTTTCTTAGAAGAGAGTTGGCTATTAAAATAGTTAAGGTAGGATTACAGTTTGTACTGTAGTTCAGTACTTTTTTTTGTTTGTTTGTTTTGGAGGGGGAGGGCAGGGCATTTGGGATTAATTGATTTGCCCAAGGTTACATGGCTAGTAAGTGGTAAGTATCTGAGGCTGGCTTTGAACTCAGGTCCTCCTGACTCCAGGGCCTGTGCTCTATTCACTGTGCCATCTAGCCACCCCTAGCTCAGTACTTTGTAAGTATACAGATGGATTCAGAAGGGGACACAAAGCAAATATACTAATATTATTCTTTGTTTTAAAGTCACATTATTTTATCATTTTCAATCAAAATGCTAATAGTTTGAATTTGGGGGTTCGTCTTGGTTAACTGTTCACTTCATATTTGCTTTGACCATCCATAAAAATGAAAATAAGTTACTTTTTGAGTGGCAATATGGTATAGTGAATAGAGGTCCCACCTGGGAATCAGGAAGATCTGGCCCACATTGGTTGTATGACTGTGACTCTTTAGTTCCCACCTGACTGTGCTCCTCTGGACTTCTGGAGTTAGGAAGACCTGAGTTCAAATCCAGCTTTAGACACTTTCTGGTCGTGGGGCTTTAACAAGTCACTTAATCTCCGCCTCAATTTTGTTGTTATTGTTGTGATCTTATTTGGGGTTTTCCTGGCAAAGATATTAGAGTGGTTTGCCATTTCCTTCTCCAGCTCATTTGACAGATGAGGAAACCGAGGCAAACAGGGTTAAGTGACTTGCCCAGGGTCACCAAGCTAGTAAGTGTCTGAGGGCAGATTTGAATTCAGGTCTTCCTGACCCTGCACTCTATCCACTGCATCTCATTTGTAAGATGGGAATAATAATAGTACCTACCTCCCGAGGTTGTTGTGAGGCTCAAATGGGACAGTAATTTTAAAGAGTTTAGCACAGTACCCTGTATAAATGTTAGCTGTCACAGTGCCCCAGGGGCCTCTTGATTGTACAGGATCGTCTCAGCCCTGGAGCTCACACTTCCTCAGTACCCCTGTGTCCTCAGGGCTCCTTCCTTCCTCTCTCCTCCCAGACCCTCCATTTTAAGGAGGGAGCCCAGGTCAGCCATCCTTCTATTTCTCTTCCAGCTGCTTCTTCTGGACCTCTGAATGTTTACTAAGCATCACCAAGTTACTTAATCTATCATTTGCCCAACTAATTCTCAAAGACTCTAATTCTAAATTATAGAGGAGCTGTCTCTATGTGTTGGTGGGGGCAGTTTCCACACTAGGGATTCTCTACTTTCATGAACTCATATCTAGACTGGAATTTTTTCTGTTCCAGAGAAGAAATGGTGAGGGCTTTTTTTTAAAAATTGTTTTAAAGGTAAAACTAGGTATATGATTTTTTAGGGGGAGTAAGACTCCAATCAGTTATCTTGGTTTTTGTTCTTGCCTTAGATTCCGATCTTATGACCTAAGAGAGGAAGAAGGGCTTTACCAGTGCTTTTGGCATATTAAGTTCCTCCTTTGGGGGAAAAAAAGGAAAAGATGAGTTCCTTTCTCTTGGGATCTATTTGCTAATAATAGTCTTTCTTTCATCCTTTATCTATTCTGACAATATGCTATTTTTTCCTACATATTCTTTGGTCAATAGCATATATATAAATATATGTATGTAAACATACATATATTAAGAATAAGAGTAGATGTGCCATGGTACATGAATGTAATGGACTATTTCTGTACCACATGAAACATTAAGTATGAAGAATTCAAAGAAACATAGGAAGACCTATAATAACATAACAGATAAGATAATCAGGTATAGGAGAGTAATAAACATAATTACTAGAATAATATAAACTAAGAGAACACTAGCACAGCCCAATGCTGTATTAAAATATTGAGTTATCTTGACTTCAGAGAAGAGATTAGTGATCCTCTGTCATTTCCTTGGAAAGGTGGGGGACTATGGGTACAGAAAGTTATATAATATGCTATCAGATATGGTCACTGTGTAGTTTGGCTTTTTTCCCTGATTTTTTTCCTTTTTTACAGGGAAAGATTCATTGAGGAAAGTACAAAGACACAGTAATATATACGGAAATTAATATTTTACAAAAGGAAAAGAAGGGACCACTAAGCTACTTCTTTTCCTGTAATATTAATGGGAATTTGAAGATCTTCCTGCCCCTTAATAAGCGTAAGGGAATTTGAAGACCTTCCCTGCTTTGAAAACATACTCTGCCCCCTCAAATGCTGAATGTAATCACATGGAGGTTGTGGTGGGAGGAGTTTGCTGAAGGGTGGAGCAGAGCCCACAGAGCCCACAGGGAATCAGAGCAAACTAGATGGTTGGGAGGAGAGGATGCGTCCGAGGGAGACAGATAGGCTTATGAATAAATATTGGTTTGTGGGAAGGCTAAAGGATGGTGTATGGTTGTCTGCTATGTTGTGATGCATTAACTTCTATGTTGCTATGATGGATTCAGTTTCCTGGTATTGGGATTTGACTCTCAGGTGTCTGAATAAATGTTTTGCTTCTGTCTTCTATATGGAGAGTCTGTTATATTTTGTGATTGGGTACCATGAAGGTATATTTTTAGTGACTGTGGGCGCTGTAAATATTGCTTGGCACTACATTTCCTCCTAAAGAGGATTGCTAAAAACAAGTGCAGCAGCTCTATGTTCCAAGACAATTTGCTAGCCTCTCACTTTTAATTTTGTTTGTCTTCCTTCTGTTCCAAACCCAAGGAGAAAAACAAAACAAAACAAAATATATTAGGACATCTGTAGAGAGCCTCTTTATAATTTGAAATTCTGATCGTTATAGTGTCTGGAAAGAGTAAGGAGAGACCTAAGTTTGACTCTTGCTTCTTGAATTTACTAACAGTACAACCACATCACTTAACCTAGCACAATCTCAGTTCTCCTTATCTGTAAAATGAAGCATAATTATACCTATTAGAAGCAGAATAGTTTAGTTGATAATCAGCCTTTGAGTCAGAAAGATCTGTATTCCCCTCTGATATATATTGTCTACGTGACTCTGGACAAGTCATTCAGTCTTTCAGTGCCTCCAAGAAACCCTGGGAAGGGTTTCCTTTGTTTTCCTTAGTTTCTTCATCTGAAAAATGGGAATGATAGGGGCACCTACCTCCCAGAGGTGTTGTGAAGATAGAGCAAAAATAATATTTTAAAAACTACTTTACAAACCTTAAAGTGCTAAATAAATGTTATTTATTATGATTATTACATATGACATATGGGCCTACGCACATGTTTTTAAACATATACTAACCACCTAGAAGAGCCAGGGTTGAGGCCCCTTTGTCCAGCCACATACAGGGTTGGTTACAATTGGATCTCAGAGCATCATTGATCAAAAACTCTGACAATATTTTCCCCATTGACTCTAATGGGTTGATAAGCCTCTTATTCTTAATGCATCCTCTGAAAACATGTTTGGTGAAGGGGTCCTTCTGGTGGCAAATGTCCTGAACTGGGAGTTGTCAGAAAATGCAGTTTTTAGAAGGAGTGAATTGCAATTTAAATTGCTGAAAAACCCCATTTCCATCTAGCAGTATGTTCTGGATGCTACCTCCAGCTTTGCTCCCAGGGAGCAGCCATCTCCTATTACAGAAATGAAATGGGATTTTTATTTTCTCTTTGCAGCTCACCAATACATTGAAATCAGCCTTCCAGAGGCCATTGTAGATCTCATTCCCAGGAGCATCAGAGAGTTTTGAAGACATTCAGTGGTTCTCTAAATAGCAGTTAACCATTGAACGACTATGTGTAGCGTGCTGTACCGCTTTCAGGCCCCTGAGCACACAGCCTGACCCCGTGAACAACTAATTGTTCACTAGAAAATGGCACAAAGTCAGCAACTGTAGTCTGACTATAGAAGTCAGGAGAATTTTTTTCATAATCACCTACCCTTCTCACCACATGCTATTTGTAAAGGGGCCAGTATACCTCCCTACTACAGAAATCAAATGACAGTAACTCACATTTATATTTTGTTTTAAGATAATGTACTAGGGGGCAACTAGGTGGCACAGTGAATAGGGCACTAGCCCTGAGTTCAAATCCAGTCTCAGACACTTAACAAGTAATAGTCGTATGACCTTGGGTAAGTCACTTAACCCCAATTGCCCTGCCTTCCCCCCTCCAAAAACAAACAAACAAACAAAAAGATAATATATTGAGGCAGCAGTGGCGTATACTGCTGGCCTTGAAATCAGAAGACTAGGATTCAGATTCCACCTTCCGACACACACTGGATAAATCAGTTAATCTCTCAGTGCTCTAGCTCACTGTTCTTTTTCTTTTCTTTTTTTTAACATTCACTTTTAAAAAATTTTGAGTTTCAAATCCTCTCCCTCTCATTTCTTCCCCACCCATGAAATAGGCAAGCAATATGATATCAATTATATGTGTGAAGTCATGCAAAACATATTTCCATATTAGCCATATTTTTAAAAATGAAAAAAAGCAAGAAAAATGAAGTGAAAAACAAGTATTATTCAATCTGCATTCAGAGTTCATCAGTTCTTTCTCTGGAGGGGGACAGCATTTTCCATCATGGATCCTTTGGGATTGCCCAGATACCTCTTCAAGACTGTAAGTTGTAGAGGAGGTGCTGACCTGCATGGGTAGAGAAGGTTCTTCACTAGGAGTTCCCTGTGATGATGAAATCAGGTCCAGGTCCTGTTCCTATCCTTTAAGATCTCTAGGCACTTTCCTTGCAGCAGTCTTCCATGTCAGACCTCGGTAGTGTTATTTTACAGATGATGTAACTGAAGTTCATTGGGAGAAAGACACTTGCCCACTGAACTAATAAGTGTCAGAAAATGTCCACTCTCCAGAGTCTAGGTAAGATCTCTTTCATCTACATTAGGTCCCTCATTTATTCAGCATTGTTGGGGAAGGACCTGTTTCATATAAGTGAATTCTCCATATAACAGAAGAGTAATTCTTGAAACACTCATGCTTTAAATAAAAAAAATTCTTTTAAAATATACTTACCTGCCTTCTTAAATAGAGTGTACATGAGCTAACTTGCTTTCTTCCTACTACCTGCCACTGCCTAGGTTATAATATATCCTATTACATTCATTTGGTATGACTCTTCATCCTTAGTATGCATCTGTTGCTCAAATTGAGTTTCCATTGACTCCCGAGAGAGACAGGAAGGCATGAGAGGATTATAGGAGAATGTTCAACATGGCTATCAGTATGGTAGAAAGAGCAATGTACTTAGGAGATATGAGTTCAAATCCTTTGAGTGATACTTACTATTGGCAAACCACCTTCCCTCTCCAAAGCTTATTTTCTTCACCTGTAAAATGAAGGTAATACTTGAGCTAGTGCTTGAGCTCACAGCTGTTGGGAGAAAAGTGCTTTTTAAACTTTTCGATGCCATAGAGAATGTGAGCTATGATTACTGGACCTATCTTTTGTGCTATACCGGTTTGCCCTCAGTGTCTGGTATTTTATCTTGCCAGGTGATCTTCAGAATCTTCTAAGACAATTCAAATGGAACTTTTTTTCAAGCTGAACTGCCAAGTCTTCAACTCTACTGTAGAGAGTACAACTCTGATGAGCTGGCCATGTTGTTCAAGTGCCAAATGTATGCTTGCCTAAAACACTATTTTACAGAGAACTCACACGAGGCAAACACTTACATAGAGGTCAGAAAAATCTATACAAGGACATTCTCAAGGACTTTGGAATCAATTGTGAGATACGGGAGAGACTGGCACAAGACTACCCAGCATGGCATGCCCACATCAAAAAAGGCACTGTGCTCTGAGAGCAAAGTAGAATTGCAGTAGCTTAAAAGAAATGTGAGATGTGCAAATTTAGAGACATCTCCATTCCAAATGTTCATGTGGACCATTTGTACTTGATCTGTGGTAGAGTCTTCCAAGCTTGTATCAGAATGATCAACCACAACTGGACACCCTGTACCTTGATCCCAACATAGTGGGGTCTTTAAGAGTGAAGGATAGCACATCCAACTGGTTTGCTCAGGAAGTGAGTACTCTCAGCCTAACTAATGCCAATGGACTGTTTTGGAAGCAAGATAATTGACTTCCCCCAGCTCCCCATCTAAATGCAACTACATTAAATTCCTTAAAGAGGAAATCTATATGGAGCCTGGATGTAATTGTTCCTCCTGATTATCTGTGGGGTCTAAAATTGTTCAATTTACAAGAAGAACCAGTAAGGCAGAGTTCTAAGCCAATAGGGGCCATGGCCCCCTCTAATGAAGTGGACTACAGACCTTTCTCATGACCTAAGATTCCTGGTCACCAGGACCTTGTTTTTATATATTAGCAGGAGGTTCACGAGTTGGGTGAAGCACGGGATTTCTCCACTGACTAATTGATCATAAGATGGATGGGTTCCTCCTCATGTTGAGCAAGAGGAGATGGTATGGGTAGTACACTAACAAAATGAGGGAATTTTCCATATCATGCCACCCATACTAGGCTTGGACATGGAATTTGAGCAAAACAGGATGGAGATATCTTTATCAGCATTCTTGTGGTTGCACAAGTGAGCTTTAAAACTGGTAAACAAGTGATGAACACTGGACTAAAGTTTGAGTTCTACTATAAGGGTCTACTGTAAGAACCTATCTTATCTAATTATCCCTGTATGATTTATGTAAAATATGTATTAATACATGTTTATTTTTTGTACTAGTGTTAGATGACTGACTAAATGCATATTACTAGATGAGTATGTCATTAGTAATTGCTAATAATCATTACCTCTTTTGGAATTAATTAGTACTGATTGGAATTGGAGTAGGGGTCCAAATTAATCATTTCTCACAGATCTGAGTCTCCACTAAAGTCCTCTTTTGAAGCCTTGTGAGCTGGAGATGACTTCGGGTTCTTGAAAGATATGTGGCTATTTATTATTATTATTATTATTATTATTATTACTCATTATGTGACCTTGAATGAGTCTCTTCACCTTTTTGTCTATCTATTTCCTCATCTATAAAATGGGGAGAATAATTCCTTGGCTTCACAGGGTTGTTGTTAAGGAAACACTTTGTACACTCTAAAGTGCTGTAGAAATATGAGCTATGGTTATGACCTCTGCTGTTTCCATAGCTCTGTTTCCAGACATTGCCTTGAAAGCTGCAAATAGGGTTTATAACTCCCAGGTGAGAAAAGACAAGTGGAGAAGGGTTGGAAGTCTATTCAGGTAGCAGGGTAACCTTAGCTCTTAAATAAGCACAATGGTGCAGACTTCCTTTCCTCCCTTCCTTCCCAAAGCCTTTATAAGAGGGATTTAAAACTACCCCAAACATGTTCTGTGGAAAGCAAAACCTCAGGCTGCAAAGGTTTGTTTAGCTTCCCTAAGCCAGGGTGCCTTTGGGAAGAAATCTTGAGCTGGGGGGCTTAAATAGTTTATCTCAGGGTCAATATTGACTTCCCTGACAGCCAATTGTTCACAGTCAGAAGAACTCAAAATGCTTACTTGCTCGTCCACAATCACTATTGGGTCAGACACCCAGTGGGAATGTGGAGGTGCTCTCTATGTTTCCAAACTCTTGTGTGGGTAAGAAACCTAACTTACCCAAATCAAAGGAATGTAGAAGAGAACTTCGAGCAGACAGGAATTTTATTCTTTAAAAAAAAAACATACCCTGGGGCGGGGATGTCTGAAGAAGAAGAGAAAAAAAGAGAGAGAGAGAGAGAGCACCCCTCCAGGTGCCCTTTTTAAAACCCTGAGAGTCATAAAAAGTCATAAAAAGTACATTCTTTTAAGTTCTGTTGGAAGAGAGAGAGGGTATGGATTCCACGTAGGTAAAGTCAGAGGGTCTCTGACTTCTCATTGGAGGAGGAGTGGAGTCCCGTTTCCGTGCGAATTTAAACAAAGAAAGATTTCCCCCACCTGTCCCACTCACCTTTTGCTTATGCAAAAGATACGGGCGCACAGTCTTTACGTAGACAGGCAACTCTCGTGGGATTCCTGTCCCCACCCTGAGCCGGTTCTGCTTCCCCCAACAAAAAGTCTCCGTTTTCATTCCGGCAGTCAAATGAGACTGGTCTACTTCTAGCTCACTCTAAGCAAAAGTTCTGATTTACTTTCTAATACTGCCTTTGGAGAATCTCAACTTTAAAGGCTTCCCATTCACTCTCCATGGACTGTCTTCATCCAAGCACTGCCTGGAGGTCCTAGGGAAAGAACACTGCATGGGAGCAGGACAGCTCTCACCTTCCTTCAGTCCATTGTCACCTCTTGCCTGGACAATGTCTCCCAATTGGTCTCCCATCCCCAAATCCCTTCCTACTCTCTTCTATCTTCCATATAGCTGCCAAAGTGATTCTTCCACTATTCAATAAATTCCAGTGGCTTCCCATTTTCTCCAGGATCAAACATAAATTCTTCAGTTTGCCATTTAAAACTCTTTACCATCTGCTTTCATGTTAGTTTTTCACATCATTCTCTTCCTAGCACCATACAGTTCAGCTAAACGTGATCTTCCTGATGTTCCCCACGCTACATTCCATTTTTCATCTTCTTGCTTTTGCACTGGCTTTTCCCCATGACTGAAATGTATTCCATTTTCACCTCCACTTTTCTAAATTCCTGGTTTCCTTCAAGGCTCAGTTTAAGTAGTACCTTTGGCACGTGGCTTTTCTTGGTTCCTTCAGTTAAGGTTAATTTCTATCAGTTCTGTATGTGTTTTTGTTATGCTTATAAACGTGCAGAATATCTTCTTTAGAATGTAAGTTCCTTGAGGGCAGGTTCTGTTTCCTTTTGTATTTGTATCCCAAGCACCTATGCACTCTTTTGTGCCTGTCAAATGAAATGCTTCATAAGTGCTTATTGATTGATTGGCTAATTTAGTTAGAGGTTTATTCATGAGTCTGTGTGACCTTGGGTAAATCTGACCTCTGTTCCTTCTGTATGGACTAGAGACACAGATATTTACAAAGTTAGGTACTGCTTAAGATGAGATCATGAGCAGAGCATGGTCTCTGCTCTTATGAAACTAGATGAGAACATAATTCATAACTTTAATGTGAAGCAGATTATAAGTGTCATGAGAGGTATAAACATTAAATAAGCCATTTATTAAGATTCTACTATGTTCAAAGTGCTGGGAACGCAAATGTAAGCAGGAAGCAAGGCAGTTCCTACTCTCAGGTAGCTTATATTCTAATGAGGGAAAACAGCACATTAAGAGAATTAAAAATGAAGGTGTTAAGAAGAGAAGTATTTAAATTAGGGAAAGGTGGAAAAATCCAGTGGATCAGGAGTAGAATAAAGTTCAAAATGAGCTCTCTCAGAGCTCAGAAGAGAGATAGATCCCATTCTGACATGGGAATGGGATATGGAGATGGTAAGAGATGAAAAGTTTCAAGAAAAATGTTGCTTTGAGCTGGATCTTGAAACTGTGTAGGATTTCAACAATTGCAGATTGAGGAAGGTCTCACAGATAGAAGAGCATGAACAAATATAGGGAGATGGAAGAGTTGTCCATCTAGAAATCAGCTCATAATGCAGTTTTCCTTAAATATATATAGGGTCATAGATTAAGATTTGGATGGGAACTTAGAGGCTGATGAATCTAGTCCCTTCATTTTGCAGAAGAGCAAAGTAAGGCTCAGAGGTTAAAATGACTTTCCAGGATCATACAGCTAAGTCCTGGGCCATTTCCAGTAGTCCTGATTGATATCTGGTCACTGTATCCAGAAGGCTGTGGAGGAGAAAGTGAGGCTGGTGACTTTTCACAGTCCTACATCCCTCACTCAAATCAAAGTCAATTGCAAGTCATGTCACCATCTCCCTGATGTCATGGTCCTTTTCAGGAACAAGGGCCAAAACATAGCCCCAAAAGCTAAGTAAGTGTCTGACAGGGACAACTAGGTGGCTCGAGCTGAGACTTGGAGTCAGAAGGACTTATCGCAAAGAAAGCCCTAGCTAGGGTCATGTAGAGTCAGATATAAGTAAACAACTAAAAAAAAAAAAAACGTATCTGATGCAGGATTTGAACTCAATTTTCCCTGATGTCAAGTTCAGTGCTCTACCCACTGTACCACCTAACAACTTATCTATGGTGGAGTAGCATAGGCTAATAAATTTAGAGTTGCAAGGGACCTCAAAGGTCATCTAATCCAACCCCTCATTTTATAGATGAAGAGCAGAGGCATAGGGAGTTTAACTGGCTTGCCCAGAGTCACAAAGCCAGTAATTATCTCTGGGGGGATTTCAACCCAAGTCATCCTGATTCCTAGTCCAGCACACTATCCATTATAGCATGCTGCCTCTTAGATGAGGCTGGAAAGTTATCTTGGGTTCTTTATACAGAGGACCCAGATGGTGTTTAAGTTGCATCTAAAGTCCTTTCTCTGAATACTTCAGAAAGTCTGCCCCCCTTCTCTCCCAGTTCGTCATCTTCAATTTCTACAACAACCTTCTCTACTCTACCTCCACCATCCATCCCCACTCCACCCTCGCCCTACACTCTGCCCCCTGCTTTGTATTCATACCAAATCTCATCACCCCCTGGAATTGCTCCACCTTCCCTGCTCTGTATTCAGAAATCCCCCTCTCTGATTAAATCTCACATCCCTCCACCTATCTGACCACTTCATTCCTCTTGAGTTTGCTCTTTATCCTCTCCATGAACTGAATTCCTTCTTTCCTCATTCTCTCAGTCTGTCTATCCTCTCTGCCCTTGCCATTATGACAAGTGCGTTGTCTCCCTCTTTTGCTCTCTTTCATCAGTTCATTCTCTTCCTCCTACCTTATTTCTCTTGACACAATCACCATTCTCCCAGGTGTCCAGACTCAAAATCTGAGTCATCTTGGACTCTTCCCTCTCTTACATAGTTATTCTCCTTTCCCACATTTATGGCATATTGACCCACAAACCATCTCTAATGTCTTTTCTCTCTTCTGTACCTGTACTGCCACCATTCTAGAAAAGATCCTTGTCTCTTCCTTGTTCTCCTAGTAGAACTTCCATCCTCTAGTATTTCCCTTCTCTAGGCTATCCTCTATATAGAACAGCCAAAATAATCTTCCATGGGTCTAACTGTGCCCCTTCTTTACCACCAAGAATATACAACAGAAATGCTACCTAAGGCCCTCCAAAACATGGCTTCAGTCTGTCTTTTCAGTCTTATTTTATCTATCTTCTCTTTATTCTCTCTGCTGGGGCTAAACTAGGTTCCACTCTGTTGGCCTCCATGAATTTCTGTAGGCTGTTTCCTGTATGTGGAATCTTTCCCCTTTACCTCTTATCTTATTGAAATCCTTATCTTCTTTCAAAGCTCAAGATGAGTTCTACTTCTTCCATATAGCTTACTTTCCCTGGTTACCCTTCTTCTAATCACCATTCCTTTATTGCAGAATGGAAGTGTTCTTTCCTTCCTTAAATTGTCTAGTTGTTTCCTTTCTCCTAATCACATTAAAAAAAAAACAACCAAACATATTCGTGTACCTGTTGTAACCTCTCTAATTAGACTATAAGCTTCTTGAAGCCAAAGGTCATAGCCTTTGACCACTTTGTGTTCTTGGTCCCTAGCACAGTGTCTTCTAGCTAGTCAGTGCTTCATAAATGTTTGATGAATTGAATTAAATTTCTCATCCCAAGATTCTACTGTAATTTGGTGTGGGTGGCTACTGTAATGAATGCTATCCCCAAATGGGATCACACCTATTTGACTCTAAGCCCTTTGAGAGCAGGAACTATGTCTTGGTTACCTCCCAGTGCTTAACATGAGGTATTCAGAAGAGTTGACATTTCATATGTTTTTTGTTGGGTTTGTTAAATGCTTATTGACCACCAGCTAGGTGCTCAGCATGGTACCAGAAAAAGGAATAAGGGTGAGTGCAGCAAATATAAAGCAAAGAAATACAGCCCCTGGACCTTAAGGGACTTCTGTTAGGGGGATGTCAGAAGGTTTGAAAAAGCATATAAAGTTTTTATAAAGCATTTTATGTGAAACAAAAGTTCAATAAAATGATTATTTTTGTGATTTGTATTAACATAAATCATGATGATAATGAACCCATGGTGGGCTTAAAACAGAATGTTCTGAAACATTCAGCATCAGAGAACACAGCTTTATGCCCTGAGAACATGCACAGAGAGAATTCTCTTGTGTGTTTTACATACAGCTCTTTTCAATAATACATTCCCACCAAGCATTCTGTGCTTTTTCTGAGAAACTGCATCGGCTGGCACTCCTGGGAGGCCAACACAGCTTTGGATCCACCATTTTCCTGAATCTTCCTGTGCTCGAGTCAGCTGGAGAAATGTCTGCCTACTGGAGTCAGGCGGAACATTTTTAGAGTCACTTGATTCAGCCTTCACTAATAGCTTACACTCCGATTAATATTAATTTTAGTATTACTATTCACATTAGAGATCCTGGTCAAGACTGTGGTACTTTGATCCTGGTGAAGACCGTGGTACTTCAAGGCAATGTCAGTAGATTGTGAGCTGTAGTAGGTCCTTGCAAGCTGAAAAGTCTGCAAACAGACTGCTTGTCTCTCCATGAGGGACTGGGGTAGCAGAATCCAGAAAGACCCATCCCCAGAGGTGCTGGCCCCTGGGAGATGAATATTTTAATCATTTTGTGACATTTCATGTACTCATCTTGTAATATACAAGCAGACATATCAATCTATATTGCCTGAAAGGCTGTTCATTTCAATGAAACCATGTATTTTCCAGGTATTGAGATATTTACAGTCACAGCAATCTAGTCAGGTAGAAACTGAGGCTCATAGGATCATAGAATTTATAACTGGGAAGTGCTTTAGAGATAATTTAGTCCAGGGGTTCTTAATCATTTTGTGTCATGTTTTGTTTTGTTTTGTTTTTTTCCAAGCTGAAAAGCCTATGGAGCCTTTCTCACAACAATGAATTTTGATATATAAAATAAGATGCATAAAATTACAGAAGGGACCGATTCTATTAAAATTTACTTATCAAAATTAAAATAAACAGTTTTATAGGTCTCAGGTTAAGAATCCCTGGTCTATTTCCTCTGGTTTTACTGATGAAATAATTGAGAACAATTAAGATGAAGTATTTTGCCCACTTTCCTGTAGCTAGTAATTATCAGAGATGGGAGTTATCTCTAATCTTCTTAATTTTCTATCCTTAATCTTCCAGGTCTAAAGTTGATGCTTTTTTTTACTCTAAAATACAGGATAAAACTAGATTTAATTCAATTTAACCAACATTTTAAAAAAGCATTTATGATACATCAAGGACTGTGCTAGACTCTGTGAATAAAAAGAGAGAAATAAAACTCCCTCATCTCAAGGAGTTTGCATTCTATATGAGGAAATGTGGTAGGTGGTATAAGAATATAGAATGTAGGGAGTGGGAGTGAGGAATGGGCCCTATATGAGTAGTGAGGTCCATTGTGAGGACTCTGTCCCCACATGCAGCAATAGATAGAGTCTACATGTAGGGAGAGCCCATGTATAGTGTGGATGGTTGTGCTTGGGTGTGTGGCTTGGAGGAAGGAAGAAAAGACATCTCTAAGTCTCTTTTTCCCCCACCCTTGTCAAAGGGAGACTTTCATTCTGCCAAGAGGGAAAGCAGGAAGTTGGGGCCAGAAGCCACCACTATCCTCTCCTGATAGAGGGGGTACTGGGCTAGAAGTATATCTCTCTGCTCCCTTAAATATTGTTCATCTGAGCATATGATCAGGGTCCACCTAACTTTTGATTGCTTTGTCATTTTGGAGCAAGGGGACTCCAAGGTTTATATCTAAGGCTTGACCCAGTTCCACAATGAACATATACAGAGAATGGCAAAGAAGCCTATTTATGCAAATCACAGCAAAACAGAAATCAGAGTGTTGTGGTTTAAACCCAGAGATGCCAAAAACTGTTGAGGTGGGGGCTCTGCCCACCCCAAAACTGTTGGGGTTTCATGATGTGTTGTGGTAGAACTGTCTCAAAGAATTCAGAGTCAGACCACCTCTAATCTAAGTGTGGGCATTTATTGAGATTAGGTACAATGGGCCTGCTGTTCAGTGGGGCAAGGCCTATAATGAAGTTGGACTACTGGGGTTTGGGGCAGCTCTATTAGGATTCCATCAGTAGGATAATATATACCAGACAATACAGAGTAAAGGAACTCTATCATTGGGAGTGAGGTAACTTAGCTTCCCCAAGAGGGGATGGTCTTGGATCTGACCCAAAGGGAAATTCCCTAAAGTCTCTTGAATAGTAAACTGGAAATAAGGACATGTTGGAGATTGCCAGTTCATCTCATGTCTTTCACAGTCTTTTACTTCAGTAATCTGAAGTGAGATTGACCTCTTCCATCTTCTCACTCAGAGATGGAAGCTGACTTAATACTACATTTGAAGAAGACTCTTGTTTGAAGAGTTCCAAAATGGGATTTCTAATTGAAGAGTCCCCAAAGTGTAGACTTGTTGAGAATTGATACTCTTGCCTCTTGCCAATTCCACTCTCTCCCTCATGCAGAGCAAGGCCTTCATCTCCATCAATAAAGAGAGATTCCCTTAACAATGGGCTTTAGGACAAGGGTTACTGTAGTAAAGAGTGTAAGAAAGAAAAGAGACAAAAGTACTCTAAAGAAAAATTGAGCATGGAGAGAAAACTAATGCCTTCCAGAACCTTCATTTGTTGCCATCCCTAAGTACCATTTCCTTCATTGAAGTTCATTTTATTACATTTTTCTATCCTGTGTAGATAATTGTAGGCTTTGTGTAATGGCTCCCAAGGCATTATATTTCTTTTCTTTTTTTTTTTTTGACGAGTTTTTGTACCTGGCTCACTATCTTCTTCTATTTACCAATTCCTGCACTTATTCTAGGGGACTTTAACATCAATGCTGATACTTACTCCAATTTCCTAATAGCCCAGTTCTTCACTCTCCTCAACCCCATTATTGACTTCTCAGTTATACCTGTGCCACATACTGGGATGGTTACAACTGGATCTCAGCACATCATTGATCAAAAACTCTGACATTCCTCTGTGACCACAACCTCTTATCATTCCATTTCTCCCTATGCTTCTCCCCGTATAACCAATTCTTTCTGATCATTGAGATGCCTCTCCCACTTCCCAGTACTTTCTCAGGCACTTATCCCAGCTAACTGGAGCTTCCTCTCTTACCAGTCTCAACCCTGGAGTTAATCAATTAAACACCATACTGCCCTCTGCTTTTGAATCCCTGGCCCCCTTGTGTCATCCCTCTACTCATGCTCTGACAAATAGTAGCACAGGGTCAGTCCTACCATCCGTCTCCTTACATGCTGATCAATAGAACTGAAAGAAGTAATACAACCATAGTTATTACGTATACTACAAATTCATGTTATCCAATTTCAACTGCACCTACACTAAAGCAAGACAATCTTTTTGTTCTTCTATAGCTGATTCCTGATCAAACTTACTATAGAAACTAGTGCAAACCGTCTTTTTTTTTAAGATGTCCACACTTTCTTCTCCATCTCAGCTAAGTCCTCTTATAGAGCATAATGAGACTATTCACTGTGTGTTCTATCTCCTCTTTCCTTCAGCTCAGAATTCACCAATGTTACCCCTATTCACTCCTGCTCCATTCAGTCCTCCGCTGTCTTCTCCAGCAGATTATCCCATCAATGATCTTCCTCCTATACCAGGCTGCCTTCCAAACTTTGGCTCTGTTATTTATTAGTTTTGTGAACTGGGCAAATCACTTGACTTCCTTCATCTCTTTCTTCTACAGCAAAAGGAGATTATGCTTATGAACTCTAAGATCCTTTCCAGTTCTAACATTCTATTTCTTAAGATGACATATAGATTTGATGAATGAAAAGACTGAGAGACATAATTTCTGGGTAATTAATCATTTTATTAATTGCAGCTAGCAAATAATTAATAAAAAGATGGTCATTTGGCTTTCTCTTATAAGCCAAAGACAAATCTTGGGGGCCTCTGGATGTAGTAGACCAGACTTTCATGCTCCCCCTCTTCTATGAGGCAGATATGCAGAAAGAGTATAATTTTGTTAGGTGGATGCTTTCACTGGATCTATGAATGACTAAAAGAAAGTACAGGGTAGTTAATTTGCAAGTCTTGTTTGTGACTCCCTGTTTGTTTGTGCCTCTGGATGTGGTCCTAGGATGAAGTCTTGATGAATGATTGAGCCTTGGGCTAGGGTAGGAAGTGGTCAGGACTGAAGAAGGGTCCTGGCATTTCAATTACCTCAGAGTGTCTGCTATAAGGTATATAAACCCTGTGATTTTCTTGTACTTTGGCTCTGTATGAAATGGTTCTGTAATAAACAGACTATCGAATACATCCCTTTCTCTCTCCTTTACTCAGCTGGTTGCTGGGCCATATTTCTGTGCTGGTCGCAGCATCTGGATGCTTAAAAAGCCTTTGGAAAAGGGTTGTGTACCTGAGGGTGGAAATCAACTCTGACTGGTTAACAATCAATGAGGCGGTGGACATATTAATGAGGAGAGGGGCAAAAAGTCTTCAGCTTCTCCTACAGAGAGCTGGCCTAATCATGAGACCTAGCTGCCTTCAGTATCCTGGACAAAAGAACTGATTTCTACCCAGACCCCTTTGGTTGGTTTTCTACTTCATAAGCTAGGGCACCCTAAATTCTAATGGAAGGTCCCAAGGACACACAGGGACTTATTTCCTAAGGACAAGATCTTGTTTAGACTGGATTCTGTTTGTAAGATCTCCTAGTTGGGTGGAGTCCTACCTGAGGTTGAAAAGCATATACCCTGAGGATTTGGGCAATCTCATTTATCAGCAATGTCCTTCAGATGCTGGATGAATAACCTACAAGAAGTTGATTTCTGAATGAGGAAATAGAAAGGGGAAAATCTTAATCTGAATCAATAATTGGTTATTAATATAAGAGAACCATTTCTCTCATAGACATACACAATATGACATGTATTTGTGTACATGCATGTGTATATGTGTGCATACACGACATATGTGTATGTACACATCTAAGTAGGTGTACTTATACACAGATGCATATCTATGTAACCCTCGGGTCCCTGATACAGCTCTTCTCATTCACAAATCAGTAGTTCTTAGTCATGACAACATCTCAGGATTTCTCACTCAGTCTTCAGAGGGATTCAGACTTAGACAATGAATGACTTAGTCAGTGTGGACACTGACCATATGGTCAGTGTGGTCAGTGTCCATATCCTGTAGTCATCAGTTGCCTATGTTAAGGTCATGTCATGATCACATCTCTATTTCCTTTAATGGGAGAATAATATACACAAGGTCACTTAGGAAAGTAATCACAATACCTGAGATTTCAGCTTGGTTCTTAGCTGTAGAAATCATGGAATCCCAGCATTTTAGAAGCGGAAGGGACCAGAGAGAGATCTTCTTCTTTTATTTTTATGTTTATTTACTTTTAGTTTACAAGATTCAGTTCCACAATCCCTTGAGTTTCAGATTTTCTCCCCTCCCTGCCCCCCCCCCCCAGCTCTTCCCCCCATGGTGGCGTGCAGTCAGGTATAGGATCTGCAGATACTTTCACATTGTACAATAGTCTGGTTGTACAGAAGGGTTGTAACCAATGAGTGAACAATGGGAAAAAAAAGAAACAAAACCGAACATGAAA
>CM053580.1:500428365-500464154 GCA_028627135.1 Pseudochirops cupreus | reverse complement strand
ACTCTCTACCCTGTCCCTGTCCCTGTCCCTCTACAGAAGTGTGAATTTTCATCAGCCTTCCCCCCCCACCCTGCCCTCCCCTCCATCACCTCACCCCTCATCCCCCTTCCCCCTACTCTTCTATGTGGCGAGATGCCCAGTTTAGAGTTTATGTCATGGGGTCGTTATGAAGGTCAAAGGAGAAGACGTTTGTAAAGTTCTTTGCCTACTTTAAAGTGCCCTTGAAATGTCATTTATTAATATCATGTCCAGGAGAGGTTTCATGAGGAGCACTACAATTTTGGAAGTGGGACAATCTACCAGTCAGGATTGCTCCATGGAACGGGCGTGGATTTCCAATCAGAGGACATGGGTTGGAATGCCAGCCCTGCTGCTCACTATCTGTGTGATTGTGCATGTTGCATTTCCTTTCTGTGCCTCTATTTCTTCAGTTGTAAAATGAAGGCATTGGATGAGATGCCCTCAAACAACCCTACTGGGATCCAATGAACTCTCACTTATGATATACGTTAAGGTTTATTTGTTGTCGGTATTCAGTAATTTCAGTCGTGTCTGGCTCTTTGTGACCCCGTTTGGGGTTTTCTTGGCAGAGATGCTGGAATGGTTTTTGTCATTTCCTTCTCCAGTTCATTTTACAGATGAAAAAACTGAGGCAAACTGGGTCAAGTGACTTGCACAAGGTCACACAGTTAATAAATGTCTGAGGTCAGATTTGAACTCAAGAAGATGTCTTACTGATTCCAAGGTGAGTGCTCTATTCACTGCACCACCTAGCCGCCCATAAATTTAATAATAGATAACATTTATGTAGAGCTGTAAGGTTTTGAAGTGCAGTACTCACATGTAGTATAAAAACATAGACATATGTATATAATCTCATTTGATCCTCACAACAGCCTTGTGATATAGGTATTATTATCATCTCCATTTTACAGATGAGGGAACTGAGGCTCAGAGAGATTAATCTATTTGATCAGGATCACACAATTAAGTGTCCAAGGTAGGATTTGAACTCAGGTCTTCCTGAATCCAAGTACAACATCCACTATGCTACTTAGCTTCTGAGTCTGAAATCTGAAAGGGATTTCTGATTGCTCCTGCCATTTTATAAAGGAATAAGCTGAAGGTCAGGGAGATGGAGAGACTTCCCTCAGTTCACACAGCTGGTGATAGACAGACCCAGGATTCCTGACTCCCAGGCTGGAGTGCCATGCCATAGCTCCTCTCTCTCTCTGCAGTCTTTTGGCTTGCCTTGAATTTTTTCTTTCTTGAAATCTGTTCTTTTTTTTTTTCCAGATTAAATAAAACCTTCTCTTTCTCCTAACTCTTTGCAGTATGTTTTGCTGATTTTCATTTTTCCCAGAGACACAGTTGCCATAACTCTAAATAGACACTGTACTTAGCACATGGAACGTGCCTGGTGTGATGATGTCTTATACTCTCCATAAAAATGAAGGCTTGCTGCCTGGGGTCGGCTCTAATCATATGTTAAAATAACACACCTAATGGGCAGAAGCACAGACACAAATTTGGCAGAGGGGTTTTAATAAATGTAGACAATGAGAGCAACCAGAAACCCTATAGCATATACATTCTAATGACATCATAAACTACAGAAGCGAATTTGGAGGAGGGCCCTGCAGTTTAAACAATTAGGATGGAATGTGCTTCTTGTTTTATTTATATCTTTTTTATTGGCCCTCTAACATTATGAAAATGGGACATCTTTACTACAAGCTTTGGAATGAGGACATTAATGTCACTTATGAAAGGTTCATAGAATCATAGAGGGAACCCCAAGAGGCTATCTGAGCCAGCCCTCACCTCCGTGAAGGTAAGGTGTTCTTGCCATCTTTCAGAAGAGGCTGAGAGGTTAAATCATTTACTTCAATTCACCCAGATGGGCACTGGTAGAGTGGAGATTAGGATTCTTGTTTCCTAATGCAGTGAGCTTTTTCCTATATCATTTTTACATTTTACATTTTAATACTATTCATGTTATGAAATCTCAGAACTTGAGAATTGGAAAAGACCTATTGAGGTCTCCCTAAAAATGACTTCCTATTACTATGTTCTTGGCAACAAGTCTTGAAGACCATTTTAAAGACTTCTAATGAGGGGGAACCCACTATCTTCCAAGATGGCCCATTTGTTCTTTTTTTATTGGTGTTCTTCAATCATGTCTCTTTATGACCCCATTTGGGGTTCTGTTGGCAGAGATACTAGAGTGATTTTCTATTTCCTTCTCTAGCTCATTTTACAGATGAGGAAATTGAAGCATATAGGGTTAAGTGATTTGCCAGGGTCATACAACTACTAAGTGTCTGAGACCAGATTTGAACTTAAGAAGATGAGTCTTCCTGACTTGAGACCTCATAACTCTATCCACTGTGCCACCTAGCTACCCTAACTATCCTCTGAATAATTGCAATTGTTAGAAAGATTTTTCTTTCATCAGGCCTAAATTTACTTTTGTTTGCAGCTTAATTCTGCTCTCTGGAGTGAAACAGAAGAAGCCTAATCTCTCTTTCACATTATAGCCCTTCACATACTGGAAGACAGCTATTATGCTTCTCCACCCCTCCACAATGAGTGTTTTTACTTGTTTTCAGTTCCCCAGCTCACTAACTATATAGTACACAGAACTGTTTACTCTCAGAGTAAAAATGGACACATCTAATCCAATCCATTACCCGATGAACTCTAGAAAACCCTCAACAAATGGTGATCTAACTTTTGCTTGAAGGCTTCTAGTGAGGGTTGAAACTCTCCACCTCCAAAGCCATTTACTCTGTCTTGCACAGTTCTGGTTGCTAGGAAATTTCCCATATATGGTACCTAAATCTCCATATTTTCCATCACATTTATGAAAACCAGCTTGGTAAAATTTTAACCTTTCTTTGTCCTTGGGAAAAAGTTCCAGATCAGAAAAATGAAACACTACAACCTTTCATCTGTTTGTAAATCAGGGCTTTGATTTAAAAAGAAAAAAAAGATTTCTAGCCATTCCCCAACTTTCCACCAATCTGAATAATGCAGGTCTCAAAGAATATCACTAAAATTTAACAAAAATACATAGGGAAAAAAGGAGTTCAGAAGGGGATACAGAGTTAGTGTTACTACTGAATTAAATTTAATATACACTTAAAGACTGTACGTGATAGTATTTGAGAGTTGGAAGGTGCCTGACATTAAAGTCTTTATTGCTGTTCCTTAAACAAGACATTCCAGATCCTGACTCTGCATTTGAACTGACTTTGATCCCCTATGTCTGAAACGTTTTTTCCCCTCATCTTTGATTACTGGCTTCATTGGCTTCCTTAAATCTCACCTCCCTTGGGGGGTGGAGGTCTTTCCCTCTCCTCCCCTCCCCATGTCTTCCCTCTGAGATCACCTTACAGCTACTCTGTAGGTATTTTGTGTCTACATAGTACTTTATGTGTCATCTCCTTTAAGAGCAAGCACTGTGATTTTTGCTTTTTTATTTAAAATAGTCTCAGCACTTAGCAAAGTGGCTAGCATATAGTAAGTGCTTAATAAATGCTTTTAGGCTGACTGACAGAGTGATTGACAAATAACTGTCCATGGTTTGATATGCCATCCTTTTTTCTGTTCTTTGTATATTCAAATATTCATGCTCAATAATGGTTGTTAAGTTTATAATGAAAAGAAAAAAAAATACAGGTGTTCCGTGAATTGAAAAAAATAAATAAATAAAATTCAACTCCAACAGTCTATTTATTGAACCTGACAAAGAAATAGGACGAAGATTTTGTGGAACCTGCCAAGTGCCAAAGAACCAAGAGGGCATGTGACTGACATTCATATAGAGGGGTCATCAGACATTCAGGTAACTGAGAACTGTTCTCCTGTGAATGTACCACTCTGTCCGGTCTGGCATTGAAAGCTCTATATCTGGATCCAACCTACATTTCCAGTCTTATCTCTGTTACTCTCCTTTGCTTACTCTATGTTTCAACCAAACTGTCCAACTAGCTGTTCCCCAAACTCAGTGTTCTATTTTCTGCTTCTCTGCCTTAGCAGAAGGCAGTCCCTCATGCTTATACACTTCTACTTTTTTATATTTCTTTATCTTCTTCCAAGGCTAAACTTAGTCCAGGCACAACTTATGTGAAAGCCTTCCTCAATCTCCCCAGTTTTGAGTGTTTTTTAATCAATTCTCAAATTACTCTGTATTTACTTATCTGCATACATGTTCTATCCCAGAGGAGAATGTAAACTTCATAAGAGTAAATATCTTGCATTTTGGGGCTTCATTTATTTTTTTAAAATGTAGTATGATGGTACAATTCCTCCAGTAGAGTGTTCAATCTTTGGTCATTTGACAAAGATTTCATATGTAATATACAGCAATTAAATGAATGTAGCTTGTCTAAGAATAGTGGGGTAATTATCATCTCAATCTCACTCCTTTCTCTCTTTCCCTATCTTTCTCTTTCCTTCCTTCTTTCCTTCTTTCCTTCCTTCCCTTCTTCCTTCCTTCTTTCCTTCCTTCCTTCCTTCCTTCCTTCCTTCCTTTCTTCCTTTCTTTCTTTGTTCCTTCCTTCATTCCTTCTTTCCTTCATTCCTTCCTTCCTTTTCTCCCTGGCTCAGAAGTACAGTGGTCACTTTCTGACCTGCCCTTACTACTAATTAGGATGGAAGCTTTGAGCTGCTCTATTTCCAACCTGAGCTGGTTCAACTCTCCTTGGGCAGCCTGGTGTAATTCATCTTCCCAAGAATTTATTAATTAGTGCCAGATTTAGTGAGGACACCCGATTGGCTTTAGCTTATTGTTGATAAGAATTGAGTCCAAGTGATCCACCAGTTTCAGCTTTTCCAGTAACAGGGGATCGATTAAAGGTGTGTACTACCAGAACTAGTGATCTGTCCTCTTTTCCACTATTGTACCACAGAGTTACTTATGAAGTAAAAGTGGGCCACACTCAACTAATGCCCATTTTGGAATTTTAATTTTCATTAATAACAGTAACAACAACAACAAAATTGAATACCCCAGCAAGATTCTAAGTCTATTGAAGGAGCATCATTTACAGAAGATGGAAGTGAGGCCAATAACTAAGAATTATTTCAGAAGAGTCTCATGAATTCTTTGGAAACCCCATTCATACTACACCTCAATATTGAAACTTCATTGGCATTCTTCTGATATACCAGAAACAATTTGGAACAAATGGGACATCAGCCACTCTCTTATCTCTGAGCAGCCATTTCTGCTTTTTGATATTAGATATTTGAATGATCTTAAAATTTTAATTCAAAGAGAAGAGAGTAGGTCCTGATTATGTTTTACTGTTGTGCTTAATGTCTTTAATGAACCAAGAACTGGAAGTACCCAACACAGATTCAGTGTTTGACAGTTTAAGCTTACAATTCAGTATAAAGAACTATAACTTCAATTATCCATGGTGGTGGCACTCTAGTAATGGGAGTCACATGAATAGATTGGACTAGATGATCTCTAAATCTCATAGAACTCTAACAGTCTATACGTCTCTGAACTGGGGATCCTCAGGACTATTTTCAAACCAGGGCTGGGAATCATGGCAACAATAAGTGCTACAATTCACTTCCTAAACCTTAGAGGTTCAAGTTGGAAAAGAAGAATGAAAAGTATGGGATTTTGTCTCCCAATTACAAGACAAGTGTGTTTCTTTAGGAAACTCTGGAACCCATCATCTACTTTTCCATCTTCCCCAAACTAGGGATTAATTGAGGACTACACTATAATTCAGAGAAAGCCTTAGGTCATGTTTTGCTAAAGAGAGATAGAGACAAGGCACAGTGGGCTTAGGGGACTCCTGCTTAATCAAATCTCAAGTCCAAATTCATCACCAAACTCAATCTGGACACAACAGACAAGTAGACCCAGCTGGTGAGAACAGCTGCAACCAAGCCCATGGGGTAAAATCAATATAATCAGAATGAATCTACACCTCAGGCTATCATACAACCTTGACACATCACCAATGAATGCAGCAAATGCAGACTCCACTATCTCCCAGAAGCACTTTCCAAAGCCACAGCAAAGCTGGGAGGGCACCCAGAATTTCTTTTTAAAATCAGAAAATATGAAAAATAAAAAGGCATTCCAGATGTAAATTGATAACATGATTTGTTTATTCCAGAACTCAAAATGGAGGTATCATAGATCATAGAATGTTAGAAAATTGAATGGTAGTTCAGCATTTATATAGATATAGCTATATACTATAGATATATATGTGTGTGTGTATATATACTATAGATATGTGTGTATGTATATATATATATGTATATATATATATATATGATATATAGCACATATAAGCTAGAAGACCTTAGATAGAATGTTCAGACATAGGTGATATTATCATTAGCTATCATTTATATAAATTCATATGGCACTTTAAGATTTGTATAGCACCTTATAAATATTATTGATTCTTGTTATTGATAATTAATTATCGATCTTCATGACAGGTGCTATTATTACCCCTATTTTACAGATGAGAAAACTAAGACTGAGAGAGTTTGTCAGTCAATCAAAAAACATTTATTAAGCACCTACTTAACATGCGCTGTGCCTTCTCTCAAGGTCCTCACAGTCTAATGGGAGAGGTAACATGCAAACGATGTTGTATAAACAAGTTATACACAGGATAAATTAGAAATCAGCAGTACAGGGAAGGCACTAGAATGAAGACACTTGCCTAAGGTCACACAGCTAGGAAGTGTCTGAGGCAGGAGTCAAAGCTAGCACTTAGATGCCACACTGAACTGGAAGAGATTTTAAAATATAGACTATTATAATCTAGAACATGGAATGTTAGCACATAGATCACAGAGATAAAGGGATCTTCTGAGAAGTCATTTTTGTTCAATGGTGTCCTTTTAATATTGTGGAAGAGGGGGAGTGATAGCTAAGGTAAACTAGTAGATAGAGATAAGGACTAAGTAAAAGAAATCCCATTGAAGTCCTGCACCCTCAGGTTCTTTAAATGACTCTTTAGCTCACATCTGTCTTGACAGGGATAATGACTGGAATCTTTTTTTGTTTTCTGTTGTAACATTGAACTTTGGAAAATAAGCTGCTCTCCTAAAATGTCTTTTAAAAAATCCAATCTCAGTTAGAGGATGATTTCTATTATAAATTTTAAAATATATCAAAGAAGCAACATGCACCACAGTGTCCACATGCCATGGAAAAACCCTGGGAGTAAGTCTATCCTGGCTCAGCCATGTGTACTAAAGCCAGCTCCAATAGGAGCTGACTTAAATTGTCTGTGTGAAATTTTCAACGTGAGCTTCTACATCTTGGAAACTGACAAATGCTACAAAATCGGGGCTTGATTTATTGTTTTGTAGATGATCTATACTCTGGAATTAAGAAAGTGCTGGAGGAAATGTTAATAATAATGCAAATTAAACTGAAAATTGTTGTGCATATTTTGTTTCTAGAGAGCCTGTTGTTAAACATTTACCAACACACCACTCTGGGCCCAACAATAAGTCTTATTCTTCCACTGGCTAGTTATATGACTATGATTAAGTTATTTAAGATTCCTGATCCTCAAATGCCACATCTACAAAATTGAGGAAATTTGGACTAATTGACTTCAAAGTTCTAAAATACTTTCCCTGAAAGGTTAAATGACTTTTAAGTGACATACTAGGATTTTATTTTCACTAAGTTGAGGCCTGTACTCAAAAAGTCACCAGTAATATTCTAACAAGTTTTCTGTTGATGGGACCAAAAAAAAAAGATTTAACTCTTACTTATGTTTTTCTACTGTAAACAAGGCAAAAAAATTTGGGAAACACGGTAAAAACAGAGACCTTTGTCTTCCAAAATCTCTTCCCTCCCCTGAGCTACTCATCTCAGGCCCTCTCATATTTCTCTCTCTATCCTGACTAATCAAACTATCTTCCCAATGAAGCATTTGTCCCATGTTATCAAACTTTATTAAAGTATTAATAATATATAATTAAATATATAATTGAATATTGTATGACTGAATATATATAATTGAATATTATATAACTGAATATAATACATTAACAAATTTTGCTCAATTGATCTTTCCCTCTCTTTTTTTTATTCTTCATTACAAAGCATGACTGGGTAGACAGAAAAAGGAGAGATTCAGAAATAAAGGGGCTGAGGAAACAACAGATACTAGTAATTAAACAAATAAAGCATGTGTCCTTATCTAAGTATTTTCTCCCCAGAAAATGTTTTTAGTAATAAAATGAAAGGCAAAAGGTACAGTCATCGAAATGAACTAAGTACTTATTAGTGTCTACTAGTTGCTGAAAGGTAATGGGAGAAGAAAGGACATATAAAGAGAGGAAAAGAGAGAGACATTCTATAATAAGCTCAAGGGAAGATGCCTATATATAAAAATGAAACACATGACTAAAAAAAAGGTTTCTTAATCTTTTCCCTCCTGTATCAAGCTTTGCAATCAAAGAATTATGGGTAATGGTGGCTAGTAATGGAACAGACCTTAGAACGTCACATTTAACTTCCTCATTTTAACACATGAGGAAAATGAGACCAAGGGAATTAAAATTATTTGCCATTTTCACATCAGAAGTTAGAGGTGAAACAGGGGCTGGAATTCCACTGTGCCACTGAATAAATGTATGCTGGGTAATGGAAGATGGCTAGTCAGCCTCTTCATTCCCCTTCCAGATTAGCACATATGCAGGTTTCCCACTGAGGAAATACTGGCTATGGCTATTCAACTTGCCAAAGATACCTGTGTCCTTCCTTTGGAGTAGAGAAATGTACTTCTTATAATTTCATTCTCCACCTTGCCTCTCTCTTGGCCCCACATCCATTTTTGCCCCTATTTCTTGCTCAGGATTAGTTGATTTGAAATGTGGCCACTTTATTGCGAATGATCAAAAGACAAAGACAACCTTCGTAGGATTTCCACTTGAGAGGAAGCCATTCCTGGGAAAGGTTGCCTTTGCCACAAAGCTCATTTAGAATCTAGATTTGAATAGCTTTGTGACTAAGAGAAGGATGATACAAGTGCTGTGGGATTTAGTTGTCAGGCCTCTGGGCCCTCTTTGTGGTGTGTTTCTAAACATGCCCAATCGGCTGACTTTGGGAATGTAATTCTTCCAAGCCATTTCTTCTAGTGACCTGGATTCAGGCCCTGGGGTATCTTGTGCTTGAATTTCCTCTGAAGAACCTGATGATCCTGTGGATATCACTAACCGCTCCTGAAACAGGGAATGGAATTGAGCAGCCCTGTGTGAAGTCTTCCTGGCTTTTTCCATCCTGATGTTATCTCACAGAAGAGAGACAGATTGAGGAGAGGCTATACAGGACAGTGGAAAAGACTGCTGGCCTTGGAGACAAATGACTCTGAGTTCAAGCCTGGGCTCCACAAATGATTAATTGTGTAACTGGGTGAGCCTCTTAATTTATTTGGCTTCAGTTTCCTATTCTATAAAATGGGGTTAGAGATGCTCACCCCATCTGCCTCACAGGAGCAAAGGAGAGCGTGTTTATAAAGTGCTTTGTAACTATAAAGGCCTACATGGATTCAGTATTCTTTGTGAAACTGCAGGTTGCTAAAAAATTCTGAATACTTTCTTCTCTTCTTCCTCTCCTTTTTCTCCTCCTCCTCTTTTTCTTTTTCCTATTCCTCTTTTCCCTCCTTTTCTTCTTTCTCCTTATCTTCCTCTCTCTCTTTCCTCCTCTTCTTTCTTTTCCTCCTCCTCTTCTTTTCTCTTTTTCCTCTACTTCCCCTTATTTTGTTCGCTCCTCTTTCTCCTCCTCCTTTTCTTTCTCCCACTCTTCTTTCTTCTCCTCTTTTTCTTTCTACTCCTCTTTATTGTCCTCATTCTCATCTTTCTTTCCCTTCTCCTTCTCATTTTATTTTGAGTGTTTAGTTCAGTGGGCTTTAAAATTTTATTTTTTTTTAAATAGTAGTGTATAAGGATGCATGACTAACCCACCCCCTTTTCTGGTCCTAACCTTTGTGACCCCATGCAATGTGGAAATGATAACTTTCTAGTGCCTCAATTTTTCTTCTGTGAAGTGACAGATCATGGACTCAATATCCTAGAAAGTTTCTTCCAAATCTCAATATATAGTCTTTGATCCTATAATCTTTTTGATAACATCTTTCATGTTGCTTTTGCATTCAGTTTAGCATTGGTGATATGACATTACAGACATTTTATGTTGTTCATTGGCCTTTGGGTAACTCCTAATTTTTATTTCATTCAGTCCCTAATCAAGTTGAATCTTGCCTTCTCAATCTGTACAACTCTGATCTATGGCTTCACATAGATTCTGCACAGGACGCTCAACTAAGAAGGATCCATCTCTAGGTTTTTTTGACATTGTGTAGGTACCAAATGCAAAGATCTATCTGTTGTCCCTTCCTTCCAGTGATAATGCTTGGCATTTGTTAAACATTTATTAAACACTATTAAGCATTTATTAACCTTATTAAGCATTTATTATCTTTCAGGCACTGTGTTAATAAGCACTAACTACACAAAAATGAAAGTGAAGAATTTCCTGCCTTCAAGGAGTTTACAATGTATGCAGAAGAGGCAATGGGTATCTAGATAGGTATATAAAAAGAGATGAAAACCAATACAAGGTTATTTGCAGTGGGGGAAAGGTGCTGATTCCTGGGGAGGGGGATCAAGGAAGGTTTTCTGTAGGAAATGGTTCTTGAACTTAGCCTTGAAAGAGAGCAGTGATGGGGAACCTGAGGCCTTGAGGCCACATGTTGTCCTTGGTCCTCCAGTGTGGCCCTTTGACTAAATCCAAACTTTACAGAATGAATTCCCTTTAATACAAGCATTTGTTCTGCAAACTTGGACTCAGTCAAAAGACCTCACCCAGAGACCTAGAAGGCCTCGAAGGCCAATAATGTGGCCTTGAGGCCCCAAGTTCCTCACTCCTGGCCAAGAGATTCTAAGACATAGAGGTGAGAAGAGAATTCATTACAACATGGGAATACATTCCAGCCAATGCCAGGCATTAAGAGAGGAGATGGAGTGCTGTGTGGGGCGAATAAATAGTAAGAAGGCCATTTTAGCTGGACCACAGAGTGTGAAGGGCTGAAATGACTAATGAAGCTGGAAATTATGATGATCCATGATTTGTAGTTGGCCATTATCACTGGAAGTAAGGGATAACAGACAGTTCTTTGTATTGGTATCAGGTAATGCCAAGAAACCTAGAGAGAGGTCCTCATTAGGTGAATCCCCTGTGTAGGATTTATGGGAAGCTATGGATAAGAGTTGTATGGATTGAGAAGGCAGGAGTCAACTTCATTAGAGGAAGTAGCCATGCCCATGAAATCACAGATTCATTGAAGTATTGAAGGGAGACTTTGAGGACACAGCCAAAATGAAGATAAGGATTGAGACAACTATCCAGATAACCTCAATCTGGTTTACCTTAAATTTCCAAGGATGACTCCAGTAAACTTTCAGTCTGAATTAGTCAGATAATTACTACAGTGTGTTGCTTACTTGGGCCTCCACAAGTCAGAGGTGCCATACTTCCAGGACATTCAGCAACATTGCCCTTGCTGCACATTTTATTGTCCCAAATACAGGAAGACCTCTGAAACCATAATATAGCACAACATAGTGACAATCCAATGTGCATCTGATGATTGTTGCTTTAATAAAATCTTAAAAAATCTGCAACCTGAACAGGAAACCAAACATATAATTACATCTTTGTCCTTGGTCCAGCTGCAACTTTTTATCAACAAATATACTTCTCTTCCTCATGTGCCTGTTACCTAGTTGTGAGCTATACAATCTTCCTAATGAGTGTTAGACATTAAAAAAAAGGCAGAAGGAGGTAGACAAATCATTGACCCTATTCACTTTGTGTGCCTACAAAAGTGAGAAAACTTGTCATAGAATGGCAAAAAGTGAAGGAATCCAAGAGGTTATTCAATCCAATGGTTCTCAAACATTTTGGTCTCAGGACCCCTTTACATTCTTTTTTTCCCCCAGAATTTATTTATTTTTAGTTTTCAACATTCATTTGCACAAGATTTTGAGTTCCAAATTTTCTCCCCATCTCTCCCTTACCCCCACCCCAAGATGGCAAACGTACTGATTATCCCTTCCCCAGCATGCTGTCTCTTCTATCTCCCCTATTCTCCCCTTCCTCTTCCCTTTACATTCTTAAAAATATTGAAGATCCCATCTCCTCCCAAGAACTTTTGTTTGTGTAGGTTTGTATTTATTAATATTAAACATATTAGAAATAAAAGTATCTTAATATTATTATGAAAAGTTTTGTTCTTTTTGGACATCCTGAAAAGGTATCAGGGATGACCAGGGTCCCTAGACAAATACTTTGAAAACCCTTGATCTAGTACAACTCCCTCACATTCCAGAGGAGAAAATTTTGGCCCAGAGAGTATAAAAAACTTGTCTAAGCTTGCATGGACGTTTGAGGGAAAGTGATCACTCCTTTCTCTTCTTGCCACTAAAGCAAGTGGTCATGTCATTTAGTATTAGGACAACCACAGTTTTAAAAGCTCGTTATACTCTCTTTGGCCAGCCTGGTATTGATTTGACAGCTTATTCAGCCAGGCCACATGATGTAGTAGAGAGATGCACTGGATTTGAAGCAAAAGGCAAAATTTTAATCTGGCTTTTCCACTTGCTACCTTTGTGATTTTACGGGAGTCTTCTAACTTCTTCTATGGGCCTCAGGATCTTCAATTGTTAAACGAGGGATCTGAACTTTGTATAATTTCTAAGGAACTTTCCTACTCTAGTCCAGTGATCTGAGGCTAACAGGAATGCTTGAAATGCTTGGATCCCACAGTCAGCACAACACAAGTGACTAAGAATGATCAGAAGAGGAGAATCAATGCGGGTGGGGATGTGTGTATGTAAAATCATACCACCAATCTGATTCCCTCCAATTTCAATGAATAGCAATAGACTTGACATTCTAATAACCCCTGTGGCCTATTGGGAAGGTCAATTAAACTCTCAGTCCAAGTTTTCTCATCCTCTCCAGGTTGAACTCCTGGGTCTCTGGTTTTTCTACCATGCTCCCACTTGGGGTGCATTCACCACTCTCTTTATCACTGGAGTAGCTAGGTGGCACACTGGATAGAGTCCTGTGCCTGAAATTAGGAAGACAGGAGTTCAAATCCAGCCTCAGACACTTATTAGCTGTGTGACCCTGGGCAAGTTACTTGACTTCTGTGTGCATCAGTTTTCTTATCTGTGAACTGGGGATAATAGCAGCATCTACCTCCCTGAATCATAACGAAGATCAGTATTTAACATGGCAATTGCCACATAGTAGGTACTATATCCATGCTAGCTCTTATTATTATCATCCCGTTCCCTTTACAGCTCCCTTTTATGCATTTTCTTTCTTCTTTAGAAGGTAAGTTCTTGAGGTCAGAGACTATCTTTCCGTTGTATTTGTATGCGCAGAATTTAGAATAGTCCCTGATATGTAGTAAAACAACTAGATGGCACAATAGATTGAGTGCTGGGCCTCCAGTCAGGAACGTCTGAGTTCAAATCTCTCCTCAGATACTTGATGTGAGACCCTGGATAAATCACTTAACCTTTGCCTCAGTTTCTTTGATTGTTCAATGGGGATAATAATATCAACTATCTCCCCAGGGTTGCTGTGAGGATCAAATGAGAGAATATTTGTAAAACCCTTAGCCAGTGCCTGGAACATAGTACATGCTTAATAAAAGCCTGTTTCTTTTCTTAATAAATCCTTATTGTTGGTGGAGAATGGAGGACAATACGTACAGCAGCTACCTGCCATCTCCCATCCCCTTGAGTATTTGTGAGGTTCACATAATAAGATATATATGTATGAGATAATGTATGTGAAGCATTTTGTGAATCTCACATAAATATTAGTTGTTATTATGATCATTGATGAGTGGTGGAGCAGATAGAATAAGGAAGAGCAGAGTTCAAATCTGGGCATGGTAGAGAAAGAAGTCCAGAGCATTAGTAGGAGAGCCCAGAGAGCAACAAAGGAGTAGACATAATTGATAAGGACTTCCTTAAAGTGGATTTCTTGGAAGGAACTGACCAATCAGAGGAAGGGTCTGTAGAGGGAGAAGGATCTTCCAGTGTGAGAAGGCTGTAGGAGAAGAGTGATCTTCCAGGGTGAGAACATTGTTGGAGATGTGATGGAGATGCCCCTCTGAGGTAAGGACCTTACATGGTCAGAATATCACAGGAAGTCTGCTCTCCTCAGAGGTCCTTCCTCAACCTGTGAATCAAAACTTCCCTATATTTTGCTCTGATTGGACAGATCCTTTGTGTGTTTGGGAAACTAGACATTATGATACAATTGTATGGTCTACTACAAACGTTGAGGGACTCGTTAGCTTTTGCTAAAATAAGCCAGTCTTCTCCGATGTGACAAATAGAGAAATAGATGCTATTTCTATAGTGCTCTCAGGTTTATAGGGCTCTTTCTTCACCACAAACCCATGAGGTAGCCAATGTGGGTATTATAATGAGCATTTTACAGATGAGGAAACTGAAATTCAGAGAAATTAAGTAACCTGATCATTCAGGATTCCACAGCCATTTTCAAAGCCATGATTGGACCCAGGTATAGTCCTGACTTTAAGTCTTTGTCTCTCTGTATCTGTGTCTCTGTTTCTGTCTGTTTCTGTCTTCTGCCTCTTGATCTATCTCTGTCTCCCTCTTCGCTCACCTCTCCCTTCTCAGTATGGTATACTATACCGGATAAAGTACAACAGGAAAACCTAGGTTCAATCCCACCTTTTGCACTTATTCAATGTCTGACCATGGGCAGGTTCCTTAAATTTTTAAAGGCAGGGCTAATACTTGGAGAAACTGCTTCTCAGGGTTATTATGGGGCTTAAAAAAATAACATGTGTAAGTACCTTCAAAAACTTAAAATGCTATATAAATGAATTATTATTACAAGCTGACTTTTGCAAGCTATTTGTTTATACATGTTTTTAGCTAATGTGTGTGTTTGTATATTACTCATTATGTAAATTGCCTAACTAGAAAAGGCAAGATCTGTCAGCACGTGGTTAACTCAAAATTTTTTCGTGCGACTTGCAAAACAATACAATCATAAAGAAATTCCTAAGAGAGAGTGTCTGATGAAGGTAAGTTTTGTTTTTGTTCTTAAATAATAATCAGCCCTTAATGCAGTAATTTTCCATAGCAGTACATTGATTTATTTGGAGTGAGGAGGAGTTTCTATGTCCTTGTGAGTTGGCACATTGTCGCCTTTGATATTAGGATGCCTCGCTTCAAACCAGTATCTGTCAATGGGGTTTCAAAGCAGCAGCAGAGGCTCCATGTAAAGAGGGCAGAGCCAGGGGAGGCATTGTCATTCTCATGAATGGGGTGACCAAAGATTGCAGAGAAGTCATTTACTTTTCAAGAATCTACAAAACAAATGGAATTTGGGAATAAAACTGGCTCTGTTGCTGAATTCTTTTGCATCTTGAAGAACTGAGGAATCTTTTAAAATCCTTTCAAGCACAATGTAGTCAAAGGCCTCTTGTGACCTCACGTCCTTTTCTTTGTCCTGCCACCCTACATTAGTTACTGAAGTCATCATTTCTTTCCATTATTCCACCTTACCTTTACATCTTACCATATCCACTACCACCTCTCTACTCATGCTCTCATTACCTTTGCTCAGGATTGTTTCAATAGTCCCCTAAAATTGGTCTCTCCATTTTGAATCTTTCCCCCATGGTACACATCTATAGGCACATTGGTCTTTCTGATTCCCAGGTCTGATCATATAACTCTTCTGCTCACAAACCTGAATTGGATCCCCTTTTCACTTACCAAATAAAATAGCAACTCCTCAGCTGGCTTCAGGACCCTCCACAATCTTGTTTTAACCTACTTTTCCAATATAACCTCACACTTTTCCAGTCAAAATTGATGACTTCTCCATGGTACAATGGAAAGAGAGCACAATTTGGAAATGGAGATTCTGGGCTCTACCATTAGCTACTTACGTGACTTTGGGCAAGTCACTTAACTGCTCTGGGCATCAGTTTGCTCATCTGCAAAATAAAGGGGTAGGACTAAGAAACCTCTGAATTCTCTTCCAACTTTACATCTAGTATAATCCCCTCATTGTATCCTTTTCATTTCTGCCTCTATGATCAGGACAACTGCAGTGGGGAAGTAGCTGAGCAAGGAGGAAGGAGGCAAGTTTAGTGTGTGATATTGCAGTAAAAAAGATTATCTTGGATAGAGACCTTGTGCATTATTTTCCCAACACCTTGTGCTATTACCTCTATTATATATGACCTGCTCTATGCTGATCCAACCCTCAGCTTTGACCTATGTTTTCAGATTCCTGCCTATACCTCCAGATTTGCTGACACCCATACTTGGTTGAATTATTTGCAATCATGGTTTGCAATATACCTTTTTCCTACTAAGCATATTCTCTTCCTCTAGGCCTTAATTGTTAATTGCCCATAATTATCAGTCCCATTCCTTTAGGGAGTGAGCAGGGAGCAGGCACTCTGTCTGTCCTTTTGCTTACAGTTTATGTCTCTTTCCCTCTGTCTTCCCCTATTGACATTCTATCTATCCCAGATAAAATATAGCCTGCTTAAGCAAGCCTTGCCTTATCTTTACCAGCTGGAAATGATTTTTTCCCACATCTGCTTGATATTCAAGTCTTGTACACATTTAGCATCTAATTTGCATTACATTTGTCTATGAACTAGATTGTAAACTCTTTACAGTCAGAATCCATCTCAGAATTCTTCTACATTATTTGCATCCCCTTTCTGCACACTACAGTCTGGCCAAATTGGTCTCTTTACTAAGGCTCACATGGGGTCGATCTGTCTTTTGCCTTTGTCTTGGCAGTTCTTAGAATCTAGAAGGAACTCCATCTTCACCTGTTAGTTTATTAGACTCAGCTCAAGCACCAATCAATCAATGAGCATTTATTAAGCAGCTACTAAGTATGTGACAGGCACTGTGCCAAGTCATGGGGATGCAATAAGAAAAGTAAAGCAATCTCTGGGGTTGAGGAGTCTAGAATCAAGTGGTTAAATTCTAATCTTTAACATGAAGATTTCTTAATGTTTTCAGGGCATCAGCCCCTTTCCCCCCAAATCACTTTGTATCTATATGTTGCCTTTCCAGACTACACCATGAAACTCCTCTGACTGAGGGCAACTTTCACATTTGTCTGTGTGCTCAGTGTCTAGCAAAATTCCTGGCACATAGTAGGCCCTTAATAGATGCTTGTTGATTGACACACTATGTATCTTTGTATTGGCTCTGTGCCTAGGCCACATGTTCCTTATCTGGTCACTTAACTGTTGTAAAATGAAAGTTGGCTCTTTCTCTTTTGTCCTCTCATGCCTCAGGCATAAACATCCTTTGATCTATTCAAATCTGCCTTTAGTCTGCAGAAAGCCTGGCTCCTGTGTACTAGGATTCAAAAATCCTGACCTCTTTAAAGAGAGAAGAATATTAGCATTATTCCCTGTACCTGCATAGCACTGAGATAGATCTCTGGACAAAAACACTCCCTCTCCCTCCCCCTCCCCTCGAAAAATGAATGCTAAGATAATTTCCACTACAACCAAAATTAAGCTTCTCTATGTAGAGATAAGAGGTGATAGAACTCTGGATGGAATATTCATTTAAAAGGCCCCTGAAAATAATAAGGACCAGGGCCAGATAGGGAAGGAGCCATCAAGGTGTAATGACAATAATGGTTAATATAGACCCTGAAGGCTAGCAAAGTGCCTTACAAATATTATCTCATCTGATCTTCAGAGCAACCTGGAAAGTAGGTACTATAATTATTCTCATGTTACAGATGAGAAAATTGAGGCAAAGAGAGGCAAAGTGACTTGCCCAGAGCCATACTGATGGTCAGTGTCAGTCTTCCTGACTTCAAGACCAGTGCTCCAGCCACTATTTACCTAGCTGCCTCTGGATGCATTCACTGAGGGACAATTTTAACAAGGGACTTTTAATAAGGGTTATAATGGTGGTGAAATTTGAAGACCCCTTTGTATTACTAAGCTAAGAGGTGCTTGGCACCTAGTTTCAAATTAGGCCTCTATTAGAGAGCAACCCCTGTTGCTGACATGGGGGGAGGGGGGCTGAACAGGGAGGAGCTATACTGTAGTTAAGGAGGAGTTAGGCTGTTCAGGCAGAATTTCCTGGGGTAAGCATCACAGAATCAGGGCAGGTGCTGCTGGACTGAAGACTGAAATGAGAATTGAGAAGAACTGAGAAGAAGAATGAGAATTGAGAACTGAGACAGAGTTTCTTGGAGCAAGCCATGTGGAGGTTGGATAAAGTGATTTTGATTTTTTGAACAGAGCTTATGGTGCTAAATACTTCCAAGGGCCAGCCAGACCTGCTGAGTTACTGCTGAGGATTTCTGAGGGCCAGCCATAGCTGCAAAAGACTGAGGAAGCATGACTGTGGTGCTGGTGTTTTGTACAAGTGTTATTGTGACTCTGTTAATGTGCATGAATGTTATTGTGGCCTTGTTAAGCCTTGTCTTCCCAGGAACAGAGACTGTGAGAGATTTGAGGTGTATTGGACACTATGAGCTTCAATATGGAGCAGGAACTGCACAGAAAGCTGGACAAAGAACTGGAAGCTATCTGCCTTTGAATTTAGGTGGCAGTTGGTTAGATTTGGGTGGGAGCTGGGACCATGGAAGCTGAAAATCTGCCCTGAGTCAAGATGAAAAGATCTCTCCTTGGGTACTGAGTAGCGACTGATAAAATTGTCTGAGTAGTGACTGATGAAAGTGTGGAGTAGTGATTTATGAAATAGGATACTGAGTAGTGACTGATGAAATTGTAATGTGCTTGTGACCTAGCATGGATGGCTGTTGTACTTTCTCACTACCCCTTAAGAGGGTACTGAGTAGTGACTGCTGAAGTTGTAACTTAACTGTACCCCATGGGTGGGGGACTTTGACTATTATACTTTGTGATTTAATTAAGGACTCTGTGATTGACTAAATGAATGTACTTTGTTGAAAACTATGTGACCACTTTGGTGAAGACTGTGTGGCCATTTTGGTAATGAGTTGTTAAGTTGTGACATAGTGAATGCTGTATTTTGGTTTTCTGTGATAATTTGTAACATTGTGAATACTGTACCTTGATTTTCTGTGAATGTTTTGCACTGATTTGTTGTTGAATGGGTGGAGAATTTGCTGTACTATGTGATCAGAACCTTGAAGTCTGTTCTTGACAGCAGTCCTCTGGAAAGCTGCTCATGCTTGGCATTACAAGGGTCATTTTTAATGAGACTTTTAATAAAGACTTCCTTTTTTGTGTAAGGGAGGGATGTGAATGGTGATTTCGTTTTATGGATAACTCTTAGTGTGGAAACCAATACAGTAAATAGGCAACTCTTCTGTAATCCATAGTCTTGGAGATTTGCTTGGGATGATGAAGAGTTTAAAGACTTTTCCTAGGTTGCATAACTAGTACATGTCAGAAGACAGGCTCAAAACCAAGCCTTCCTTTCCCTAAACCCAACCACTTCTCCATGTTGCCATGTTTTTTAATGTAAAAAATTCTGGCTCTCCATGACTCAGAGGTTTTTATTGTATATTTATTCTATTGTTTATTAATATATTATATTTATTATATGAGTGATTGTCATGTATGACATGGTTTGACTGGCCCCACTCCAGAGTATATTAAATTTGACCACCCTCAGGGTTCTCTGAACCTTGGAAGGAGCGGGTGGTGTGTGTTTGGCTTGGGGATAATCTCTTTTCTCTGCTACTGGCTCAAGCACCCATTGGCTGTGTCTTCCTCTTCATTTTAGTGGCCCAGTGACTAGCACCTCAGTTCCATTTAACACTACAGGAATATTTACTTCCAATATCATCCTGGATCATAATTCTACTTATACCACTTCAGTCTCTAAGGAAAGAGGGGAGGGGAATTAGACTTACAGTTCAGCCTACATGTCATTAGTCTCCCCAAGTTCAAGTGCAATGCTGGCAGTGAGTTTCTGCTGGGCTGGAATCTCCTCAGTTTTATCAGGTTATAGCTGCTGAACTACCCACATTTCTGGACTCCTAGATCCCTGTGACTCCCATTCCTATGCCAGACTGGAGACTCTACTCCTAACACCAAGAATAGAAAAGAGCATACAAAAAGGCCAGAGACCCAGGTTTATTTCTCTGGGCCATATGGCCTAAGGGGTGGAGGGTAGGGCTCTTAGGTTCTCCTCTCTTATTACATGGTATGAGTGAAAGAGGTCTTCACTCTCAAAGGTAACACAACAAAAGTCCCTGCCATTGCTGAGTTGGACAACACAGTCAACAGAAAGAAGCCAGTCCCAACCACGAGTGACCAACAGGGCATGTCCACCCATACTCCTGTCCTCCAGTTTCCTAAAAGCAGTTTCCTAGCATCTTCTGTGTTTATGAAGTCTTCTGTGATGGTTAAAAAGTTCAAGAGACATAGTTTCTGGGTAATCATTTTACTAATAATGCTACCATATTATTAATAACAGGGTCAGTGACACTCTCAAACGCCGAAGACACCTGGTAGAATCCACTCAACACTTATATGCCCTTGGCAGGGTACCATTCTGAAGGATGGCATTCACTCCCACTGGCTAACTAGTAATGAGAGAAAATGAATATTATAGTGAGTGGGGAACCTATTATATTAAGGGACTAGGAGATTCTGGCTATGCCATTTATTTCCAAATCATCCCCAGCCTTGGGCAATTTAATAAGAAAATTTGCCTCCACCCAGAGCTGAGTAGAGGCACAGTAGACTTCCCCACCTGAGTGGGGTCTGAACAAGATGATTAAGAAAGTTAAGCCAATCTCATTAAGAGAAATTCTGATCAAGACTGAACAACCTACAGGCCTCTGAAAAAAAATCCTGGTACTAATTCAATAATTGATTTTTAATATGAGAGAGAAATAATTATTTCTCTCACATCTTAGGCAGTTTGGACAATACCCCAACCCCCCATTACATATAGGTTACAAAGAAGACTTCCTCTGATGGATAGTACCACAGGAAAGGTGTAATTTTGCAGGCCAGTGCTATGGCACACAAATGTCTAGATTCTGGTTAGTACTATTCCCTCCCAAACTGACTGGAGCTAAATAGAATAAAATAAAAACAACTTGCCCAAGGTGATACTCCTCTCCCCTCCCCCACTTTTTTTCTGTCTTCCTAATGCCCTCAGTACAATTACAAAAGAAACCAATTTAAATATTGAAAGAAAGGGTAATTTTTTCCCTCACCCCTGCAATGAGTCATGTACCCCAGGTTAAGAACATCTCAACTATGGGGAGCTATTATTTTGAGTTTGATTCTAACCAATAAGGAAGCTAGATGCTAGGGAAGAAATATTGGGTATAGTTCAAGGAAATGAGCAATCTGTTTTCTAGTTCATGACAGGTAAAGAGAGAAGAAAAGAGGAAAGTCTAACATAGTCTCACATGGATCTTATATTTTGGGAGGAAAAGTTTCAAAGATGTCAAAGGATACATAATACCCCATGGTCTAAATTTCTATAAGAAAGCCAGCCTGAGAGGGAAGGGATACTCTTGAAGCCAGACTTCTAATGGCACAAATGCAAGCAATGCTGATGGGGAAACAAGGGGAGCTCTGGGGTTTTGGGGAATTCATTCATCAGTTTGGATTTTGAAATATGTTTACGTAAGATGAAAGTAAGGCCTGAAAAGTAGGATCAGGCAGCTGAAGATGAATACAAAGGAATAGCTTTTCCTATTAAGAATATTCTCAGGAGTATTAAAGTTGAGAATGAACCGAGACTGGTATTCATCCTCAGTTGTCTAGCCTACTTTCCAGGTCTTACTTCCATCATTACCAACTTTCTGTTGGATAATTCCTCCTAGATGTTCTGGAGGCATATCAAACTCAACAAGACCAAAATGGAACTTGTTCTTCCTAAACCTGACCCTCCTTCAAACTTCCCTTTTTTTTCCTTCTCCTCTTGAAGGCATGTAATGTTAATGGAATAGGAAGATCTTCCCCACCCATTAATAGGCCTATGTGACCTGCTTTGAACTCTGGCCCAGCTCACAGCTGTGATACAGGTTGATTCACATGGAGCCCAGTGTAGGAGGAGCTTGCCCAATAGAGTAGAGAGTGAGATTAAAACAGAGCAAGAGAGGCAGAGAAGAGAGTGGAGGGGGGACCTTGCCTAGAGGAACTTGTTTGTGGGGAGGCCTGACAGAAAGAATGCCTAAGATGTTGGCACTCCTTGGATTAGTGGTGAGCATCTTGCTGAATCTTACTCCCTGGTATCCTAATGGTGATATTCCAAATAAATATTTTGGTTTTGCCTTTGAGGAAGAGAGTTTATTATATTTTGTGAATCTACCCTGGAAATATGTATGCATATTCATAGTAGCTGCTGTGGGTACCCCCATTGGAGTTACAGGGCACCATCATCCTCCCAGTTACTCAAGTATATCACTCTGGTATCCTCCTTGACTCTGCCATTTTTTTTAATCTTCCCATCCAATCACCTACTAAACTTCATAGAACATATAAGCCTGGATGAATGAAAGCATCAAATTCTTATGCAGCGCTTCACCTGTGGGAAGTTGAAGGCCCCCAAAGAGGGAGATGAGGAGGGACAGAATTCCTGGTGGGGAGAACAGCATGTGCAAAGGGAAGGAAGCAAGTGATGGATTCTTTTCTGGACCGTCCTAGATTTTTCCTCCTTTTCACACTCAGACTTCTAGGTGAAGCAAAGGAACCTGTCCATTCCTTTCTCTCCATTTTATCTCCTCTCAACTATTTTTCAAAGTCTTGCAATATAGCTACTATCTGTCTCTCTCCAAGGTTACCAAATATCTCTTAGTTGCTAAATCCCATGGCCTTTGTTCATTAGTTATCCTTCCTGCCCTCTCTGTAGTATTTGACATTGTTGGCAACCCTTCTCCTCTTGGTTTTATATGACAATGTTCTTTCCTGGTCTTTCTCCTAATTGCCTGGTTGATCCTTCTTGTTTTCTTTGCTGAATCATAGCCCATGGATCACTATGTCCCACACTTTAAGTCCAGGTATCTTCAGGCCTCTATTCTGTGTTCTCTTCTTTTCTATAATTTTTTCCCCATGTTTTGATCACATTCTATAGTTTTATCATATGTACACATGTATGTATATATATATATATATATATATACACATATATATACACGATTCCATTATCTATCTATTGATCTATCTATTTTCTATCTACTGCTTTTGTTGTCTCTTCTGAGTTCTAATCCTGTACCACTAACTGTGCATGGGACAGCTAAACATTTCCAATTATATGTCTTTTAGGAGACAGGAAGCTGAAAGAAAGGAACAACATTTTTTAGGGGCCTACTATTTGCCAGGCACTAGACAGTGGTACTTTGACATATGGATGCACCAACTTATGAGATTTCTGAGGTACAAGTTGTCACTCAGTCTATTTTTTGCTTCGAATTTGCTTCAAATTTTTGCTTCGAGCCAAAATTTGAGGTTGGAGCTGCCGCTAGTTGGCCCTGCAAATGCCATGACCCAACGCCCACCCAGCATCCTGGGCCTCACTCATTCAGTCCATGTGTTTACCTCGCCAGTGAAGAAAATTAAGTGAAAGTAAAAAAGATATTGTAGCAATTAAGGTCAGGGATAAAGTGTAGCATTAAGAGCGTAGTGAGTAAGTGAACAAAAGTGACCGAAAGAGCAAGAAACAAAACTCCTCCAACCTCCTTCATCCATCTCCTCCACCTTCCACCTCCGCCAGTATCTTCTGTTAGCTCAAGTCATCTGATATCCAAGGTAAATATACACTTTATAAAACCAGTTTATTTCTTTACATTCTCTTTTATTATGTTTTTATACAATATTTGTTATTTATAAATATTTTTTCTTATTTAAAAACACGTAACAAAAAATACCGGGGTGACATTTTGGGGGCTGGAATGGATTAATGGCATTTCAGTTAATTTCAATGGGGAAAATTGATCTGATATACGAGTTATGAGCTCAGTAACAGAATGAAATTAAACTCGTTAAGTCAAGGTACCACTATACTAAGAGTTTTTTCTTTTTCTTTTTTTGGAGGGCAATTGGGGTTAAGTGACTTGCCCAAAGTCACACGGCTAGTAATTGTGTCAAGTGTCTGAGGCTAGATTTGAACTCAGGTCCTCCTGACTCCAGGGCTGGTGCTCTATTCACTGTACCACCTAGCTGCCCCACTATACTAAGAGTTTTATAAAATCTCGTTTGATTCTCACAACAATCCTGGGAGGTAGATGCTATTAACATCCACATTTTATGGGTGAAGAAACTGAAGCAAACGAACATTAAGTGATATGTCCAGTGTCACACTGTTATTCTAGTAAGTGTCTGAGGCTAGACTTGAAGTCGTGTCTCTCTGACTCCAGGCCCAGAGCTTTATCCTTTGTGCCATCTATCTCTCTAGGCATCTCAGACTCAATAGGTCCAAAACAGAACTCATTCTCTTCCCTTCCAAACCTATTACTCTTTGTAATTTCTTTATTTCTACTGGGGGTACTGATGTGCTTCTTATCACCCCCGTTCACAACTTTGGAGCAATCTTCTTCTCCTATCTACTGTCCTCCCTCCATATCCGATCAGATACCAAGTCTTGTCAGCTCCCCCTCCGACTGTGTCTTCATTCATATTTATAAACTCACATACCCTAGTACAGGCCTTCGTCATTTCTTACCTGAACCCTGCTTTCAGTATCTCTCTCCTTAATCTATCTTCTACATAGCTGCCAAATTGATATTCCTAAAGCATAGGCCTGATTGTGACACTCAAGAAGCTTTAGGGACATCCTATTATCTCTACAATAAAATTCATACTCTTCCGTTTGATATTTAAACTCCTTCAAATCTAACTCCAACCTGTCTTTCCAAACCGATTACATGTGACTCCTTCTCTCAGACGCTCTGGTCCCGTCAAACTAACCTACTTGGTATTCCGTACGCACGGCATTCTCTCTTCAATCTCTGTGCCGTTTCCTAATTCTGGAATGCTTTCTCTCCTTACCTCTGGCTCTTAGAATTCTTAGCCTTGGCCTCTTCTAAAGATCATCCCAAATGCTACATTCTACAACAAATCTTTCCTGATTCTATGATCTCTCCTGTATCCTACCAGTCCTCTGCCCGACTCCCCTAACAGCAGCAAAATTACTTTATATTTACTTTGCACGTATTTTATATTAATTAGTCTTTGTACAGCTGTCCCTCCCTCCCTTAGAACATAAGTTCTTTGAGGGAAGGTACCACTTGTTTTTGATTTTTGTTTTTGAATCCTCAGTCACAGACGCAATGCTTCATATTTACTTGGCACTTGATAAATGTTTACTGAATGACAGAAATTTGTGACTGATATCACCCAGGACATCAAGTTACTAAAAAATGTCCACAAAGGGAAGAAATAAACAAAGAAGCATGCAAGCAAACAAAAACTTGGGGTTTTGCTTCCTAGAAGTGTGCTCAATGAGAAATGTAAAAAATGAAAATCATGTCCATTTCTCTTCCAGAAAGCAAGAGTTGTTTTTTTTTTTAAATTCAAAGCCACATTTGTTTTGTAAAGACACCAGAGGTCATATGTTAGACTTTATCAAATAGAGGATAATGGAGATAATATTTGTGGAATGTAGTTGGGAACCAGTATGGTAAGAAAGTATTTCATCCCTTCAGGCCATTGGTGTCCATTTGTGTTCCTGGTATCAGTTATTTTTCATAATTCCATGTGTATGAGGAAGAAGATATCAGGATTAGGACAAACCTTGAGAGTCTGTGGCCTTCTCAAAGCAAACATTTGCAACAGAATGGTCTAAAACCATCCACTCCCCATTCTCCCAGGAAACAATCTGTAATTGAAATGAAGATCAAAATCATTCCAAGTTGAACTATTGGAGGATAACAGACTTAGTCCATCTACAGTATAGATAGGGAGAAGAATTTCTGTGAGGCAAAGGATTCAACTTACCCCTTCTATAAGTTTACTAACTATTGATAGCCAAGCCCAGGCTACGGGCATGGTTGATTTCTTGAGAGTGAAGGGAATATTAACATAGATAATGCTGAGTTAGTGAGTGCCTCATAATCTTGTAGAATGTAAGGTTCTTGAAGGTAAGGATTGTTTCTCTTCTCTTCTCTTCTCTTCTCTTCTCTTCTCTTCTCTTCTCTTCTCTTCTCTCCCCCCCCCTGTTTTTCTATATCTTTCTCTTTTTACATTCCTTCCTTCCCTCCCAGTCTCCTTCCTTCCTTCCTTCCTTCCTACCTTCCTTCTTTCCTTCCTACCTTCCTTCCTTCCTTCCTTCCTTCCTTCTTTCCTTTCTTCCTTCCTTCCTTTTTCTCTCTTCCTCTCTTTTTTTTCCTTTCTTTCCTCCCACCTTTCCACTTCTGACTTAAAGGACTGTATCAAGTAGAAGAAGCTTCAGGAATTTTTTTTTTCTGGTTTGAGGAACTTACTCTCATTTGCTCAAATGATATTCTAGGGCCTCTACAGTTTGGTGTAGTTCTCCCCTCCTAGCCTTATCTCACATCAGTACCCAGCCCTAGGAATGCAACTTGGTGGAAAAGAGCACTTAAGTTATATTTACAGGACCAGAGTTTGAATAATTGCTTTTACGTTTCAGTTATTTTATATCAATTCTCTATTTATATCTATATTGTTATATGTACTTGCACCCCTGATTAGAACATAGGTTCATTGTGAGTTGAGATTGTTTCATTCTTTGTATCTGTATCTGAAGCATCTAACACAATGCCTGGCTTATAGTGGACATGCAATAAAGCTTTGTTGATTGGTTGATAAGCTCTATAGACAAACATTCCATTAGAATGGTACAGCTTTATGTAGCCCAAGATTGCTTTGGTTTTTTTTTGACTACCATATCACATTATTGACTCATATTAAACTTAAAGTCCATTAAAATCCCCATATAGTTTTCAGACAACCTACTCTATATCCTTATAAAACTGTTTATATGAAAATGATTTTTTTGAACCTCTATGTAGGTCTTTGCATTTATCTCTAATAAATGCCACCATATTTCACTCATCATTCAAGTTTGTCAATATCCTTTTGGATTTGGATCCTGGCTCTTTTATAACACGTTAAAGTTTCTAGTCTCTTTATCTTCAAGAATTTTAATAGTTAGATAGTGCAAATATTATTATCTTCATCTTAAAGATTTATAGAGGTCAGGTGACAAATTTATAGAGGTCAGGTGACATGCTCATCTTCATGGAGCTAGCAAGTATCAGAGTCAGGATTTTAAACTAAAGCTCTCCATTCCATGTCCAACCTTCTTTCTACTATAATAGGCAGCTTCTCAATTGCCTCTGACTCTGGGTGACTGGGGGCAAATCACTTTACCTCCTTAGCCCTCAGTGTCTTCATCTATAAAATCAGAATAAGAAGTCTGATATTTGCTAAGCATTTGCCAACAGCAACTCTCTTAACAGCCATCTTTCAAGGTATAAATGTATTTTGATCTGCATCAGAGAAGAGAATGCCCATCCTGAATCAATGGCTGATTCCTAAAGTGTTGCCTTAATACATTTACTTGTTAGTTCATTGGTTAGCTATGAGGAATGTGTGATATGAATTATACCATGTTAGGTAGATGTGTCTTACTCTTTAATACTTCAGTCTGGGGATTGATTGACCCTGCTGAATCCTCCACCAGTGAGGGGCATAACCCTACCATGTCTCAATAAACAGTTTTAGATGTTGTTCTAACCAAAAATAAATTAATTCCCTGGTGACCAGCCTTCTGGTAGTGAACCTCTCAATTAGATAAACTGACCTCAAGTCAATGCATGCATATGTTTCATATAGCCCTGAGCTTGAAATGGAATCCTTTTCAGTTTGGTAGGGACTAATAGGGTTTGTGTAGTGCTGGCATAGACTTGGAGAAACCAGAGTCCAGTGCCCACTACAGAGGGTTATCAGAGAAAGAATCTGGTGGAGGAAATGATAGCTATTAATATTCTTATTCTTCCTCTTAAATCCCTTGCTGTACCCAGACTGGCCAAGTACATATGCAAGTACTTGCTCAACAAGAATGTATTAAGTGCCTACTATGTTCAAGACACTATGATAAGCATTGATGATACAAGTTCAAGGAATGTAACAATCCCTATCTGAAATGAGCTTACATACTAATTGATGGGGTACAGGCTCTGGGAAATCCCTTAAACTCTGATTGAGTCTTCCCACTTGACGAGATCATAAGCCTTTCATTACAGCTAGTCCCAAATCTTTGTTTCTCTTAACCTAGACTAGCCCCCCATTATCCAGCTTCTTCCCACCCTTGATCCTATCAAAATATCTATACCCAAATCTGTTACCCTTAAACTAGCCTAGCCTTCCATTTTTTGCCATCTTTTCTCCAGGTAGCCTTCGGCCATTTCCTATCTTTGATCTCATTACTGGAATCTGACCTCAGTTACATCAGAGATCCTCCTTAGACTCCTCCTCAAGACCCTCCCCAAATTCCTCCTCTAGGCCACCCCTAGATTCCCTCCCACAATCTTTCTGTATATAAGATGCATCTTGCCTCCATGAAAGGGCCAAGAATTCAAGCTAGGGCATACTCACTCTGTGTCAGATTATTCTGTCCCACTTCTCAATACAAGCTTTACATATACTTAGCCTCCTTAAGAGTCTAACCCATTAAGGTGAATCTTTAATAAACTTTGCTTTTTTTTGAGAGAAGATTTGAGTTGAATTCATTCAGCAGGACCCAGCGTGTTGATATTTTGGGGTCTCAAGCACCCCTAAACCTTAAATCTCAGTACAAATGAGAAGGGATATCAAATAGATATAAAAATATGTTAACCTATGTATTAAGATAATGCTATATTTTTATATCTACTTGTTATTTCTTCTACTTTTACACTTATATGTGCCTATGCAGATTACATATACACATGTATACACACATACACATATGTAAATATTTGTGTGTGTACACACACCTGTCTGTCTTTCTAAAAGTATGGGGTTTTTTGAAGTGGATGTTACTTGTTCTACAAGATAGGAGAAGAAGGACATTTAAAATTTTTTTATTCCTACCCCTGATTTTTTCTATAACTGACTCCATTAAAGATGAGAAGACTCAGATTTATAGAGGTCTGATGACATGTTCATCTTCATGAATTTACCAAGTGTCAGAGTGAGGATTTTAAACTGAAAGTCTCCATTCCAAGTCCACTCCTTCTTTCTACTATAATAGGCAGCTTCTCAATTGCTGCCTATGTACATGTGTACATGTGTGCTTCTATGTTAAGTGTGTGTTTGTGTGTGTGTGTGTGTGTGTGTGTGTGTGTGTGTGTGTGTGTGTGTGTGTAAAACAGTTAAATGAAAGATAGTCTCAGAGGGAGGACACTAGCATTAGGAAGATCAGGAAAGTCTTCCCACAGAAGATGATACCTAAACTGCATATGGTACAGGAAGACAGGAACTCTCATAAGGTGGATTTTAAGGAGGAAGCACATTCCAGACACGTAGGATGGTCAATGGAAAGGCATGGATGTGGGACATGAAGTGTCCTAAGTGGAGAAAAGAGAGAAAGCCAGTTTGGCTAGATCAAAATGTGTGGGAGATGGAATAATGTCCAAGAAGACTAGAAAGGCAGGTTGGGGCCAGATTACGTAAGACTTTAAAAGGTAAGGAGAAGAATTTATATTTGGTCCTAAAGGCAGTAGGAAGTCATTGTAGTTGATTAAGTAGGAGTCAAAGTATATGGTCAAATCTGTTATATTTTGTTAAAAATTTTGTTTTCATTTATTTATTATTCTTTTACAGTGACTACATTCCAATGACCTCATTGGAAGTTTAAGCCTGTGTAATCTCTAGATTAAAGGGTACAGACGTTTTAGTCACTTTGTTTAAATAATTCTAAATTGTTTTCCAAAATAGTTGTATTAATTCACATCTCTATCCAGAATGCACTCGTGTGTCTTTCTTTCCACAATCCCTTTAACAGTGGCTATTCCTATCATTTGTCATCTTTGCCAATTTGCTGGATGTTAGATGAAAACTTAGGATTTTTAAAATTTTCATTTCTCTCTTTTTTTTTTTAGTGATTGGCACTTTCTATTATATGTTTGTTAATAGTTTGAAGTTGTTCTTTTGAGATCTATTTGTTCATAGCCTTTGACCGCTTATTTTTTTTATTTCTTTTGATTACTCATGTAGACATCTGTGTTTAATGACAAGTTCTTTGGAAGCAGTATGTAGGATGGACTTGAGGGTTAAGACAAATATGGCAGCATATATAATAATCTAGGACAGTGGTTCTCAACCTTCCTAATGCCATGACCTTTTAATACAGTTCCTCATGTTGTGGTGACCCCCAACCATAAAATTATTTTCGTTGTTACTTCATAACTGTAATTTTGCTACTGTTATGAATCGTAATGTAAATATCTGATATGTAGGATGTATTTTCATTGTTACAAATTGAACATAACCCACAGGTTGAGAACCACTGATCTAGGGCTTGAAAGACTCAATAAACAATAGTAACTCCCATTTCTTTTAAAATTAAATTTATTTTAATTGGTAAAATATTAGTTGCTTATGGGTATGCTGAGATAATATAATAAAAATGACAATTCTATCTAAATCAATTTACTTATTCAGTATCATACCAATCAAACTACCAAAAAATTATTTCATAGAACTATAAAAAACAATAATAAAATTCATCTGGAAGAACAAGAGGTCCAGAATATCAAGGTAATTAATGAGAAGAAATGTAAGGGAAGGTAGCCTAGCCATACCAAATCTTAAACTGTTTTATAAAGCAGTAATCATCAAAACTACTTGGTACTGGTTAAGAAATAGAGTGGTGGGGGTGGCTAGGTGGCACAGTGAAGAAAGCACTGGCCCTGGAGTCAGGAGGACCTGAGTTCAAATCCGGCCTCAGACACTTAACACTTAACACTTATTAGCTGTGTGACCTTGGGCAAGTCACTTAGACCCAATTGCCCTGCCCTCCCCCCTCCAAAAAGCAAAAACATAAATAATAAAAATAAAAAAAGGAATAAAATGGTAGATCAGTGGAATCGATAAGGTACACAAGGCACAATAGTCAATGATTGTAGTAATTTACTATTTGATATATCTAAAGACTCCAGCTTTTGGGACAAGAACTCACTGTTTAACAAAAACTGCTGGAAAAACTGGAAAATAGTCTGTGAGAAATGAGGTATAGACTAATATCTTAGACTGTATAGCAAGATAAAGTCAAAACGAGTACATGATTTAGATATAAAGGCTGATACTATAAGCAAACTAGGAGACCAAGGAATAGTTTACCTGTCAGATCTATGGAGAAGGGAAGAATTTATAACCAAACAAGAGATAGAGAACATTATGAAATGCAAAATAAATGATTTTGATTACATTAAATTAAAAAGGTTTTGCACAAACAAAGCCAATGCAACCAAAATTAGAAGGGAAACAAAAAACTGGGAAATATTTTTTACAGCTGTGTCTCTCTGATAAAGGCTTCATTTCTAAAATATATAGAGAACTGAGTTGAATTTGTAAGAATACAAGTCACTCCCCAATTGACAAATGGTCAAAGGATATGAAAAGGCAGTTTTCAGAGGAAGAAATTAAAGCTATAACTATATAGCTGGGAGTAAACCAGGTGCAGACAATCAAAGGAATTAAGTGGTCAGAGGCCACAGTGAAAGGGCAATTAAAAGCATGATTGAGTATCTAGGTAGGTTGGGATGGGAGAGATACCCAGGTGAAATCCTGGCTCTGGGTTGCTGAAATGTATGGGAAAATTCAGGGTCCAAGTCCCATAACCCCATCAGGGTGAGGTGGAAGTGGGAACTACCCTTGTAACAATTATATACAGTGAAAACAAATTCCCAAATTGGCCAGGCCCATTCTGTTCATTTAGCACATCATAGTTCTGTCAGAAAATGGGCAACGTTCTTTATCTTTGGTGTTCTGGAACCAGGGTTGGTCATTGCATTGATCAGAGCTTTGAAGTCTCAAAATTACTCTTTTTTATAGTGTTGTTATGATGTAATTGTTCTCCTAGTTCACCTTACCTCACTTTATATCATCCCATGCAAGCGCTTCCAGGTTTCTCCGAAACTGTCCATTTCATCATTTTTTCTCTGCACAATTGTCTTCCCTTATGTTCATATACCTTACTTTGGTCACCATTCTTCATTTCTGCAAAGGTTCAAAATTTATGAAGTCTTTCACTCTCAACATCCCAATGAGGTAAGTCATTTAAGTATTAGCTCCAGTTTTCTTGATTTTTTGCTTTTTGGAGGGGAAGGGCAAGGCAATTGGGGTTATGTGACTTGCCCAAAGTCACGTGGCTAGTGTTAAGTGTCTGAGGCCAGATTTGAACTCAGGTCCTCCTGACTCCACGGCTGGTGCTCTATTCACTGTGCCACCTAGCTGCCCCTTATCTCCAGTTTATAGATGAGAAAACTGAGGCCTAGGGAGGTTAAATTGCTTGTTCTGAACTACCCTGACAGTAAGTGTCAGAGCTGGGATTCCAACCCAGGTCTCTCCACCATTTGGAGGAAATATATTGCCTTCCTTTAAAAACAAAACTTGTTGCTAACCAGGTGATTTTCCTTAAAGGTAGATGTGATCACCCCAGTTAACTTCAGTGGCTCCCTATTGCCTCTAGGATAAAAATATTAGCTCCACTATTTAGTTTTTAAAATTCTTAACAACAAGGCCCCACCCGGTCTTTGCAGTATCATTGGACATTCCTTCCCCTCCCAAACTCTGTGAATCCCAAACTCCCGAGGGAAGCCTAGGGAAATGCAATGTAGGATCTAGACTTTGCTGTCATAGTCAGTGTTACTTCCAGTATAACATGCTACTGTCTGCCTTTGGTTTTGACCTGCAGTAGGGGTGTGTGTGTGTGTGTGTGTGTGTGTGTGTGTGTGTGTGTGTGTGTGTGTGTTGTGTATTTATATTGGATGATCAGATCCTACAAAACTAAAAAGGGACTTGACCTAATGGACTTTTAATGGGGAAGAAAATGGCCATCTTGTTTTTACATTTCACTGGAGTTACTGCAAAAAGCTTACCTAGTCTGAATCTGATGTGAAGTAAATAGAAAGAAAGCTTGATTTGGAATCAGAAGATTAGTGTTGACATCATGGCTCTGCTATTGACTACCAAGTCATTTAATCTCTCTGAGCCTCAGTTTTCTCATACATAAAATGGGAATGATAATGAACACATGTTATTGATGTGCTTACCCACAAAGAAGGTTAGGGTTGCACTGGAGACCCCAAAGTACCAACACGCCGGGTCTTGCTGAAAGAACTTGATACAAGTCTTCCCAGCCAGAACAACAAAGTTTATTGAAAGTTCACCGTATGAGGTAGACTCTTAAGGAGCCAGTCTATGCTAGGTCATTCTATGGTGCTCTCACACCACACAGAGGGAAGATCCGGTCTTATATACAGAGGAATCTAGGGATGGTCTAGAGGAAGAGTTTGGGGAGGTTCTTCAGGAGAAGTCAATGAGGTCAGACTCCAGTAATGAGTTTGGGGAGGGTCTTCAGGAGGAGTTAATGAGGTCAATGCAAGGGTGGATTGATATTTTAATTGGCTCAAGGGTAGGAAGTAGATGGACAATGGAGGTCTAGGCTTGTAACGGAGGTTTGGGCCAAGCCACAAAGAAAAATCCATGGCCTCTGCAAATGCCTCATCAAGCGGGAAGATTTGATCAGACTTCAAGGGGTTTCCCAGAGCCTGTACCTCAAAGATCCAAGGAGAGCTCAAGGGGGGTCCCAGAGCCTGCACCTCATCATTATGAGTACCCAAAGGTTCCTCATTTGCAAGGGTTATATAGAGTTTTATAAATTATAAAGCACTGTAGAAATATAATGATATCAATTATCATCATCCAAGTCTTTAGCAGAGAATTCAATTTGACCAGCACTTTTTGAGCACCTTCTCTGACTCAGTTGAACAAAACCAAAGCGTGAGCCCTGCCTCAGATACTTACCAGCTAGACTATTAGCTCCTTGAGACCAGGGGTTGTCTTTGGCTGTATCCACAGAGTTTAACGCAGTGATTCACTTACAGAAAGTACTGGCTGACCAGCTGCGTGATCCTGTGTGACACATAACCTCCCTGAGCTACAGAGAACTCCTTAAGATTAATCTATTATAATAGATAGGTTTTGATATGAGCTGTTGTATGTGGATCATCTTACACAAATGGAAACACAGATCCTTGACTGATTAAAAATGTGCAAAGCTTTGTAACAGGTATTAGGGGACATATTAATTTTGATTAGACACTGTCCAAGTGTGTCTAGGTATTTTATTGGGATAAGATGGTACTGTAGGGGTGCTGTTGAGGGCTTATCTATAAAATATACTTTCATCAGAAGTCCATCATATCTTCTTTGGAATGAATTACACAAAGTGGGTTCTCCTTTGCCCCTCAGAAGCTGAATATGTGGTGTTATAAGCATAGGGGAGAATTCTCCTCCAGGGAGGAGATTTATTATGGTGTCTGTATGTGAACCCAGGTGCTTTTAGAAAATAGGGAAACAGATGGAAGGACCTTAAGGAGGAGCCATTACTGGTCCTCTATTCTGTTCAAAGTCCTTAAATTAGTACCATTTCATGAAGGCTAGGGTAGGTACTGTGACCAGCACAGTAATTTGGCCCAGCAACCAACTGAATAAAAGAGAGATGGGGATGTATTCAATAGTCTGTTTATTACAGAACTATTTCATACAGAGCCAAGATACAAGAAAATCACAAGGCTTATATTCCCTATAGCAGAAATCCCTATGTGAGGGAATGCACGGACCCTTCTGTGGAATCGACCACTCCTACTCCAGCCCAAGGCTAATTATTCAATGAGACTTCATCCTAGCACCCTGTCCAGAGGCACAAACAAACAGGGAGTCACAAACAAGACTTGCTAATTAACTACCCTGAAACTACTTTAGATATTCATAGACCCAATGAAAGCATCCATCCAACAAGTTTATACTCTTCCTGCATATCTGCCTCATAGAAGAGGGGGGCATATTCTTAATGGGGTCAGGGGACCCCTGAAAGTCTGGTCTACTACAGGTAGGGATGCAAAAAAAAAAAAGATGTAGACACATTGCCATGTCATGGAAAGAATATGAAGCTGTGGGACCCAGTTTTACATATTGACTCTTCAGAAAGGCATTTCATGTCTCTGTACCTAAGTTTCTTCATCTACAAAAGGAATGGGTTGTGAATAGATCAGTAGCCTCCAAAGTGGGGCCTGTGTACTTCTGTTGGTTGAGGCATGATTCTGGGTAAAGGTTCTTAATATGGGGTTCCATAAATATTTCAGGGGGTCTCTGAATATTAATTATTTTTTTTCGGAAAACATTTATTTTATTAAATTTTTGAGTTACATATTTTCTCCCCGTCTTTCCCCCACCCACCACCCCAAAACAGCCATCCCAGTGTTTCCCCCCTCCGCCAGTCTATTCTCTCCTATGTCATTTTTTGGTAGGGCAGGATGGATCTCCCAACTGCAGTGCCTGTGTATCTCAAGTTCCAGTTGGGTGTAGTCAATAATAATAATAATAATTGCATATATATATATAAAGATAGATAGATAGATACACATTCATAACATTTGATTATGGAACTCCAGATTCCAGATTCTTTCTCCTCCTCCCTCACCACCCATCCCCACTGGAAGGACAAGCAATCAAATACAGGCTGAA
>CM053580.1:500406358-500427865 GCA_028627135.1 Pseudochirops cupreus | reverse complement strand
GCAAGAGCACTGGCCTGAAAACAATCGCCAAGTCCCCCTGCTGTCTGCAGGCCGCGGGCGGGAAGCTACAAAGCAGAGGCGGGTGCAAAACCTCTGCTTTTCGCTTTTCTGCTCTGGAGGCCTTTCGCCGGACTGCTTTTGTCCCTCTTTCACAATCCCCACTCGCAGCTGCTGCTAATCCGCTCACCTGAGAGGCTCCTCAGCTCCTCCTGTCCAGCCACCCCGGAGCACAGCCACGGCTTCAGGCCAGGCTGGTTTTGGTTCGCAGTGCTGATATGGTTCCTCGTAGCCGAGCTGACTTTAGTGGGAAGTATCTTTGTGTGCGTTTTGGAGTTCTAGGATTGGTCAATATTAATTATTTTTGACAGTTTTTTGGATATAATTTTATTTCTTTGAGATACATAATACTATGTATTTTATTTCATGCATTTAGAAATCTTATTCTGAGGAGGAGTTCATAGTCATTGAGCATTTATTAATCACTGCAGCCTCTGGGGATACAAAAAAGGCAAAAGATAGTCCCCACTTCAAGGAGCTCACAAAATAATGGACAATATGTAAACCACAATGTACAAACAAGTTATGAACAGGATAAATAAGAAAGTCAATAGAGTGAAGGTGCTCGAATTAAAAGGAACTATAAAAGGTTTCATGTAGAAGGTGGTAATTGAGCTGGGGCTTGAAGTAAGTCAGGAGGCAGATATGAGGAGGAAGAACATTCTGAGCATGAGGAACAGCTAGAGAAAATATCCAGAGGTGAGAAATAGAGCGCCTTTTTCAAGGAACCTAAAGGAGAATGGGTGGATTGAAGAATATGTAGTGAGGTTTAAGGAGTAAGAAGACTGGAAAGGTGGTAGGAGGGGGATAGGTTAGAAGGACTTTGAACGCAGAGGATTTTGTATTGAATGCTGGGCATGATGGAGAGAAACTGGAATTTATTGAGTAGGGGATGGATGACATGGTCAGACTTTAAGAAATCACTTTGATGGCTGAGTAGTGGATGAACTGGAGTGGGAAAAGATTTGTGGCAGGTAGACCAACCAGCAACCTATTGCGATAGCGCAGGCATGATGATATGAGGGCCTAGACCAGCATGGTGGCAGTATCTGAGAAGAAAGGGGGGATGTATTTGAGAGATATTGCAAAGGTCAAATCTATAAGCCTTGATAAATGATTGGATAGTGACGAGTCAAGGATGACCCCTAGATTGCCAGTGTGGGCAGCTGGATAGTTGGTGGTGACCTCAAGAGCAATAAGGAAGTTTGGAAGTGGAAAGGGTATGGGATTGGGGAAGATAATGGGTCCAATTTAAGTTTAAGATATCTTAATGGACATCTAGTTGGAAACGTGTGAAAGGTGGCTGGAGATGGGAGAGGAGAGATCAGTGGAGGAGTTAGGCTTGGATAAGTAGCTTTGAGAATCATTAGTGTGAGGATGATAATTGAATTCACTGGAGCTAACAAGATCAACTGAAGTGACATACAAGAAGAGGGCCCAGGACAGACCCCTGGAGGGCACTCCAGACCAGTGGGTGTGTCCTACATGAAGAAGGCGCAATGGAGACAGAAGGAGCACTCAGATCAGCAGGAAGAGAACCAGGAATGAGTAATGTCCCAAAAACAGAGAGAGAAGAGACCAACAATTTCAAAGACTGTAGTGAGATCAAGAATGAACAAGACTGAGAAAAGGTTATACATGTGACATTCCCATAATAGCCAGTTTCTGAACTTATGCCAAACATTATTATTTCATCCTCTTAACTCTTTATCCCACAATACTCCCATGCTCACCAGGAGGCTTCCCATCACTGTGCAGACAGACCTCAGTCTCTCAGGGAGGATTGTGATTCCTGGTGTACCTTTACTTTGAGGGAAAATTTGCCTGCTATCCCTCGCTACCTCTGGTGTACACACCTCCTATCCTTAATATCACCTCAGCAGCTGCCATAGGATGAATAAATAAAAATGTGATCTTCTTTGCATATCTCATGATACTATCTTTCCCTTCCCTAAACCCGCCCCACTGGCTATTTCTGTTAAGGGCATTCACAGTCCTTTCAGCTCCCCAGTTTCTCAGCTTCCTTGATATCTTTGACTTCTCTTTCAAATGAAAATTCTCTCTTTAAAATTACCAATGATCTCTTAATTGACAAATATAATGGCCTTTTCCCAGTCCTCATTCATACTGACCTTTCTGCAGCCTTTGAAACTCTTGACCACCCTCTTTTCTCTGGGTTGCTGACAATGATGTATCACTTATAAAATCTCATATCTTATCACTAAAGAATTAGGGAACAAAATCAACTGATCTGTTAAAATAATATCTCCCAAATGAAGTATCAGGGGGTTTTGACCCATATTTTAAAAATATAAATATGCAAAACCTTTCCACCAGTCTCTAAGAGCATCTGATTGACATTAGGGAAGATGACAGTTGGCTAGGCAAATTTTAATAAAACAAAATTGGTGAATAGGACTGAAAAATGAACATCATGATTTAGTAAGCCCAGCCAAAAGCACTTCTTCTGTTTGAATCTATATATCCTTCTGATGTATCTTTTTCAGTTTTGACAACCAGTAAGACAAAGTATTAAAATAAAAGAACTTTGAATCTGACCTTCAAATTGCTGTATCACAAAATATTCACAATTTCTAAAAATAATGAAGCATAGGGGCAGCTAGGTAGTATAGCAGGTAGAGCACTAGACCTGGAGTCAGTTAGACCTGAGTTCAAATCCTGCCTCAGACACTTACTAACTGTGCAACCCTGGGCAAGTCACTTAACCCTGTTTGCCTCAGTTTCCTCATCTGTCAATGATCTGGAGAAGGAAATGGCAAACCACTCTAGTAGCTTTGCCAAGAAAACCTCAAATGGGGTCATGAAGAGTCGGACACAGTTAAAAATGACTAAACAACAACCGTCCTTCCAATTATTCAGGTTTGCAACTTTGGAGGCATCATCGATCCTTCTCTCCCTCTCTCCCCTTCTTCCCCACAACTCTTACATGGGGCAAGTCACCTATAAAAAAATAATGAAGCATAATGACTTTACTGGAACAAAAATATGTATAATTACTGAATAAAATATAATTTTCAAAATACAATCTCATCATTAGCTAATACTTTTAAATGTCTATTTTTTTCATGTTTATCATAATAATACCTAGCATTTATATAGTGTTTTAGGCTTTACAAAGCACTTTACAAGTATCTTATTTGATTCTCACAATAAGCCTGGGAGGTAGGTGCTATTGTTATCCTCATACAGATGAGGAAACTGAGACAGAGGTTAAGTGAATTGGGAAGTTCACACAATAGAAAGTATCTGAGACAGACTCTGAAAGTGAAACAGGTATCCTTTTTTATTTTTTGCTTTTTTTTTGGAGTGGGGAGGGCCGGGCAATTGGTGTTGAGTGACTTGCCCAAGGTCCCACGACTAGTAAGTGTTAATTGTCTGAGGCCAGATTTTAACTCAGGTCCTCCTGACTCCAAGGCCAGTGCTCTATTCACTGCACCACCTAGCCGCCCGTGAAGCAGGTCTTCTTAACTCAAGGCTCAGGGCTCCAATCATTGTGCCACCTAGTTCGCTAAATAATGCACACAGCTCTGGGTATGTCAGTAGATGAATTATGCAATTTACAAATATCTAAATATGTATATATACAAATATTGGAGGTATGTGCTTAAAATGTTTAACTGATGCAGTACATGACCCAAACTAATGTAGGTAATATTTGAAGTCTATTTTGTTTCTTCCATTTTCTGGTTCTCTGTGAAGATGTGTGACAGAAGACCACATATATCATTATGAGAAACTGAAGACACCCAGCGGCTGAAAGAAATCAGGGCAGGCTGAAGGGAAAGCCAGCAGAGTGCCTGCCTCATGAAAACCAAATAGTGTGCCGAAGAGGAGTCCATTACTCTCAATCTGGTTAGATTGTAGTCTAGTGGCAAGAGAGCTGGAACAGGGGTCAGAAGGTCTGACTCAACTTCTTACTAGTGGTGTGACCTTGGACACATCACTTCCTTTCTTTGGGCCTCAGTTTCCCCATAAGTAAAATGGTAGGTTTGGACGAGATGATCTTCAAATTCCTTATCAGTTTTAGTTGCTATGGTCTTCTTTAGAGGCTAGGGTTTTCACGGGAATACACATTTATGGAAGAGATGTTGATTCACTGGAAATTAATAATATTTTTTATTTTACGAAGAATTTTAACTTTTTAAAAGCTCTTAAACATATATGGTTACCTCTTTTTTGTAAATGTTTCTGCTTTCTTAGAGTAATGAAAAGGAGAACAGAGTAAAGTGGTGAGGCGTGAGAAGGTACATATGGTAGGAATCAAAAGAGATTCAATTGGTCAAATATAATTTTCCTAAATTTTCTTTTAAAGGCTGTTTGTTCAGGATCAGTACTGAACTGGTACAAAATCCCGAAATAGATAACCTTTGTCCTTCCCATTTTCCTTTCTCCCCCATGCTCTCTGTGGCCATCAGTTCCAGCCCTTCCCCAACTCCTCAAATGTAGTATCTTTGCTCAGACTTTCTGTTGCTCAGATCTCTTCTCTCCCTATTACAAGGAGTAGCTAGGTGTCACGGTGGATGGAGTGTCAGGCCTGGAGGAAACTGAGGTTAACAAAGGTGAGCTGACTTTCCCAGAGTCAGATGAGTATTTGAGAATGGAGATGACAACAGGCTAGTGGGACTCTGATCCGGATGGCTGAATAAGCCCTCTCAGCTAAAGAGCCTGCTGATGGGCCTGGATTGGTTTCCCATCCCCCAGGAAAGAGCTCAAACACAACAGGTGTGAAGATTATGTCCTTGAGATGAGCTGGCATATACACCCATGGCCTGGGAACAAAGAAGTGTGCAATGTCCTCAGGGGAAAACAATTAGGAAGGAGATTTTTGGCTCTATAAAGCTTGTTCCTGGAAGAATAAACATTGGCTCTCTATTTTTCTACCATTCCCACAGTCTTGTCTCTCTTTATGCACCCTCACATAACCTCTGGGTAAACAATTCTTTCTCAGCCCTTTCTCAGCCCTGGCAGGGCTTCTCACATGAGAGCAGATTTGAATGCAGGTCTTCCTAATTCTACTTTAGCCTCAGACACTTACTATCTGTGTGATCTTGAGCAATTCATTTAACCTGTTTGTTGTTTAGAAGGCAGTTAGATGGCTCAGTGGATACAGCGGAACTGATGTCAGGAAGACGTGTGTTCAAAACTAGTCTAGGCACTTACTAGCTATCTGACTCTGGGCAAGCCACTTAGCCCCTGTTTGCCTCAGTTTCTTCATCTGTAAAACAGGGATAATAATAGCACTTACCTTCCAGGGTTGTTGTGAGGGTCACGTGAGTTAATAAATGTAAAGTCCTTAGCAAAGGGCTTGACATATAATAAGCATGATATAAATATTAGCTATTATTATAATTATAGTTGGTTTTCCCCAGGTATTTTGACTTTGGACTTTTCCCATCATCCACCTTTTCTACCCTTCCTAAGAAGTTATTTAGTGTTACTTACTAGCTATTCATAAATGCTTTCACTTTATCCTGTCTCGGTCATTTGAAATTCAATCTATGTTTAAATCTCTAGTTCCAATAGCAACTCTTCCATAAAGACTTCCCTGAAATCTCCAATTGGATCCTCCCTTTCACCAAAGTACCATGACATCTTTGTTATACCTCTTGTGGAGTCTATTAATTGCTTTCGATCTTTTATTATAATTGTAACTCAGACTGTGAAGAAAGGTTAGATGGAATGAGGTGATCCATTGACATAATCAAACCTCGGCCTTGTATAATTATTTGTGTATGTGTCTTGTCTTCCCAGTTCAATTATAAACTCCATAAGGGTAAGGGCTGTGTCTTGATTTCTCCCTCTGTCTCTCTCTACACATGTATACATATTTGTGTGTATATGTCTAGTGGAGGTTTGTCATTCTCAGAGTCCTTCACTTTCAAATGGAAGGCTGCAAAAGTTCAGAGGATACACAAGCAAGATGTTTTAAAGATGTCAGCAGTTCCTACTATGAAGCCAGCAGGCTAAGATTGCTCACAACCAGATGGCAGACCAACAAAGAATGTCCATGCATGGAGGGTAGTCTCCAATCCAAACCAGCAGCCAGGAGTGTCGGAATTCAGACCATATGTTACAGCCAGCCTAGCAGCCCTGATGAGCAAGAAACTGGTATCCTAGCCTAGCTTGGCTTTAGACTTGATCTTGGTGGGACTAATACTATGTAGGAACTCAACTAGGATGTGAGCTTAGTTTCTATCTCCTCCCTAGAGACTGAGGTGATAGAGAGGGGAGCTTATTCCCATGAGGGGCAAGTGTTTGTTTTTGCTGTGTTTTTGAAGTATCACTTTACAAAAGCTAATCTCATGATAAGTGGTTTAATGGAACTGGAGAGCTTGTCATTTGGACCCTAAAATGGGGGGAACATAACCAGTAGAGGTTTGAGCCAGTGGCAGAGAAAAGAGATTTTTCAATCCCCTAAGGGTAACTCTGTTGGGAGGAAGGGTTAAAATGTAACAGGTCTGACCTTGAGAGAGTGAAACTAGAGTATAATGTTATCTATCTATCTGTCTATCTATCCATCTATTTATTTAGAAATTATATGTAGATTTTATATGTCAAATCATATATGTATATATACATACATAATATAAACATACATTTATGTGCATTCACAATGTATGTATGAATACATACATGCAGATATGAGTGTATATAGTTACATGTACCATACTTTTCATTGGTTTAGGGCAGTGGTGTCAAAACAAAATAGAAATGAATCTCCGTGGCCCTTATATTGACTTAGAAAACCACAAATTAGCATTATCTATATTGTATTATATTTTTGTTTATTTTGTCAAATATTTCCCAATTACATTTTAATTTGGTTTGGCAGTGTTGGGAGATTTTGCCCCTCCTTGGGCCTCTAATTTGATATCTTTTAGTGAGAAAACTCTATTCATGCAAACCTACAGTTCATAGTCTTAAAGAATCATGGTGGGGGGGGGGGGTCAGTGAGAGATTAAGTAACTTGCTTAGGGTCATTCCACTCCACACTGACCCTTGAACCAGCTATCCTTTTGGTGAGTGACAATCTGCCATTACTTCTCAAGGTCATTGGGGCTTGCTCTTTTCCTAGGCACTTCCTAAGTACCACCTGAAGTTCTCATCTGTCAGTAACTGAACTCTCCTTTATGTGTCATCTCCCTCAATTAGAGCGTGAGTTCCTTGAGAGGAAGCACTGTTTGACTTTCCCCTCTCTGTGCTCAGTGCTTAGCAGAGTTTGGCATATAGCAGGCACTTAATAAGTTCTTTTTAAATCCATCCCATTCCATGTGCCAGAGGCCTGAATTGAACAACCTGGTTCTGAAGCCAGCTTGCATCCATGACAACACATGGGCCTTCATAAATATTTGTTTAATTGGATTAAATAGAATCTCAAACCTAAATTCATGTGAATATTTTAATATCTAATAATGATAATAATACCTTAATTCAAAGAGCCAGTTCTCTAATCATGAAATCTCCAAGTAAACAATAGAAGAAATTAGATTTATTTAGCACTTAATATTTTATAATTTCTTTACCAGTATTATCTCCTTTGATTTCCATCCCCACAAAATCCTTAGGAGATTAGTAAGATAGGCATTTGTTATCACCTTCTTACAGAGCAGGCCCAAAGAGAGAAAAGGACTTGCCCGTGGCCACCCAGCTAACAAATGGCTAAATTAGTCCCAAAACCCTGATTCTGTAATGCCCAGTTCAAGGCTCTTTCTATGATACCACAGAGAAGTAGGGATTAAAGATGCTTGTAGGTGGTACCACTCAAACTACATTATATAAAAGTCCATTGCTTTGGCTTTTCCAAAAGGTCGATGGGCCTGGGTACATTGGCACATATGAATTAGTACAGAGAAAGATTTTTTCTGCTTTTAAAGCACCTTACTCCCTGAGATCACTCATGTGACCAGTGAATTTTTCAGCACAGGACAATAAAGACAATAAAGACAAAGATTGATTTTGTGACAAACATAGGCATATGCGGCACATTTCATTAGTGTGTACGCTCAGGAGAATTTACTTATTTATTTTCAAGCAAGCATTTATTGAATACTCTTTAATAATAAGTATTATTTTTATTCATCAATCTAGAGAAACTAAAACTTGGTGAAACTTAAACATGAAATTTGTACATAACACAAAATGCAAACTTTAAAACTTTAAACCTTCTTGTGAAATTCAATTAAAAAGCAAAGCTACTCTGAGACTTTAGGATGTGAATAGCTTGTAAGCATACACAAGGGAACAAATACATGAACTTTGAAATGCCGTATGTGAGAGGCACTTGGCATAGTAGAAAGAATGTAAGATCTGGAGCCTGAGAACCTGGGTGGGAATACTGACTTAGTTAACCAAATCTTTCCGTTTCCTTTTCTGTAAAATAAAGAAACTAGATGATTTTTAAAGTTTCTTACAATTTTGAATCTATAATCCCATAAAATATTTTCTCCTTCAAAGCTGTCCCCCTGGAAATGGTATGAGAATACCTATTCCAGTTGTGTTGGCTTTGCTTCACACTTATTAATCCTCTTCTCAGGAAGAAGCTTTCAGAGCCTGTGGCAATTTTTTTTGGAACCTTGCATCAGTAGAAAAAAAATGTCATCCATTGAAACTGGATTTGTACCTTCCCAGGGTTGTTGTACAGAAAAAATGAGAAAATATTTGTAAGGCATTTTCTAAACCCTCAAGTGCCATATAAAGCTAGCTATTTTGGAAATAATGAAAAGTCATCTGATATCAACTCTAGGAAATGAAGTGAATGGTCCAGTTGCCCATCATTTATTCTGTTTATATTGGTTTAGAGCTGGAAGGGATCACTAAGTTCATTTAGCCCAATCCTCTCATCTCACATAGGAGGAAAGTGAGGTCAGAGAGGTTAAATGACTTCTCTAAAGTCACACAGTAAATCACAGAGCTTGTACTTGAACACATGTCAACTGGTTTCAAACCCAGTTCCCATAATAGAAATCAGGCTGATGGTCTTGCATGAGCTAGAACCTGACTATGAAGGCACTTTGCAAAGAGGATATTAAAAAAAAATTTCTGGAGCTACATGTGTAGCCTTGTGATGTGACCAGTGAGAAGGAGATTATTTTCCATCTGATAAGAATTCTGCCATATTTGCTAAAAACAAACCCTGCTCATTCTCTAGAAACTTCCCAGCAGCCTCAGTTATTTTATAGTTGGAGACATATCTTGAATATGGCAATGACAGCTGACAGTTACTTAAAGCTTTTTAGTATAACAGAGGACTGGCCAATAAGCCCAGTTCTTATGAACAAAAATGGAGTTCTCAGCTGATGTAATCCCTAAGTGAACTTTGGAGCAGGCTAAGACATTCTGTAACTAGTTCTGGTCTATTAACCACATGAAAAAGAGTGGTTCTGTTGACTGGCTGCATATATGGAACTGGAGTGCATTCAAAAAGTCAATAGTCAGCCAAGGTCTGTCTCTTGGAACAGGTCCTTGCTGGTATTGGAGAAGGAGGATGAATGGCTGGTTGGATGAGGAGCCACAGGTCCTCTCTCCTGAATCTAGTATGCAACCAAGAACACAAGTCCTCTTGTTGCTTCTGTCTCTGTATTCATTCCTTTTTACTTCTAGGTGAAGAAATAAGGAGATTGAATGCCCTTGTGAGTAGTGAAAGGTCAAGAAAACATGGAGGCCATACTTGAAGTTGTGATTTGTGAGTCTAACACTAAACCTAGAGGAATGATTTTGAGACCCAACTGGGCAGTAAAAAAACACTTTGTAAAAGCTAATTGATGTTAAGTGGTTATATGGAATTGGATGCTAATCATTGTTAGTTAGCAATGGGGGGAACACATTGTAATGGGAACTCAAACTGATAGCATTTGAGAAAGATGCCCCTCCCCAACTAGGGACACTAATGCACTGTTGGTGGAGTTGTGAACTGGTCTAACCATTATGGAGAGCAATTCAGAACTGTGCCCAAAGGGTTATAAAACTGTCCATACTCTCTGACCCAGCAATAATCTCCCCTAGATCTATATCCCAAAGAGATTAAAGAAAAAGGAAAAATAGTCATATGGTCAAAAATATTTATAGCAACTCTTTTTTTTTTTGCAGTGACAAAGAAATGGAAATTGAAGGGATGGCCATCAATTGGGGAATAGTTAAACAAGTTGTGGTATATGATTGTGAGCAAATACTATTGTGATGTAAAAAATTATGTAGGGGATGATTTCAGAAAATCCCGAGAAAATTTACATGAGCTGATATAAAGTGAAATGAGCAGAACCAGGAAAACATTGTATACAGTAGCAGCAATATTATAATAATAATCAGAGATTGGCTATTCATATCAATACAGTGATCTCTGATGATTCCAAAGGACTCATGTGAAAAATACTGTCTACAGATTGACTCTGAGTGCGTATTGAAACATATTTTCTTTTGTTTGTTTTTCTTGCTTTTTCTTTTTTTGTAACCTGGCTAACATGTAATTTTTTTTTTACATAGCTTCACCTGTTTAATGGACATCATATTGCTTGCCTTCTCAAGCGTGGAGGGACCAGAGAGAAGGAGAGAATTCAGAATTGAAAATAAAAATTATAGGGGAAAAAAAGGACTCCCTGACTCTTTAGATCTAGAATCTTAAAAGGGAGAGGTAGCCTACCTTTTTCTAAAAGGCTGAGACCAAAATGTTTTACTACATTAGTGTTTATAGAGAACTTTACATACGTTTTTTTACTTGGTTTTCTCTTCAGGCAATATTAATCCCATTTTATGGACAAAACGAAAAAAAGAAACAACAGATTCACTCAAAGAGATGAAATGATTTGCCAATGATTGCATAGTGAACAAGTGTCAAAAAGGGTTTCAAACCCCAGTTATGCCTTGGCTATAAGTTCAATAGCAAACATATATTAGGTACCTACTGTATGTTAGGCACTGTGTTCAGTACTGGAATTATGAAGAAAAAATAATTCCTGTTCTCAGTCAACTAAACATATTTCTTCTATGTGTTGTCCTGGAAAAGCTGTTTCACAGTGAAAAACAACTTAGGCACCCTGTCCATTTAACAAACTGGGACAATGAGTCCCAGAAGGGTTAAGTGACTTTTCCAAAGTTATGCAGGTAATAGTAGAATAAGGATGGGAAAATGGATCTTCTGAATCCAAATCTTCCAAAAGGCCTCTGGACTTTTTCTACCATTTCTGGTTGCATCCCTAGTTCCTTTATCCCCACCAAAAAATCCCCTTCATAAGAAAGTTAATTCTGAAGTATGTTTGTACCAAGAGGTGAATGTTATTAAACGAGTGAGCTGTGTCTATTGGTATTTTTCTCCAGGGAGACCCAGAAATATGCTTTTCATACTCACAGAATGTTTTGACCTTCTCCCTACTCTGAGAACTCCCCAAGAAGTTAATACTATTATAAACCCTAAACTTGAGGAGAATGCTGTTCCCATGGCAGATTGAAAACTTAAGTCAATTTAGAGGAAAATTGACTGCAGGAGTTAAAGGGACCCCAATTAAGATTGCATTAGGGGAAGCTATTCATGTTAAGACTGCATTAGTTCCAGCCAATTCAGCTAAAGCCAAAGGAATGAAATACCCCTGGGGCCTTGCTGAGGGCGCATGTGGGGAAGTTCGAAAGCTGCATTAGTTTTGGCCCTTTCAAATTAGTACATAGAGAAAGGCCTACTTATTATTGACATGCCCACATAACAAAAAAAAGAAAGTCACAGAAATCGACCAGTTTTGAAAAGGAGCCTTTCTATTTTACAATGAAGGAACTTGCCAGCACAGAAAGGCTATGTGACTTACCTGATGCCACACAGTGAGACAAGTAGCACTGGGCAGCACTGGGGTTGGAATTTTGTTATGATTTCCCTGAGCTATCTTTGCTTGATTTAACCATGTGACATCCTGCCAAAACTCCACTGATTACTAAGTCTTTTAATATTTAGCTCAGGATAAGACCAGAGGCCTCTTGGCATCTGGCTCCATTTTAATAAAAAGCCTTCCGTTGTTCTAGGCTCCTACTGCTTTGGCCCTGAGGCCTAATAGCTTTTGGGTGGGCTCGTGGTTTGCTGATTCAGGATATCAACAATCCATAAAAACAGGCAGAAAATTAAGAATCAGGAGACTTCAGTGTCCTCCTGACTGTGATAATAATTTGTTGGGGGTCTTTGGAAAGTTACTCCCCTTCTCTGGGTCTTGGAGCCTTTGTGAAATGACAGGTGTTGCAGTGTGGCGTATTGGTAAGAAACCTGAGTTTTGGACTCAGAGGACCAGGTTTTACCTCCTAGCTCTGGTACTACTTAGGTGAGCTTCCCTAAGTCGTTTAAACTCTGCAGACTTCAGCAACCTCATCAATAACATGAGTTGGGCTGTACTAGATGGTCTCAAAGGCCTCTACTAACTCTTTTATTCTTTGACTTTCTAACAGTATGATTTGGAAAATAATCTAAAGTGAGCTGTGCATTGAAGGGAAGCTGTGCCTTTAATTTTTTTTGCCTTTTTTTTGGAGGGAAATTGGGGTTAAGTGACTTGCCCAAGATCACATGGCCAGTTGAGTGTTAAGTGTCTGAAGCCAGATTTGAATTCAGGTCCTCCTGATTCCAGGGCCAGTGCTCTATTCACTGCACCACCTAGCCGCCCCTGTGCCTTTAACTTTAAAATTTTTCTGTCCTGAACACTTTCCATGCCATGGAAAAAGTTTTGTGCTGAAAGAGCTGGGTTCATGGTATTAGAGACATGAAAGGGACCCTTCTTTATACAGATGAGGAAACTGAGGCCTAGAGAAGGTGATGAGAAATTCTTCCCTATTAGATTAGAGGTCTTTGAGAATAAGAACTGGTTTTTTGCTTTTCTTCCTATGCCTACCACTCAGCACGGTGTCTGACATCTAAATATAGAGGCACAGTAGATAGAGTCAGAGGCCTGGAGTCAGAGAAACTAACTTTCCTAATTTCAAATATGGTTTCAGATACTTACTAGTTGTGTGATCCTGGACAAATCACTTAACCCTGTTTGCCTCAGTTTCCTCATCTATAAAATGATCTATAGAAGGAAATAGCAAATAGCTCCAGTATCTTTGCCAGGAAAACCCTTAATAGGATCAAGAAGACTCAGGCATGACTGAAAACAACTGAAGAACAACAGTAACAACAACAAAATAAATGCTTATTGGCTCATCAGAAGTGACAAAGAAACACTATTTGAACCAAGGCGCTTCAATGCCACAGTCAGTCTTCTTTGCACTCTACCATCCTGCCATTCAGTGAAAATCTGCCTTCAGGTCTCGACCCCCTTACTTCACCCCTCCTTACCCCCCAAATTATAATGGACAACCTCTCCATCAGACCTAAAGTACTCTGTTCAATTGTAGGTGCCATGGGAGCCAAGATGACAGAGAAAAGCCAGGAAGTTGCCTGAGATCTCCCCAATTTCCCTTGGAAACAACATTAAATCAAACCTCTAAACAGATTCTAGAGTGACAGAACCTACAAAAAGACGGACTGAAACAATTTTCCTGCTTAAGATAACTTAGAAGGACTTCAGGAAAGATCTGTGTCACTTGGGTAAAAATGAAACAAAGCCCAATGCTGTTTGCAGGCAAGCCAGCCAGAGGCTTTAGCCCTGGCACAAATCAGCAACTGAGGTACCGTGGTACTGACTTAAAAGGCCAATGGCATAGTAGGCCAGCTGTGAGGCCTCCAGCCCCAGCATAGAAGGCAAACTGCCAGTTCCAGAACCCAGGCAACAACAGGCACAACTAGGCCAGGCCGCTCTAGCACAGTGGGAAAGCCTCCAGTACTTGAGTTACTTGCACAGAAAGCCAGTGACCAGGTCCCTTACACCCAGGAAAAGAAGCTTGGGGCAGTGCCCCCTGTGGCCCAGGAGCAGAGCTCAACTTTAAAAGTCATGAAATAGGCTGAAAAAATGAGCAAGAAACAGAAAAGAGCCCTGACAATAGAAAACTTCTATGATAACAGAGAAGATCAAAACACAAACTCAGAAAAGGATAACAATGTCGAAATGAGTACATGTGAAGCCTCAAAGAGGAATATGAATTTGTTTCAAGCCCAAAAAGCCTTCTTGGAAAACCTCAAAAAAGTGTTTTAAAAGTCAAATAAAAGAGGTAGAAGAAAAATTGGGAAAAGAAATGAGAGTTATACAAGAAAGAGTCAACAGCTTGGAAAAAGAAGGGCAAAAATTGACTGAAGATTCCTTAAAAAATACAATTGGCTACATGGAAAAAAAATTCATGGAAGAAAACAACTCCTTAAAAAGTAGATTTGGCCAAATGGAAAACAAGGCACAAAAGCTAACTGAATAAAAGAATTCCTTAAAAATTATAATTAGGCAAGTGAAAGCTAATGATTTCATGAGACATCAAGAATCAAATAAAATCGAAAGTGAAAAAAGTAGAAGAAAATGTAAAATATCTCATTGGGAAAAAAAATAGACCTAGAAAATAGATCCAGGAGAGATAATTTAAGATGTACCTGAAAGCCATGATCATAAAAACAGCCTGGATAGTATCTTTCAAGAAATTATAAAGGAAAATAGTAATTGAAAGAATCCATCAATCACCTCCTAAAAGAGATCCCAAAATGAAAACTGTAAGGAATATTGTAGCCAAATTCCAAAATTATCAAGTCAATACTGCAAGCAGCCAGAAAGAAACAATTCAAATATAGTGGAGTCACAGTCAGGATTAGATAGGACTTAGCAGCTTCTACATTAAAGGATCAGAGGACTAGTAATATGATATTCTGGAAGGCAAAGGAGCTTGGATTATAGCCAATAATCAACTACCCAGAAAAACTGAGCATAATCTTCAAAAGAAAAGATGTATGTCAATAAAATCAAAGACTTTCAAGCAAGAGTAGAGCTGAACAGAAAATTTGATCTTCAAATACAGGATTCAAGAGAAGCATAAAAAGGTAAACAGGAAAGAAAAAAACATATTATTTAATAAGTTTAAACTATTTACATCCCTACACAGGAAGATAATATTCAAAGCTCTTGAGAACTGTATCTCTGTTAGGGCATTAGAAGGAGCACACAAGGACAGAGGGTGTGGGCATAAATTGACTTTGATGCAATAATATTAAAAAAAATGCAAAGTGAATAATAGGATTGTATTGGGAGAAGGGAAAAGGAGGAGGAAGAAAGGGTCAATTACATCAAATGAAGAAATGCAAAAGACCTATTACAATAAGGGAAAGAAGGGGGAGGGGGATGATCATTGTTTGAACCTTACTCTCATCAGATTTAGTTCAAAGAGGGAATAACATACACACTTAGTAGGGTATAGAAATCTATCTTACCCTATAAGGAAGTAGTAAGGGAAAGGAGAAATAAAAGGGAGGGGTGGTTTATAGAAGGGAGGGCAGATTGAGGAGTTGGTAGTCAGAAGTAAAAGACTGGTGAGAAGCGACAGGGTGAAAGGAGAGAGAAAAGTATGCATGGGAAATACAATGGAGAGAAAAAACACAGTCAGTAATCATAACTGATAATGTGAATAGGATGAACTCTCCCATAAAATAGAAGTGGATAGCAGAACGTATTAAAAACCAAAATTCTACAATATGATGTTTACAAGAAACACATTTGAAGCTGAGAAATATACACAGAGTAAAGGTAAAAAGGTTAGAGCTCAATATATTATGCTTTAGCTGAAGTAAAAAAAAAAGCAGACATAAAAATCCTGATCTTGGACAAAGCAAAAGCAAAACTATGTCTAATTAAAAGAGATAAGAAAAGAAACTATATCTTGCTAAAAGGTACCATGAACAATGAAATAATATCAATACCAAACATATATGTATCATGTAGTATAGCATTCAAATTCTTAGAGGAGAAATTAAGGGGGTTACAGGAAGAAAGAGACAGCAAAACTATACTAATGGGTGACCTCAACCTCCTCTTTTCAGAACTTGACAAAGCAAACCACAAAATAAACAAAAATGAAGGTAAATTTTAGGAAAAAGTTAGATATGATAGACCTCTGTAGAAAATCAAATGGTGGTAGAAAGGAATATACCTTTTTTCAGCAGTACATGGTATGTACACAAAAACTGACCATGTATTAGGGCATACAAATCTCACAATCAAATGCAGAGAGACAGAAATATTAAATGCATCTTTTTCAGATGATGAGGCAACAAAAATTACATGTAATCAATGGCCATGGAAAGATAGGCTAAAAACTCATTGAAAACTGAATAATCTAATCCTAAAGAATGAGTGAGTCAAAGAACAAATCATAGAAACAATCAATAATGTCATCAAAGAGAATGTCAATAATGAGTCAACATACCAAAATTTATGGGACATAGCCAAAGTAGTACTTAGGGGAAAGTTTATATCTTTAAATGCTTACATAAATCAAATAGAGAGAGAGGAAATCAATGAATTGGTCATGCAACTAAAAGAGCTAGGAAAAAAAATAAATTAAAAATCCTCAATTAAATACCAAATTAGAAATTCTGAAAATCAAAGGAGAGATTAATAAGATTGAAAAAAAAAACCTATTGAACTACTAAGAGCTGCTTTTATGGAAGAAAAAAGCAATAAAATAGATAAACCTTTGGTTAACTTGATTTAAAAAAAAAAGAAAGAAGAAAATCAAATTACCAGTATCAAAAATGAAAAAGATGAATTCAACAGCAAGAAAGAGGAAATTAAAGCAATAATTAGGAGGTATTTTGCCCAATTGTGTACCAATAAATTTAACAATCTAAGGTAAATGGATGAATATTTACAAAAACATAAATTGTCCAGAATAACAGAAGAAGAAATAAAATACTTAAATAACATCATTTTAGAAAAAGAAATTGAACAAGTCATTCCAGGGCCAGATGGATTTACAAGTGAATGCTACCAAACATTTAAAGAACAATTAATTCCAAAACTATAAACTGTTTGGGCATGAATATAGTGCTGATATCTTAACCAGGAGGAGCCAAAACAGAGAAAGAAAACTATAGATCAATTTCTCTAATGAGCATTGATGCACAAAAAAGCTAAATATGATATTAGCAAAGAGATTATAGCAATTTATTATGAGGAGTAGGGTGACTAGGTAGCACAGGGAATAGAGCACTGGCCCTGGAGTCAAGAGGACCTAAGTTCAAATCTGGCTTCAGACACTTAACACTTACTAGCTGTGTGACCATGGGCAAGTCACTTAACCCCAATTGCCCTGCCCTCCCCCCTCCAAAAAGCAAAAAAAAAATTATTATGAGCATAATACACTATGACCAGGTGGGATTTATACCAAGACTGCAGGGCTCATTCAATATTAGGAAAACTATCAGCATAATTGACCATATCAATAAGAAAACTACCAGAGATCATACAATTATCTCAATAGATGCAGAAAAAGCTTTTGACAAAATACAGCACCCATTCCTACTAAAAACACTAGAGAGCATAGGAATAAATGGTGTTTTTCTTAAAATGATAACTAGTATTTATTTAAAACCCTCAGAAAGCATTATATATAATGGGGATAAGCTAGGAGCTTTCCCAATAAGATCAGGGGTGAAGCAAAGACGTCCGTTATCACCACTATTAGTATTTTGTATTATATATTATATATATATTATATATTATATATCATATATATTATAAATACCAACTTTGTATTAGCAATGTTAACTTTAGCAATAAGAGAAGAAGAGGAAAATGAAAGAATTAGAACAGGCAGTAAAGAAACAAAACTATCACTCTTTGCAGATGAGATGATGGCATATTTAGAGAATTAGCTAAAAAACTACTCGAAATAATTAACAACTTTAGTAAAGTTGCAAACTATAAAATAAACCTACATAAATCATTAGCATTTCTAGATATTAACAACAAAGCCAACATCAAGAGATAAAAAAGAGAAATTTCATTTAAAATAATTCTAGACAGTTATAGGTGCCATATTTGAGGGGCATTAATAAGTTGGATAATAAGAATTCAGAGAAACTTAGGAAGACTTTCATACATTGATGCAGAATGAAGTGAATAGGACCAGGAGAATAGCATAGCATTGTTAAGGAAAACAATATTCCAAGATGTTACAGCTCTGATCAATACAATGACCAGCTTTGACTTCAGAGAGAGGTAGCACAATTATGTGTGCAGAATGAAGTTTACTTGTTAATTTATTTTGCTTAATCCTTCTTCTTCTTCTTCTTCTTCTTCTTCTTCTTCTTCTTCTTCTTTAATAAGGAAGGATTTTATGTTGTGGAGAACAGGACAATGATAGCATGTAGAAAAAACAAAAAACAAAACCCATTAAAAAACCCCTCCCCCTTTTTAAGAGGGAAGAGAATACTCAGGGAATATGGGATACTTGCAAATATTTGAAAGATTGTTAGGAAGAAGGATTATTCTTCTTGGCCCTAGATGATAAAACCAAGGACAATGGGTAAAAGTTTCAAAGAACCAGATTTAATCTTTCATATAAAAACAAAACACATAGAGACAAAACTAATATCACAACACTTAGAGCTATCATAAAATAGACTGGATTGTCTTGAGAGATAGTATACTTTGCCTATAGGCAAAAAATATTTATCCATTTGTGGCATGTATTGTACGGGAAGATTATATTGTGTTGTATGGGAACGTATTGTATGTATTGTATGGGAATATATCTATGTATTGTAGGGAAGATTATTTATTGGCATGGATTGAGCTAGACGGGCACTGAATTCCTCCCAATTTGGGCAGTGTATGATTCCCTTAATACAAGAACTACTTAAATCAGGTTAAACTGTGTGAAAGAGATAATAAATGAATTTTGAGTCCAAAGGAAAGTGAAATCACTGATTGCCTGGAATTAATATAGAGAAGGGGAGAGGGAAAGGTCTTGAAAGAGAGTGAATAGATGGAATTGGAGTAGGTTCTAGATGAGAAAGGAAAGGAGATGACCTTCCATGTAAGGGAGTGAGCCTTCTATTCTCCATTCCCTTCTTTTAGATTCTTCTTTCCCCTGTGACAAGGGTTCTTAACCTGGGGTCTAGGAAGTTTTTTTTTTTTTACTTTTTTCTTTTTTTATATGTATTTTGATAATTATATTCCAATATAAATGGCATCCTTTGTAATCCTATGTATTTTATTTTATGCTCTAAAAGTGTTATTCTAAGAAGGGGTTTCTAGGCTTCACCGGACTGCCAAAGGGGTTCACAACACAAAAGTAATTAAGAACCCTTGCCCTACAGTCAAGACAGAGGGAAGAAGAGCCCACTAGATGCAGGAAGAAGAGACTGCTGTTGGACAAGAAGGTGAAACCACTTCACAAAGGCTGGAATGAGCTGCTTTCAGGGATTAGATTGGCAATGAGGGTGACTCAGTGACCATAGCAACAAGGCTGCCCATCACTGCTATGGATCTACCAACTTTTCATAAGTTGGCCAGCTACATTCTTTGGATTCCAGGCTACCAGGCAGAGGTTTCTCTTATTTTTTTTTCTTCTTCTGGGTTAAGGAGGTCAGGACTAAATCATCTTGACCCTACCAAAGCAACAAAAATTACCAAAACTAAGGTTACCCAAGCAGTCTCTGGATAACTGTTCTATTAATCTCTGGTAATATTAACCATGTGAATCAGAGGGCATGGAAAGTATTAAAGGCAGAGCATTTTAAGGTAAAATCCATAGCTTTCCTTCTGCTGCTTCATTTAGATTAGTCAAGTCACCAAGCATTTAATAAGTGCCTACTACATACTGGGCAATGTGCTAGGTGCTAGGGATACAAAGAAAGGTAAAAAACAGACCTTGTTCTCAAGGAGCTCACAATCTAACGGGAGAACCGAAGAACTATTCTCCATCACATCTCATGGGAGTGGTATCTAGACATGTACTCCAATTAGACACAAATACAGAGAGACAATTACTTAAAGGAAGAAACAGTTCTAAGAAGCGTAACCCTTGGCAGAAGAGAAGAGAGTCAGACTTTGGAAAATGGTAGACCTTGGGAACCCAGATGATCAACCCACCCAACAGAGACATTGGACCCAAAGGATGCTTCCTGAGGACTCTAAAGAAAAGAAAGGGCTTTTAGGCCTTGTAGCACCAGGAACTATTTCCTTTGCCACATGTATATCATACATGTGTCTAGCTCCAATTGTACTATAAATCTGAGCCTGCTCTTTGCTTTGGATACTGTGTACAGTACTGGGAGGCTTGTGGGAGGTGGAAGATGTTTTGCAACTCTTGTTCTTGCTGTGTCATTTGAGTAATGTCTTTACTGAGAGCTAACCAACCTACTAGTTGATTAATAGTAATAATAATAATAGCTCGCATTTATATAGTACGTTAAAGTTTGCAAAATGCTTTATAAATGTTATCTCATTTGATTCTTTTAATAGCCCCAAGGAGTAAGTACTGTTATTATGCCCATTGTACAGATAAGAAATGGAAGCTGAAAAATTTAAGTGATTTGTCCAGGACTCAGGGGTGGGGAACCTGGGGCCTCAAGGCCACATGTTGCTCTCTAGGTTCTCAAGTGTGTCCCTTTGACTGGATCCAAACTTCATAGAACAAATCCCTCTAATAAAAAGATTTGTTCTGTGAACTTTAGATTCAGTCAAAAGGCTGTACTTGAGGACCTAAGGGGTCATATGTGGCCTTGAGGCCCCAGGTTCCCCATCCCTGTATGGAGTCATGCAACTAAGTAAGTGCCTGAGGCAGGATTTGAATTGGGATCTCCCTGAATTCATGTTGAATACTGTACCCACTACTCCACCTAGCTGCTTGTGGAAAGCACATTAGTGGGGGCTTATAAATTGTAGTTGTAGTTGTAGTTTTTGATGCCTTGGGGGCAGCTAAGTGGCATAATGAATACAGCACCAGCCCTGGAGTCAGGAGAACCTGAGTTCAAATCTAACCTCAGACATTTAACACAAAAACTAGCCATGTGACCTTGGGCAAGTCAATTAGCCCCAATTGCCCTACCTTCCACCCTCTGAAAAGCAAGAGAAGAAGAAGAAGGAGGAGGAGGAGGAGGAGGAGGAGGAGGAGGAGAAGAAGAAGAAGAAGAAGAAGAAGAAGAAGAAGAGTGATGCCATAGGGCATCTCTTGGACTCTGAGAGTAGCTATTCTTCTGGGTTCTCAACCTGTGCATTCCAGTACAAATTGAGGAATTATCACAGAACAGGGTTTATATATAGAATCATAGAGTGGGAAGAACTAGAAATTATTTAGACCATTTCCCTCTTTTAACTAGTTATGAGGAAATTAAGACACAGAGAGGTCAGATGACTTGTATAAGGTAACACGTAATAAAGTACAGAGGAATACTTCTTCACCATTAGAGCTCCCCAAATAATACACTAGGCTTCCTAGGGAGATAATGGGTTCCACTTCCCTTGAGTTCTTCAAGAAAAGACTGGATAGGGATAGCTAGGTCGTGCAGTGAATAGAGCACTGGCCCTGGAGTCAGGAGAACCTGAGTTC
>CM053580.1:500387946-500405858 GCA_028627135.1 Pseudochirops cupreus | reverse complement strand
CCTCTCACTGTCCTAGGGGGTAAAAAAAAGTTCCTGTGGCTGGGGCTGAGGCAGCTTCTCAAATCAACTAACAGCAGTGCTCATTGCTTGCTGTTTAAGCAGCTTGCTGCTTGTTGTTAAAGTGGCTGCTCACCTGGAGGTGTTTACTCCTTACGGGAAGAAATCTAGCCCTGGAATTTGTCTTTAGGTCTTCCCCAATTGTCCCAAGAGGACCCCTGTTATGCTTCTACTCTTTTTTGTTTTTACAGCTTTGTGCTCTCCCAGAGGTACTATTTTATCTCTTTTGTGGAGGAAAATCTTGAGAGCTTGCAGTTTTCTGACCTACTCTTCCATCTTCCCAGAATCCTTTCAATAACTTATATTCTTATAAAAATATGAAGATATACGGCTAGATGACAAATTGAATAGTTTAGGAGCTGGTAAACTGGTGAACTCTAGCAGAGTTTACCCAGAGATGTATACTCAATTCCATTGCTTTAACATTTTCTCAATATCTTGAATAAAGGGGCTGGTGACCTTGCACAGCCCTCCCTCACTCGAATCCAAGTCAACTGCAAATCATGTCATCATTTCCCTGATACCACGGTCCTCTTTGAGAAGGAAAGACAAACACAACAGCAAGAAGATAACATGTTTATCAAATAGTCCAGTAACACAAAACTTAGAGAAGTAGATGACTGTAGCACTGAGTCAGAATTCAAAAATATCTTGACAAACTGAACTGGTTAAAATGAATCCTGATAGATTAAATGTAAGGTTACTGTTGAGTTCAACAAATGAGGGAGGCATGGGTACATAAAACTTAATTGGACAGAAAGATGTGGAGGTTTTTAGTGTATTGAAAACTCAATGAGTCAATATCATGATATGGTGGCAGGAAACTCAGTGCAATTTTAGACTGCAGGAGGAGAGTCAATTAGGAAGGTAATAGTCCCACTTTTTTCTACCCTTGTTTTTATTATCTTCTGTTTCTTTGCTTTTTTTTTTGCTTTTTTTTTTTTTTGGAGGGGGCAATTGGGGTTAAGTGACTTAAGCCCAAGGTCACTTGGGCTTAAGTAAGTGTTAAGTGTCTGAGGCTGTATTTGAACTCAGGTCCTCCTGACTCCAGGGCTGGTGCTCTATTCACTGTGCCACCTAGCCATCCCTATCTTCTGTTTCTTGCATAGTTATCCCTAATATTGCCCCTTCCCCTTCCAGAGAGTCATCCCATAAAACAAATAGTATTTTTAGAGAGGAAAAATAAATCAACACAACTGATCAATATCTTGAAAAAAATCTGAAAAAGTGTGCAATGTGTAAGACCTATGGACCTCCCACCTCCATGGGTTGGGCGTGTTCTCTCATATCTCTTCATTTGAATCCTGTTGCATTTTCACAATCTTATACATTTACTTTTGATTTCTGGTGCACAATTATTCTTTCAATTTACATTGTTGTAATACTGTGTATGTTGTCTTTCTTGGCCAGGCTCTTTCTGGAACATACCTTTCAATTCTGGGCATCAAATTTTAGGAAGTACGTTGATCAATTGTAAAGCCTCTGAGGCAGGAAATGAGGATAGCAAAAGGCCATTTGAAGATTTGTTGAAGAAAATGTAGATACTTAGGTCAGAGAAGTGAATTTAGGGTGATATTATAGCTTTCTTCAAGTATTTGAAGAACCATCCCTTGCAGACAGCTAGGTGGCCCACTGAATAGAGCACTGGCCCTGGAGTCAAGAGGATCTGAGTTCAAATTTGGCCTTGGACACTTAACACTTATCAGCTGTGTGACCTTGGGCAAGTCACTTAACCCCAACTGCCCAGCCTTCCCCCTTCTGAAAAGACAAAAGAAAAAAACACTATCACTTGGGGGATGAATTAGACCTGTTCTGTTTGGTTCCAGAGGGCATAACTACGTGCCTTTGGTGCAAGTGGTGAAGATGCAAGTTTATTCTTTTCATAAGGAAAAATATTCTAAAGAATAGAACTCCCCAAAGGTGGAAGGGACTGTTTTAGAATAGAATGAATTTGCCCTCATTTGAGGCCTTCCAGCAAAAGGTGGATAAGCACCTGATGTAGTTGTTGAGAGGGATTTCTCCTTGGGTTGAGGGTTAGACCAATTAAGCACTGACCGAGGTCCCTTCCAATTCAGATTTGTTGATCCGATCATTCTGTGAGCACGATATCCACGTATTGGATGGGCTACCAAGTGGAGGGAGAGCAGTGAGACTCGTTCTGTGCCGCAGGGGCCACAGGGCTCTAGGAGGACTGGAACCAGAGGCAGATTTGCTTAATTGAAAAATAAGAGTTTCCTAATGACTGAAACTGTCCAACAAAGCAAAGGGCTGCCCATTCATTCCCTAGAGGCTCCAGTCCAAATCCTGCTGCTAATTAGCTCTGTACCCTGAGGCCAGGCACGTCTCTTTGGGTTTTGTTTCCTCATTTTATATCTGTATTTTTTTCCTTATTTATAAAACCATTATCTTTATATAATTCATTATCTTTAAGGTCTTTCCCACTTTTAATATTCCATGATCTGAGGTTTTTCACCTCTGAAGTCTCTTCCAGATCTAAATCTATGGCTATTAGCTAGAGAAGGGAGGCATTATACTGGAGTTGTGCTAAAATACTCCTTATAGGCAGCGAGATGCCTCAGTAGAAAGACTGTTGGAACTGGGTCCGGGAAGAACTGAATTCAAATCTAGCCTCAGATACTTACTAGCTGTGTAACCCTGGGCAAGTAATTTGATCTCTCCTGGCCTCAGTTTCCTCCCCTGTACAATAGGAACACAAATAACACCTAGCTTCCAGGTTTGTTATGAGGACCAAATGAGATCACATTTGTAAAATATTTTGTAAATCCTAGAGTTCTACACAAATGCTTAGCTATAATCATTGCTCCATAATGGAGGAAGCTGTTTTATGGAGTCAATCACACTCCCTGAAAGAAAATAACCAAGCACAGTCAAAGCAGTTATAAATAGCACGGTTGGCCTTTATGGTAAGTGCTAGTCTTATTCCTCTGTTTGCCTCATAAAATACAGATTCTGTTGTGCTTAGTGCTTGATGAGGACGAGAGTTAAGAGGCTAGCAGTGATGTAAACACCAGTAGGTTGTCCCTTTCCTTCTATGTCAGGCCTACCTGACCATGGGCTGTAGTGGACCACTCGCACACCATGCTGCAAGTGGCCTGCTACTGGCCATGGGCTGTTGGTAGTTCAGGCCTGTTCTAGACTGATCATTTCTCACCGAGTCTTTCAAAGGTGCCCAGGAAGTTGGTTTTCAAGTTGTTTCCTAGACTACATCTCAGCTCCAGGCATTTTCTCTGGCCATGCCCCATCCCTGGAACTCTCTCCCTCCTCTTTTCCAACTACTGACCCTCCTTTAAGACCCAACTAAAATTCTACCTTCTCCAAGAAGCCTTTTGTAAGCCCTCTTAATTCCACCACTTTCCTTCTTTTCATGATTTCCTGTTTATCTTGTACGTAGCTTCCTTTGTCTGTATGTGTTTGCATGTTTTCTCTCCCATTATGTTGTGAGCTCCTCGGGTGCAGGGACTGTCTTTTGCCTTTTTCTGTATCCCCAGCACTTAGCACAGTGACTGGCACATAGTAGGCACTTAGCAAATATTTATTGAATTGAATCGAACTGCTCCTCCACTCCCCACTACTACACTTACATTCTTTCCCTTTTTTTGTTTGCCATGTGTCCTTCCAGAGGTATAGTACTTTGATCTTGTAGGGATTGGGATGGAATGGGTATTGCATGGCAAGGCTTAGTTAAAATGCATCGAGATGCCAATGACAAACCTTGACACCCTTAGCCCCAATCCCCTTCAAGTCCCCCATCTTCTTTCCTTTATAAGACCCCCAGAGAGTTGTCTCTCTCATCACCATCAACCTTAAAATAAAAATTTGGTTTACTTAGGCATTAATTGAATCACATTGGCACAGAAAGCAGGAAAGTTGTATCTCATTAAAGTCTCCTGTGTCTTATTAAGAAAAGAAACTAAGAATAAAAATTAGCTTCAAGTTTTTGGGGAAAAGTACCATGATTCTGGTTTTTTTTTACTGAAGGGAAGGTTGATACCTGTTGAAGAGTGTTTCTCAAAACATGATTCAGAAGAACAGAAGTATGGAAGAAGCTTGATGGACAGAATGCTTGGGCCAGGAGACCTGAATTCAAATCTAACCTCAGATGCCACCTCTAAGAGCCCTAGTTTTCTTATCAACTGAAAGTGAGGATAAGACTTGCGTTATATCCCTCTTGTAATTGTTGTAATGAAAGCATGTTGCAAACCTTAAAGTGCTTGTTGCATGAATAATTATTAGTGGAAAGAATAATGAACTGGATACAAGAAGCCACTGTTCTAGTCCTGACTCTATGTTGGTCGTATAGCTTCAGACAAGTTATACTCCCTGTCCATGCTTTGGTTTTTTCATCTGTGAAATTAGATATTTGCACAAAATAACCTCTAAGGACCTTTCCAGTTTTAAACTTAAAAGTACTTCCCTAGAAGTCTTCCTACCAGGTGACTTGTCCCTTGCCATATGTTGGGGTGGGCAATTTCCATCTAGTAGGACTTTTTTTTTTGGAGCAGAATTTATTATATTTCACCTCAAGCAATAAAAGGCAGGGGTAGCAATCATGACTAATGAAAAAGCAAAAGTAAAAATCCAATCAAAAGGGACAAGCAGGGAACTACATCTTCTTCAAAGGAACCATAGACAATGAAGTAAGATTAATAATAAGCATTTACACAGCAAATGGCATAATATCTAAATTCTTTTTTTAAATTTTTAAAAATTAATTTATTTACTTTTAGTTTACAAGATTCAGTTCTATAATCCCTTGAGTTTCAAATATTCTCCCTTCCCTCTCCCCCTGCCCACCCATGGCAGCATGCATTCAAGTATAGGATCTGCAAATACTTTCCCATTGGACATTAGTCTGGTTGTATAGAAGGGTTGTAACCAATGGAGTGAACAATGGGAAAGAAGAAACAAAACCATACAGGAAAAGAACAATAGCATGTATTGCTTCAGACTCCATTTAAACTCTGTTCTTTCTAGATCTTTCTCTGAATGTAGACATCTCCTTCCATCCTGAGACTTGTAGAGTTGTCTTATAAATGTGCGTTGCTGAGAAGAGTCCAGTTTTTCAGAGTTGGCTGTCACACATACGATGTATCTGTGATTGCGCACAAATTTTTCCTGGTTCTGCTCTTCTCACTTAGCATCAGTTCATCTAACAGGACTTTTGAAGTAAGTGGTCAGAATAGTCATTCAGCTGTTGAATCCTGGATATCTTTCCATGTGCTTTTTTCCAATGAGTATGGTTGGTGGCTAATTACTAATCTTTAAACCTCCTTAATCATACCTGTAGCATTTGAACTGGAGAGGTTTTCAGAATGAATGGATGTTTGGCATGAATCAGTTAAACAAAGGCCCCTTCTAGTCAAATACTACTGAAATTTACTAGCATTGGACCTCTGAGAAGTCCAGTCTACAAGAATCTTCCAGAGGGAGTGTATTTTGAGATATTAGCTTGCAAACCAATCTCTGTAAGCAAGGAGATAAAGAATACATAAACAATCATTTCTCAATAGTCTCCCTTTAAAACTATTTATCAATTTACTCTCTTTTATCCATTCTTCCCTCCAATTCAACCTAAGATTCCACTACTAGATAAATCTTTAAAAACCCTACTTTGTACACCACTCTCTCACCCAGAAACCATCAGTGCCTCCCCACTGCGTACAGGCTAAAGTCCATGTGCTGTTCAAAATCCCGCACAATTTGACCTTTATTTGTCAAATTTTGTTTCTCACTACTTCCCTACTCTAATACTTCACTTCCTGGGACACCCCAGAGGCATTTTTTTCTTCTTCTGATTGATAGGGTTTAGACTCAATGACTTCTGAGGTCCCTCACCATTTCCCAATACCATAGTACTCTTCCTTTTCTGTACTCTTAGAATGGCTTCTGCCTGATCTATTCATCTGACATGTAGCCTCTTCAGTTTTATATTCTGAGTTAACTTTTTACTGTATGTATTCTGTCTCAGTGCATCTGTAAGTTTATAAATGACAAGAGTGGTATTATATACCACTTAGAATTTAGAGTCCTCAACACCTGGCACAGATTTGGAGTCAGGAAGACATGTTCAAATCACGCCTCAGAAATCAACTAGATGTGTGAGTCTGGGAAAAATCACTTAAGTGGGTTCATTGGAAAAAGGGTTGGATTTGGAGTTGGAGGACCTCTATTCGAATCCTGAAGCTAGTTATATCCGAGCAATCATTCAGTTCTTCATCCGTAAGAGAAGAAGGGTAGACTAGAGCAGTAGTTCTCAAAGTGTGGTCTGGGAACCCCTGGGGGCCTCTGAGATCCCTTCAGGGGATCTTTGAGGTCAAAACAAATTTCCTAATAATACTAGAATGTTTTAACTTTGTACACAGTAAATACCAATAAATATAATCCACATAAATGGAAGCTCTTTGGGGACCCCTAAATCATTTTTAAGAGTGTAAAGGGGATCTGAGAACAAAATAAAAATAAGAATCATTGGACTAGAGGAACTGTAAGGTCCTTTCTAGCTGAAATTCTCTGATTGCTGGAAACTTTGAACTTTTCTGAGCACAACTTTCCTCATCTGTAAAACAGGGGTGGCACTATCTATAAAACCTTGTCACACAGGGTTATTATGAGGGTCACGGAACATCATGCATATAAATATTTTACAGACTTTAAAACGGCATTTAAATGCCAGCTATCTTTAATGTTGTTTTTAGGCACATGTAAAGTGCTTTTAAAGCCCCAGAGTGCTGGATAAACACTCAAACACTCAATCGGAACTGTGATCTCCTCCATTTCGATGTTCCCTCTAGCACTGGTGATCACAAGCCATCTATGTCTCCCTTTGGTGTCACTCTCCTTGTCTCATATGTTTACAGCAGGGGGCATATCCTGGATATCTTTCTCCCTTTCTCCTTATATTAAGAGGGTACCAGTAGTTCACTTGGGTTACATAAATATAAGTGGTTATGAGTATAATTATTACGGGCAGCTAGGTGACTCAGTGAATAGAATGTCAGGCTTGGAGTCAGGAAGACCTAAGTTAAAATCCAACCTCAGATGATTCCTAGCTGGGTGACTCTGGGCAAGTCACTTAATTGCAGTTTGCCTCAGTTTCCTCATCTGTAAAATGGGGATAATAAAAACACCTATCTCCCAGGATCATTGTGGGGATCAAATGAGATATTTGTAAAGCCCTCAGCACAGTATCTGGCACGTAATAATGTTAGATATTTTTATTATTATAGGAATAATCAGAGTGGTATTAATGATCTCATGGTGGTAGAAGTAGTCATTGTCAGTCCAGTAACAAGATACTTGGAACTAAATTGAGACTGCTGGAATCTGCATCTCTAAAGGAAAAAAGAGAGTTTGCAAACTGATTATGATGAATTGGGTTTTGCAGAGAACCAAAGTGTTGTTTGTTTTTTTTTTTTAATAGCCTTTTCTTTTTGGGCGTCACACTAAGATGATAATATTTTAAATTCAATAAAATCAGAAAGAAAACCCAAATGAAGTAGGCAGAAATGTGTGAGATTCCAACTCTAGCTCAAAGGGTGACACTGATGAAGAATGAGGGCTGCTGCCATGGGTCAGTGGATCCTGGTTTGTGTTACATGTGTGTTCCTCCCACCCCCCATAGATGGAAATCTATTTCCTTAAGCAGGCTGAACATTCTGAGCTGCAGGGTTTTAACTGATAAGTGAGGTGGGAAGTATTGAACAGAGAAACTTGGAATTTATGAGCAGGGCTGTTTCTTGTCTCCTAGTATTTCTGTGGCACTTAACCAGGGCAAAAGGGTCTAACAATGATGTGGCGTGTGTGTGTGTGTGTGTGTGTGTGTGTGTGTGTGTGTGTGTGTGTGTGTGTAATATGTGTAGGGGGCAGAGTAGGGGAAAGGGTTGGGGAACCACATATATGCATGAAAAGAACACAAATATCCCCAATCCCTTCCGATATAATCGGAGCATCTCATAGAAGGTCAGACAAACATGAAGAAACGTTTAATACAATAATTATAGACATGTGATCTTAAGTATTTTGGGGTCAAGGAGCCTTTTTGTAGTCTAGTGAAGTCTATGGACCCTTTCTCAGAGAATGTCTTTAGATGCATAGATTGAAAAACTTAGAATTGCAAAAGAAACAATGTTATGAAAAGACAGTTTTCAAAACAATACAAAATATTTTCAAAATAGTATTGAGATCATCCAAGTCTTTTGTCTTTTCATCTTTCCTTGATATTCTTTGAGGGATAAACCTAAGAGTGGTATTTCTGAGCCAAAAGGTATACATCATTGAGTGATGTGGTGGGTTTAGCCTTTCCATTATCAGTGTACAGGAAGGAAAATAACTCCTCAGGATTTGTTTAGGTGGTGTTTGTTCAGTTTTGCTTTTCTGTTTGGCTGACTGAAGTCAGAGAATATGCTTCTGGATTCTTTGCTAAAGGGAGATTGTGTCCCTGGCTAAAGGCCAGTAGTAGCAAAAGCTCTTTTTTATAACAATAAAGAACTAGAAACTAAGTGGGTACCTACCAACTGGGGAATGGCGGAACAAATTAAGTCAAATAAATGCAATGGAATACTTTCGTGTCATAAAACAATGATGAAAGGAATGGTTTCTGAGAAACTTGGGAAGGCTTGTACAAACCAATGCCGAGGGAAATGAGTAGAACCAAGAGGATAATTTTTATAATAACAACAGCATTCTCTTTGTGGTTGCAAAAAACTGGAAATATAGGAGATGCCCATCAAATGGCTGAACAAGCTATGGTGTATGAATGTAATGGAATACTATTGTGCTATAAGAAATGGGAAGGAGATGGACTTCATAATTACCTGGAGAGGCTTATACAAATTGATGCTGAGTGAGAAGGAAAAATTTGTACACAATCACAGACACATCGTATGTGTGATGACCAACCTTGATAAATTGGATTATCCTCAACAACACACAGCTAAAAGACAACTCTACAAGCCTCAGGATGGAAGGAGATATCTAAACTCAGAGAAAGATATAGAAAGACTATAGTTTAAATGGAGACTGAAGCAAAACATGCTATTGTTCTTTTTCATGTCTGGTTTTGCTTTTTTTTCCTCAGTGATCACTCATAGATTACAACTCATCTATAAAACCAAACTATTGTACAATGTGAAAGTATTTGCAGATCCTATACATGATTGCACGCCACCATGGGCGGGGGGGAGGGAGGGAAGAAAATCTGAAACTCAAGTGAATGTGGAACTGAATCTTGTAAACTAAAAGTAAATAAGTCATTCAAAAAAGTGGAAAAAAAATAACAACAGCCTTGTAAAGAAAATCAACTTTGGAAGACTTAACTCTGATCAATGCATGATCCAACCATGATTCTAAAGGATTGATGACAATCTGTACTACTCACCTGAAAAAGAGGTGATGAATTCAAGATGCAGAGTGAGTTGTAAAATTTTGCATGTTGATGATTTTGTAATTTTATTTTTATGGCTATAACATATTTGATAAAAGGGTTCTATCTCTTTTTTTTCCTTTTAAATTGATGGGGAATATAAGGGATAGAAAATAAATGCTTGCTAATTGAAAAATAATGAAAAGGAAAAAGGAAAACAAACACCAGTGTCAAGATTTTCCATAGCAGAAAAAGCATTATCTCCAATGTCAGCCTCTGTACTTCATTTTAGCTTTCTAAAGTTAAATATAATAAAAGAATAATGACTCTTGGGGTTAGAGTCTAACCGTTAGACCATTGGTGAATGAAAGCTACTTTCATTTTGCAAATACGCTCATTTTCACAAGCGTTTCCATTCTCCAAATTCTACTTAACTATAACTACACAGTAACAAGAGAAATGCTGCATTTGTATAACATTTCAAAAATCTGCAAAATGCTCTCCTTGCAATCATTGGGTGAGGCTGGTAATAAAAAAGACTGAGTACTGTCCCTCCTCCTCACCCCAGTGGGACTGGGTACATGGTATCCTTGATTAATTCTTACTGACTGATAGAACACTGCTCATGAGGTGGGTGTTAGAGCTGTCCCTCAATGCCGGTGCTGTCAAAGCTGTTCCAATATACTTTCATGTGGCACCACCATGGATGAAGGCAGATGGCCTCAATAAAATAAATCATTGTTCTCTGAAGTGTACTCAAAAGCACAATGGATGAATTAGTTCATTGTTCCTTGCTGAGGTAGATACTGTATTACTTTGTATTTTAGCTTTAATGTTACTCACTCTCTTAAATATGTGAGCATTGACACACACACACACACACACACACACACACACAATTAAACCTCCAAGTATAAACACTACTCTGATAATAGGAAATCAGGCAAAAATAAATCAGTCAAATCTAGATTATTGTCTGTGAGATAGGTAGGTGGTACAGTAGGCAGAGTGTGGAAGGTTTAGTCAGACAGATCTGAGTTCAAATCCTGCCTCAGATACTTACTATCTGCATGACCCTGGGGAAGTCAATTAACCTCTCTCAGCTTTGGAATTGATCACTTCAAGGCTCCTTCTAGCTCTAAACCTATAGTTCCTCTGTACTCTAATTTTAAATTTCCAACAAGAGACTCAAATGATCAGTGTGTCAAAATTGGATATGAAGGTGAGTGATTGTGTGTATGTGAAGTCACATATCTTTTATTTGGATGAGCTGGGCCCCTCTGCTATTTCATCAGAAAACACAATTAATAGTTAACTTTAAGGACTTCCCTCCCCCGAACCTCCCCATTTTATTCTGAACTTAAGAAATAGAACAAGCATGTTCATAACATAGTAGAATAGAAAAAAAAAGATGATTGCACAGGAATGCCCAGCTTTTAAAATTTGTTAATATTTATCAAAACTAGCCTTCACAAATTCATTTTAGAAATGTATCCCAAATTATGTGCTATGGGCTCATATGGAGAAAATCGGAATGCTTAGCCTATAGAAGCGAAGTCTTAGGAAGGAAAATGATATTTCTCCTCAAATATTTGGAAGACTGTCCTATGGAAGAGAGGACAGACTTGTTCTATCTGGCCTTAGAGAGGAGAATTGGGACCAACAGGTGAAAAATACAAGAATATAGATCAATCAAGAAACAAGTAATCACTTATTGAATACCTGTTGTGTGCTAAGCACTGTGCTAAAGAGATTGGTTTAATATTAAGACAAGTTTCCTAGCAATTAAGATTTGTTAAAAAATTGAATGGGCTTCCTTGGGAGAACTGGAGGTCATTCCTGTCATTGCTGCTCAGGTAACTTCAGGAAACCATGTTTTTATTGCCACAAAATGGGTCATCTCACCAAAGAATGCAGAAAGAAAAAGTGGGATTTACAGATTTAGAATAAGAGGAAACCTGGGAGGACCCAAGGAAGATCTATGGAATGAAGGTGCAGGGTATGGCAGGGACTGAAAATTCTGAAGAAAATATTTTTGTTTTTCAAAATCCTAATATCCTTGCCCCAGCTATTCTACTCTTTGCCTCTCCCTGGTGTACTATATGTTACTCTAAAAGTTAGTGACACATTGTATGATTGCTTATTAGATATTGGAGCTTCTAGTTTAGTTTTACCAAGAAAGCCAGATTCTAACTGTATGGCTATCAAGACTTTAAATGTTGTTGGAGTCTACAATAAACCACCCAAAGTCCCCAAATTGAATCCTAGTATGATCACCATTGATCCCTTTTACATTGGAACATACTTTTCTACTTTATACTTAAATCTCCTAAGAATCTGTAAGGATGTGATCTTCTGTGTAAACTAAGAGCCACAATTTCATCCTCTCTTGATGGAACTATTCCATTATGCCTCCCTGAGGACTCCCTCATTTCCCATTTTGGTTCAAGATGCCCAAGAAACTCCAGAGGATGATCCTGGTATTCCATGTGATATCCCCGACTCTTTATGGGCTGCTTCATCCTCAGAAGAAGGGTTGTTAAAATCTGCTGTTCCTGTCATTGAAAACTAAAAGAAGGCTCCTGCTATCTGTTCCTTGGTGTGCCTTATCCAGAGAAGTTACTGAGGGTATTTTACCCATCACTGACTCTAAAAGACCATTTAAATCCCCTTTCAACACTCTTATTTTGCCTGTTTAAAAACAACAACAAAACCAAAATAAAACAAAACAAAAACTCAAGCCAGGTCCTGATCATAAAGCTGTTTTTTTTTTGTTTTGTTTTTTTTTTTTTTGCTTTGGGTAAGATTTATGCACCATTAACACATGTTATACCTAGACATCCAGGAGTTCCAAACCCACCCACTACTGTTTCTTCCATTCCTTGTGTTGCTACCTGTTTTACAGTGATAGGTTTGTGTTCAGCTTTCTTTAGAAATCCAAATCATCCAGATACTCAGTGCCTACAAGCCTTTACCTGGAGGAACACCCATTGGGTATGAGCTCTTCTACCTCAAGGGCATGTAGAGATCCCCACACTGTTCCCTCAAGTCTTACAGCAGGATTTAACTTCCCGTCACTTTCAGGGTCTTCACTCTGGTTCAGTATATTAATGATCTCCTCCTAGCAGCAGCCAGTGTCAAGACTTGTCAGAATGACAGCTGTCATCTTCTCCTCCAGCTTCATCTAAAAGACCATGAAGTCTCCAAATTAAAAGTGTAGTGGTGCCTTCCCCAAGTAGCGCATCTCAGTTTCATTTGATCTGCTGGTGCCCTCTCTCTTTCCACAAAGTGTGTACATGCTCTTCACCAATTGTCTGTTCCTGAGACCAAAAGACGATTACTTGCTATTTTGGGAGCAGTTGGATATTGCCGCCAGCGGATTCTGTCCTTTGATGAGATCATTAAGCCTTTAGTTTCATTAACGAAAGATTCTGTTCCAGAATCTTTGCAGCTTGAACCAGAATGTATTGCCACCCTTGTGGAACTCAAGAAAGTCCTAATGTTGGCTACAGCAATGGGACTTCCAGATTACAGTAAGCTGTTTTCTCTTTTGGTACATGAACGTAAGAGGGTGACTTCAAGAGTCTTCCTCAATCTCTTGGACCCTTTCCTCACCCTGTAGCATATTACTCCACTCAACTAAATTCAGTGGCTGCAGGAGCTCCATTCTACTTGTGAGTGGTAGCTTAGTTGAACCAGCATGTGGCTTGGTTTTAGGGGCCCCACTTATAATGCAGTGTCCCCATAGGGTTGAGGCTCTTTGTTGAGGCATCATACTTAAACTTTCTCTGATTAAAGACTTAATAAATATGAAGTGACTTTTTTGAACAAAGAAAATGTGTCTCTAAAGCAAAGTTTGATTCTCAACCTGGCTGCCTTACTCCCTGATTTATCTGTTTCCACGGCTGTTCTTCCATTGTGAATATGGCCAGGAGACCCTTTGATGACCTTCATAACACTCCCATCAAAATTCACATCTTGTCTTCTATACTGAGGGATCTTCTTTTATGAGAGATGGCATCTTACATGGGTGCTACCGCAGTCTCTGACCATGACTCCATCTGGGTAACCTCATTGCCATCCAGTCTCAATGCTCAAGTTGCTGAGCAGGTTGCTCTCAGTCAAGCCCACCAGCTCACCACTGACTGAAGGGCAACCATATACACAGATTCCCATGATGCATTTGGAGTCTGTCATGCTCATGAAATGGCAATGTGGGTTTCTCACCTCTTCTGGTAAGGTTATTGTTAATGCCAACTATTTTAAAACTCTTCTATCAGCTCTTTAGTTACCTAAAACTCTGGCCAATGTTCAATGCTTCACTCATACTGGTACCACTGACAGTTTCACAGGGTTAATATTGGAGCAAATGCTGCAAAAAATTAGCCACATTAGAGGACCTGTCCATGTGTTTCACTTCTCTGCTACTACTGATGACTACTTCCCCTCTCTTCAGCCTTGTCTCAGAGGTTGAAAGGTAGAAAACACATTTTTAAGGCAAACCAGGTCTCTGGGGTCTGGATAACTGCAGAAGGGAAGTCATTCCTTCCCCAGAGCTTTTATCACCAGGTATACATGTCTGTTCATAAGGGAAGACATTATGGTACTCAGGAAATGGTCGATAAAAGACAACCAGAATGGGTGGCCCTAGGCATTACTACAGTTACAATTCACATTTGTGATTCTTGTCTCACTTGTCAGCCATTTAACTAACATGCCTTACAAAACATTGCCTTTGGTAACCACCCTCTTACTTCTACCCCATTTGAACATTTACAAATTCATTTCATATGTATGCCAAAGGCTGGCCACTGTAAATTTTGTCTTGTTATTGTAGACCAACTTACTTGTTTGGTTTAGTACCACACATTTCCTGGTCCTAAAGCTATAGCTAGCTTCGTTGCTAAAATTGTTCTTAAAGAGATTGTGCCCCAGTATGGCCCACAAGTGTATATATAGATTCAGATAGGGGCTCCCATTTAACTGATTCAACACTCTCAAGTTTATTCTTGTTTTGGATAAATCTCATGTTTCATACTCCTTATCACCCCAGAATTCAGGCCAGGTTGAGTAAATAAACAAGGAATCTAGTGTTTCTCTTTCCCCAGTTAATTTAGGAAATGAAAAATGACCATCTATGGGAAAACACATACTTTTACATTACCATTTGCTTTATGCCTCACAATCATTTATTTTAAATCTTTGACATTTCCTTCTTGTTGTTTAATTCTGATGCTACCAGTTGTTCTTTTCAAATCTTTGCTTATGGCTCTGAAATTCCATTTCTCCCAGGGGGACTGGAAAAGCTTTATAGACTTCATGGTGAAGTAGGCCATGTTTTGTGTCATCTTAGAGCAATTGGACTCCAAGGATTCTGGGTATGCCAACAAATTCATCAGAGTGACCTGGATTGATGTGTAATACTCTCTGTTAGTAAATATAAAACTCTCCCACAATCAGCAGATTACATTGCTCTGAGGACCCTAAAATACCACCTTTCAAAGGGCTTTCACACTTTTGCTTTAACCCAGTGGTTCTCAAATTTCCTAATGACTCAACCCTTTAATACCAGTATGTGGGTGTATCTGCATGTGGGTGGACCCACCTGGAGACTGATAGAGTAGTGGTGTCTCATCTTACGCTACCCCTGTGACCCCTGTGAAAGGGTCATTTGACCCCCAAATTGGTTGCGACCCACAGGTTGAGAACTGCTACTTTAACCATTTGTAATATTAATGCCTTCAGAAGGAAATTAGATCACAAGCCAAGACCAACATCAATGACCCAACTTCATAACAAACAAGTTGTTTTAAAATTTAATGACACTCTTAATGCTACCAAATTTATGATGTGACATTGCCACTCCCTTTTCAAGTTTTTCATTTCTGTTTCTCCAAGAAGCAAGCTCCTAATGATTCTTCTGATTTAGGAATACTAAAGATGTTTAGATTAACTTTGGTTTTCCTGATATTACCAAAGGAGACTATTTTATTTGTTCTAAAACCTACCTTTTTAATGGGACTAAAGAAAAGGATGTCTGTGTTTTTCTTTGTCCAACCTTGGCTCCTGCTGGGCCAACCTTAGTTCTTGTTGGGCCAAGTATGATGCAACTTTCAGTACCAATGTATTTTGTTGTTGTTCAGTCATTTTTCATTTATGTCTAACTCTTTGTGACCACATTTAGGGTTTCCTTGGCAAACATACTGGAGTGGTTTACTATTTCCTTCTCCAGTTGTAACAGCAAGCAGTTTAGCAGATACTTAGCACTTAGTAACTTGGGGCTAAGTATGGAAGGTGTGAACTCTGGCCCACGTTGAGAGGGCATGAACTCCCCTGTTGATGTGGAAGAAGGGGATTGGCTAAGACAGGAGGCCAGTTTGTGTATATAAGCAAGAATTCCAGAGACAGAGAGACAGAATTGGAATGTTGCTCCTGGGGGAGGAAGAATCGTGGAGACTGAAGCCAGCTGAGAGACAGAGAGAGAGACAGAGACAGAGAGAAAGAGAGAGAGAGAGAGAGAGAGAGAGAGAGAGAGAGAGAGAGAGAGAGAGAGAGTTGTTTTCCAGCATCTGGAAGCTGAGAACTGAGTTGGAGTTTTTCCTGAGACCAGAATCTGGTGAAAGCCACCTGGAAGGCTGAGAGGACTTGCCTGGAAGGCTGCCTGGAAGGCCAATATTCCTTCTGGGTCCTAGGGACAGCTGAACTGCTGGAGGACTGAAGAAGCATGACCAGGATAAGACTTTGTTTGTTTGTGGCCTGACTGATCCTTGAGTCCCAGGCAAGAGAAGTTGTGAAGGGTTTGAGATGTGCTGGATCCTGTGAACTTCAATGTGTTCCAGGGACTGCCCTGAGGACTGGACAAGGACCTGGGAGCTGTCTACCTCTGAGGACTGGATGAGGACCTGGGAGCTGTCTGCTTCTGAATCCAGGTGACTGGTAGATTCAGGAGGAAGCTGGGACTATAGAAGGGGATCTAGGGAATCAGAAAGACCACCCAAGTCAAGATATAGAAAAGGCCTCCCCTTGGGTGAAATTGAGGTTTGCTGGACACCGAGAGGTGGAGGATTTGTGTGGTTTTTCTAATGATTGTATTTAATGACTGATTGAGTTGATGTATGATTGCCCCATGAGTGGAAGATTGATTTTTGTATTGTGAATTGATTGAATGATTGAGTATTGATTACTCTATTATGAACTGATTGAATGCTTTGTTCTAAATATTATGAACACTCCAGTGAAAACTGTGTGGCCATTCTAATGTTAAGCTGTTGTGAATATGGTACTGAACCTTGATTTGTTGTGAATATTATATTGTGATATATTTTGAATGTTTGCCTTGATTTGTAATGGAATAAATGGAGTGTTCACTATACTGTGTAATCTGAACCTTAAAAACTGTTCACAGTAGCATTCTTTAGGGAATCTGCTGGTGCATGGGTTACTTGGGTTACATGGGTTTACTATTTCCTTCTCCAGCTCATTTTATAGCTAAGGAAACTGTGGTAAATAGGATTAAGTGACTTGCCCAGGGTCCCACAGCTAGTAAGTGTCTGAGGCCAGAACTGAATTCAGGAAGATGCAGCTTCCTGACTCCAAAACCAGTGCTCTATCTACTGTGCCATCTTGCTGCCCTTTTTATACTATAAATTCATAATTGAAGCTTTGGAGGAATTAAATATCCCCCTTCAGAGGTTCTTTGGGGACTAGTAGACTTGGGCAATTTTTTGTATGTGACAGAAAATCTTATGCCACTCTTCCCTCAAATTGATTTGGGACAGGTGAGATTGTCTAATTGGCCCCCACCAGTATCAGTCATCCTATAGGATTGGTAAAGAAACATTCCACTAGAAATTTAAGGTCATGGTGGCATAAATGCCAGAAAAGAGAAAAAGTTATCCAAAAATCTGGTTTTATAACATGGAGGAGGAATGAAGTTCTCCTGGTCCCTATTTCCACATATTGGGGCTGCTGCTTTACAGTAAGCAGCTAGAAATATCTCCCTTGGGATTGAGGAATTGGCTTAGGTAGTAAGTGAATTCACTGACTCCCTTCAAATTGAGGTAGATTATTTATTCCAGATGGCCATGCAAAATTGTGCGGTTTTAGATCTCCTTTCTATTTCGCAGGGAGAGGCATGCACCATTATTAACACATTCTGTTCCTGTATTTATCCATCAAGAGAGATTGTAAGAAGTCTCTATAAAACTTAAATGCTTATAGCACAAACTCAGTTGTCTAAACTAGATGTAAATACCCCATGATGGGAAACACAGAAAATAAGTATCTGGGACAGGATTTGAACTCAAGTCTTTCTGACCTCAAGCTCAGCAATCTATCCACTGTGCTGCCTAGCTTCTATGTAAAGCTTTAAATGACCTGCACCCAGAGTATCTTTCCAGCGTTATAACACATTCCAGCTTTATTATATGTCCTTTACCCACTTGCTGTTCCAAACTATTTTTCTTTTTTTTTT
>CM053580.1:500361406-500387446 GCA_028627135.1 Pseudochirops cupreus | reverse complement strand
TCTTGGTAAAGAGAGTTTCCTCATCTTGGAATACACTATATTAATGAAATTGAAGGGCCTGTCCTTATCCACATCAAAGAACATTACCTATATTTACAGAGAGGAATAATAGAACCTATGGGGCTAGTTGAGTCATCAAGCTGAAAAGTCGATATTAAATCCCTACCAAATACAAGTAGAATGCTAGTAGAACACTTTTTTTTCCTTAGAATTCTCAGGGAATATGAGTGTAGTTCCTGATAATCCTTGCCTTGTGTGGTATTGATCTTGTATACGTTATATATCTTACATCAGTCAGTTAACAAGTGTTTATTAAGTATCTACTATATGGCAGTCACTGTCTATCCTCATTCTTTTTTATTCCATTCTATCTTATTGTGTAGTTATGATGAGGTGCAGGCTCTGGGAACCCCCTCTTGAGCTCTCCTTGACAGGCTCTGGGAACCCCTTTGAGTTCTCTTTGAATCTTCCCCTATAAGGCATTTGCCTGAGGCCATGGGCCTTAAGTTGTGGCTCTGCCCAAGTCTTTAGCTCTCCTTTGTCGAGCAATTTCCCACCCTAGATCCTCCTGTTCCACCCTTGAACTGGCCAGGCCCACCATCGTCAATCAGCTCCAGATACTCTCCAGCAACTTCCAACCCTTAATCACTCATTACTAGAGTCTGACCTTATCTGACTCCTGGAGAGTCTCCCCAAACTCCTCCTCCAGACCACCCCTAGATTCCTCCCACAACTTGTCTGTATATAAGATCCCTTCTTGCCCCCATGTGTGTGGGAGCACCGTAGAATGACCTAGCACAGACTTGCTCTGGCCCACTTGCTCAATGCAAGTGTCACAGATACCAAGGCTCCTTAAAAGTCTACCCAATATGGCGAACTTTTAATAAATTTTTTTACTTTTCTTTGGCTGAGAGAAGACTTGAGTCAAATTCTTTTGGCAGGACCTGGCATGTTGGTATTTTGGGGTCGCGAGGTCCCCTAACCCTAACCTTCTCATTTTTATAATATTAGATGGTTTTTGTATGTATCCCATAGACTGCTAGATTATAGGCTCTAAGAGGGCAAAGATCTTGACTAATTTACCTTTGTATCTACTCCAAAACAGAGAACAGTGGTTTTTAGATAGTAGGAACTTTGTAAATGCTGTTTAGTGAAAGAATAATTATACTTGACATTTGTTCTTTAAAGTAGGCAAAGAACTTTACATATGTCATCTAATTTGAGGCTCAAAACATAAGCATATACAGCAAAAATCCTGTGAGGCAAACATTATAGTTATTATTATCTGTATTTTGCAGCTGAGGAAACAGACCCAGGGAGGTTAATGACTTGTCTTGGTCATATAGCTAGTAAGTATCACAGACAGAATTTGAACAGGGTCCTGGTCTCTAATACTCTATTGATTATATAACATTGTCTCTACAAACAAACATCTATGCTTCTTGTTTCTTTCTCTCTCTCTCTCTCTCTGTCTCTCTGTCTCTCTCTTTCCCCTTCCCTCCCTCTCTCTCCATCCATTCATCCGTACATACCTATATACATACAAACACATGTATATATAAACACTATAAGTTTAAATTTATTCAAATTAATGAACAAAAGTGAGCGCTTAACAAAGTGATAGAGTCCATTAATGATCATCAGAAATTCAAGAAAAGGCTGCCAGTCCTGTTGAATATCTATATCTCTGTCTTTCTCTGTCTCTGAGAAAAATATAGGTGAGAGAGAGGTAGGAGAGACATTAACAGCTAGACTATTGGGAAAGGTTTCATGGAGAAGTTGACACTTGACCATTGTCTTGAAGGAAACAGAATTCTGAGAGGCAGCAATTAGGATAGAGTAGATTTCAAAAGAGCTATTCTGTGAACTCAATTGGAAAAAAAAGCAAATCTTTGTTTTCCACATAGTTGATTTTCTTTGTAATTCTATACATCATATTTATGCATTTAAGCATTATTCTAAGAAGGGATCCACATGCTTTATTGTAATGGTAATTAATTTAGCAGGTACTTAGCCTCTGTGAAAGAAACAGAAGGTGTGAACTCTGTCTCCTGTTGCTAACATAACAGGGAAGGGGTTGGCCAAGACAGGAAGCCAATGTGTGTCTGTATATTTAAGAAGAGCTCAGAGAAGAGGTAGACAGAATCAAGAATTTTTACTCCTGTTGGAAGAAGCTGTCTGCTGAGAGATCTGGTGAAGGCTGGAGTTGCCTGGAAGGCCAAAGTGGCTGCTGCCTCCTGGAAGGCCAAAGTGGCTGCTGCCTGGAAGGCTGAGATTTCTTCTGGGTCCTAGATCCAGCTAAATTGCTGGAGGACTGAAGACACATGACCAGGATGCTAAGACTTTGTTTGTTAGTGGCTTGGTTGATCCTTGAGTTCCTGGCAATAGAAGTTGTGAAGGTTTTGAGATGTGCTGGACCCTGCGAACTTCAGTGTGTAACAAGAATGGCCTGGCTGATTGGACAAGAACCTGGGAGCTGTCCGCTTCTGAATCCAGGTTACTGTTTGGTGGGTTCAGGTAGGAGCTGGGACCACAGAAGGGGATCCAGGGAATCTGAGAGACCACCCTGAGTCAAGATGAAGGAAAGGTCTCTCCTCAGATATTGAACATGGGATGAAATTGAAGTTTACTAGCCACTGAGGGGTGGAGGGTTTGTGCATATGTATTTAGTGATTAATTATACTTCGTAATTGTGAATTTGGATAAGTGACTGATTAAGTTAACTTATGATTGCCCCATGAGTAGAAGACTAACTTGTATTGTGAAATGATTGAATGATTAAGTAAGGAGGGTTTCCCCCTTAGGGAAACCAGACAGTTATTCTTTTGTTCTTTCTTCTGAATACTGTGGCCACTTTGGTGAAAACTATGTGGCCATTCTAATGTTAAGCTCTTGTGAACACTTATATTGTGATTTTCTGTGATAAGATGTAATGTTCTGAATATTATACTGTACCTTGATTTTCTGAGAAAGTTTGCCTTGATTTGTTATGGAATAAATGGAGTGTTCACTATACTGTGTAATCAGAACCTTAAAAGCTGTTCACAGTAGCATTCTTTTGGGAAGCTGCTCTAGCACAGTGTTACATTTACCAAACAGCTGAAGGGAGATCATGACAAAAACAAAATAAACAAAAAACTGTGAAAAATTCTTGTTCTGGCAAAGGGGGAGGGTGAAGATATTAAATAACATTTTAGAATTTAATTCAATGAACTTAAGAGTCTGGGTAAAGGTTCTCAACACCATGAAAATTCTTTTGCTTCTAAGGAAGATAGGGTTCTAGTCCCCAAAGGCCATACATCAATACCTGGTAATGAGTCAGATATTAACTCTTTCAGATCTCTAAGGTGGCATTAAGTGAATTACTGCCCCATTGCCCCAGGATCCTGGTAGAGTTAATGAAAGGAAAAAATCTTCTGCCCTCTTAAAAGGAGGGCAGTTTCTGAGCTCCTTTGACCTCCACAGTGTGTCAATTGTTTTTTTTCTGTGTGTGTGTGTTTGTGTGTGTGTGTGTGTGTGTGTGTGTGTGTGTGTGTGTACAGGAATTCTGTCTTTCTAAATCACTCTAGTTCAGGAGAATCTGAACACATTTTACAGATGAAGAAACTGAGACTGGGAGAAGCTAAATGGTATTCTCAGGTAACCCAGTCACCGTATGTCTGTCAGGATTTGAAGTTAAGACTTCCTCACTCCATGTCCAACATTCTATCCACTGTATCGCCTAGCTGCCTCATAGATCAGAAAGATATTTTACTTTGGAAATAAAAGTTGAATATGAACATCATAGAAAATGCAATGGAAAAAATGCAGACTTTCATTCATTCAGTTGATAAGTATTTAAGTTCCCACTTTGTGCCAAGCTCTGTGCCAGGCCCTGGACAGAAAACAAAGAAAGACAATTGTTGTCCTCCAGGACCTTATGTATTCTATGAGGGATATGCCATACTCATGAATAAGTATTTACATGATAATCTGAGGAGGAAGGGAGATATCACTGACAAGTAGAGAAAGCAAGAAAGGTTTTCTTACAAGGTGGTACATGAGCTAAGCCTCAATGGAAGCCTCAATGGAAGCTAAGAATTCCCAAGATGAAGATCACAGAATCATTCTTTCCACATCATGTCTTGCCTTCTTTTTCTTACATTAGATTCTCTGTGATGATGTTGAAGCTTATGGAAGTTTAACGAAAGGCTTTCTTTCCTTTATAATTCAGATGAAGTGATGGAAACACCCTGAGGATTCCATTGGGATTTTCCTTTCATTAACTCTACCAGGATCCTGGGGCAATGGAGCAGTAATTCACTTAATGCCACCCTAGAGACCTGAAAGAGTTAATATCTCACTCACTACCAGGCATTGATGTATGGCCTTTGGGGACTAGAACCCTATCTTACTTAGAAGCAAAAGAATTTTCATGGTGTTGAGAACCTTTATCCAGACTCTAAGTTCATTGAGTTAAATTCTAAAATGTTATTTAATATCTTTACCCTCCCCCCTTGCCAGTTCCAGAATCTCAGAATGTTGCATCAGTATTATTTATGGTTGCCAGAAAAAGAGACCTGGCATGGGCATCTCAGACCTAAGTACTCATCCCGGTTTTGCCACTAATTTCCTGAGTAACCTGGAGCAAATGACATCTTCTTTCTGGACCTCAAATTCTTCTGCAAAATGAGAGGATTGGTTTTTATAGTCACTTTGAGATTTAAGTGTACTTTAATGGTAAGTGGGAATTCTTTCTATTTGATTGAGGCATTACAGACCCAGTCCTAGGGCTACAAAAGTCTAGAATTCCAGTTCAACCATTCTATTGAGGTCAATAAAGGGGACCAAAGTCACTTATATTGTTTTAACCTTTAGTTCTCCAGTGATCAGAATGTAGCAGGAAAAAGAACATTAAAGATTCAAGTAAACTCAGTTGCCCACAGCCCAGCACTAGGTTAATTTAAATAAAGTTAAGTTAAATAGAGTTAATTTAAAGGTGAGCAATGTGAGTAAAAATACTATCACCCTATGAACCTGAAAGCACAAGAGGAAAACACCATAAGAAATTATTGGTATTACTAGTAATAATAATGGAACCATTTATATAGTGCTTTGAGTTTGGCAAAGCATTTTGCACGTTATCTCATTTGATCCTCATAACACCCTGTAAAGTAGGCATTATTATTATTTCCACTTTACAGATGTGGAGACTGAGGTTGGGAGAAGCTTAATGGTCTACTTAGGTAATCCAGTTAATATATATATAATCTGTCAGGATTTGAAGTTAAGACTTTCTGACTCATGTCCAACATTCTATCAACTGCATCACCTAGCTGAAGCGTAGATCAGAAAGATATTTTACTTGGGAAATAAAAGTTGAACATTAAAGTCATAGAATATAAGACAGAATATTTAACCTAGAAAAAGAAGATTTGGGAGTTGGATGGGAAATATTCACAATTTTCAAATTTTCAAGAGAGAGCTCAAAAGTCTTCACTGAGTCCCCAGTGCATCTTGAGTCAAGTTCCAACTCCTTCACATGACATTCCTCTCAGCTAATTTTATTTCCGTGCTCTCTCCATGGCCATACTATTCTATATATATCAAATTTCTTTCTATCTCCTTTGTCTTTTGAATACTTACCCATTATTTAAAGCCCAATTCAAATGACACCTCTTCTAGGAAGTCTTCCCTGGTCCCTAGTTGGAAATGTTTTGTCTCCTTGTCAGATAGTTCTTTGCCTGTATGACTTTCTAATATGCAGTAACAACTTCATTATTAATTTGTTGGATCTGAAAAAATCATCTGAGAGGCAGTCATGTGGAAGAATTGGCAAACTGATTCTCAAAGGACAGAATTAGAAAAAAAAAAGATGGGTGGAAGCTTCAAAGACAGACTTTGACTCACTGTAAAGAAAAATTCCCAATAATTAGAGTTATTTAGAAGTGGCCACCATAAGGAGATAGTGAATTTTCTATGATTAGAAGTCTTCAAATGGATATGGACACTTTCAAAATATTTCCAATGAGGGACCAGGGAAGACTTCCTAGAAGAGGTGGCATTTGAATTGGGCTTTAAATAATGGATAAGTATTCAAAATGCCAAGGAGATAGATCTTATAGAGATAGTTCATGTTCAGGTACACTGAAATGTCTAGAAGACCCCTGGGTCAATTTCAGCTCTATGATTCTGTGGCACATATCCTTGAGCTATAAAGAATTTGGAGATCATCCAATCTTACCCATTCATTTTTTTTTTAGGGAGAAAAGTGAATTCTCAAAAGATAAAATCCAACATCATCTAAACATTGAGTGGTTGAGCTATGACAATGACCTAAGGCCTTCTGATTCCTAGCCCAGGGCTCTTTGCCCTACACCAAATCGCCTCCGGCTTTTTTTTTTTCCAGCTTTGACCTTGAATCCCCACTTCCCAGGTCTAGTTGTTTTTCCATCAATCATCACTGTTCACAAACCAGAATTATCCCATCAAAAAACAAAACCCAACTGTTGCAAAGCAAACAAGAAAACAACTGGATATTCCATTTTCACTTATCTCCATTTATTTGGACCTTGTTAATAGGGGAAGAATAATCAGTCTAAATAGAATTTATGCAGCCAGCATGCAAAGAAAAAAAAAAGAAGGGGGAGAAGAAATTAAGCCTCCATTGTCAAGACAAAAAAATAACACTGGGAGACTATGAGAAGGATGAGATGAAGGAGAATATGATGTGCAGGAAAAATGTGGTCCAATGTTTAAGTGATAATGAAGCTTTCAAATAAGGCTATTATTCCTAGAATTTTTCTTCATACATGAATGCATTCCTGATGTCACTAGTGGGGTGATTTCTCCCGTTGTTGCTGAGGGTAACCCTTCTGTGCCTATGTGATTTCTAGTCATTTTTTCATCTAATAAGCCTTAAATAGAGTATCTATCCAAAATGATATTGGGAGCTTCCTCTAGATCAGTGATTCTCAACATTCCTAATGCTGTGACCCTTTAATATAGTTACTCATGTTGTGGTGACCCCCAACCATAAAATTATTTTTGTTGCTACTTCATAACTGTAATTTTGCTACTGTTATGAATCATAATGCAAATATCTGATATGCAGGATGTATTTTCATTGTTACAAATTGAGTATAACCCACAAGTTGAGAACCGCTTCTCTAGATCTTTAAAGATTTTTGAGGTGCAATATAACACTAGGACTATCTGACTTTCACTTTTGGTACCCAAATCCTTTTTTGATGACCAACAATATCCTATTCGTATAATTGCTTTTGGTAATAGGTGAGATCATTAAATCTTGACATTAGAAGAGAATTCTGGTCCAGCCTGAAGCTGAGAATGAATTCTCTTAACAATATCTATAGTAAGTAGTAAACTAAAGTGAAACATTCACAGAAACCAAGGTATGGCATTCACTATGACATAACATGACAATATCTATAGTAAGTGGTCATCCAGTTTGTCCTTGAAGAAGGGAAAAAGAAACATTAATTTCCCAACCAGTCCATTCAATTTTTGAACATTTCTAATTATTAGGAAGTTTTCCCTACAGTAGGTTAAAATCCATCTCTGTTTGACAACTACCCATTGTTCTATTGCTACCCTCTGGGACCACGTCTAATGGCTTTTTCTCAGTCTTCATCTTTTTTCACCTCACTATTGCTTTTGATGCTATTAATCATCTATTGACCAAGCAAAACAATTCTAAATCTTCTATGTGACAGCCCTTCAAATACTTGGATTTAATGTCTTTTCTAAGTCTTCTCTTCTCCAAGCTAAGATTCCCACTTCCTTCAAGGAAGGAAGTTTTTGTCTGACATGGTCCTGACACCTTTCACTGTCCTGGTTACTATTCTCTGAATGATGCTATAAAGCCAAGCATGAGCAGCTCCTCAGAAGACTGCTCCTGTGAATAGCTCTAAGGTTCTGACCACATAGTATAATGAACTCTCTATTTATTCAGCAGTAAACTAAAGTGAAACATTCACAGAAACCAAAGTATAGCATTCACAATGACATAACATAACAACTTTATCTCTAAAGTGGCCACATAGTTTTAACCAAAAGATATCATTCAGTAAGTCCTTAACTCAATCATCCTTAAGGAGCAAGCCTCCTTAAGGGACACAAAATACAAAAGTCAAAGTTCTACACCCCTAGGTCACATTGTCTTAATCTCTCAGTCAAAAAGTCTTCTTTCTTCTTGATTGGAGATTAGTTTCCAATTATCCTTAATTCAATCATCCTTAAGAGGTGCAAGGTGCAGAATACAAAGTTCTCCCAACCCTAGGCTACTGGTAAATCATGATCTTCTCAGTTAGCACTAAGTACCCAAAGAGAGGTCTCTTCATCTTAACTGGAGGCTGGCTCTCAGATTCTATGGTTCCTCTTCCATGGTCCCAGCTCCTGCTTGAATCTACCCAATTGTCACCTGGATTCATAGGTAGGCAGCTCTCAGCTTCTTGTCCAGCTCCTTATCCAGTTCCTTGTCCAGTTCCATACTGAAGCTCACAGTGTCCAGTCCACCTCAAGTCCTTCACAGTTTCTGTTTCTGGGAAGACAAAGCTTAACAGAGCCACAATAACATTTAAACACATTGCCAGCACCAATCATCAATTCACTATCTGCCTGTGAAATCAACACAGAACCACAAAGCTGAGAACTCAACACAAATCATCAGTATAGTTCCAGGGCCTCCAAAACCCTCCTCCAGGACTTCTGTAAACAGACAACAAGAAAATCCTCTTTTAGGGCTTCCAGTAAGGTCCCAGGGCTGCTGTACAAAGTATTAGAAACACAAATCAACACAGACAGAACAGACAAACAGAGTGCCAGGATACCACAAGTTTTCTCCTTCTAAACTCTGCCACCACAAGGGTTTCCTTCTCAGTTCGCTTATATATGGTCATTAGTTCCTCTCTGTTCCACCTGTTCCTGTTGCATCAGCAAGTTCCTCCCACCGTGGGTTTCACAAGTTCTGTTTTTTAACAAAGACTCAATATAATCATGGGCAAGGCTCAAAAGAAATGTGAACTGAAACAAGGTGCTAAATAATTAAATAGCTGAAATGAGGCACTAAATACTTCTTTTCTTGCCATTACAGATGCTCATGTTGTCAATCTCTTTCCTAATATATTGTACCTGAGTTTTAACACAGTACTCCAAGTATATCTGACCAAGGTAAAGTATAGTGAAATTATCATGCCCCTAGTCTTACATACTATTCCAGTCTAAATTTAGTTTAAGATTGTAATAGCTTTTTTTTTTGGACTGTTATCGTATTGTATTATATACTAAAACTATATGATCTTTTTCACAGAAATTTGCTTAGTCATGACTCTTCATCTTGTTTTTCTCTCACTCTCTTTTTAACTTTCTTTAGTCTGGTTTTGATCTCAACAATCCACCAAATCCATTCTTTCTAAAGTTACTGATGGTCTCTCAATTGCCTAATCAATGGTTTTTTCTCAATCTTCATCCCTCTTGACCTTTCTTTACCCTTTGACACCATCAGTCACACTCTTCTCCTTAATGTTTTCTTCTCTGTAGGTTTAATCCTAGTTCTCCTACCTTTCAGGCTGTTCTTCTCAGCCTCCTTTGCTGAATCTTCACTTATACTCTGTAACCATGGGTAGTTTCAAGGCTCTGTTCCTAGGTCTTTTCTTTTCCTTCTCTACCATCTCACTTAGTAACCTTATGAACTCCTATGGACTTAATTATCATTTTTATGCAGATGACTTCCAGATTGATTTATCCATATCTAACCACTCTCTTGATATCTAGTCTCACAAATCCAATTGCTCATTAGACATGTCATATTGGAAATCCCATAAACATCTCAAACCCAATATATTCAAAATTGAACCCATTATTTCCCCCCCAAAGCCTCTCTCTTTCTAACTTCCCTATTCCTGTCAAGAGCACCATTATCCTTCCAATCACCTGGCCTTACAACCTAGGTTTTATCCTTGACTCCCCACTCTGATTCTTTTACCCTCCACATATACTATCTTGCTATTCCTGTCTATTCTACTTTTGAAATTCCTTTTAGCTTTACTAGCTTAAAATTATACTAAGACTTTTGGGACACACTGTACATGTTCTTTTTTTTGGCTTGGATGCTGCTGTTACCACAGACCAGGTCCTTATCACCTCTCACCTAGACTATTGCCACTCCATCTCTTGATGTTATGTCTTTGTACTGGCTGTTCTCCATGCCTAGGATGTTTTTTCTTCCCTCATTTCTGACTACTAGCTTCCTTGGCTTCCTTCATGACTCAGCTCTAATCTTATATTCTTCAGGGGGCTTTTGCTCAGGGACAAAATGCAGACAACTTTTATAAATATGAAATAATCAACAGAGGGAAGTCATTAGCATTAAGGGAATTAAAGGGAATTTGGAAAAGCTTCTTGTAGAAGGTGGGATTCATGTGGGATTTGAAAGAAGCCAGGAGATAGATGAGGAAGGAGAAAGTTCCAAGCCTTGGGAACAGTTGGTGAAAATATACAGTGTCAGGAGATGGAGTGTTGTGTGTGTAGAAAAACAAAGAGACCAATGTCACTGTATCACAGAGTACATGGGGGGAGTTTAAGGTATAAAACAACTGGAAATATAGGCAGAGGCTAGATTATGAAAAACTTTAAAAAGCCAAATAAAAGATTGTATATTTGATTATGGAGATAATCAGGAGATGCTATAGTTTATCAAATGAGAATTGACATGATCAGAACTCAACTTTAGGAAGAGTAATTTGGCATCTGAATAGAGGATGGACTAGAGTGGGAAGAGACTTGCAGTAGGGGTCCAATAAAGGGTTATTACAATAATTTAAGAGTAAGGTAAGAGCCTCTACTAAGATGGTGGCAATGATAGAGGAGAGAAGGGGGCATGTATAAGAAGTGTTATGAATGCATAATCTACAGGACTTAGGGTCTAAGAGAGTGAGGAGTCAAAGATAATACTGAAGTTGTGAGCCTCAGTAAGGGTGGAAAGTAAGCAAGAGGGGAGAGTTTGGAGGAAATATAATGCCTTCAATTTTGGACATGCTGAGTTCAAGATGTAGATGATGCATCCAGTTTGAGATGTCCAAATAAACAGTTAGAGATATGAACCTGGAGGTCAGGAGAGTGGTTAGGGCTAAGTCTGACAATTAAATGCACAGAGGTGATAAATTAATCCAGGGTCACTTATGAGATCACTACTGATGGGGAAGAGAAGAGTGTTGAGAACAGAACCTTGGAGGGAAACTCATGGTTAGCAAATATAAATTGGATTAAGTTGCAGCAAAGGAGACTAAGAGGAAACTGTCAGTCAAGTGGTAGAGGAACAAGGAGAAAGTAATGCCATGAAAATCTAAAGAAAGAATCAAGGAGAAAAGAATAATTGATGGAATCAAAGGTTGCAGAGAGGTCAAAGGTGAGGGTTAAGAGAAGTTCATTATATTTGAAAATTAGAAGATAACTATAATTTTGTAAAAAATAGTTTTGATTGATGGATGAAGTTGAAAATCAGATTACATAGAGTTAAGAAGAGAGTGAGAGGAAGGGAAATGGAGGAACGAGTTGTAGATGGTGTTCAGAAGGCATTTAACCTGGAAAGACAGAAGAGATACAGAATGATGGCTAGTGAGGATAGATGGATCAAGTGAGGGTGGAGGAGTAGGTCATGGGAAATGGGAAGTGAGTAATTTGAGGAACTAAAGATTAGGGGTGTTCAGTAGAGGAAAGAAGGATAGTGAAGCAGAAGCTGAATTCCTTGAGGAGAGAAGGATAGTGTCCTGGTATTCAACAGATAACAGCTAACAAAAATTTGATTGAGTGATAAATATGGATTGAGTTACCTCTGATAGGAAGAGAGGTTGCTGAATAATGGTAAAGGAGAGCTTGAAATGGCACTAGGGAACAAGAAATGTTCCAACTCCTCTTCCTCAGTCATCGAGTAAAGGAGTATGGGTGAAAGTGAAATCAGTACTGGGAAGATTGGCCAAGGAAGCTGTGTTGTCAGGAGGAAGTCAGACAGGGGTGTCTTGGAACCAGCTTAGACTAGCTCTTTAGAGTTGATTGTTAAATTATCAGTGAAAGCCTTTACCCTTTCTGAAATAAGCAAACCCTACAAATCAAGGCTTGAATTATTATTTTGTTGATCATCTAGATTTGAGAAAGTGATGGAGAAAGTGTTAATGATACAGATTAAACTTTAAAATGTGTCCTGCATACACTCCTCCCCCCCACAAGAGTTAGTTGATAAACATTTACCAGCACACTCCTTGAACAATGTCTAAGTAGGTAAAAGAAGATGGAAAGAATGACAAACAAAGAGGTTTAAGATGGAAGCAAATTTGTTACCTAAGGAACAGGCATTCCAAAGAGCATAGTGGAAAGAATGGGTAGCTTTGGAACCTGACAGTGGGGTGAGAGGTTAGGTTCAGGTTGATGGGAATAAGAGAGCAGTCAGTGGGGGTGGGGGGCAGAGAACAGGTTTCAAATAATGACAGCTGGTGGTTCAGAATAACTGGGATGATGAAGATATAATCTGGTAGGAGTTTGTTATAATCATTGAAGACTGAGTTAAAGTAGGTTATCAGCTTCCTTAGGGGGTTCCTCCCAGGATGTTAAGCATCAGAGTATAGCTAGAAAGTTGGAAGAGAAAAGATGGGGCAACTTCAGGTGAGACAGCATTTTGGTAAATGTGATGGTAAAGCTATGGCACTTGTAAATATATGCCTGGAATAGTTTTGGGTACTATTGTAGTTTCCTAATGAGAAAATAGAGCTCCTAGAGTGAAGGAAGTAGACACAGCCTACAAGTAAGTGTCTTTTGGAAGGTGGTGATTCTATGTTACTTGTCATTTTGATTATTCCAAAATCATGGCATTATGTTGCTATATAGATGTGTTGCTTTACTAGAAGAAGAGTCATGATAAAGAGATGAACTTTTGTATTGGAAATTATTGAAAGCATTATAGCTTCCAAAATGTTTTCTACTCTTGTTTTGTACAGTATTCAGTTCTGGTCCGAACTCATTATTCACCTGGAATACTTAAGTACTAGAATCAGTGGACAAATTTATAGGTTGTAAGTCAAAGTCTTGGTAATCCATTTTTTTTAAAATCCAATTTGTTTTCTGATATAGATGATGGGAAAGATTTTTTTTTACATTCCCACAGATTTCACTGAGGTAATTTTGTCTTGATATCCTAATCTTTTGTCATCTTTCTATAGAATATTGTCACTGATGGGGGCTCCTGTTTGGATTCTTCCTAGGATATCTTTCATGAGACTAGTAAATATTATGGGTAAATAAGTCCCCTATTTTATATCTCACTTGATATTAGTACTTACTGGATTGTTGAACAAATTTATCCCCCTAGTCACATCTGTCATGGAATATTATGTTGTTTTAATGTATATGTGGGAAACATTTTGTTTAAAGAGAGATTTTGGGACAACTTTTTGTTCTCACTGAATCAAATGCTTTTTGTAGATATTAGATACAATATGGTCTTATATTCTCTGCACCTTTCAGTTAATTATGTTATTTTATAGATATGCTCTGCCAGAAACAATAATCTTCAAAAGCCCGATTGCCTATTCCCTTTGCATATTTTCATCAAGGATGCCCTTGATGATGGTATAGACTGCTTTTGAAGGGGTTTGTAATTGCATTGTCCAGATTGCCTTTCCAGACAGATCAGATTATCCTCAGATGATCTCAAATCTCCGTTTCTTGATTTTAATTCTAAATTTCTTCTCGCCAGTGGAATCGGAGCCATAGGGTGGTCCCTATAAAGGCTGGCTGATTTCATGTTCCCAGGGCATGAAATGAGGTTGCTTTGAAAAAGAGGCTGTTTTGGAAATTTATTTAATGGTTTCTCCATCTGCTCTAGCATTTTACAAAACCAATTTCATCTTTGGCATTTAGGAAATCATTATAAGAATTTCTTGTCATCTATCCCAATCAAAGCCATGAAGTTGAAATGCTCAGTGCCAACTGTGAGACATTGTTGAGAATCTCTACATAGGCAGAATCTCTGATTTAGTTTTTTTGGGGGGGATGTTTAAAAAATGAGAAACAAAACCCCACAAATTCTATTGCAGCATGTTTGCTTTTCAGAGTCCAAATTGTTCTCATCAAGATGAGAGAGAAACATGAGCAATCTGTTCTACTTGGTATGATGATGCCTCCAGCAAGCACCCTCTGCTCCTATGTCTTCCAAATGCAGTGACCCTTGATGAACGCCAACAAACCCATCTGGTCTGCTGGAAGAATGAATGCAATTCTCCCACATAGCACCTAAAGTGGAGACCCAAAGCAACCTTATACTGATAGTATGGTTAAAACTAAAGCTTCTTCCAGCTCTAAAACTCAATAAGTTTCTGAAATCATTAAGCCATCAAAATCTAAGAGGCTGAACATTTGGCTTAGAGTCCACCCAGAGACCTGAATACCAGCTCCCCTCAATCTTCCTCCAATAGAAGGCAGCATGGTCTAGGGAAAGAACACTGGAGGTGTCTTCAGAAAACTTGGATTTGAATCCATAGCTCTCCTACTTAACACTTGTGCAACCTTGGACAAGTTATTTGCTGCCTCTGGGACTTGGTTTCCTCTTCTGTAAAACGAAGAAATAAGACTTCCTCTAAAATCTCTTCCAACTCTTCACACATGATGCTCCTACTGCTCTCATAGACTGTTAGAACTAAAAGAAAATTTATAGATTATCTAGTTCAACCAGCTCACTTCATAGAAAGACACCTAGTCCTTAAAGAGGCAATGACCTCTTTCCTAAGGCCTCATGGCCAATAAGTACCAGAGCCAGGATTTAAACCTAGGTCTTTTGAATTCTTTGCTTTATATCATTCAGCAGTAGAGAACAGTTTGTTAGGCAATCAATAAGCATTTATTAAGAACTTACTATGTGCCAGGCACTGTGTTAAGGCCTAGGGATACAAAGAAAAACTAAAATGGCCCACTTTTTTTATGATCTTATACTCTAATATGGGGCATAATATGGTAATATCTATATACACATAAACTATATGAAGAGAATATGGAAAACAATCTTAGAAGGAAGGCACTGGTGGTGGGGGAAGAGAACTGGAAAGGACTTTGGGGAAGAAAGTGCTTGAGTTGAGCTTTCTAGGCAGCTAGATCTTCTCAAATATGGATGTAAGAATGAAATGCTTTCCAGATACAGCCAGTAGAAAGACAAGGAGAAAGGAGATGAATTGTTAACAGGTCTTTGGCTAAAATGGTGGATTGTTGATTCATAGTAGGCTTATTGTTGACTAAAATCCCCAGGTCTTTTTCAAATGAACTGTTAACTAGGCATGTCACGCCTGTCCTATAGTTGTACAGTTGATATTTTGAACCCAACTTTACATTTTCCCCCACTAAATATCTTATTTCAATATATGTGGACTTAAGTTACATGGCATAGTGGATAAAAAACTGTTATGAAAGTGAGAGTGATCTGGAGTCAAGTCTAACTTCTTACATGTAATAAATACATACTAGTTATGTGATCCTGGATAAATAATTTGATGTCTCAGTATTTCAGTATTCTCTAAGATTAAAATTTGAAAAGCAGGTGCTGCTCTTTAATCACATTGGGAGTTTCTTCACCAGAAGTACCAATGAAATCAATCAAACTGATGAGATCATAGGTTTGATAAAAAAATAGGTTGTTCCAGGATAACAGATGTGTACCCTGTCCTGGTAAGATCTCAACGGGAGTATTGTGTTCAGTTCCAAGTGCCGTATTAGAGGAAGTAATTTTTTTTTAACAAAAGTGAGTACAGCCATAATGATAAGAAGACTAAAAACAATGACATAGCATGATTGGTTGGTTGGGTAAAGGAACTGGCATTATTTAGCCTGAGAAACTATGGTGGAAATATGATAGCTATAGTTATATTTGAAGGAGCGTCTTGTAAAAGGGGGTTTCAAGTTGTTATGCTTGGTCCCAAAGAGCAATGGGTAGAAATTTCAAAAGGAGACTTTACTCAGTCTAAAGAAAACCTTTTAAAAAATAGAACTATGGAAGAATGTGATGGGCTGCTCCTTAAAAAGCAAACCCTGGAGATACTAGACAGAGGTTATATAACCACTTACTGAGGATGTTGTAAAGAGTATTTTTCTTTAGCTATAGATTGAACCTTTGAAGTCCTTTCCAATTCTAACAATCTGTGATCTGTGCCCTGTCAGCCACTAAATATTTATTAAATATCAGTAGATGCTTAATAAATATTAAGATGCCAGGCACTGTACTAAGTGCTGTGAATACATTTTTTTTTAAAGACAATCCCTGGCCTCAAGGAGCTTATATTTTAATGGGGGAAGACAGCATATAAAAGGAAGCTGAAAAGAGGGAGGAATGAAGGATGAAGAGAAGGACGTAGTACAGAGCCATGATGGAATTCGTTCCATGGAGTGTAAGGTGGTGGTAAAAGAAGAAATGGTTGACCTGAGATCCATCTTTAAATGGAAGCTTTGGAAGTTCTTTGCTCCACCCTCCAGCCCTTCAATCAGTCTCAGTCTGAAGAGATAACCACAGACTACGGAGGTGAAATGGCTTTCCTAAGGGTACTTAGTTTGTTATTGGCAGACACTGGGTGTGACACCTGAATTCAAAGGGTAGGGAGATTGCACTGCTTCTCAAACTAAACTGTCAGTTCCTTGAGGGCAGATAATCTTAGACTTCTCAAACTCCTGGCCTGTCTGACTTTGTAATTCCCAGTCCTAACATCTGGCATTCAGTAGTTGCTTTATAAATATTTCTGATGAATTTCTGTTCTGTTCCACTTGGGGTACAACAAAAAGTGCTGTCAGAGACGTGAGCATAACATATCACAGAATTACACAAAGAAAAATTCTATGATTTTTGTTAACGTGGAGTCTGGGTTAGACATGAGAAAATACTTTCAGGCTAAAAAAAATATAGCTAGGAGAATACATGGCCAAGGGAGACATTAGTTTTTTCTCTTCAGATTTTAATTTACTTTTAAAATTAGTTTTATTGATGCCTTTTGCTTTTACATCATACTTATTTCCAAATGCCAAGAATATCCCTGGAGTACTTAACCCTTTTGGCTCTGGAACTCATTCTCCAGGCCCTATTGTCTCTCTCCACAATGATCCATCTCCAAACGGAGGGAGCTATGCTTTGTTGTCTGTTCTCCTGGGCCAAGACAGATCATTACAATTGCTCATTTTGCCTTCTTTTTTTAATATTATTTTCAATTACATTATTTTAAATAATTTTGCATATTGAGTGAGTGAAAAAAAATTGTTACACACTTATTATGCGTCTTGCACTGGGAATATACAAAGCTCCAGAAATCATCATTTAAACTCTACTTGAATTTTATTTTCTTCTGTTTCCTTCAGGAGCAAATACAAAATTCTCTGCCTGGCATTCAGAGCCCTGCATGGCCTAACTCCGTCCTACCTTTCCAGTCCTCTCACATGTTATTTTCTAACACGTATGTACTCTTGGATCCAGCGACACTGGCCCCCTGCTAGTTCCAAGACACTCCATCTCTCATCTCTGGGCATTCTTTCTGGCCGTCCTCCATGCTTGAAACAGTCCTCCCTTCCAACTACTGACCTCTCTGGCTTCCTTTAAGTCCAAAATAAAATCCCACCTTTTATAGGAAGCCTTCCCCAATGCCTCTTAACTCTAGTGCCTTCCCTCTGTTAGTTATCTCCTATTTATTCTGTATGTATTTGACTATGTTCATTTGCATGTCATATTTCCCATTAAATTGTAAGCTTTTAGGGGGTAAGGACTGTCTTTTGACTCTTTTTTGTATCCCTAGAAGTTAGCACAGTTCCTGGCACATAGTAGGTGCTTAATAAGTGTTTTTTGAATAATTGATTCTATTAAAGAACCCCTATAGACCAAAGAGAATCGAAAGATTTATTTGTGGTCTATTCAGACTAAAATTTCACTGCCTCAGTCAAACTAAGATATCTTAAAGACCTTAGCTGAAAAAGGCCAACGTCCCCCACTGCATCCAGGGCCATCTCCAGTTGTACTGATCTATATCTGGTCACCGGGCCCAGATGGCTCCAGAGGAGAAAGTGAGGCTGGTGACTTTGCACAGCCCTGCCTCACTTAAATCCAATTCACTCACATGTTATGGCATCACCTTCCTGATGTCATGGTCCTCTTCCAGACCACAAAAAACAACACTACCCAGAAGCAAATAGTACTCACAAGCCCTTGTACTTAAGTATTACACATTCTAATAGACCAGTGGTTCTCAACCTTCCTAATGCCGCGACCCTTTAATGCTCATATGTGGGCATATCTGCATGTGGGCAGACCTGCATGGAGATGGATAGAGGAGTAGTGTCTCAGTTCCTAAGACCATCAGAATCAGAAATATGTGTTTTCTGATGGTCTTAGGTGACCCCTGTGACCCCTGTGAGAGGGTTGTTCAACCCCCAAAGGGGTCGTGACCCACAGATTGAGAACTGCTGTAATAGGCAGAATCAACATGTAGAAGGGAGGGTTAGACAGGAATTCTGATTCTTAAAGTTACAGGGATGGTGAGTCATTGCCAGGACAATATTGCTTTGATTGTGGTTCCAGGCCATGGAGAGTATGCATGCACTAACAAGGTGACCAGTAGGAACATAGCTAGGATATGAGGTTAAAGATGTCTGGATCCTGCCTAGACGTAGTGGACCACATGAGGCACTCACCACTCAGCATACGTGGCTCCTGGTCAAATTCCAGATGTGAAACAGTTGAATCTTACCAAGCGTGTTCTTCAGTACTTGTAGCAAAGTGTCAGATGGGAATGAGGGTAGGAAGTGAAATGTTTTTAAATTGTTGTGTATTTTATGCTCTCAGTTTGCTTTTTCACTTTGCATCAGTTCAGATGAGACTGGCTATTTCTCTGAATTCCTCATGCCCATCATGTCTTGCTTCATGATAATCTTTAATTGCTCTTTGTTTAGCCGATTGATGGCACCCACTTTGTTTTGAGGTCGCTTCACTAAAAAGTGTTGATATGAATATTTTGGTGTACATGGTACCCTTCAGTCTTTAATCTCCTGGGTTGTTGCTGATTCTTAAATTTTCTGTGTGAACTTTTACACTTCAGAAATCTGTGAATGCTACAAATCAAGGCTTGTTTGATCGTTTTATGAAAGAAACTGGAGATAAAAATGTTAATGCAGACTAAAAATGTGCATTATATAGACTTTTTTTGGAGGGTCTAGCTGTTAAATATATACTGGCATTCCTGGGTACGGGCCCATTATTAGGATGTCTGGGTCTAAGGTTATGAATAATTTAAGCACTTCCTCTTACATAATTCTAAAATGTTTTCAAAAGCATGTCTTTCTAGATATCCATCCTCCAACGTGGACTTTCCAGTGTTTATAATCTTTGCCAGTTTACTAGATAAGAGATGAAACCTCAGAGTTGTTTTTTACTTGCCTATCCCTTAGTATTATGATTAGATACATTTTAAAATCTTATAGTTATTGATAGTATGCATTTTTTTTTATCCTTTGACTTCTAGTTTATTGGGAAAAAAATTATTGATGTTATTTCTGTTTAGGAATTAAAAAAAAGTAGACAGTCTCTTGCAATGCTTTGAGTACTCTCTAAGAGTTGGGGGTTAGGGAAGTCCTAAGTGATTTTTCAAGGATTCATCCAGTCCTCCCAAATGAGAGGAAAACTGGAGGTCTAGAAAGGAAATGCTTTGATTTGGAAGACAAGCCAGATTGCCATGTCCCATTCAGATAGGCAGTCTAGTCATTACTGATCTGCCGGCCAAAGGTCACCTTGTTAGCTGATCTTATGCAAAAATCACATTAAATGGTCCTATTATGTATTTATATGACTGAGTGACATTTTCTAGGCATAGGGATAAAAATCCCCTTTGGGTTCCCTCTGAAGAACAGTACATTATTTGGAACCTACAACTTTATTAGCTTCTTTTTGTGTCAAATGAAAATATGTTATAATATACATACTCCCCTTTATGCCCTGGCTCTGGTTTGTGGCCTCTGGCTTGGTTTGTGACTGTGTCCTCATGGCTTGAGGAAATTCATTGGCTCCCTCAGAGATTACATGAGAAACAAAAAGACATATGTTTTTTAGTTATGCATCTTTATGAATTTGTCACCTTGCCAAGAGAAGCAGCAAAGGCCTCTGGGCCCAGTTTACTCATAGTGGGGACAGATGGTACACAGAGAAAGGGTTACTATGAAAAGTGGGGAAGACGGAAGGGAGAGAATGATCGGGTAGTCCACAGGCAAACTTTACCTTCACAATTGGGCCTAAGGCCAGTCCTTCTTCCTTATAAATGTGGGGGTTTTCAAGGGGGAAATTTGGGGTCACTTGAGGTCTCAGTAGCAATGTAACTGGCAAGTCACTATAGCAGGACATATGGATTTTACAGAAAGGTTTGGAAACTGGGTTACTTTGGGAGTCTGGGCAGAACACTGTATGCTCTCCCTGTCTCTGTGGAATATGTACATGAACCCATCCTTGTGGATCTACTTCTACTATTCACTAGTCCTGGAAGGTCCTGGGCAATGAAATGGTACAACGGATAATGTTGGACTTGAGTGTGTCCCAATCCTTTTTCAGACATTTATTAGCTGGGTAAATCCAGGGCAATTCCCTTAAACTTGTTCAGCCTCAGTTTCCCCCTCCGTAAAACAATAACAGCACCTATTTCACAGGGGTATTGCAAAGATCAAATGAGAAATGAAAATCTTAAAGCCTATACAGATGCTCTTCTTTGCAAAGGACTCTAGATACATTATCTCAATGGATTTTTACAACAATCTGGTAATGTAGTAATGGAGTTACTACAGAAATTAATATTCTACTTTGTTGTAGTTGAGTTGCTTCAGTTGTGCCTGACTCTCTGTGACACCATTTGGTGTTTTCTTTGCAAAGATACAAAGAGATCTGACATTTCCTTCTCCAGCTCATTTTACAGATGAGGAACTAAGGCAACTGGAGTTAAGTGACTTGCCCAGGGTAACACAGCTAGAAAGTGTCTAAGGCCAAATTTGAACTCAAGTCCTCCTGATTCAAGGTCTGGTGTTCTACCTACTGAACCACCTAGCTGCCATTATTTTACTTTACAGGTGATCAAACTATAGCCCAGAGATGTTAAGTGATTGACAGCAGTAGCGACAGTTAGCATGAGAGGCAGTCTTTGAGACCTGGGCTTCCTGACTCCAAGTCCAGCCTTCTTCCTAGTAGACCATGATGATCCCTTGATTGCACTATACTCCCTATGTAAACTGTCTATCTTCCTCCAGGACCTAACACAGTATACTGTGCCACAGCAGGTGGCACAGTTTGATAAATGTTGGTTGTTTTATATTGTAAAGGAGAATTGAAAAGTTCGTTTGCTGGAAGTCAAACAGGACATTTTTTTTTCCTCCTGTAACTGGACAATCCCTGCAGGAAAGGTGGTTTCTCCATAAAGGGTGGCTCTAGCAGTTCTTTATTATAGGGTTCTCACCCATTCCAGCCTCCATTTGGGAGGGGTTGGGCACTTTATTGGCCTGGGCTGCCTCCACATTGTTCTACGTCTTGGGGGAGATTTGACAGCCTGCTGTTCCACATAACAGGCCCTGTTGAAGGAAGAAAAGAACTAGCAGGTTTCTGATGCACCTTAAAGATGGATAGGAAATAGTTAAAAAACATTTTAAAGGTCTGTCTTAGGGGAAAGAAAATATCCTTTAGGTCAGACCTTCTGTTCCATTTTATTTTGATCCCCAAATAATAGGGATTAGCCAAGGAAAAGGGAAAGGAGGGTACCCTTATTGCATTCTTTTTTTTTTTTTGCTTTTTTTTGGAGGGAGGAAGGTAGGGCAATTGGGGTTAAGTGACTTGCCCAAGGTCACATGGCTAGTAAGTGTTAAGTATTTGAGGCCAGATTTGAACTCAGGTACTCCTGACTCCAGGGGTAGTGCTCTATTCACTGCGCCACCTAGCTGTCCCCATGTTGTTTCTCCCCTTCCTCCCCACCCCCAACCCTTATTGCATTCTTAAAGTGCCTGTTGAGACAAAACATTGAAAAACAATGCTTTAGGGTAAGTTAATCCCATGGACTTTTTCAATTACATTTTTTTGCTCCATCCTCTCCAAGGTGGTGAAGTTTTTCCTCCCAGGTCTTCCCAGGGAAATAGAATCTATTCGCTTCACTCCTATTGAAATCATCAAAACCTTTGGGTGTAGGGGCTTTATGGACTTCTTTCTTGAAACAAAATCTTTAAGCACATTGTTTTAGTGATTTTCACTTGAATGAAGATGCTCTAGCTTGCCAAGGGACAGTAATTCACTGGCTATATTTTCTCATTGGTTATTATAGTCATGGAATACCAAAATCACAGAATCACATGATTCCTCTAGCACTGAATTGAGTGATCTCTATGATCCTACCCATTTCTATAGCCTATGATGGCCCCATGATGTTTGAATTCCTGTAACCCTGGCAGATCTCTCAGGCACTTTTCACAATGTATTTGCTATGAAAATATAGGAAGAATCTGTGATTTCTTCAGGGTCTAGGACACAGTCTCAAAGCTAATGGGGCCTAAGGCTTTTATCTGCCCATGGTCATCCAACTGGTAAGTGATTGAGGTGATGTTTGAATCTAGGTTTTCCTCATAACAAGCCCAACACTCTACTCAACAATCTACTGTGCCACAATGCCTCTAGCATTCTGTTTCTTATTCTAGGTATTTGTGAACATTTTTTTTTCTCATTAGGCTTTTTGAGAGTTAGGACTAGATCATATTTATCTCTGTATCTCCCTCTGGGCTCATCGCAGTATTCCTCACATAGTAGGTAATTATTAAATCCTTGTTGAATTGAATCTAAAGGATCTTAGAATTTGAAGGGACTTGGTGGAAGTCAGAGAATTATAGAATCTCGAAGTTAAAAAGGTCCTTGTTGATCATGCTTCCTTTGCCTTTAATGCCTTTCAAAACATCAATTACCAAGCATTTATTAAATATATTCTATGTGTCAGTCATTGTATTAGGTCCTAGAGATATAAATACAAAATTAAATAGTACCTGTCTTCAAGGAGATCACATTCTAATGGGGGGAGGGGAATAACATAAATAAAGAAATGGTCATTGAGGGTTATATGAGGGTAAGGGGGATGGCACGATGCTGAGCTGGGTAGTCTGTGGTATGTCGGTGGATGACTGGATGAGACTCCTGATAAGTGGCCTCTTCTTGAATATCTACAGTGATGAGAACTAGATATATCATAGCCACAAGTTCTAGTACCAAGCCTGGGGAGTTTTGTATGTATATAGAAAGATATGTGACTCTGGGTGGGTGAATACTGAGCACACAGTGATGACTACGTACCTTTGTAAAGGATAGAGTTGGCTCCAGAGAGACTTTTTAGGAGGGATACATGATTAGAGATGATCACTTCAAGGAGAAGAGAAAGACTGGAAGCTGAAGACATGTTTGGGAAGCTGCTTCCTCAACAAGACCCTGATTTCCAGTTTGCCTTCCTAAGGTTTTGGAGACTTTCCCCTAGGTGAGATTGGATCCTTTCTCTTGGTTTCAGTTGAAATTTCATCTTGATCCCAACCAATCAATCAATCAATCAATCAACATTTAGTAAGCACCCACTATGCTCCAGGCCCTATGCTAAGAACTGGGGATACAAAAAGAGGCAAAAGACAGCGCCTGCCTTCAAAGAACTTACATTCTAACAAGGAAGACAACATACAAATAAATATATACAAAACAAGCTACATATAGGATAAATTGTAGAGGATGGGGTTTTAGTTGGGGCTTAAAGAAAGTCAGGGAGGTCAGTAGTGGGAATGGACAGGGGTGAGCAGAGCGAGAGAAGATATTTGGAGGGACTATCTTGTTCCTGCAATAGTCAAAAAGTCTGTGTCACTAGAATAAAGATTATGTGTTGTGCAGGTAGGTGTAAGAAGAATGAAAAGATAGAAGGAGGCTAGGCTATAAAGGATCTTGAATGCCAACTACAGGAGGCAATTAATTCTGGAGGCAATAGGGAGCCACAGAAGTTTATTGAGCAGAGGAGTGGTATGATTAGATCTGGGCTTCAGGAAAATCACTTTAACGGCTGAATGGAGAATGCATATTTTTCTCTTCTTTGGTGCATTCTGGTTTGTAGAACCTTTCCCATTTCTGTTTGCTGTTTTGCTTGGATAAACAGGTTTACTTGGTATTTGCTGTCTGTGACAATCTTTTGTATAAACAGCATGTGGTGAGAAGGAGCTAAGCCAGTACATTAACCAAGAATGCTTCTCCCCCTTAGAAATGACCAGGAAGTGACTTTCTTTCTGAACTCCTGAAATCACCCTCTTAGATCAGAAACTTTTGAGGGAGGCTCATAGTGACTCTCTGCTATTTTCTCCTGGAGACTGGAAAGAAGAGCAACAAACCTCACAGTACCCCTGGCACCTGTCCAGCCTTCTCCCCGGTTTATTTGCTGGGAGTACAGGCATGGTACTTAGGCTTTCCTGCTCTTTACACAGGTGAGATCAATGATTTCTCTCCTTGCCCCCTATGAGCCCTGTCTATTCATTTAGATTACTCATGTTGCCATATATGTCTTACATGGGTACACCTATCTTCGATACAGCTCTTTGATTTTTAGTAATTTCTTTCAGTGGAGGGCTGTCAGTAGCTGAGGAACAGTTCTGCAGAAAAGGAAGTAGAGGAGCCTAGAAAACAAACCTTGCCTACCTAAAAGTTTTGTCTTAGATCCTAATTCATCCTGCTGTCAAGGCCTGGCTGTCCTTCCTTATCACTGGCTTTTCATCTGCTATTCTCCCTTGGACTCCCTCATTTTCAGTATCAAGCTCTACCTCTCTCCCACTTTCCCTTCTTTTATGTCTTTCATTTTTATCTGAAACCTCCAGGATTCCTCCTCCTCTTCCTTCTTCTCCTCCTCCTCCTCACCTAGGGAGGGTACCAGGCACTGTTTTCCCAGCTTGCTGGTTTTACTCATGCTTCATCTCCTCCTGCTTAGTGAAACGTTGCTGACTGAGGTGCCTTTTTTTATTGCTGCCCTGTGATAAATGTTCTTCTCACTGGCCAAGCATGGGATAAGAGGGGGAGAAAGTACATTGCTCACCTTGTGATAAAAGTGAAATATTCTTCAGGATCGCTATAAATGATCTTCTATGCCCTGAAAAGATTAGAGCCAAAGCTACAAGCAGAAACCTATCCACCAACTCTTCCTTGACCTCCTTCAGCAATACAGCATTCCAAAGAGAAAAATCTGTAGCCCTTTCCTAGACAGATATAAAAGGCAGTGACTCTTCTTATTTCTTTTTTTTAAATTTATATATGTATTTTTTATTGATTTGTTTATTTACTTTTAGTTTACAAGATTCAGTTCCAGAGTCCCTTGAGTTTCAAGTTTTCTCCCCTCCTTCTCCCTCCTCCCATGATGTCATGCAGTCAAGTATAGAATTTGCAAATACTTTCACGTTGGACATTAGTCTGGTTGTATAGAAGAGTTGTAACCAATGGAGCGAACAATGGGAAAAAGGAAACAAAACCAGACATAGAAAAGAGCAATAGCATGTGGATTGCTTCAGTCTCCATTTAAACTCCGTTCTTTCTAGATCTTTCTCTGAATGTAGATATCGCCTTTCATTCTGAGACTTGTAGAGTTGTCTTATAACTGTGCATTGCTGAGAAGAGTCCAGTTTATCAAGGTTGATCATCACACATATGATGTGTCTGTGATTATGTACACATTTCTCCTGGTTCTGCTCTTCTCACTTAGCATCAGTCCGTATAAGCCTCTCCAGGTAAATATGAAGTCCATCTCCTTCCCATTTCTTATAGCACAATAGTATTCCATCACATTCATAAATCACAACTTGTTTAGCCATTCCCCAATTGATGGACATAGCCTTAATTTCCAGTTTTTTGTCACCACAAAGAGAACTGCAATAAATATTTGTGTACATATGGGTCTTCCTCCTGCTTCTATAATGTCTTTGGGATACAACCCCAGAAGTGGTGTTACTTGGTCAAAGGGTATG
>CM053580.1:500342637-500360906 GCA_028627135.1 Pseudochirops cupreus | reverse complement strand
GAGAGATGTGGGCATTAAAATTGTCCAAGCTACAAGAAAAGAGACTGAGGCAGAGCTCTGAGCCAATGGCATTTTATTAAAGGGCCCATGGTCCCCTCCAATGAAGCAGACCTCAGAACACCTTCACGATCTGAGATGCCTCCTTCTTCCAGTACCTTGTTTTTATAGGATTTGATACCCAAGTATGCAAAAGAGGCATAGAAGAATATAGAATCTCATGGGTTGATTGACCTTGCTCTTGAGGGCCAAAAATGACACATTTGCAGTGGACTCATAGGCTGGATGGAAAAGGGGACATCCCTACTGACTAAGTGGTCATAAGATGGTCACCTGGTCATGTTAGATGAGAGAGAATGGTCTAGAGGTATAAAAATAAACTGGGGGACTTTCCAAAGCATCAAGTCATCCCACCCATGCTGGGTTTGGACTTAGAATTTGAACAAAACAGGAAGGAGACATCTTTTTTTTCTTTTTTGCTTCTTGGAGGAGGGAAGGCAAGGTGATTGGGGTTAAGTGACTTGCTCAAGGTCACACAGCTAATAAGGAGGGAGATATCTTTGTCAGCATTCTTGTGCTAGTGCAAATGAGCCTTGTAACTTGGAAACAAGTGGTGAACATTACATTGAAAGTCTGAGACCCACTATAAGAACCTATCTATCTCTATATGACTTAAGTAGAATATCAAACTGATTAATGCTGATTGGAAGAGAGGAGGGGTCCAAATGAACTATTTCTCACAGAGGATTCATTTGCATGCAAGCAGTCTTCTAATTGTATTAACTATATGCCTTTTAGTCAAGATTCCGATTTGCCTGAAACTTACAGAAACAATCTGTGCTTAAAATTCAGCTCCATACATGCAACCTCAAACAAGGAAAAGTCTCTGAACGGTGAAGTTTCAGCTGTCCCTGGGCTCGTACTCACTTTGCATGATCACTTCATGCCTATACAGTGGGGCAACTTAAGTACCTTCTGATAGGCCTATTTGTTGCCTCTGTCTCATACATATACAAAATATACTTTGGCTGGGCCTGACTTTACGTGTAGGATTTATTTTTTTTTTCCTGATGGAGATTGGTGTATTGGACACAAATGATCGAGCAGCAGGAACAGCTAAAATATGTGATGACGAAATAGATTTCTTGAATGAGATTTGGCTTATTGTCCCTTTAGTGAAGAGATTCCCATTGGAGTTCAAGCAATAGGATGCAGACAAGTAGTCAAGGGTTCAGCTCATTATATTTCTAATACAAGGGCACCATCCATTTGGCAGAAGAAACCAAGCACTTACTAACTAACCTAATACAGCACGTGCCTTTATCAGGAGCAAGGAAGAAGAGTTAGAGAATTCATTAATGAAGAAGCTTTATTTACACATAATTGAAGTAGTATTTTATATCTTGAATTTCAAGACATTCACAGTTCTTCATGATTTTGCCCCTACTACCTTTTCAGCCTTATCTCTATCCTCCTACAGGTATGAGTTCTAGGTCCAGCTCTATTACTGACCTTGATGGGCCATCTTGAACAAGTTTCTTCCCCTTGGGTCTCATTTCCCTCATCTCCAAAATAATGATGACTGACAATAGTGACAGACAGTGTGCTATAAGCATTCAATAAGCATTTATTTAAGGCTTACTATGTACTAAGCTTTGTGATAAGTTCTGATAACTGATAGCAGAAAAGAGATTTAGGCCCCTTAGGACTACTTCACAATTAGTGTCCTTTTGACTCTACCAGATTCATAGACCGAGAAGAGACCTTAAAGGCCATCTAATCCAACCCCCATATATTACATGTTAGGAAACTGAGGCCTAGGAAAGTTAAAAAACCTGATGAAGTTCATACTTCTATAAGTAGAAGAGAAAGGACCTAAACCAAGGTCTTCGACCCCACAGCCATTGCTTTTTGGACCATGTCAGACTCACAAAGCTATAAGGGACTATAGATGCCATCTATTCCATCTGTTTCATTTTGAAAAAGGGCAAGGAGTATTGGTCTCAGGGTCAGTTGGGTCAGACATGGGTTTAAATCTCTTTTCTGCTATCAACTATCTGTACAATTTTGGGTAAGTCACTTAACCTCCATGGGCCTCACTTTTCTCATCTGGAAAATGGAGGGATTGTACCAATGACCTCTGGGTATTTTCTGTTCTAGTTTCCATTCCATTCTACTCTCCTATGATCCTATGATTTCAATTCCCCTTCGTTCTAGCTAGACAGTTGGAATTCCTTATGTTTCCTCACTTTGCCCCTTCCCCCCCTTATACAAACTATCCAGAATGCCCTCTGCTCTCCCTTTGACCTATCAAAATCTTACTTCTATGAAACTTTCTCTGAGGGAAGTGAATTAACCTCTTCCTGAGCTATTGCCAAACCTACTGTCTGTATCATTCAGACACCAGTCATACTTTCCTTTTTATTGTTAGCTAACTTTTCATAGCTATATGCTATATTTACCCATCAAAATTGTACAGTAAGTTTCTTGACTCCTTGAGGTCAGGGTGGGATCTTCTTTATCTCCTACTCATGGGCTAACATAATATCTTGCCTAGTAGATATTCAGGAAATGGCTTATTGACTTGATTTGTTTATTTTACTTACAGCTATCTGCACACAAAAATATTGACTTAGATCCCTGCTGTGAATATCATTGAGCATAGAGTTGAACAGACCATACATATCATCTATTTCATTTTACAAATGAGGAGACTATGTGGAAGGGTATGTGAGGAATATGAATGTGGGGGCAGGGGGAGGGAGGCAGGGACTTTTTCAAAGCTGCACAGCTACTAAATACCAAAGTCAATATTTGAAATCTCCCACCCTAGCACTCTTCACTACAGCCTGCTATTTCTAAGCAGTTCCTTGTTGGTCTTGTTAGGGCAGTGGTATCCTAAATGGAAGCTGTGGCATGATCCCAAGGGGAGGGTGGTTGACCAGTAGGAGCAATGGAAGAGAGGTCACATTGAGCCCTTCTTGTAAGAGCCAGCCATGTAGTTTCTTCAGCATAGCTATATCTACTCTCCATTCGTTATCTCTCAGCATTCTTACTCTATCCTCTTCCTTAGCTATGCAAATGCCCATCCTCCCCACTTTGGAGCTGCCTTGGCATACTTATATTCTGGCAGCCCAGATCAGCAACTGCCATAGGTGCCACTGGGAAAATTCCCTCCTCCTCAGCACACTCATCCACCATTCTCAAAGATCACCTTATGGCTATCCTGCATAGAGCAATTTTTTTCTACCATTGACAAAGAAAAAACACCTACCAAAATATTTATTTCATTTTTATCTTATTCCTTTAAATTGTTATTTTATGCTTATTATAAGTATATACATATACTTATATGTATATATATATATTACATAGATATGCAAAATTAAAAAAAAAGAATGTTAAAAATTGTTTTCACATGTAAGTGGAAAAAAATCCCTATAAAAAAAGAATATTCTGGGGCAGGTAGTTGGTGCAGTGAATAGCGTACCAGCCTGGGAATCATGGGGACCTGAGTTCAAATCCAGCCTCAGACACTTGACACAATTACTAGCTGTGTGACCTTGGGCAAGTCACTTAACCCCAATTGTCCCCTCCAAAAAAAAAGAATATCCCATTGGCAGCAGTTTAGAAGGATGGTTTAAAGTGGAGAGAGACTTGAGGCAGGGAGACCAATTAGGATGCTTTTGTAATAGTTCATGTATAGGTGATGAGAGTGTAAAATAGGTGGTGACTGCTATATGAATGTATAGCAAGAGATAAGCTTGAGAGATATTGTTGAGGTAGAGAGATTTTCATATTGAAAGGGAAGGAGTGAAAGAAACTTCTCCTCCCTCTCCCCTTATATCCCATGGAGAAGCCAGATGCCATACCAGAGAGGGGATAGAAGGTAGCACGAAATCCATTAGCCCATTCAGCTCCCTCATGACCTAGCCAATTCATATCATTCTTTTCTGGAATTTTCAAAAGCTCCTGTGATGCTGAAAGTTAATTTTTCTTTCCAAGTAGGGTCCTGGCAACTGGAAAACAAATACCATTTTGGGGAGATTCAATTATTAATTACTTTGCTGGGAGATAAATTCTAGATCAGTTCCCTCTCCTTATGAGCATTAACTATGTTGTTTTTTTTTTTCCTTTCGGGTGATGTAAGGCCCATGCTTGTAATAATTCTATTATGATTATTCAATAACTTTATTACCAAAGGAAAATGCCAGTCAACTCAATTCTATTCTTTACCACCTGCCTGTCCTTGTTTCTGAAATCCTTTCAATCCATAGTCTCAGTGCTGCTGACATGAAGGGGAAAGCTAGCTGGCATGGGGAGCTGCTGGGTTGATTGACATAGTGTTTATGTGAGAAAGCTAGAGTGACATTAGAGTGAGGGTAGCAAGGGCAGTCTGCCCATGGATAGAGAGGGGACTGAGGAAAGGCCCCCCAAAGAGAGGGAGGACAACAGATGAAAACTGGCTCCCCCTAAAGCAAGAACATTTCATTCACAGCTTCCCGTTAATTTGAAACAATATGATTACTGCTGACAGAACATACTTACCGCAAAAACAAAACACTCCCAGGCTGCTTTCGTTCCAATATAATATTGGTGTCCAAAGGGTGTTTTATCTTTCTCTCCCCTTAGCCTTTTCAGATTTATGATCACATGGCAAATGACACAGGGTAACTTTTGGGGGCTTGACTTTATTTCCACTTAAGCTTCTCTTTTGAAGGATAAGAAAGAGGTTCTGGCGCTATCCCAATCTCATGGTAGCCTGACGACAGACTGTTTCCTACTAACGGTAATTGGCATTTATATGGGGCTTCAAGGTTTGTAAAGCCCTTTAAAAACCTTGTCTCATTTGATCCTCATAACAACCTTGTGAATTAGATACTGAAAATATTATGATCCCTATTTAACATGTGAGGATTCTTATCCCAACAGCCACTAACTCTAGGATCTCCCTCTTGCCCTCCATGTATGTATGCGATGATTCGTATTTAGAACGTGAGCTCCCTGTGGGCAGAGGCCATCTTTGTTGTTGTTTTCCTTAGCACCAAGTTGGGCACTGATTCCTATTGGTGAGTTGACTTCTCAGAGCCTGGCAATCTTTCTCCCTCAAGGTGATTGGTTTTGCAGTCAGGGTTAATTTTCTAATGCCATCAGCTTGACCTTCTCTTAGGTTTTTCCCTCCACCAAATTATTAGTTGAGAATCATTTCATCAGCTAGCCCTAAGTAGCTTTTAGAAAGGAATATTTACTAAAGTGATACAGTAAGAATTTTTAGCACAATACCCTCCTCCCCTCCAAAAAAACTAAAAAGGCTGTGACGCACTCATCCATAATTACAAACAAATTTTAGGGGAAAGTAGGCCTGAGCTTAGAGATCACATATGCAGTAGGGTAGCTCACAGCCACTGCTTGTTGGAAATTCCCTTTTCACATTCATAGGGTGCTCAAGAATTTCCCCTTAAATTAAGTAAATCTACTTCCATCTACTCTTTGTTCCTGATACAAACACTGCAGTTAGTAGTGATTCAGGGAGGCAGTCAGAACATCACTGGAAAGGTCGGAGGGTCCAACATCCTTCAAATCCTTTGAAACTAGAAAGATGGAGAAGAGATCTAGGTCGAAGCCAGATCTAAGGACTTCCCACCCCCAAATAAGTCCTTCTCAAGGAGGTTAGTGTAATGCCAAGCTTGTTCTGAACTTTTGATTGAATACAGTCCTAACTAGCCCGATACATGACTTCTGGGAGCAGCTAAGTTTCCTTGGACTCTCCGAGCATGATTCCCATTCAAAGTCACTCTAAGGACTTTTAATGCTTGGTCTAAAAACCTAAGATCTCACTTAATTAAAATACAAAGGATAAAAAAAAGGTAGAGTCATTTCATCCCTTTCTTTATACTTAGATGAAGAAACTGAAGCATAGACAGGTTAAGAGACTTATCTAGGGTCACACAGTTAGTAGATAGCTGAAGCTGCATTTGAAATCAGGTCTGCCTGACTCCAAGTCCAGTGGGCTATTAGCTATCTCAGAGAAAGTGACCATGCAACAAAATGGATAAATAACTCACAGGTTCTCCTTGGAAAGGCAAATAAAGGAGTTGTCAGAGTTGGTTTTATTATGTCTGTAGATGAAGGGAAATATTAATCCTTGAAATATTTCATCATCTTTTATTGACGTGCCCCTGATAAGTATTTATTTGCAAAAGACCATCATAAAATAATGACAATAGTGGTGGCTAGGTGGTGAAGTGAATAGAGCACCAGCCCTGGAGTCAGGATGACTTGAGTTCAAATCCACCCACAGATACTTAACACTTACTAGCTGTGTGACCTTGGGCAAGTCACTTACCCCCAATTGCTCTGCCTTCTCCCCTCCAAAAAAGGAAAAAAAATAATGGCAATTCATGTACCATCATCTGTTGAACAAGATGAGGAAAGAAATTTATGAATAACCCCATAAGAATTAAATTAACATGCATTTTACAATTTGATTCCTTTAATGCAGAGGGGGGCATTGGGAAGGCTGGAAAAGCCTATGTTGGAAAACTTGTTCAAAATTAAGAAATAAGACATCATAGGTTGTAGACCTTACAAAGGCCTTTATATAGATATACATAGGTTGGTACATAGACCTATCTATCTATAGACATACATACAAAGTCTCATAGACCTTGCCTTATGTATAATGAAATATATATAATATGTACACACATACATACGCATGTACATACATATATAATACTTTATATATGTGTGTATGTATATGTATGTATAGGTATATGTACACACATGTATATGTGTGTGTATGTGTAAGAAAACAATCAGCAACCTAATAAGAAGCAAATAATGTCTCCTTTCCATAAGAATCTGGATTCTCTTCACAGGACCTTGAGTTCTGAGAGGTTAGTTTCCACTTTATCTTACTAGAAAGCAGACCTCACTTTCCAGTCGCTTCCAAATCATTGTCTGGTATAGACATCATTGCACCTTCCAAACTCCATTTTATATATTGCCCTTTCCCATCAGAATGTATGTTCCTTGAGGGCAGGGGATGTCTTTCTTTTTTTTTTTCTGTATTTTCAGTCTTTAATACAGTGTTTGGAACACAGCAAATGTTTAATAAATATTTTATCATTCATTAAAAAAATCTAAACAAAACACAAAAATGAGTGTTACCCCAAGAACAACATGGGAATATAGCGTGTAAGAATAGATGGACGCATATTACTGACAAGGTATTGAGCAAGAACAGTGACTTTAAGTGTGGCATCAGAGAAATATATGACTGTAAAAAGAAGGTGGGTCAGTCAGCTTTCCAGCAGAGATATGGATCCTTTGTGGAAAATTTATGAGAGATCATAGACAAGTCATAAAGGATATAAGAATATAGATGGGCTGGGATCTACATCATTAGAGGGATTGCCTATATATTCCAGATCTATGGAAGTATCAAAATACAATGCCTGCAATTAGGTTAAAGTGGCCCTAGTTGACAGATTAAAAACTGATTATAACATTCTGGTTGTACTAGTTAGATTTCCCATAGGTGTGGTATAAACCAAGTGAAATATTGTAACACAATGCAGTAAATTTTGATTTTTTAAATGAAAAAAAAATCCTTTATCAAGTACTCAGCAAAACATTTAATGATATTAGCATAGGTACGTACTTAAATATGTAAGTACATACTTAAGTACATTTAAGATAACTTTTCTTAAATTCCTAGATCCATTATTTACCTTACTTGTTAATCTTTAACTGTTTTCTTTTTAGGCACTCCATTAATACATGTATGAAACATTTTTTTTTTAAACTCAGCTCAAACCCTCTATTCTGGAACTTGACAGGACTTATCTGTTTTACAAAGAGAAAGAAAACATAGCCAACACATTATGCTTCTGGTCTTTGTGAGAACTCAACTAATTTGAAGACCTGGATTTCAGGCTAAAGTATCTTGTTAAATATATGGATAACCTAGGGCAATTCATTTCACATCTCTATATACCACTTTTCTCTGATCTAAAATGGAGGTGTGAAATTATACAATTTCAAAGATCCTTTCTGTTTTGTGATTCTATTTTCCCAGCCTAGTCCTTAGACATCTAATTTTTAAGTCTTCCAATTTTTTTTCTAATTTGAGAGGTCCCCATACTTTTCTGATCAATACCCTTATCATCTTATTCTAAGCGAAAAGATTAGTCTGCCTTGATATAGACTGTTACCTGAGAGACTTTAATCCTTTGGAGGGACTCTATCCCTTTTCTGTAGAATATGGTGTTCAAAAATCCATTTAAACATCAATTCTACAAACATTGATTGAGCACCTACTATGTGCATGGCATAATGCTTAGTGGTATGGTTGGCGGGGGATACACAAGTCAGTAGTAATGACTCATGCTTATATTTTTACTTTACAGTTGACAAAGAACTTTCCTTACAACAACCCTCTGAGGAAAACAGTGTGTTGTTATCCTGTTAAGTGACTGACCTGAAGTTACATAATCAAAAGCAGTGGAACCTGGGATTAAACTGCTGGATCTGCTGATTCTAAGTTTCATGTTCTTTCATGTATTAACTTTGACTTGGAGCTTAAAGTCTCATGGATGAGATAAAATATATATGAACCAACAATTACTATGCAAGCTAGAATGAATATGTTGATAAAAAGATATAAAAGAATACTATATGTGTGAGTCAGAGGAAGGAGACACAACTTCTCCTGGGGTGGGAAGGGAGACTACTCTCCAAAATCTCAAAATTGGTTGGAAGGAACTCTTCTATTTCCTATGCATCATGGAGGAGATGGCATTTGAAATGGACCTTAAAAGAAAGGTGAATGATCAACAAGTGAAAAATGGGATAAGTGGAGAGAAAATTCCAAGACTAGTGCTTACCCCTTAGTCTTGTATATGATTCCCCTCCACACACTCTACAATCCAGCCATACTAGCCAACTTGCTGTTCTTACTTTAAATTGGCTGTCCCTATGTCTGGAATGTTATCTCCCCTCATCTCTGTATCTTAGAATCCCTGGTTTTCTTCAAGGGTCAGCTGAAGTGTGAACTTCTACACAAAGTCTTTCCTATCCTACCTTTCCATCTCCCACCCCCAGCTGCTTGTGCCTTCACTATCCAAGGTTACCTTGAGGCTGCTTTGAATGTGTCTTGTATATACCTATGCAGGTACACAGTGTGTCTTCTATTAGAATGAAAGCTCCTGGAGACCAAGGGCTGTTGGACTTTTGTCTTTATATTGCCTAGCTCTTAGCACAGTGATTAACACATAGTAGGCATTTGCTAAATGCATGAGATAATACATATAAAACTCTTTGCAAACATTAAAGTGCTATGTGTTAGCTATTATTTCACATAGGAGGTATTTAATAAATGGTCAATGGATTTAATTGACTAGTATGACAATGGCTTGGAGATTGCAAAGAATGTAACAAGTTTTATAATATGATTTTTCTATATATGTCTCATTCTTCTGGTATTCCTCATAATTATCTTCTCTCTACCAATGCCTTAAAACAAAAACAAACAAAAACCCATACCAGAATTATATCCGGACCTGGACCTTGGCAAAACTGTGGTGTAGGCAAAGCTTATCTTCAGTTTTTGTCATTCTCCTTCCCTAGTCTTTTAAAATCCCTGTTTTTAAAAAAATGAATGTTAGTTCTCTTTTTCCTCAATTGCCCAATGATCTCAGGCTGCCTAGAATTGCTGACTACAATCTCAACTTAGAATGGCTGAGTACCCATCTTCATAATTCTATTCAAGTTATCTTCTCAAGAAAATTACCCCGGCCCTTGTCTCTCCTTTTTCTGGACCCATCTTAATAATACCTCAAATTTTTGTTGAAAATTAAAAATCATTTCACATCTCTTGTCATGTTTTGATTAACCAATTAATCAATCGGAAACATTAATTAAGCACTTACTCTGTACTTTAGCACTATGATAAGTGCTTGAAATCCAAAGAGAAAGTAAAAACATTTTCTGCTCTCAAGGAGTTTGCGGTTTAATATCATAATGGCCCTGTAGAATAGGTAGGGAAGATATTATTGTCTACTTATTTAACAAATCTGGGGATCAGAAGGTTATAGATTTAGAGTTGCAAAAATCTTTGAGATCTTGAAAGTCTAACTCCCTAATTTTTCAGATGAGAAAACTGAGGGGCAGCTAAGGGGAACAGTGGATAGAGCACTGGCCATGGAGTCAGGAGGACCTGAGCCAAATCCAGCCTCAGAAACTTACTTGCTATGCTACCCTGGGCAAATCACTCAACCCCAATTACCTCACCTGTCCCCCACAAAATATAAAGAAAAAAAAGAAAACTGAGAACCCAAGAGACTTGTGTATTGCCAAGGCAATATTCACAATACCATCAATGACTATGAATAAACTGGTGTAGTTCTTAATCACAAAATATAACAGACTCTCCATTTAGAAGACAGAAGCAAAACATCTATTCAGACACCAGAAAGTCAAATCCCAGCACTAGAAAGCCAGATCCCAACACCAGAGAACTGCATCCATCATAGCAACAAAAAAGTTAGTACATCTTATCACTGCAGGAAGCAAGATCATCCCAAAGCCTTCCCCTTGCTGAGGCCTTCCCACAAACACTCACAATCGTAGCTATCTCCCTCCACCTCCATTCTAACTGCTCTGAATATTTTACTGCTCCACCCCTTCCAATTCTACCCATTCAGCAAACTCCTCCCATCACAGGCTCCATGTGATTACATTCAGCCTATTAAGGGACAGGGAAGATCTTCAAATTCCTATTACCATTACAACTTGTCATAAAGATAAAAAAGAATGAAGTCAGGACTTAGAACTAGGTCTTCTCAATCCACATCCAACTCTGGAGAGTAAATTGGGCTACTTGTCCGTAGTCATTGTGACTAGAATACAATTTCACAGGATGCCGAGTCCATTTCTCTTCTCTTTTTGCTCCATTCAGCTTTTCTCTAGAGTTGAGAACATTGCTCTTGATGATTTTGTTCCATAAATCCTTTCCCTTTTCTTCAACTAGGCTGATGACTCACTCCAGGTTGCCCCAGGCATTCTGACCCAAAGTCTGATAGCACAAGATAGCTATAAAGGAAGCACTGGCTTAGTCTACATTCTGATTGGACAACATTCTGATGGACAATGGACTGGCCACCCACTGTCTATGTTTAATTCTATCTCTATCAATAAATAAGAAATAATTGAATCAGTGGAGGTTGAGTCACCTGATCAATAAATAAATTAATACCCATTTATTAAGTTCTTGGTTAAGTCCAAGGGGTTGTTTAAAAGGAGAAATGTCTCACTAATCATTTCCACTTCAGGTATTTTAGTTGAATGAAATAAGAACAAAGTGTTCCTATTATTGGCCTCTGCTTGATATTTAGTCCTGATTGTCATTCTTTTTGTGGTCTTTATGTTTGTTATGGCCTAGAAAAAAACTAGTATTTTCTTGGAACAGGCCTTTCTGTTAATGGGCAATCTCTATTCTAGAGATATCCCTTCCTTCTTCTCAGTACTCCCTTTCTTCCTATTTTCAGAAATCCTCACATACATGGAAACATATGTGTTTGGAATCTTCTAGTTTAGAGACTTCCAGCTTCCTAACTGGTGCCTTCCTGACCATGGCATCACAGGCAGGAAACTCGATGATCAGATAGGATGTGTCAGGTGAAATATGCCTGGGTTTGACCACATACCTCATCTTTGCTTAGTTGCCCTGATCCTGGATCTCCCCTGAGCTATGCTCCATCTTGAACCATGCATAAATTAATGTGGAACCCAGGAGTCGTGTCAATCAATGAATCAATCAACATGCACTCATGAACTCTGATTAGCCAGGATTTGGTGTAATGACGTGTCAAGTTTTGGCATTGTTCACTCTCAAGACCATGTTGAATCTCCTTCTCTGACCGTGGTCTACACCATTGAGCTCTAGCAGTATCCCTGTTTGCATCTTTTCCCTGTTCTTCCTCATATGTCTTTGGAGGTATTATTCAAGGTCTCAAAGAGGGAGGTCTGGTGTGACCTATGGGTCTGTAGGCATCCACCAATGTACCATTTTGGGGGATAGATGCTGCTCTAGCACCCTTCCTTTGTTACTCCTCCATCTGTGCTTCCCTGGTTGTCTATTTTAGCTGTGGGGCCATTCTTTTTATGTGCTAAGTTAAAGGACTTATTGCTTGTTTATTCAAATGTCAGAATATGCCAGAAATATGCCAGAAATGGCATATTGAATAGAGAAACTGGCCTTGGAACCAGAAAAAACTGGGTTCACATATTACCTCTGACATACACTGACTGTGTCACCTCTTTATGCCCTAGATAATTCTCCAAGATTCTAAGTTACAGAAGTGCCAATCTATATGGACAGAGCTTCCTCATCCAGGAATCATAGGTTTAGTCCTTATCACTAAAAACAAAACAAAACAAAACAAAACTCTGGCACATACTCACCTACGTCACTTTACAAGGCCCAGAACAATTCCAGGTCCAGTGGTGGTGGTAGTGCTGGTCCTACGTTCTTGAAGAGGGCCAAAGCGACATTACTATGTGGGAGTCAAGGGACATTGTGTCTGACTGTCGCTGATCAGACCAATATGAGCTCAGAATGTTCTACCACAGGTTGGGCACAAATAGTTCATATGAACATTTGGAATGGAGTTGTCTCTAAATCTGCACATCTCACATTTCTTTTGAGCTACTGCAATTCTATTTTGCTCACAGAGCACAGCACCTTCTGTAATGTGGGTACTTCATGCTGGGCTGTCCTTTTCCAGTCTCTCCTATGTCATGCAATCAGTTCTAAAGTTCTTCAGGTACAAGGTAGCTATTCAATACTGAATTAGATAGTTCTATTTTCTTTGTATTCTCTGGCTCTATCCACAAATACTGGAGTGCTAAATATAAAGGTAGCTAGGTGTCACAGTGGATAGAGTTCAAATCCAGCCTCAGACATTTACTACCTGTGTTACCCCAGGCAATTTGCTTAACTCTGTTTGCCTCAGTTTACTCATCTGTAAAATGATCTGGAGAAGGAAATGACAAATCACTCCAGTATTTCTGTCAAGAAAACAGACTCAGGGGCGGCTAGGTGGTGCAGTGAATAGAGCACTGGCCCTGGAGTCAGGAGGACCTGAGTTCAAATCCAGCCTCAGATACTTAACACAAAAACCTAGCTGTGTGACCTTGGGTGAGTCACTTAACCCTAATTGCCTTCCCCCCAAAAAAAGCAAAAAAAAAAAAGGAAACAGAGTCAGACATAACTTAAATAACTGAACAGAAACATAAGGATGAAATGTAAGAATCTCGTTCCAGGAGCATTTCCAAGTCTTGTTGGCAGTAAAATGAGTAGGCAGTCTCATGAAAGAGGTTACTGTCCTTTGGTTTATGACCCGTGTTATTGACCCCAGGTTCATTTGATTCAAAGAAATAGAGATAACAGATCACAGAGTGTTAGAGTTGAAAGGGAACTTTGAGATCCTCTAGTTCACCTTTCTCCTTTTTCAGGTGAGGAAACAGACCTAGTCTATTAGGGTCACACAGCATGGAATAATCCTAGCTGCCAGTTATGTCACAATTTAAGATAGATGTCTTATCTCATTCTATCTTTGTGACAAACCTGTGAAGTAGATGTGGTTGCTGTCATTATTCCCACTTTATAGGTGAGAAAATGGAGGCTGGAAGAGGTTAATGACTTGTCCTGAGTTACTCAGATAGTAAGTGGAAGGGGAAGGATTCAAACATTGACCCTCATACCCTTAATTCCAGGTCCGGTGTTCACTCTGCTGTCTGCAGCTGCCTCTCAAGTTAGTGACAGGTTCTGAGCCCTGGGAGAAGTGCTTTGAGTTCCACTGTGGTTATAGTTATATCTCATCTGCTCAATGCACCTCATGAATTAGAACTCCTTCCTGAATTAGCTATTCTAAGTAATATAGTGATCCAAGACAATCCCAAAGGACTAATGATAAAGCATCCTCTCTGCCTCCAGAAAAAAGAACTGATATTGTCTAAATACAGACTGAAAATGCTATTTTAAAATTTCTTTCTTTCATTCTTTTTTTAAAAAAATTCAAGTCTTCTGGTACAAAATGACTAATATGGAAATGTTTTATGATTGTACATGTATAATCTATATCTGATTGCTTACCATCTTAGGAAGAAAAGAGGGATAGAATTTGGAGCTCAAAACTTAAAAAAAAAGTTATAAAATTATTTTAAAATATAACAGGGGAAAAATAAAACATATATTAAAAAAAACAACTCCCTCCTGCTTTGCATCTTAGCTTCATCTGCAGTTTGCAGGGAAGGGATGGGAATAACTTTAGGAAGGGAATGGAAATGTCTCTTCCTTAAGAAGAATGCAACCTGGAAGCATACAGATGTAACTGGGTATGAAAGCACAAACCAAACTGACTCTCCAGGCTGCTTCTGAGATAAATGACAGTATCTGGTGTTTGGTACAGATACTATACCAAAGCTTGCAGAGGCCTTGGTGAGAGAGATTGAGGTCTTCTGAGATATGGGAGACTTTGTAGCAGGATCTGGTTACTTGTATAAGTCAGGAAAAGTTAGGGGCTGGAATGGTCCTTTACAATATGATGCCAATGCATCCTCATCTCATAAGAGCAAGCCAGCATTTTTGAAGAATTTTAAGGTTTGCAAGCTAATACCTGTCTGTCTGTCTGTCTATCTATCTATCTCCTTATCCATATGTGTGTGTATGCATGTATAAATATATATATATATATATTATATATACTCAAAGTATATACATATATACAATTTTACATATATATATGAAATCTTATTTGATTAGTACAAGCCTGTGGATAGATGCTATTATCTCCATTTTACAGATGAGAAAACTGAAGCTAGTAAATAACCAAGAAAGAATTTATACTCAGGTCTCCCTGATTTCAAGGGAGACCATATCTAGCCAATATGACACAACTACATGCCTCATAATACTCCTCTCCATGCACTTCACCCAATATCTTACACCCAGGACTCTCCCAGCATTTTAACAAATGCTGTCACTTATATAGTTGGTCTACTTTTTGCCCCAAATTCACCGTATAGATATCCACCTCCAGTTCTTTTGTTTATTCTGGTATCTAAGGCTAGGATATTCTCCCTCCCCATCTCTGACTTTTGAATTCTTATCCATCCTTTAATGACCAACTCAAATGACATGTCACCCAGGAAGCTGTCACTGATTTTTCTCAGAACTCAGATGAATCAGCAAGCATTTATTAAATGCTTACTTTGTTCTAGTCATTGTGCTAATCACTGGGAATAAAAAAGAAGATAAAATAATCCCTGCTCCCAGGGATATTTTCTGCTGTTTATAGAATATAAAATATTTATAGATTTAGTACAAATATGTATTTACAGATAAGTACATCTAAGAAATATAAAAAATAAATACACAGTGATTTGGGGAATTGGGGTGCTAATAACTGAGTGTATGAGTTAAGGTCACTTGAAAGAACTAGTACCAGAGTTGAACCTTAGAGGGAGTCAGGAGTTCCAAGGGGGAGAAATAAGGAGGGAGAGCGTTCCAGGAGTGGGAACTGAATTGTGTAAAAGCATGCAGGCAAGTGTTGACATGTTGTGAATGGGGAACAATTAAGGAGGTCACTATGGTTGGAGAGCCCAGTGTATGAGGAGAAGTAATTAATAATAAACCTGAAAAGATAATCCAAAGTGAGATTATGAAGGGCTTTCAATAAAAGTTGCTAGTCTCCATTTCTTTGGTTCCCCACTTTCTGTTCTTTATATTTATTCTAGTTTGGTCCTACTATAGGGACAGAGTCAGAAACCCCTGAATTCAAGTGCATATGAAATTGCCACCCCTTCCTCCCACCTGATTCAAAAGAATATATATAAGAAATTCTTAATTTGGAATTTCTTTTCAATATGCAATGTGGTGTAGCAGAAAGAGCTCAGGAATAAGAGCCACAGAATTTCACAGTAAGAAATAGAATTTAAAGAGAGGCAGATTTTAACTTTCTGTAGGGAAGAACCTTCTTAAAAATTAGAACCATTCCAAGAGTTGAATAGGCTGTTTGTGGAGGAAGTGAGCATTCCATTAATGTTGGATGTCAAGTGGAGATAAGCAAATCCAACCCTGAGCATATCCATTAGTCCTGTCTGGGAAGAGCGTATGACGCCAAGGCTAATAGTTGTAATAACAATAGTTCACATTTTATTAACATGACACTTAAAGTTTTACTGAGCTCTTTCCTCCAAGCAACCCCGTGTTTTGGATTAGGAGAAGCATAATGGTAAAGACAGTCAGATAGTGTTTGACCATTGCTAAGCAACTAACTAGTAGGGAAGTGAACACTGGGAGGAAAATAACGCAAAGGTTTGTGGTTAATTCCAAGTCTTTCATCCAAAGACAAAGGAAATAGCTTTGAAGGGAGAAGGTTGACCACAAAATGTACAATAGTAATCCCTAAACCTATTATAGCATACAAGTGCCTCTATGTATAAAAGAAGAGAATATATTTAGGGATACATGTTTGGGTTTGGGCAAGGGGAAACCTAGCATCATGAGCTATGTGACACAATGATTCAGAGTCCTAGACTTGGAGTCATGAAGATCTGAGTTAAAATCTTACATCAGACACTAATAGCTGTTTGACCAGGGATAAGTCACATAATATCTCTCATCTGTAAATGCTGATAATAATAGGACCTCTCTCATAAGTTTGCTGTGTGCAATGGCAAGCAAAATAGTTCTTTGTTCCTTGTCTCAGCTAATCAAGTATCTTTGAGCCTCACCTTTGATTGTGTCAAGTCTTTGTTGGAAGCAGTATACATTGTGTTGCCCCTAAGAGGCCTAAGGGAATTTAGAGACCTTCCCTGCTCTTAATAGGCCTAATGTCATCACATGGAGCCCACAGTGGGAAGAGCTTGCCCAAAAAGCAGAACACAAAGGGTGGGACAGTAAGGAGCAGAGGAGATAAAAGCTCAAGCATGAGCTAGGACCAAGCAGACCTAAGAGAGAATATTTGTGATGTTGGCCGTCTGTTGTGCTGATAAAAGCCTTATTTCTAAAATATATAGAGGACTCAGTAAAATTTTCAAGAATACAAGCCATTCCACAATTGATAAGTGGTCAAAGAATATGAACAGGCAGTTTTCAGAGGATGAAATTAAAGTTATCAATCATCATATGAAAAAATGCTCTAAATCACTATTGATTAAAGAGATGCAAATTAAAACAACTCTGAGGTACCACATCACACCTAGCAGATTGGTTAACATGACAAAACAGGAAAATGATAAATGCTGGAGAAGATGTGGGAAAGTTGGAACACTAATTCATTATTGGTGGAATTGTGAGTACATCCAAACATTCTAGAGAGCAATTTGGAACTATGCTCAAAAGACTATAAAAATGTGCATACCCTTTGACTCAGCAACACCACTTCTAGGGCTGTATCCTAAAAAGATTGTAAAAATACAAAAAGAACTCACATATACAAAAATATTTATAGCAGCTCTTTTTTGTAGTGACCAAGAATTGGAAATTGAGGGGATGCCCATCAACTGGGGAATGACTGAACAACTTGTGGTATATGAATGTAATGGAATACTATTGTGTTGTAAGAAATGATGAACAGGTGGACATCAGAAAAATCTGGAAAGACTTATATGACTTGATGCTGAGTGAAGTGAGCAGAACCAAGAGAACATCATATACAGTAGCAGGCAAAGTGTGTGATGACTGATTTCAATAGACTTAGCCCTTCTTAGCAATGCAAGGACCTAAAACAATTCCAAAGGATTCATGATGGAAAATGCTATCCACATCCAGAGAAAGAACTATGGAGTCAGAATGCAGAGTGAAGCAGAATATTTTGGTTTGGTTTGTTTCTCATGGTTTCTCCATTCATTTCAATTCTTCTTCTATACAACATGACTGATACAAAAATATGTTTAATAGGAATGTATATGTAGAATATATATCAGATTGCATGCCTTCTTGGGAAGGGAGTAGGGGAAGGAAGGGAAAAATTTAAAACTTATGGAAATGAATGGTGAAAATTAAAAATAAATAAACTAATACAAAATAAAAAATAATAAAAAAAGAAAAAAGACTTAAAAATGAAGTGGAATCAGTCAAATGGAAAAGGAGGTATGAAAGTTCACTGAAGAAAATCATTCCTTAAAATGAGTGTCAGGGCTCTCTCTCAGAGTGCCCTAACTTACCAGCAGAGGCACCGGTCACACACACAACTCAACGA
>CM053580.1:500324222-500342137 GCA_028627135.1 Pseudochirops cupreus | reverse complement strand
CTAAGATTTATAGGGTGCTTGCTGTGTGCAAGGCACTGAGATAAGTTCTTTACAAGTATTATTTCATTTGGTCTTTACAATAAAACAGTGAGGTAGGTGCTCTTTATTATCCCCATTTTACAGATGAGTAAACTTAGGCAAACAGAGTTTTAAATGACTTGTGCAGGGTTGCCCAACTCATAAGTGATCTGGGGATGGATTTGAACTCATCTTCCTGATTGCAAGCCTTTCTTGACTGTGTACCTGGCTGTGAACAAGCATTTATTAATCCCTTAATTTTTTGCCAGGCACTTTGCTAAATGTTGGGAATATGAGAAAAGCAAACATAGAGGACAAAGACAGTAACAGAATTCAATGACAGCGATGATGATGACAATGATAATAATGACAACTCCAAGAAGGAGAACTTGAGGAAGTGTTTGAACAGACAGTAGGAGAACCAAGAGACAGCAATGTCCCAACAATGTAGAGAAGAGAGACTGGTTGTCAAAGGCTGTAGAGAAGTCAAGAAAGAAGAGGACTGAGAAAATACCATTTGATTTGTCCATTTAGATGTTACTGGAGACAGCAGTAGAATAATGAGTTTGGAAGCCAGATTGCAAAAGGGATAGAAGTAATTAAGAGGAGAGGAAGTGGAGGCACCTCCTGAAGACAGATTCCTCCAGGAGTTCAGAAATATGGAACTATTGCTCGAAGAGGTTGGATCAAGTGGGTTTTTGTTTGGCTTTGTTTTGCTTTTTAAGATGGGAGAGTCATGGATATGTCAATAAGCAGCATTGAATAGTCCAGGAGATAGGGAGAGATTGGAGATAGGGAAATCAATTGGTATTTCCTTTTTCAGAAACAATGGTAGTGTTATAAATTCCTGTGCATACAGAAAGAGGTACAAAATATATCGGGAGAAATTGGGTTGGAAAAGGGGAGGGGTATGTGCAAAATTTCCTGGGGAATGCTGGATGAGACAGGTGGGATATGGTTCAGTTATCTTGGACCAATTACATAAAATGGTCTGGGTAAGTTTATACTCATTTAGTAATCTCTCAAAATGGCTCTATTTCAAAATGGGAATTTCAGAACTGAGTGATTTACTTTCTCCAAGGAGTTGAGTCATGGATTCTAGAGGTCCAGGAGTGAGGGTAATGGTCCAAGTTAGGAGAAATAGGGCAACAGTAGGAGGATCAATGTCAATATGGCCTAGATAATTACCTACGTAGGATGTGAAACATGCCTGATATATTCCCTTATTATAGTAAATGCTTAATAAATATTTCTTAAGTAGAAGAATAAGTGGATGAATGTGCAAACTGGTAAATATAACAAAAATGGATTCTATTCCAATCATTAGGCAAGAGATAATAATAAAGGTCCAGGACTATGAATCAGAAAATAGGAGTTGAAGTTTCAATTCAAACAATTACTGCGTGATTGAACTGGCAAATTGATAAAATTCTTTGAGTCTCAATTTCATCTTTAAAATGGGGGAAACACAGGGGCAGAGCCAGGAGGGCAGAAAGAAGCCAGGAAGTTGTCTGAGTTCTTCCCAGATTCCTTGGAAATAATGTTAAATCAAGCCTCTAAACAGATCTGGAGTGACAGAAATCACAAAAGATGGAGTGAAACAATTTTACAGTTTAAGATAACTTTGAAAGATTTCAGGAAAGGTCTGTCTCACTTGGCAAAAGGGGAGAGCAGCCCAGTGCAACTCAGCATAGACAGTGTTCAGGAAAGCCAGGGGAGGATCTTAGTTGCAACACAGATCAGCAGCTGAGGCCCCATTGCAGAAGCAAATTGTGAGCCCCGGAACCCTGGCACAACAGGCACAACAGGCACAACTTTACTCCTGGCCCCAATTATAAGAAGGTTGGGACATTGCCCTCTGTGCCCCAGTAACAGAGCTCAACTTTAAAAATCATTACAGAATTTTAAAAAATGAGTAAGAAAAGAGCCCTGACCATAGAAAGCCACTATGGAGAGAGGGAAGATTAAAACACAAACTGGGAAGAGGACAACAATGTTAAAATGCCTGCATGTGAAGCCTAGGATGAATATCAAGTGGACTTAAGCCTAAAGAGTGCTCATGGAAGAGGTCAAAAAGGAATTTAAAAATCAAGTAAAAGAGGTAGAAGAAAAATTGAGAAAATAAATGAGAGTTATGCAGGAGGATTATCAAAAAAAGTCAACAACTTGGAAAAGAAAGCACAAAAATTGACTGAAGAAAACAACTACTTAAAAATAGAATTGGCTAAATGGAAAAGGAGATACAAAAGGTAAGTGAAGAAAGTAATGTCTTAAAAATTAGAACTGGGCAAGTGGAAGCTAAAGACTCTATGAGATATCAAGAATCAGGCAAACAAAATAAAAATAATGAAAAAAAATAGAAGAAATGTAAAACACCTCATTTGAAAACAAAGCAGAACATTGACCTGGAAAATACATCCAAGAAAGATAATTTAAGAATTATTGGACTACCTTACAGTCAGAATAAAAAAAAAAAGGAGCCTGGATAGTATCTTTCAAGAAATTATCAAGGAAAAATTCCCTGAAATCCTAGAACCAGAGAGTAAAATAGTTATTGAAAGAATCCACCAATTACCTCCCAAAAGAGATTCCAAAATGAAAGTTCTAAGGAATATTGTAGTCAAATTCCAGAATTTTCAGACCGAGTATCCAGACAGAAACAATTTAAATATCATGGAGACAGAGTCAGGATTACATAGGATTTAGCAGCTTCTACATTAAAGGATCAGGGGGCTAGGAATATGATATTCTGCAAGGCAAAGGAGATTGGATTACAGCTAAGAATCAACTACCCAGAAAAACTGAGCATAATCTTTTGGGGGAATATTTGAACATTTAATGAAATAGAAGACTTTTAAGCTTTCCTGATTGAAAAGAGCAGAACTGAATAGAAAATTTGATCTTCAAATACAAGACTCAAGAGAAGCATAAAAATACAAACAGGAAAGGGAAAAAAATATTATTTGATAAGGCTAAACTGTTTGCATCCCTACATGGGAAGATGATACAACTCTTGAGAACTATATCTCTATTAGGGCAGTTAGAAGGAGTATACATAGAGGGTATGGGTGTAAGTTGACTTTGATGTAATGATATAAAAAAGAGTAAAAAATTATTTTACTGGGAGAAGAGGAAAGAGGGAGGTTGAATAGGGTCAATTATATCACATGAAGAGGTGGAAAAAACCTAGTACAGTAGAAAGAAGGGAGGGGGTGACATTGTTTGAACCTTACTCTCATTGGATTTGTCTCAAAGAGGGAATTACATATACACTCAGTTGGATATAGAAATTTATCTTACTCTATAGAGAAATAGGGAGGGGAAGGGGGACAGGGCTGATAGAAGGGAGGGCAACTTGATGAAGGAGATGGTCAGAAGCAAAACACTGATGTGGAGGGACAAGGTGAAAGGAGAGAGAAAATTATAAACAGAGGGAAAATAGGATGGAGGAAAAAAACACAGCTAGTAATAGTAACTGTGAATGAGAATGGGATGAACTCTCCCATAAAATAGAAATGAATAGCAGAATGGATTAAAAATCAGAATCCTGCAATATGTTGTTTACCAGAAACACATTTAAAGCAGAGAAATACACACATAGTAAAAGTAAAAAGGCTGGAGCAGAATATATTATGCTTCAGCTGAATTTAAAAAAAAAAGCAGGGGTAGCAATCCTCATCTCAGACAAAGCAAAAGCAAAAATAGATCTAATTAAAAGAGATAAAGAAGAAAACTACATCCTGTTAAAAGGTACAAAAGATAATGAAGTAGTATCAACACTAAACATATATGTACCAAGTGATATAGCATTCAAATTCTTAGTGAAGAAGTTCGGTAAGTTACAGGAAAAAATAAACAGCAAAAATATACTAGTGGGGTACCTCAACCTCCCCCTCTCAGAACTAGATAAATTTAACCACAAAATAAACAAGAAAGAAGTTAAGGAGGTGAATAGAATTTTATAAGTTAGATCTTATGGACTTCTTTAACAAATTGAATGGGGATAGAAAGGAATATACCTTTTTCTCAGTGGCATATTATATCTACACAAAAATTGACCTTGTAGTAGACCATAAAAACCTCACAATCAAATGCAAAAATATTAAATACATCCTTTTCAGATCATGATGCAATAAAAATGTTTAATAAAGGCCATGGGCTATAAAACTATACAGCTGTTTAAATTGTATAACTGTACAAACTGTATAAAACTATTCTTTGATCCAGCAATGCCACTAGTAGGTCTGTATTCCAAAGAGATTATTAAAAAACAAAACAAAACAAAAAGGGAAAAGCACCCACATATGCAAAAATAATTATGTTGTCTATGATAGACTTAATTCTTCTCAGCAATACAATTATCCAAGATAATTCCAAAGGATTTATGGTGGGAAATGCTATCCACATCCAGAGAAAGAATTGTGGAGTCTGAATGCATATCGAAGCATGTTACTTTCATTTTTTTTCTTTCTCTTTTTTTTTCTTCTTTTGATCTGATTCTTCTTTCACAACATGACTAATTGGAAACATGTTTAGCATGATTGTACATGTATAACCTATTTTAGATTGCTTATTATCTTGTGGAAGGGGAAGGGAAAGAAAGGGAAGAGAAGAAGAAAAATCAAATAAAAAATCAAAATTTTACAAAAATGAATGTTGAAAATTATCTTTCTATGTAATTAGAAAAGAATGAAATACTATTAAGAAAAAAAATTAAAAACCATGGAAAGATAGAGTAAAAAAAAATCATTGGAAACTAAATAATCATACCCTAAAGAATGAGTAGACCAAACAACAAATCATAGAAACAATAATTTTATCAAAGAGAATGACAGTAATGAGAAAACACATTAAAATTTAAGAGATACAACCAAAGGAGTTCTTAGGGGAAATTTTATATCTATAAATGCTTACATGAATAAAGTAGAGAAAGAACATATCAATGAATTGGACATACAAGAAAAAAAAAACAAAACAAGTTAAAAATGCCTGATTAAATACAAAATTAGAAATTCTGAAAATGAAAGGAGAGATTGATAATATTGAAATTAAGAAACTTCTTGAGGTAAACAAACTAAGAGCTAGTTTCATTAAAAAGAACAATAAAATAGATAAGCCTTTGGTTAATTTGATTTAAAAAAATGAAGAAACTCAAATTACCAGTATCAAAAATGAAAAGGATGAATTCACCATCAATGAAGAGGAAATGGAAACAATAATAAAGCAGCCATTTTGTCAAACTGTATGGCAAAAAATCTGACAGTCTAAATGAAATGGATGAATATTTACAAAAATATAAATTGCCGAGAGTAACAGAAGAGGAAATAAAATTAATAACCCTATTTTAGAAAAAAAAAGAAAGAAACTGAACAAGCTATCAATGAACTCTGTAAGAAAAAATATCTAAGACCAGATGGATTTTTAAGTGAATTCTATCAAACAGTTAAAAAACAATTAATTCCAATACTATATAAAGTATTTGGAAAAAAATAAGCAAAGAAGGACTCTTACCAAATTCTTTTTATGACACAAACATGGTGCTGATACTTAATTAGGAGGAGCCAAAACCAAGAAGGAAAATCATAGAACAATTTCTGTAATGAATATTGACGTAAAACTTTAAATAAAATATTAGCACAGAGATTACAGCAATTTATCATGAGGATGATACACTATGACTAGATGGGATTTATACCAGGAATGCAGAAGAACTGTTTCAGTATTAGGAAAACATCAGCATAATTGACCATATCAATAACAAAGCTAACAGAAATCATATGATTATCTAAATAGACTCAAAAAAGTTTTTGAAAAAAGTACAGACCCCATTCCTATTAAAAACGCTAGAGAGTACAGAAATAAATGAACAATATAAAATATTTAGGCGTCTACCTGTGAAGACAAACCCAGGAACTTTATGAACTCACTATAAAACACTTTTCATGCAAATAAGTCATATCTAAACAATTGGAAAAATATCAGTTGCTCATGAGAAGGGTAGGCCATGCTAATATAAGAGAAGTGACAATTCTACCTGAATTAATTTACTTATCCAATGCCATATCAATCAAACTACCAAAAATATTTTATCAAGCTAGAAAAAATAATAACAAAATTGATCTGGAAGAATAAAAGTTCAAGAATATAAAGGGGATTAATTAAAAAAAATGCAAAGGAATGTTGTCTAGTGTACTCTAAAGTGGCAATCATCTAAACTATTTGGTACTGGTTAAGAAACAGAATGGTGGTTCAGTGGAATAGATTAAGTACACTAGACACTGAAGTTACTGACTATAGTAATCTACTGTTTCATAAACCCCAAAACTTCAGCTCCTGGGATAAGAATTCACTATTTGACAAAAACTGCTGGGAAAACTGGAAAACAATGTGATAGAAACTAGGCACAAACCAACATCTCACATCCTATATCAAGATAAGGTCAAAATGAGTACATGATTTAGACATAAAAGATAATACCATAAGCTAATTAGGAGAGCAAGGAATAGTTTATTTGTGGGATCTATGGAAAAGGAAATTTAAGATAAGAGATAGAGAACATTATGAAATACAAAGTAGAGAATTTTGATTACATTAAATTAAAAAGTTTTTACACAAATAAAACCAATGCAACTAAGATTAGAAGGGAAACAGAAAGCTGGGAAATATACATACATACATACATACATATACACACATGTATATATGTATGTATATATTACATATATATATTAGACAGTGTCTCTGATAAAGGTATTATTTCTAAAATATATTGAGAATTGAGTCAAATTTATAAGAATACAAGTCATTCCTCAACCAGTAAATGGTCAAAGGATATGAACAAGTAGTTTTCAGATGAATATTTAAAATTATCTATAGTCATAGGAAAAATGCTCTAAATCACTATTGATTAGAGAAAGGAAAATTAAAACAGCTCTGAGATGCCACATCACACTTGTCAGATTGGATAACATGATAGAAAAGGAAAATAATTGTTTGAGAAAATGTGGGAAAATTGGAACACTAATGCATTGTCTGTGGAGTTGTGAACTGATTCAACTATTCTGGAGAGCAATTTGGAAAGGGCTATAAAACTGTGCATACCCTTTGACCTAGCAATACTACTTCTAGGACTATATCCCAAAAAAGATCAGAAAAAGGGGAAAAGGACCCAAATGTTCAAAAATAGTTATAGCAGCTTTTTTTTTATTGTGGTGGCAAAGAATTGGAAATTGAGGGAATACACATCAGTTGGGGAATGGCTGAACAAATTTTGGTATATGAATGTAATGAAATACTATTTAGCTATAAAAAATGATGAGTGGGGGGATTTCAGAAAAACCTGGAAGGATTTACATGAATTGGTGCTGAACAAAGTGAACAGAACCAGGAGACCACTGTACACAGTAACAACATCTTGCGATGATTACCTATGATAGCTTTACTTCTCAGCACTATGGTGATCCAAGGCAATCACAAAAGATTGGTGATGAAAAATGCTAACCACCTCCAGAGAAAGAATGGAGTCTGAATGCAGATTGAAACTATTTTTACTTTTTTGTTGTTTTTTCTTTCTCATGGTTTTTCCCTTTTTTCCCCTGATTCTTCTTTTATCGCATGACTAATATGGAAATATGTTTAACATGATTATACATGCATAATTTCTTTTCATCAGATTGCTTGCTGTCTTGGGGAAAGAGAGGGAAAGAAAGGAGGGAGAATAATTTGGAAGTCAAAATTTTACAAAAACGAATGTTGAAAACTATCTTTATTGTAAGTGGAAAAAATAAAATACTGTTAAGTATGTTTTTTCTTTTTTGCTTTTTTGGAGGGGGAAGGGCAGGGCAATTGGGGTTAAGTGACTTGCCCAAGGTTACATGGCTACTAAGTGTTAAGTGTCTGAGGCTGGATTTGAACTCAGGTCCTTCTGACTCCAGGGCTGGTGCTCTATTCACTGTGCAACCTAGCCACCCTTAATTTTTTTTTTTAAATGGGGGAAATATTAGATCTGGAGATGTCCTGAGAGAGCATTTAGATATATTCTCTCATTTTACAGATGAGGAGAGTGAGGCTCAGAGAGGTGGTGCGAGTCATACAATGTTACACAACTTCTTAGTAGTAAAGGTGGTCCTAGAACCCAGGTGTGCTGATTCCCAGTCCTACTCTTTTTCTTCTAGCACAGCTGGTTCTCTGCTTTCACTTCACTCTCTCTTCACATAACTGTGGTGTCCTTCATGAAAACAATGCTACTGCCTTACCATGTGGCTTTGGGAACAGTAATCTCATTAACACGAATTCCTGAAAAAGATAACTTAATAAATTATCCCGTGACTCCATTCAGCAGCCCTTTGATATCTCAATCAATATTGATATCTCAATATCGCCTTCCTGGTCACCACTCCTCAATACGTGTTGTCTTCTCCAAGGAGAAGGTAAGCTTCTTGAGGACCTGGACCAGTTTGCTTTTTGCATTTGCATTCCCAGTGCTCTAGAACAGGTCCTGGTGCATGATAAGTGCTTTTCTGTTGTTGCTCAGTCATTTCAGTTATGTCCAACTTGTCGTGACTGCATTTGTTTTATTTTGTGTTTTGTTTTTGTTTTGCAAAGCTGCTGAAGCGGTTTGTCATTTTTTCCTACACTTCATTTTGCAGATGAGGCAGACAGGGCTAAGTAACTTGCTCAGCTAGTATCTGAGGCCAGATTTGTACCCACAAAGATGAGTCTTCCTGACTTTATTCCTGACATTCTATCCACTTTGCCACTTGGTAAGTGCTTAATAAATGCTTTTTCAACCATCTCTCCAGCAATACATTTGTTAAAAGACCATATGTGTTGACCATCCATCAGTGGGGCGTGAACCCCATTTTGGTTGAGATATCCACATCTCCGACCTAACCTCCAGATGCATGCTTCATTTGCTAATCAGCTGGATGGGTGTCTAGTTGCTACATGCCCACAAGCTGCTTCCTTTTAAGAAATCAGAGAGAACGCAGCCACCTTGAGTCTGTTTGATACACAGAGAGGTATCTTACTTCATTCTCATATCTTCTTAAATTAATCAATGCATGATTGGTCCTACTTTTCTAGCATCTGACTAGTTCTCACCCATAGAATTTAAAAATGAAAGGCACTATCAAACATCTTGTGCAATTCCTTCATGCTACAAATGAGGAAACAGCCCTAAAGAGGTGAACTTTCTCAAGGTCATTTGACTAATAAATATTACAACTGGGTTTTGAACTCTCAGTAGTCCTCTAATTCTAAGTCCAGAGTTTTTCTGCTGGTTCTTCATTTCGTCCATATTTCCCTTTTTCTCATTCCTTTGATCTGTCTTTGGTATGCTTGATACCACTTCCAAGTTCCTATGTCTCTTGAACATTCTTTATAGGACATCTGTGCCTGGTACTATGTCACTGGCAGTCTTTGTCCTTGGTAATAGCATTTTCCTGGGGTCCTGGATTCAGGATTCCTTACCTACACCTGAACTACCTAACAACTCAGTTGAGACAGTGTGAAATAATTCAATAAACTCTGGGTTTGCCATCAGAGGCCCTGGGTTTAAATCTCATTTCTACCATTTATTATCACCTCACTTGCCCCATTATAATTTCCTTTCATTCATATTGGAGTCTACAGTACTCTTTGCTCTTTGCTACTGTTGCATGTGGCTTTCCATACATTATCCATCTTGAGTCATATTTTGCAATTAATACCAGAGGTGCGAAAAACCACAACATCCTGTGACAGTCTATTTTTGTGGCCTTCACGTAGTGACTTCCTTAAGCTCTCATCTCTCACAACCTAGCAATGTTTTACTCTGCTTCTACTTAGAAAAAGCAGTTGGAACTATCCTTTTAATCTTAAATGACTTTGGATTAAAGCAATGAATGCATAACACTATTTTCATTCCCTTCCTCACAATTTCCCAACCAAAGTCAGAAAGTGAGGTCCAAGATTTCAGAAGAGGAGATCTCTAAATAAACAGCCTGACTGGGGCAGAAGTCCAAATCTGAGCAACACATTTCTAGACTTGATCTTGGATCATAACATTTCTGAGATTCAAGTTTTGTATATGTGAAATGTGGATTGTTACTGTTGATTGAATAATTTTTTGGGAAAAAAAAACATTTAGGATTCACTGAAGAAGTCATGTTTTTAACTAGAACATTAAAGTCTAGAAAAAGTCCTAGTCATCTGGACTATGGGATATATTAAAAACTTTTCAAATCTAGTATGTATCTGGCAACTAATTTATAATAGAAAGAGCCCCAGATTTTTAATCAGATGATTTGAATTTGAATCCTGCCTTGGTTAATTACTACCCAGTGGGCTTGAACAATTCATTTCTACGCTTTGGGCCTTGGTTTCTTCACTTATAGAATGAAAGGGTTGACTAGATGACTTCCAAATTCCTTTTCATAGCTGGAAATCTCATGATCCTAGAGGTTGTAGATCAGAGGGTTATAGACCTACATCTGGAAGCTATCTCGGAGGCCATCTTGCCCAATGCCCTCAGAAGAATTACCTAAGGGAGGGTCAGAGAAGTCAAAGGGCTTAAGGACATACAATCTATATCAACGTACTGCAGAAATAATTTTTTTAGAGGTATTGACTTATTCCTATTCTATTTAATAGAAGAAAAAGCCAGGAAATAAGCATAAGTAAAACTCTAAGAATAGGATATCTCAACATGGTCTATAATCATAGACACTGTAGGAACACCTGAGTTCATTTGAGCTCTTTCAATTCTGGGGAGACCTCTCAGACTCAGTGACAAACATTGCCCTATTTCTGATGTGGGTAATTTTTTTTTTTTTTTTGCTTTTTGGAAGGTGGTAGGCAGGGCAGTTGGGGTTAAGTGACTTGCCCAAGGTTGCAGGGCTAGTAAGTGTTAAGCGTGTGAGGCCAGATTTGAACTCAGATCCTCTTGACTCCAGGGCTGGTGCTCTATTCACTGCACAATCTAGCCACCCCCTCCCAATAACCTTATGAAGCAGGTAGTATTATTACTTCCACTTTTACAGATGAGGAATCTAAATATGAGGGGGTTAGATGAGAGGGTTAGATTGTAAAAGTTTACAAAGCTAGCAAGTGTCTGAGCAGGATTCAAACTTAGCTTTTCCTGATTCCAAGTCCAGCTCCCTATTCACTGAGCCATCTACCTGCCTATTACCTCATTACTACTGCTCGTCTTCCACTGGACATCCTATAGTTTGTTCATGTATCCGTACTTTGATGGATACATGATTTAACTGATGTGGGCCTTGCTTTTTAACAGTGTCAACTGAAACTTATTCATAACTTTTCATCCTGAGTGACACATCTCTGTGTCTTTCCATAAACCCCCACACAGGGAACTCATCCAAGTTGCTGTGGATCTTCCTTTAAATCTTTTGACATTCTGTGGGTTCCAATGGAACGAAGGGGTGGGACACCTATTATCCCCTTCTTTCTCTACATGACCAGCTCATATTCCTTTTCTGTAACATATTTCCTTCATAATATCACTGTTGCCATTTTCAATTATATGCCACAAGCCTAATGAAGTGGATAGGGCACTGGTTCTGGAGTTGAGTCCTTGATTTCAAATAGTATCCCAGCCTTTTACAATCTGTATGACTTTGAGCAAGTTATTTAACCTCCTTGGGCCTCAGTTTCTCTAACTGTAAGATGAAGTGATTAGACTAAATGGTTTCTCACCTTTTGGTATCTGAAGTCCCTTCCAAACCTAGATCTATGGTCTTTCTCTTATACATTATGCTTTAGGTAACCAACAAATTTAATTCTTTGGTGACAATTATTTGGCACCTGAAGTATTCCAAACTTTGCTGCCTGTCTTAACATATACTTAGGAAGCTTCTGAGTACCAAAAACCCAGTACAAGAAAGTAGGATGCAATAAGACAGTCAAGCAAGGCTGTTTTATTGAGGGATGAAACAAAATGAAGGGCAGTGAGGGAGAATTTTAGAAACAGGTTATGGGGAGTCCTGGGCAGAACTGTGTAATCTACTGGGGACTGGGGGTAATGGGGCACCTTTTTCCAAACCAGTAAAGTCTGGCATGTTTTTATAGGCTTCTTATCTCAGCACACCATGCATTGGAGGAAGGTAGTAAAGGAAAATCTGGATTTGTGGTCCTAATTCATACTGGTGCTAATTCATAATGACAGGGGTAGAGAAGACTCCTCAGAATTGTCAGCCAGTTGTCATTCAAGCTCCCCACTGTTAGAAGTTATTTCTAGTCTTTTTTTTTTTTTGGCTTTTTGGAGGGCAGTTGGGGTTAAGTGACTTGCCCAAGGTCACACAGCTAGTTTTTGTGTTAAATGTCTGAGGCCAAATTTGAACTCAGGTCCTCCTGACTCCAGGGCTAGTGCTCTATTCACTACAACACATAGCTGCCCCAGTTACTTCTAGTCTTACTCTCACAGGGGAACTCAGATATTTAACTTCTTTGAGACTTTGTCATTTAGTGGGTCAGGGAGTCTCCTGTATTCTTTATATAGCTGTAACACATCACCAGAAGAATATCGGTGGTTAAACAGCATCCCTTGATTCAGGAAAAGCTTGAATTCATTGGCAACTGGGAAAATTCTTCATTTGATCCTTGATTCCTTCAATACAGTTTCTGGTCTCTTTAATATCCTGGTCACCTGCTCCCTATGCCATCCAATTCAGCTAATATCCTTCTAAAAATAGGGCACCTCTGGATCCTAGTTTAAAAAAAATTAATTCTTTGGATGAAAAGGGCTATAAACATCGAATAAGCCATTATATACAGGCAGAACACTTACTAGAGTTAACATAAGCCATCTGCACTGAACAAAGGAAAGATTTCTTAAGGTCACTCTTTCTATTGCCGATGAATCTTAATAATTATGGCAGCTACTTGAGCTCCCCAGTTAATCTCCTTCCTTTCTCCTTTTTCTTCCCTCAAAGAAACAAAGCTGCTTATCTGCTGGTGGGCAAGGAATAAAAAAAATTATATTTGGGCTTGGGGGATATATATGTATATATTTTTTTCATTCATAGAACTTCACAGACGTTAGTCACTTCTATTATGCAAATTGTCATGGGGCACAAATAAGAATTTCCCACTTTAAAAACCTCTTTCCTAGAGGAATCCTTCAGATCCTGCCAGGGACTGAACTTCTTCCACAGACTTGCCCTTCTGTTTTCCTTAATCCTCCTGGTATGCAGAATGAACTAGGGAGGGAGGAGAAACCTGGAAGGGAGTGTACAATTTTCCAGAAAACTTATCATTTGGACTTCGCGCTGAATCCAGCCTTCTTTGAAGTTCCTTAATCCTTCCTCTTGAATGAATGAATTGCTGTAATCAATTTTGACTTTTGAAATAAAAGATTGATACTTTGCTGATAATTTATCATTGACTCTCCTCACCAAGGGAAAAATCTATGGGACTAACTAGAAAAGTAAGGGAAAACTTTGATGAAATGAGAAATTTTATTACCTTGGTAGGAAAATTTCTTCTTGAACACATTCGTGAAATCTTAGAGGGTTCTACCAGATATGAGGGAGACATTTGGAGCTTTGTACCCTTTAAAGTGCTATATAAAATCTTTGTTATCATCTAGAAAAACCATATCTTTTAAGAGAGGAGGAAATTGAGGCCCAGAAAGAGGTGAATTGTTCAATAACACCTGACAATAATGTCAGAATCTCCTTGACTCAGTCTACTACTTTTTCCATTTTACTCTAGGTCATAGAATCATAGACCTAGTGGTAGAAGTGACCAGAGAGGTCATTGGATCACAAGGTCATAGATTAGAGATGGAAAGGATTACCCCTTCATTTTACAGATGAAGAAAATCAGAGTGAGGGATAGTAGGTGATTTAGTTAAGGTCAACAGGTAGAAAATGTTGAGGTAGGATTCAAACTCAGATCTTCTGACTCCAGAGTCAGGGTTCTTACCCCTATACCATGCTGAATTCTTCTTTCTCACACAAATAACTAGAAAAATAAACTGATCCATAAAAATCTTATGGGATTTCAAAATTGGGAGAGCTCCTTTTTTGGCAAGACAAAACTCAAGGAGTTTAAATGATTTGTCCATATTCTCAGATATAAGTCAATGGCAGAGCAAGGAAGAGAAGTCAGCCAGACCTCTTGATTTTTGGTCTGCTGCTTTTTCCATTATACTATTATAGAGAATAGTTACCAATTATCAAATAAGTTCAATTAAAGCTTATTAATGAATGGGGCTAAGGGCAGAATACTTTTTCTAAGGGATTAGAACCAATGGTCTTATATTAATACCAACCAGAGAAAACAATTAATTTCGACTTTCTTATGACCTTGCCAACTAACTAGGTGTGAACCACTAAGTAATTTTGTAGCTTGGTTTGTGCATCTGTGAAATAGAAACAGTGATGCATGAGTGATTTATCCCTATGGATTAGGCATTACTTACTGCAAAACCTAATTAATGAAGACTAGTTGGGAGAAAGTCAGAATATGGTAGAAAGCATACTGGATTTAGAGTTTGGTTTCAAAGCTCAATTTTGCCATTTACTACCTGCATGATATTGGCCAATTCATTTAACCCCTAGAGACCTCAGTTTCCTCATCTGTAAAATGAAATAGTTGTACTAGATGTACTAGATTTAAGCTCCCTTTAAATTCTAAATCCAGGGTCATTAACCTCTTTGATGCCAAGGATACCTTAGCAGTATGGTAAAACCTGTGAATCTCTTCACCAAATAATGTTTTTAATAATAGAATTAAATAATTGGATTACAAAGGGGAACAATTGTATTGAATCACAATTATTGTGATAAATTTTTAAAAGTTCATAGTTCCCAGGTCAAGAACTCCTATTCTGCATCCATGAAGGAATGAATGAGTGTTTACTGAGAGACAATTATGTGCAAAACACTGTGTAAAATGATGGAATCTTAATAAAGCTGCCCCAGCCCCAATTTTCTAATTTCCTTATAGGCCCAACTGAACAGCAGTCTTACTGCCCCTACCTAGTCACAGCACCCCACCCCATCCCTTCAATATCCTAACTTCTTCATATATGCCTCACTGCTCACTAGAACAGCAGGTGTGTCCATGAACTCATATTTCTTACAGAAACAACAAGTGTGTCTATATGATGGGATCTCAACCACTGCATCTAGCTAGCCACTACCCCCAGACCCATTCCTCATATTTCCCAAAGAAATGGCAGGTGTGTCCATGTACTCAACCACAAACACATCCATTTAGTCTCAGACAGGATCACAATACTCAGGCAATTAGAAAACAGTACCACCAAGCAGGATGTGGACTCCAAAACAACAGAAGGGACTTTCCCTTAGTAGGGACCTGAGCAGTAATAGCAAAAACTGTCCTTTAGGTAAACTTATGATGTAGAGAGACTTGTTATTATAATATCATTATCATACATATATCCCTCCCATGGGTTTTTCTTTATTCATTGTGGGTCATTGTACGGTTCCACTTTGGCTGGGACCCATCCTCTATTACCTAATCCCTTAACAAACCTCTCCTGCCTTTTTAATATTCATAATCTCAGTTACGTAATTGCATCTTTACCCTATAAAAATCCATCTTGCTCTCTCTGAAGTTGCTGGTTCTTCCTGGAACTTAACCCTCTTCATGAGAGGTATCAATCTCAATAAAGGCCTATACTTGGATTAGAGGTGGTCTGACTCTGAATTCTTTAAGATGGCTGTACCGCAACACATCACGAAACCCCAACATGAATCTCTTGACCTACAAACGGTAAAATGAAGAGAGTCTCTACTCTCAGGAAGCTCAGATTTTATGAGGGAGACACCACATACAGAATGTTTCAGCTGCAAGTAAAATGGAAAGTTTCCATGGTTCTTAGATGTAGCATCAAAGCAGACAGATGCTAATGCCTGTTCTTTAATGTTATTTCCACTGATCAAATCATATCAGTTTCTGATATTCATCCATTTGGTATAGTGCCAAGAATGATATTTTTTGGGTCCAGAAGCTGTGACTTGCTTAATCAGGTAACTAATGACTTCCAGGACCATAACTTATTTTATTGATCCTCAGCATTAATACTTTTGCAGCACAGCACACTATGGTTCTTTTTTTTTTCTTTTTCCAAGCTAGATGGCACAGTGGTAAAAAGCCTGAGTCAGGAAGACCTGAGTTCAGATCTGCCTTCAGGCACTTACTGTATTATCTTGGATAAGTCACTTAATCTCTATTTGCCTCAGTCTCCTCATCTGCTAAATGGGAATAATACTAACATCTATATCTCAGGGCTATTGTGAGACTCAAATGAGATTATCATGAAGCACTTAGCACAGTAGCTGGCATACAGTAAGTACTATATACATTTTAGGTATTATTATCAGCCACGTGAACCTGGACAAATAACTTAATCTTGTTCAGCCTCAAGTTTCCTCAATAGTAAAATGGTGATAATGATAGTACCTACTTCCCAGGGTTGTGGTGAGGATCAAATGTAATGTATTTGTAAAATGTGTTTGTAAAACACTTAGCAGAGTAAGCGCTATGGAAATGTTAGTTATCATCATCATTGTCGTTATTATCATCATCATCATCATCATCATCATCGTCATCATTGTTGTCATCAGCAGCAGCAGCAGCATCTCTGTGAACCTGGGTAAATCACTTAACATTGTTCAGCCTCAGTTTCGTCAAACATAAAATGGGGAGAATGATAACACCTACCTCCCACAGTTTTTGAGATGATCAAATATGATAATGTTTGTAAAATACCTGGGGCATAATAAGTGCCATACAAATGCTAAGGATGATGATGATTCCACTTTATTGGATAAAAACCATGAATACCTACACTCTTTCACCTATTTAGATAAGGGAAAATGATAGCAAACAAACCACAAATATCTGACTCAAAAACTCATCACGACAGAGAGATGACTCTTGGTTCTGAGAGGCCATGCTAATGGAACACAGGCCCTGGCAGGTTCTACCAAACTAAAATCACAGAGAAACCATGTTTGCTGTCTGAGACTTGGCTTAATTCAGCAAAGAGAAGCCTGTTGTCAGCAGGTTGGCCAATAGGTGATAAATGCTTTGGCTGTGGGGACCTGCAAAATAATGAAAGCTTTAAACCTGCCCTCCATCTCATGGTTCTCTTTCCTCTTTTGCAGCGATGGTGGTACAGTGATGACAAGGGAACAGAGTCATAAAAATTGTGTCATTTTTAGACCATCTATTAAACACTGCTTTAAATGATACTACTCTGAAAGTTGTGATTTTAGGTTCAGCTCAAATGTCACCTAAAAAGGTCTTTTTTTGTCCTTCTTGTTGCTACTACCCTCCTTTCCTCAAATATGTTGTATTTATTTTGTACTTATCATATATATACTTATATCTATACATATTATCTTCCCTGATAGAATGGAAGCATTATACTCAGTTTTGCTGGGTAGGTGACTCTTGGTTTTAATCCTAGCTCCTTTGACTTCCAGATCATATTCCAAGCCCTTTGATCTCTTAGTGTAGAAGCTGCTAGGTCTTGTGTTATCCTGATTATGTTTCCACAATACTGAAATTGTTTCTTCCTGAGAGCTTTTAATATTTTCTCCTTGTCCTGGGAACTCTGGAATTTGCCTATGATATTTCTAGGAGTTTTCTTTTTGGGATTTTTTCAAGGGGCAGTTGGTGAATTCTTTCAATTTATATTTTGCCCTCTGGTTCTAGAATATCAGGGCTATTTTCCTTGAGAATTTCTTGAAGGATGATTTCTAGGCTCTTTTTTTGATCATGGCTTTCAGGTAATCCAATAATTTTTAAATTATCTCTCCTGGATCTATTTTCCAGGTCAGTGATTTTTCCAATGAGATGTTTCACATTGCCTTCTATTTTTCCATTTGTTTGGATCTGTTTTATAGCATCTTGATTTC
>CM053580.1:500294823-500323722 GCA_028627135.1 Pseudochirops cupreus | reverse complement strand
GTCCAAAATGAAGCTCATATATAGTTTGCATCTTGGTTTCCCCAAAGGTGGATAATTTGGTCTGAAGCTCTATTGCAAGCACACAATGTAATAAATGCATATTGTATAGGACAACCTTTATTTTACCCCAAAGAAATCGTGGAAGATGCAAAGGGCTCACAGGAGCCCATAAAACAGATAAAGAAAACACATAAGGACTCACAAGAGCCCATAAATAGATAAAGACACACATAAAACCCTCAAAACAATCCCAACATTCCAGTGCATCTGTCTCTAATCCCACTGAGACACTCTGAGGGATTGAACTCTCCAAGGAAGACACTAAACAGCCATGATTCGCTACAATAGCCTGGGTACTGGAGAGATAGGAAAAATCCATATCTCTGGCTGCCTCCAAGACCCCAAAATGTGGCTTTAATCCTTTTGCTGTAGGAGTCACATTGGTTACCCTTTTTCTTTCCCAAAGAAGGGCATTGTTCAGGAACTCCATAAGGGATCTTTCTTCAGAAGACTTGATAGCTCAGCACTCAATTTTGGAAACTGACTAGGGAAGAAGGGGGATGGAGTAAGTGTTTCTATATCACCTACCTCATGCTGGACACTGCTCCTTGCTTTACAAATGCTTTGTTTGATCCTCACAACAATGGGAGGTAGATTTGTTTTCTTCTCCATTTTATAGCTGAGGAAACTGAGGTAAACAGAGGTTAAGTGGCTTGCCCAGGGTCATGTAACTAGTGTCTGAGGCTGGATTTGAACTTAGGTTTTCTGCCTCCAGGTCCAGGACTCTAACCACTGGGCGACTTAGCTGCCACACAAGGCAATCCCTAAGGTTGTTAATAATTGAACTTCTAGGAAATAGAGTTTCTCTGGCTAGAAGGCTAGATTCTAGTATTACATTGCTTAGTGAGTTGAAATTTCCCCCTATCTTTGCCATGTCCATGCTCTACAAAAGGAATGATATACTCAAATGAATAGCCTACTCTGTGTTAGGCACTTTACAATTATTTTCTCATTTGACCTTCACAACAACTCTGGGAGGTAAGTGCTATTATGTCTTCTTATATTTGTTTTTACAAATGAAGAGACTGGGGCAGTCACAGTTGAAGTGCTTTGGCCAGGCTCACACAGTAAGACAGTGGCTGAGCCTGGATTTGAAATCAGATGTTCCTGATCCCAGGTCCTGTGCTCTATTCACTGCACCACCTGGCTTCCCTTCTCAGAGGAAGCTCTGACTCAGCAACTTGCCTGTGTTAGGTTGGTATGCACCCCACTTCAGGACTTGAGGCATCTTTCCTGTGGTAAGACTAAGCACTGAGCATGAACTAGAGTGAACAGAGAATGTATGCCACATAAAGAAGCATGAGGGAAACCAGAACACAATGACCAGAAACTGGAAGCAGGTATAGATGGGATCAGTCAGAGAAGACATCAGCATCTGAACCAGCTTGCTTGTGGAATTAAGGATTCAACTTGCCCTTGGAGAGGAGACGGAGATGAGTCAGGGTTGCTCAGGCCCATGAGTAACCCCTATTACTTAGACATTAAATATCCAAGAGGCTTGGGAGCGGAACAATACTGGAAAAGACCGTATTTTCTGTCTGCCAGAACTACTAGGGTTGTGATTGATCTCTAGGTTTGGGCTTGCCTTTAGACAAAGGGGAGGTTTGGATCTGAGCCCCTGAACTGTGTTTTATTTGGGAACTTTGAGTTTGCCCTGTCTAGGAAGGAACCATGGGCACTCAGCCCACATGGAGTACTTAAATATATTTTATTTTATTTATTTATTTTTTATTAAGGAAATGTATAGAACTATGTCTATTTTCATGAGAAAATTCTCTTGAAACCCAGTGGGAATGGGAAAAGAAGCTTAATTTTGTTTTTTTTTCCAGCAGGCAGATAGAGCAAAGGATTTAAATCCATACTAGACTAATGAGATAAGCTGTGGCATTCATAAAAGAAGTAGAGCTAGATAAGAGAGGTAATCAGCTATTGGAGACAGGAGAAATTGTCATGACCCGTAGTACCTTCTGGTGTTGGGTAGAGCAAATGAGAGCTATGAGCACATGACTGACCTTCATCCTGATTATTGAGCAGGCAACTGGTCAGCAGCGCTCCCTGGTGCTTAAATATGCATCCACACTAACAGAATCTCAGAATTGGAAAGAAGCTCAGAGTTCATTTAGTTAAATGTTACTTGACAAGGAAACTCTGCTATAAATCTCCCAGAAAGTGAGCATCCAACCTCCTCTTGCCAATCCTCCAGTGATAGTAGACCCAATACCTCCCAAGGGAGCCTACTCTACACTTTCAGACAGCTCTAATTCTTAGGAAGCTTTTCTTTCTATTGAGTGAAAATCTATTTCCATATACCTTCTACCCATTGCTCCTACTTTTTCCCTCTGGGAGAAAATATAATCCTTCCACATGATCACTTTTTCAGAATCTTGAGGACTGCTATCGTTTGTCTCCTTTGAGTTTTCTCTTCTTGAGACTAAAACTTCAGTTTCTTCAACTGATGCTTAAATGTATAAAACTGATCTTTAAAGCTATAGATTTTCCTGTCTTGTGACATTGAGGACTGGTGTTTTTTTTTTTAAAATGTAACTCTGGATTGCCTAAATCCTTTGCATGTCAATAATACATTTTTTTCAAATTCTGAAATATTCCAATATTCCAATATTCAATTTCATGTATTGAAGATCCATTGATTTTTCACAGAAACCTTGAGCAATGATGCCACTCTTATTTGTAGGCCATGAAAGCCAGTAATCACAGTCCACCCTAGATAATGATAATCACAAAATAGTGAAAACACTTTACATTAATTAAGAGATTTTAATTTTTTCAAAGTGCTTTCACATCTACTCTGACTTTATATCCAGAGGCTGCCTGGGAATCTATCTCAGATTTGCAAATAAGGTCTGTCATAGGAACATAAAAGATAAGAAGAGAGATGTAGGACTTGAAGAGACTCTAGAAACTATCTAGTCCTACCCTCCCTCCCCCAGTTATTAAAAAGAGAAAACTAAGCCTGAGAAAAGTTAAGTGACTTGTTCAAGATTACACAGATGAGCTCTGAGGCAGGATTTGAAACTCTTTTCTTTGATTCCAAAGTTAGCACCTTTTGAAAAAAAGTAGATACCATCTTCATGGGGTTTTCAGGAACATCTTGTTTTTCTCAACTATAATAATGGGTATAATTTACATTAGGTACAGCTAGGTATACAGTAGAAAGAGTGCTGGGCACTCTTGTTTGCCTCACTTTTCTCATCTCTAAAATGAGCTGGAGAAGGAAATGGCAAACCATTTTAATATCTTTGCCAAGAAAACCCCAAATGGTGTCACAAAGAGTTGGGCATGACTGAAAAGATGGAACAACAACATCATTTGTATCAAATAGCTTTCAGGTTTGCAAAACACTTTATAATTGTTATCTCACTGTGCCAAGTCACCAAGTATTTAAGTGACTCATATTTACTAAGTTGAAGACATGGAGTTAAGTATTGGTGATACAAAGAAAGGCAGATAAAATTCCTGCCCTCAAAGAGCTCACAATCTAATGGGGGAGACAACATACAAATGACTATGTACAAAGAAAATATCATCTGTAGATAATCAACAAAAGGAAGGAACTATCATTAAGAGATACCAGAAAAGGCTTCTCATAGAAGGCAGAATTTTGTCAGAATTAAGAGGTCAAGGAAACCAGGAGATGGAGATGAGAAGAAAATTCCAGGCATGAAGAATAGTGTATGAAAATGCAAGTGGTTGGGAGATGTAGTGTCTTGTGGAAGAACAGCAAGAAGTCCTCTGCTGCTGAGTCTCAGAGTACCCGAAGGAAAGTAAGATGTTAGAATCATGGGAAGATAAAGGGCTTTAAATGTCTAACAGAGGATTTTATATCTAATCCTTAAAGTAAATACTGAGTCATTGGAGTTAATTAAATGGATGTGTGTGTGTGTTTGTGTCTGTGTGTGTGTGTGTGTGTGTGTGTGTGTGTGATGGTCACTTTAATAACTGAGTGGGGAATGGATCTGAAGGGGGAGAGACAAGAATACCAACCTGAAGGCTATTGTAATAGTCTAGGTATGAAGTCATGAGGACCTGTATCAGGGGGTGGCAATGTCAGATGAGAGAGAGAAAGGAGTGTTTATAAGAGATGTTAGGAAGGTAGAATTTGGCAACAAAACTTCGCAACAGATTGAATGTGGGAGGAGAGGAGTAAGAAAGAGTGGAGAGTTGAGGATGATACCTATATTATATACCAGGATGACTGGGTAGAAGGTGGTACCTTCAGCTGTAAGAAGGAAGGTAGGAAGAGATGAGCAAGGTGGGGGAATGATAATGAGTTCAGTTTTGGACATATTGGGTTCAAGATTCAGTTGAGTTTTAAGGCCCAAGAGTTTAATGGACATCCAGTCTGATATATCCAATAAGTAGTTGGAAATATTAGAATGGAGCTCAGGAGAAAGGGTAGGGCTAGATGGATAGATCTGAGGTACATCTGTAGAGATGATAATTGAATCCATATGAGCTGATGGGCATTCTTTCCATGCTTCCTATTTCATTTGTAAAAATACCTTGAAGTCTCTCCCTACTCCAAGTCATCCTCCACTAGGTTACCAAATTGATTTTCCTAAAGGGTAGCTCTGCCCATGAGATTCCAACCCCAAGTCTATAAAATCCAAAGTCTCCCTATAAGTTTCTGAATCAATTATATTTGGCATATTTATTTGGAATTTAAAGTTCTTTATAATATGGTCCATTTCTACCTTTTGAGTTTTATTTGTACATATGTGTATAACATATGCATATATTATATATGTGTAAGTATATATGTATGTATATATATATATATATATACACACATATACACATATACATACATATGTATACTTGTGACTACTCCATTAGAATGTAAACTCTTTTCAAACAGGGATTTTAACCTCAGAGGGAAGAGGGTAATGAATACATAGAAGGTAAGTTTTGAACTGAGTCTTGAAGAGAGCCAAGGAAGGCAGAGTTAAGGAGTGAGACAATTCCAGAGATGGAAGACAATCAGTGAAAATGCCTGGAGCGAGTTGTTATTTGTCCTTCATTCTTGAAGAGGATCATGGTATCAGTAAGGTGAGGTCAAGACTTGCAAGTGAATTGGATTTGTGAGAGAGCATGTGCAAAGTTACCAGCCAATGGTAAGATACAAATTAGGACTCCTGGAGATGGCTCCCAAATTTTGTGGATGCAAAGAAAAAGGAGAAATGTTCCTTTTCCTCAAGGAGCCTATAAGCTAATGGTGGAGATAGTATGTATGCAAATATACAAATATATATTACTAGCCATATGACCCTGGGCAAGTCACTTAACCCTATCTGTCTCAGTTTCCTCTTTTGTAAAATGAATTGGAGAAGAAAATGGCAAACTATGCCAAGAAAATCCCAAATAGGTCAGATATGACTGAAAAAAAAATGACTAAGCAACCGCATACAATCTTTAGTAATGGGAAGAACACTGGAATTATTCTTAGAAGCCTAAGTTTTAGCCCCTCCCTTGTTTTTAGGTAGATGTATGATTCTGGATGTCATTTGACTCCTTCCTTTCCCTTCCAGTACTGAGTTCCCTGACACTGGAAGTCTGAATGACACTTTCTTACAGTTCTTGAGGACAGATTTCAGGATTTGGATAAGCATTGGATTGGATGGCCTCAGAGGCCCCTTCCAGCTTTGTCTATGGAAACCATATGGCACTGAGTGGTGGCTTGGATGTCCAGAGACGTAGACTAGAAATAACAATATACACCTAAAATTTATATATAGTTCACTATGTACCAGGCATTGTGCTAAGTTCTTTGCAATAATTATTTTATTTGGTCTTCACAACAATTCTGAGAGGGATAATATTATTATCTCCATTTTACATATGAGGAAATGGAGACAAATAGAAGCAAAGTGACTTGCTCAACATTATATAGTTAGTAAGTGTTTGGAACTAGATCTTCTTGACTCTAGGCTTAGTACTCTACCCACTATGCTGCCGGACTACATAGTACTAGCTAGAGGTATGACTTTGAACACGAGCCTCATTTTCCTCGTCTGTAAGGGGAGGGGGTTGGAATGAATGATCTTTATAACCCTTCTAGCTCTATACTGTCATCTATGATTAAGTTTTATCCACAGCAGCATTCACAATAACATCTAGTAAGGTAAAGAAGGATTGTCATTTGTATCAACAGAGGAAGTGTGTACATAATTGAAATAAAAGACTCTTAAAATATAAAAGTGTAAGAACAATCTTGCCCCACTCCACCATCCTGTCTGCTCTCTGTGGGAGAGGAGATGAAAACAGGTGAGGTTGTAGGTCTTTGTTGTAAGGTTTGAAAGGATTTTTCCATGTGGGTTGGGGAAGTGAAATTGTAGACCTGGAGGTCAATGATCAGGAGGTTAGGAGTGGACTGCACCTGCAGGATGAAAGACAAGTTGTGTTTGATAAAAACAGGTATTTTATTACTTCAGTATTGCCTACACAGGTGTCTGAATATGCTTTTGAGTCATGCATGTGGTGAGAAATCTCAGTGGCCCTCCTTCAGTACTGTGGCTGCCCTCTAGTAGAGAATACTATAGAATGAGCAAATAAAGGCACACCCCATGCCTCAGTCAAAGGCCAGAATTGCACAAGGAGTTTCCAAGGTCAGACTTTGAATACTGTCAGCAAAGCACAAGTATTTTGTGCAGAAATAATCTATAGAACTCTGCTCATGAATACAAAAGAGGTGGGGATGAAGAAAGGATGCTGAGAGAAAACCCCAGAACTCACAATCCTGGCCTGAGTTTCCCCTTTAAATGGAGGATCAGGTAACTGTTCCACCAAGAAGCCCATCTAACCTTACATGAATCCAAAACTCTAGCGTATTTGATACAGGGCTTTTAGGCTTCAGGCACAGTGTCTAAAAATAAGGGATGGAGGTGCTGGTGTTATTATATCCCAATGCTGCCAAACTGAAATATAAATGGATCCCTCTGGGATACATATTGATTTAGAAAACCATAAATTAACATTAAGTATGCTGTATTATATTTAATTTTGGTACTATTCAACATACTGTTGCAGAATTGACACTTTTCCTGTAGTCTATTCTGGTTGTAGTATTGTGTTCATTTCAGGGCACCACATTTTAGGAAGGATGCTGATAGCTATAAGAGAGGATTTACATTGGTGGGAAGATGTAGACAATTCTATATGAAATTGTTGAAGTAAATGGGAATATTTCACTTGGGACATAAGATGACTTGAAGAGTTGTATATTCATCTCTAAATACTTGATTGGTTGCCATGTGAAAGAAAGATTAGACATTTTTCCTCTTGGCTTCAGAGGGCAAAAGTAGAATCAACTAGTTTAAATTTATAGGAAGGCAGATTTCAGGTAGATAGAAGAAACAATTTCCTAATAATTAAGATCATCCCAAAATGGGACAAGCTCCTTTACTGACTTTTAACTTCAGTACACAAAAAATTTTAAAGTGGAGGTTGGGCAACAATTTGTTTTAGAGCAGATTCATCCTTCAAGTTGGACCAAATGATGTCTGAGGTATCTCCTGTCTTTATAATTATATGGTTCTAGAGTCATACTTTTGAATTATATGTCAAGGTTGCAAAAAGTATTACTTACATAAACTATTGTGATTATCATTGCTATGTGTGTTCATTGTGAAACTGGCATTTGGTTGGAAGGGGCCAAACCTTGTTTATATAGGTTGGGGCTCTCCTTTCTTATTAAGGAGTAGCAATTAGGAGTGAAGCTTAAACTTAATTTACTCCCCTAGACTAATAATATTTAAAGGAGAAGATTCATATAATTCTAATCTGGTACCCCCTTTTCTCTAAATGGAATAAAGTGACTAGCCTCTGAGAATTAACTTCAGCATTCTATTGCCTCTTCTGGCAGGACTCAAATTCTCCTTTGGAGAAATGTAAGGAGAAGGAGACTCGAAAGCTGTTATCTATTCTTGCTTCCCCTCTAGCAATATGTAGATAGACCAACAAACGCAATCACATAAAACTTCTTGGGCACATCACAGTAATCACACACTCTCTATACCAGTTCCTAGCAGGAATATCATGGCCATTACCATCACTATTATCACCAACATCATTGCCTATTTACTTAATACTCAAATGTTTTTAGTACCTTTCTTTTTTTTTAAATTTTAAGAAATTGATTTGTTTATTTACTTTTAGTTTACAAGATTCAGTTCCATAATCCCTTGAGTTTGAAATTTTTTCCCCTCCCTTTCCTCTCCCCCCCCCCCCACCATGGCGGCATGCAATCAAGTCTAGGATCTGCAAAAACTTTCACATTGAACATTAGTCTGGTTATATAGAAGGGTTGTAACTGATGGAGTGAACAATGGGAAAGAACAAAACCAAACATGGAAAAGAACGAGAGCATGTAGATTCTTCAGTTACCATTTAAACTCCTTTCTAGATCTTTCTCTAAATGTAGATATCTCCTTCCATCTTGAGACTTGTAGAGTTGTCTTTTACTGGTGCGTTGCTGAAAAGAGTCCAGTTTATCAAAGTTGGTTGTCACACATACAATGTGTCTGTGATTGTATACAATTTTTTCTTGGTTCTGCTCTTCTCACTTAGCATCAGTTCATATATTTACTCCAGGTAAATATGAAGTCTATCTACTCCTCATTTCTTATAACATAATAGTATTCCATTACATTCATATACCGCAACTTGTTTAGCCATTCCCCAATTGATGAAAATCCCCTTGTTTTTCAGTTTTTTGCCACCACAAAGAGAGCTGCAATAAATATTTTTGTACATATGGGTCTTCCTCCCACTTCTAATATCTCTTTGGAATACAACCCCAGAAGTGCTATTACTGGGCCAAAGGGTATGCAATTATTTATAGCCCTTTAAGCACAGTTCCTGATTGCTCTCCAGAATGGTTGAATCAATTCACAACTCCACCAACAATGCATTAGTGTTCCAATTTTTCCACATCCTCTCTGGCATTTGTCATTTTCCTTTTTTGTCATCTTAGCTAATCTAACTGGTGAGATGTGGTACAAAGTTAGCTTTCTTTTTTTTTTTTTTGCTTTGTTTTTGCAAGGCAGTTGAGGTTAAGTGACTTGCCCAAGGTCACACAGTTAAGCATCAAGTGTCTGAGACTGGATTTGAACTCAGGTCCTTCTGACTCCAGGGCTGATGTTCTCTATTCACTGTGCCATCTAGCTGCCCCTTTAATACCTTTCTTTGGAAATTCATACAGGGATCAAGTTTTGCACACTGACCTCTTTTACCAGGTGAAAATTCTGGCATCTGAAACACACAAAATCTATTGAGCAATCCCAGTCCTTTCCAGCAGTGCCTGTGAACTGGCAATAGCGTTATCTTTTCCCTCTGTTGACTAAGTCATAGACAATGTAAACACTTTAATACCAAGAGGAAAAAAAGGTAAACTCCATTCTCTCTTCATCTTCTCTCTTCTTGCTCCACCATCCTGGAAAAGAAAAAAGAAAAACAAAGCTATTGTAGCCAGCTGTATATAGTCAGGTAAAACCAATTCCCCCGTTTACCATGTCCAAAAAAGAGTCTCAGTCTGCACCTTGAGTCCATCATCTTTTTTCTTTCAGGGTCTGGTTGGCATATTTCATCATCCATCCTCTGGAATTAGTCATTGTAAGTAAATTTTCTTTACAATATTGTTGATATTTCCAATTTATCTGTTCTAGATCTTTTTTGTACAAAGTTATTTACACATCGTTTCTTTAAACTATGAGCTCCATGAGAACAAGGACTTTGGTTTTTTCGTGTGTTTTTTTTTTGTCTTTCCTTTGTAGCCCAATTTAAAGTAGTCTTTCACATGCAGTGGGCATTTGATAAGTGTTTATAGCACAATAGTATTTCATTGTAGTTATATATTATAATTTTTCAGCATTTTCCAGTTGATGAGCACTCTTTTAGTTTCTAGTTCTTTGATAGCACAAAAAGTACAAATGGATCTTTGCCCTCTTCCTTTGATCTCTTTGGGGTGCTGCCCTAGTAGTGGTATCCCTGGTTCAAAGGGTGACCATAAGTGAGTAACTTTGGGGACATAGTTCCAAATTCCTTTTCATAATGCTGGACCCACGCATGGTTCCCCCAGCAGTGCCTTAATGCAATAATTTCCTGGCAATTGATCCAACATTTTCACTGATCAAACTTTCATCTCTGTTGGAAAGGCAGAGGCTTCACACACTGAGTGGCTAGACTAGGTAAAATCTTTCTCTCCATAATGAGAAGATCAAATATTACCTCCCAGAGCCTCATTCTCCTGGGGTCAAATTCCTGTTGGAACTCAGGCCATTCAGCTAGCTACCCATCTGAGTAGCAAGTCCCTATCTTTGTACCAAGCCTTTACTTGACAGGATTAAAAAGATACTATGGTTTTCCTTTGGATTCAACCTCCCTTGCTCCCATCCCCCAGATCTGGGTCTTACCATACAAATGAATAGGTGGAGGCTCAGCAAAAATAAAATCAAAGGGTTCCGTTAAGTCAGTATGAGATTGTTATTCTGTGTCTTAAATTCTTTTTTTTTTTCAAGTTTCTGCCTTTCACGTATGGCTTTCATATACGACTGACAACAAGGCCCTTAGGCCACTTTAGAACACAAGTTAATAAACATTATTAAGCAGATACCATGTGTCAAGCACGTGCTAATCTCTGAAGCTCCAAATACAAGCAAAGAGAAAGAACAGTCCCTGTCCTCAAAGAACTTACATTCTCATGGGAAAAATCCACACAAAAGGGAGCTGAAAAGCTGGTGGGGAAATGGAAGAGGAATAAAATGAGAAAAGATACCTATTGGGGGTATGGTGAGGAAGTCCAATAAATCAGAGGCAAAGTTGCTAGGGGAGTTAGGGTTGGCCTGACTGGGCCCTCCCCAAATTGGAAGTCTTGGGAGAATTTGTCACTGGATTGAAGGGGCCAGACAGAGTGAGGAAGCCCCAGGCTGAGACGAGGGGGCAAAGTCCAGAAAGTCAGAAGCAGAGCCAGGGGCCTAAAAAGGCTGAAAACAAATTAATGCGGGTTTTAAATACAGAAAAGTCATGAACAAAAGAGGGATTCAGGGAGCCTTTTATAGTGGGTGCAACATTTAAATGGAGATTCAAAACATGACTAGGAATTCAGAGACAGGATAGATAGAAGCATTTCAAGTATAGGAAACATTATAAGCAAAAGTACAGAGAGAGGGTGATGTGACATGGAAGAAAACACAAAACAGCAGTTAAATAGCAAGCTGAGGGCTGACCTCCCTGTCTAGTCTATGAATGAGTGTTGTTGATCCTAAAAGCATGCTATATATAGTAACTCAACTGGCCCACAATACATGGAAGAGGGTGAAATTAGGCTGTGATGGTATGATAACAACAGATTGTGAAGAGCCTTGAATGCCAAGCTAAGGATTTTGAAATTTACTCAATATGTAATAGGCAACTAATGAAAACTTTTGAGAAGAGGAATAATATGACCATCTATGCATGGAAAAGCACTAAGTTTAGAATCGGAAAACCTAATCTCTGATTATAGTTCAGTAATGATTTTTGTGACTTTAGCCAAGTCAATGTCTCTGGGTTTCAAACTCCTGTAAAATTAGGAGGTTGGACCAGATGACCTCTAAGGTGTGTTTTAGCTCTAAATTCTATAATCCTATGCAAAAGGAAAATTTATCTGATGGTTATATGAAGGATATACCTCAAGTTATAATGGTATCGTAGAAATAATCCTGGACTTGAAGTCAGAAGACCTGGGTTTAAAACTCATTTCTGTAATAGATGAACTGGACACATGTGGCGATACCACTTCAGCTTTCTGGATACATACCACACATATATAACCATAGTTTACATTTAAATAGCTCTTTAAGGTTTGCAAGGCACTTTAAACATATCATCTCATTTAATCCACACAGAAGATCTGTGAGGTAGGTGCTATTATTATTCTGTTTTACAGATGAGGAAATTGAGGCAAACAGAGGCTAAGTGATTTACTCAGCGTCATATAGCTGTTAAGTGCCTGAGGCAGAATTTGAACTAGGGTTTTTCTGACTCTATGTCCAGCCCTCTAGGTCTTATGCCACCTAATACACACACACACACAAACACACGCACACATCTATATCAATATATATGTATGCATGTATCTATGTATGTGTAGGTATATCTATGTATCTGTATACATATATACATATACTTGTATGTATATACATATGTATGTGGACATATATATGTTTAAACTCATGTTGCTTTGAATCAGAGCCCAACCTTCTATCCACTATATATTACTGTCTATGTGTGTATGTGTGTATGTATGTGTGTGTGTGTGTGTGTGTGTGTGTGTGTGTATTTAAATTAGATGAGTATACCTGGCAAAATAGAAATAGTGAAGTTAGGAGAAAAAGTTGAGGGACTGTGGGGAGTCTTGGTTTAGGACACACTGAGTTTAGGATGGCAAAGGGACATTCAGGTGAAAATGTCCTTGAAGGTCTGCAGTTTAGAAGTGGGATCCCAGTTGGAGATATTGATTTCGGAGTAATTCCTCTAGAGATGGTAGTTCAAGCCATGTGAAAGAATTACCTTTCCAACAGAAACTGTATAAAAGGAAAGAGATTGGAAGAATAAACTTTCTAATACCTAACTTAATAGGTTTGGAAAAAGAATTTTAAAAAACCTAGTGGACATAGAGAAGGAATATTTAGAGAAGTTCAGGAAAACCTGGATATGTGGTACCTCAAAAGCCAAGGGAGAGAGAAGTTAGCAGTACTACATATTGTGTAAAGATCAAAAGGGCCTGAGACTTGAGAAAATACATCCAGTAGAATGGGAAGGATGGAAACCAGACTGTAAGGGATAGAGAAGACAACAGATTGTGAGGAAATGGAAACAATAAGTATAGATAACTTTTAAAAAAGAAGTTTGGCCATGAAATGGAGAAAAAAAATGAGGCAGTAGCTAGTTAGGGAGAAAGACTGAGGGAAGACTATTTGAAGATTGGTAAGACTTGAACAGGTTTATAAGCAGAGGTAAAGGAATAATAGAGAGGGAGAAAGGGTTGACTTCTTCCCCTGGGGGTAGAAGGACAACCATATTCTTGTAATATGAGAGACCTGGAAACCAAAAGGACCTTGAATTATTAGTATCTAGTAAATAAACTTCTGTTGCCTCCAGTCTAGACCTCTGTCTGCCATCGATCCACATTGTTCCTGCCTCATGGGTTTACAGCAGCCTCACTCAGTCATTCAATGAATGCCCATGGAGTAGATTGTTTCCTTCCAGTTACTGCAGAAATTCTATAGATTTTCTCTAAATTTTAGGCTCAAATACCAGAGAATCTTTTGCATAGGAGCCTAGATACTAATGGTATAGTTTGCCTTATGTAATTGGTATAGGTACCTTATTATAAGCATTGGGAAAAGGATACCCTAGAGCAGCTCATGTTCTCCAATGTAATTAATTTCCAGTCAATTTCCAGAGCTACAAGGCATCATTATCTTTTCAACAGGGTGGGTGATGTGCCATCCATGTGCAGAATCACTGAACCTGCAAAAGGCTTTGTCTTTGGGAATTTTGCTAGTAAACCATCCCCAAATCCTGACTCAATGTCTAATGGTGCCTCCATCTATCTCAGTTCACTGGGAGCTTTTGGGTTCCCCGTTTACATTTTGTCATCTGCTCTTTGGTCCCTGGATGGCACAAAAATGGCACTAATTCTACTTAGCCCAAACAGATGTCATTTTGGGGAGTAATAAAGAAGCAGCTGCAGTGGCACAAGAAGGACTGTATAACTGTTTTTACAGCTGATTGTCTGGAGCTGTTGGCTTTCTAAAAAAAAAAATGGAGCAAGCTGGTGGTGACTATTCTGCCTGAGACTCACTGCTACAGGGAGGCAGCACATTGTTGTGGAGAGTACACAGAATTTAGAGTGAGAAAAAAATGTCCTGACCCAGGCTCTGCTGTGTACTATCTGTCATCTTGGAGCCACTAGTGTATTGACCTTTTGGACCCTTCGTTTTTGGTGGAAGTGTCGAGATAAAAATATCTGTATTACAAATAGTGATGGGTTCTTTTCAAGACTGATATGAGAAAAAGCACTTCATATGCCATAGAACACTAATAACAATGATAGCTATCGTTTTGTATAGCACCTCAACATTTGCAAAACTTGATTATGTCATGTCATGTTATGTCATATCATATATCATTATAGTAATTATATTATGTGTCACGTCATGTCATGTTATATTACGTTATGTTATATTATACTACACTGTATGATATATTATGTTATGTTATATTATATTATATTACACTATGCTATATTGTATTATGTTGTATTGTATCACATCACATCACATCATATCATATTGTATTATATGGCAGAAAAATGGCACAGTGGACAAAGTACTAGGCCTGGAGTCAAGGACTTGACTCCAGATCTGGTCTCAGACACCAGTTGTGTGAACTTGGGCAAATTACTTAACCCTATTTACCTTAGTTTTCTCATTTGTAAAATTAGCTGGAGAAGGAAATGCCAAGCCATTCCAGAATTTTTCTCAAAAAAACCAGCAAAAAGGATAAAGAGTTGGACATGACTGGAAAAAAAACCAAAAACTAACATCAACAATATTATCTCACACCACATCACAAAAGGTCTGACAGTTTGAAGCTATATTTCAATCCTCTTTCTCGCCTGGAAAAGTTTTTTTTTTTCCCCTCTCCTCACTACAGCCATGATCATTTAGAGATATTTGCCTACTCAGCCTGAGCTCCTATTTGTCCTTGAAGCCCCAACATCCATGGAAAGGATGAAAACCTAAGGGTTTCTAGGACTAGAAGGTCTTGGAGTCAAGTGGAAGGGAAATTAGTGTGATTTGGTTTGTTTCACACACTTTCCATTTCATCTCTTCACCTTGAAAAACCTGTGGCAATTTTGAGTCCGGCACTTTCACTGAATGCCATCCCCATCTGCCTTTCCCCTCCCCCAAACAAGCTCTGGTGCTAAGCAATTTAGGAGGCAAATCAGGGAGAGAAAATCATGGTAGATGACTTCTGGCAAGAAGAGTAGTTGGCTATATCCCTCTTTCTCTTTTCATTTGGGAACCAGCCATAGGTAATCTGAAAAACCTCAATTGGTTGTCCAAAGAAATCTGAAGAATGGAAGAACAGTGAAAGGGAGGTAATTCCTCTCATCATTTAGACCCAGTGGGAGATGATGAAATGTACAGAAGAAACACTAACTAAGAAAGAAAGGATTCAAATGGTAGTAAGCCACCATGAGTCTACATGGAATTGGGGAGAGAACTATTAGTAAAATACAAAGATACAAAGAGAAAGAATTTCTATCAGTCCCTGAAATATTTCTTATAAGGGAGCCCTGGTGCTATGGGGAATAAGTGTCCAATAGAAGGTTTAAGAATAGCCTACTTGTAAAAAGTTACACCATAAAAAACTGTAAAAGAGGATGAGATAGGAGGCATTTCATAGCTATGGCTAAGAGGAAAATTCATAACCAAACAAGAGACATTCCTCAAATGAGTAAGTGATCAAAGAATATGAATGAACAATTCTCAAAGGAGAAACTGCAAACTATTATCAACCTTATGAAAGCTCACTTCACGTCTTTAATAAAAGAAATGAAGATGAAAACAACTGTGAAGTGCTACCTCATGGCCAGAACATTGAAAAGATGACAAAGATGGAAATATTCAAGGCTAGAGGGCCTATGAAAAGACACACATCCAAATACATTGTTGGTAAAATTATGAATTGTTCCAAACACAGAGGAAAGCAATTTTGAAGAGGATCTTGATATAAACTTTCATGGTATACTACACTTAGAGTCAAGAAGATCTTAGCTTGAATCCTGCCTCAGTATTAGTTGTGTGGTCTTAGGCAAGTCACTTAATCCACCTGAGCCCAAGTTCCCTGTCTATAAAATGAAGAGCCTAGACTTGGTGATCTAGGATCATCAAGGGCCCTTCTAGTCCTAAATCTGTTAAACTATGATAATCATATTCTAAGGGAAAAATGATTAAAGCGTTCACTCCCTTTGAAACAGTAATTCCACTTCCAGTTATATATCCAAATTTGGTCTAAGGCAAAAATTGGATCCGCCTACACCAAAATATTTATAGCAGTATTTTTGTTGTAGTAACAAAGAACTAGAAACAAAATATGTGCCCGTGGATTGGGGAATGGCTAAAGAAACTTTGGTACATGAATGTTATAGAATATTACAGAATCTTAAGCAACGACAAATAACAGGAGTTCAGAGAAGCTTTGGGAATGTGTCTATGAAATGAAGCAACATGAAGGAAGCAGAACCATGTAGATGATACAGAATGACAACTACATTAAATACCCAAGCTAGAAGCAAAGTGTTCATAACAATGAAGCTTGACCTCAGAAAAGTTGAGAAAATGAAGCCTCCTGCTTTCCTTGCAGAAGTGGGTGACTTTGGTGAGGAGAGAATGGTATGTTTGTGGCAGGAGGAATAGATTCAGAAACAAGGTAACAGAAAACAAAAGATTACATAAAAATGGGATTTTAAAGGAATATTGTAGGCATTTTGAGCTAGAGGTGTGTTACTGAGCTGCAAATTCACCTATGTGGTGCCAAATGAGAGTCAAATATTAGGAAGCTGGGTCTATGGAAAAGAGAATTTATCCTGGAGGGATGGCAGACTTATAGGAAGACAGTGAACATGGCCTATAATAAGATAAAATAACCTGTTGCTGGAAACTGATGGAGTAGCAGAAAGGGAAGCTATGAAGCCATGGAGGACAGTAATAGACATCAGCAGCAGGAAGCAGTGACTGGTATTGCCAGGTGAGAACAGCTGGAGGTGAAAGCTGTAAGAAACAGCCTGCATTGTTGAGAAAACACTGAGACAGAGAAGGAAAGCCTGACCACTCCTTGCAGGAGTCCTGCTAGAGCAATTCTGCCAAAGCATGCCTCTGCCAGAGGGTTGCCGTTTGGTGGGGTAGATGAGTTGTTTAAGGGGAACTATCATCTTTGATGGGAGGGCTTCCCGAGCCTTTTTCAGGGCTGCTCATCTATCTTTGTTGTCTACTTGGAGCTCAACTCTTACCTGTGGCTCCATGAAACTGTAGTATGTTCAGCGCTTGCACCCCAGTAAAACCCTCACTGCAGACTGGTTAAATCAGGTTGAGGGTAGCCAATGTGCCTCAGTGAGTTAGGGGAATGTTTACCCCAAGCATATGAAGACTTCCCCTTGTGGAATGAGCAGATGAAAACAATTTGTTCCAATGCCCAGGAAGATGACTGAAGTAGGCATTGTGGAACGATTAGAGCTTGGTCAGACATCAAAGGTGTCAAGGTCATCCACTGCATCCTGGGTCAATTGCCAATCATCCTGCTTTTTGTCCTGCCACTGGACTTTGATGACTCTGGGAGAGAGGGTGAGACCGATGACTTTGTGTAACTCTGCCTCACTTAAATCCAATTTCTGTGCAAATCAAGACCACCCCCTGATATTGTTGGTCCTCTTTGAAAAGAGACAAAAAACCCACCACCACCACCAACAGCAACAAGAAAACCAAATCAGAAACAATTACTTTCTATGAACTTGAACAAGAATCTTTTCTGTTTCAAATAAAACTATTTGTATTTTGAGCTTTGTAAATATAAAATCACTGTTAATTCTCTTTTTTTTAGAAGTTAAATTTTGATTAAAATCAAGCTAAATTTAATGTTCCTTTTAAAAGGTTTCTACCCCTTGTAAACTTTGCCCATCACTCACATCTGGAAAAAAACTCACCTAAAGGTCAAGCTGTTGTCTTGTAATTACCTCCACCTTGGTAACCCAAACCCACTTTCCACAGAAACTTGATTAACTTAAAAGGTCAAATCTCATCAATTTAAACTACTATAGCAGCTCTCATCACCTGAGAACCTTTGTCTTGTGAATGGAAATATACGTCTTGGCTTTGTTTAAGGAGGTTTCAGTAGGGGAGGTCAAAATGAGGTAATTTCAATTCTGACTATGTCATCAACAGCCAATCAGAAGAAGACACACCTATGTTGCTTGGGATTTTGCTCCTTCATCTTGATAATTGTTATAAAAGATCCTGTTAGCCCTCACACAAGGCCTTTGGTCATTGGGAGAGGTCATTGACCTAGTTTATTGGTTATCGCTGGCTTAGTTAATAAAGTGAGTATGCTCAGAACTTTGGCTTTCAGAATTTCTATCTTGACATGAACCTCTGCATTTGAAAGGTAGGGACATGATCTCAGATGCAAAGTTTTCTAGTTATTAGAGTGGAAACAATGTATCACAAAAGTGAGAAATTCATCAATATATATCCAACTGAGTCTTTGAGTCAAGCAGCATCTTTTGAAATAATTGTGAGAATGTACAATAGAAACTGAATTAATCCATCTTTATTACATTTAGTGACTGAAATATATCAGAAAAATTGACCAATAGTTCAAACAGATTATTAGTAAAAAGTTATCTGAGATTTTTATGGAGGCATGTTGGCACAGGTAAACTATGATTTCATACAGCCCTAGAAAAAATAATATTTTTTTAAATTTGGAAAGGTCAGACTGTTGTACTGGGGGCTCTGCCCACCCAAAAACTGTTGGATTCATGATGCGTTGTGGTGGAAACATCTCAAAGAATTCAGAGTCAGACCACCTCTAATCCAAGCATAGGTATTTATTAAGATTGATACCTCTCATGAAGCAGGTTAAGTTCCAAGAGGAACCAGCAACTTTAGAGAAAACAAGATGGATTTTTACAGGATAAAGATGCAATTACATAGCAGAAATTTACATAGAATATAGTATTATGATTAGTATTAAAAAGGCAGGAGGATTTTGTCCAGAGATTAGGAAATGGAGAAGGGGTCCCATCTATGGTAAACATTCTGGTCACGCTGCCCTCTAATTGGCTAGCTATTGTGGTCTTGTCTGGTCAAGATAGAGAGTTAAGTATTGTGGTCCTGTCTTGGGTTAGATGGATAATGTGATTGATGGGTCTGGGGGCAGTGACTAGTTAGAGACAATAACTGGGTTCCTATCACATGGACATACCTGCTGTTTCTGTGGGAACTAAGAATTCAGGGACACACCTGTTGTTCCAGTGAGCAGTGAGACATATATGAAGAAGTTAGGACATTGGCAGGGGGGCTAGGTAGGTAGAGTGGGCCTGTAATGGAGTTAGAATATTATGGCTGGGGTCAGCTTTATTAGGATTCCATCAAGGCCAGGCCGTCCTTGTTGAATTGGATGTATGTGATCTTCCACTCTATAGTGTTCTGTCCAAAGGAGGCTGCACATTAACGCAGTTATTCCTTAGTAACTTGTCTCTCTAGTGATCCAACTTTGTGCCCTTCTCCCAGGCTTTTCTCTGGTTTTAAATATGATTTCTCCATTCTAGTTATTATTCATTCATTTCTCCTACTAGGTTTGGTCTTCTCTCAGTATATTACTCCAGTCAACTTAGTTCCTCATCAGTTTCCATTTTCATATATGTCTTTCAAAGTCATTTTCCATGTCCTTCCCCTGTCCCCCCAACCTTGCTCTTCCTGACTTCCTGTTGATTTCTTTAGCTAGTTGATAAAGATGTAATCAAAGTCTACCTGAAGAGAAGCTTTTTTGCTTCCAAAAGTGTCTTCATCCGGGTTCCAACAGAAAAAGTCATGGCTGTCAATGAAAAAAAAGATAATACCAGCAAAGGACTTTACTGTGTATCCTCTTTAACTCTTTTGGTCACTATCCATATTCTCAAAGTAGTTTTCAATCTTGCAAGTGGCTAATAAGAAGGGAGCACTGAAGCTCAGATGAATGTCTCGAGTGATTTCTATGCCATTGCTAAGGGCCACATGAAGAACTCCCACTTATCAGACACAGGACCTAACCAAGTACGGAGGAAAGTTGAATTTAGAATTCAAAATTATATAAGAGATCTGAAAATATTTGAAAAAGTTAAAAATTCTATACTTATACAAGCTACAATTGAAAGGGACCTTCGAAATCACTCAGACCAACTGCATTATCTTAGTCATCACAGTTAGTAAATGTCAGAAAAGAAATTTGAATCCAGGTTTTCTGACTACAAAACCAATTGTCTTAGTACTAGACCACAATGATTCTACTTATTCATTCTTTCAATAAGATTTGTTAAGTATATTCTGTTGAGTACTGAGAGAGTTGCAACCATAGATAAGACATAGTCCCTGACCTCAAGGATCTTGCAATCTGTTAGGTGATACAGAACACAAATAAAAACAAATTTAAAATAAAATTGTGTAGTCATTGAGTGAGAGAGGTACAAAGAGACCAAATAAAAGAGGACAAATGAAATAATATCTGTAAAGCACTCGGCACAGTGCCTGGCACATTGTAAATATTTGTTCTTTTGTTGATCAGTCATGTCTGACTCTTCATGACTCCATTTGGGGTTTTCTTGGTTGAGTGGTTTGCTGTTTCCTTCTCCAGCTCATTTTATAGATGAGGAAACTGAAGCAAACAAGGTTGTATGACCCAGTCATACAGCTACCAAGTGTCTGAGGCCAGATTTAAATTCTAGGGCCAGAGCTCTATCCACAGGGCCACCTAACTTCCCCTAGTAAGCATTTAATAAATGCTTATTTTCTTCCTTCCTATAAACAAGGTGTTATAAGAATTCATGGGAAGTCAGTTCCTATGAAGGCTGTATTCCAATTATAGTAAGTAGTTAGGGAAGACTTCACACAGGTCATGACATTTAAGTTGGATTTTGAAGGACAGATATGGTATATGAGGAAAAGATCAAAGGGAATTCCTAGGAAAATGAATAAGGTAGCCCCGAAGCAGGAAAGAACAGGACTAATGTAAGTTGCTATTATTGCTGTACTAATTCAGTTATCCAACATCATTAGTGAAATCCAGATATCATAACTTAGGCCTTTAATAATAATGATAGTTTGCGTCTATATCACACTTTAAGATTTTCAAAATACTTAATATCTCATTTAAGCCTTACAACAACTCTTTGAAGTATTATCCTGATTGTTACAGATGAGGAAACTAAATTAATGAGAATTCAGGCAACTTGCCCAGGATTAAAGGGCTAGCAAGTATCTGAGGATGGATTTGAATTCCACTCTCCATGACTCCAGGTCTAATGCACCATTTTCACTGAGCACTTAGCTGCCGTTTGAATGTCAAAACTTGTTTTTAATTAAAATTTTAATCATACTCAATATACATCTTTCTACAGTTCTCTACCTTTTTAGCTGTGTATTGTGGTAGAGACATCCTAATGTGAAAGATGAAGCCCAAGTTCTGCTCCTGGCATTCTCACAATTAGTTGTGTGGCAAGTCACTTTGTCTTTCTGAGACTCAATAATCACCCTACAGACCTAAAATTCTTTGGAAAAACTTTTTTTTTCCTTAATCCTTCAAGTTAACTGATGAACAAAAATTATTCTACTGGGGCACCTTCAGGATCTGTTAATCGTTAATGGGTTGTTTTTGGTCTGTATGGGGAATTCAAGGACTGGTTTGCTTTCTGTGTTCCTGTGTCTGGTTTTTTTTTTGGTTTTTTTTTTGTAATTTAGTTCTGTCTCTCGCTTTATCAAGAGGCTGTCAACTCTTATTGCTTGCTGCTGTCAGGGTGCTTCTCATACCCAGGTGCACACCTTGCATGCACCAGTTTAAGAAACTAAAACAAAACAAAGCAAAAAAAAAAACTTGCTCATTTTAGAATAGTGGGTAAAATAAAGAATTAGAGCCCTAGGGTCTTGTCAATGAGGAATACAAATGAGTTTTAGAATAAGAACTTCCTGATATCTATTTCCTTGTCATTTTCCCTTTTAGATCTTAGTTCTATATAGTTGCTGGATAAGTGACCTCTAAATAAACATTTTATATCATATTTTATAACTATTAATAACTGGAAAAACACCACCCCTATTCTCATGTTTCAGTTAAATAATTATTAATAAAAGAGCTCTATTGTTTAATTCAATTAAAGTGTTTTGATGAACTTCATTGTAATTTAACCTAATGCTAATAGAAGTGATTTTTAAGCATAATTAAATTGTTGTTGAACTTAATATAAAGTATTGGTTTTATTCATTTATTTATATTAAGCATTATTAAGCTTCTCTTCAAGGGAGAGGAGGGAACAAATATTTATTAAGTTCCTACTATGTGCCATACACTGTTCTAAGTACCTCACAAATATTTCATATGATGTTCAAAACAACCCTCACTTTATAGTTGGGGAAATTTAGCTAGGTAGTGGTTAAATAACCAGGGTCACACAGCCCACAAGTATCTGCGGCTGAATTTCAATTCATCTTCCTGACTCCAGGCCAAGTGCTTTGTCCACTGTGGTGTTAGAAAGAGGACAACTATATTTTCCCTTACTTGACATGTCATGTCATTTTAGAATATGTGACTATGCAGTTACATATAATCCTTCCTTTACCCCCAAGGTATTGTGCAATAGCAATCATATCATTTTGGAATAAAATTGTCGTTATATATAACCCTTATCTTTTGTCTTCCTTTACCCACAGTATAAGGCAAGGGCCATCAGAAGACAAAGTTCACCCTATGTTAAACATCTGAAGCCAGCTGTGTCTGAGACCAACAGATTCAGAAGACTCTGCCTGTTATTCTAGACTACAACAAGCTGTCCCAAGGTCAGTGGATGACCAGTAGTAAATACATTTTGACTGTGTTTTTCAAATATTCCATAAGTACCCGTGAAAAATGAGTTGTATTCAGAAGAGCACACGCTCCATAGAGGCTTCCTTTCTCTACATGTCAACTGGTGCTTCTCCTTTGCCTTGTCTTCTATCTATGAATTAAACAAAGCCTATTATTGACTTGTACCCAAAATTTTAAATACTTATAAATACTTAGTTTTCTTGCTGTGAAAATTTGAACTACTCAGTCATTTACTCATAGACCAGCTGATTTACAACTTAACAGATTTCCGCAAATATGCCCAAACACCCACAAGTTTATCAGGGTACCTATAAAAGAGATGGGATTATAGCATTAACCTGGTAGGTCTTTCTTGATGGCATATTCACTGGTTGGCTCCACTAAATTCCTTTTCCAATAATTCATCATGTAAACAAGGTGACCTCTGAGCTCTCTAAGGCTGTTATCAGAGAAGTGAGTCCTACTAAGCTGGAAAATCAGTCTAGTGATGAACCATATGTCTGCTGAATGGATGGCCAACCTAGATAAGTTATCACCAGTATACTAATCACTAGGAAATGACAGCATTTTTGAGAACAGAAACTTTCGAAGGATGTCTATTAAGGGTTGATGTGAGTAAGGGAGGGGCCTCATATCCTTTTTTTTAGAAGGAGTATTCACACTAATGAAATCATGGATCTTTTGACATGTTTATTATCTGGGCATTGTACTGTGGGAACCTGGCTGCTAAGACTTGAGGGCAGCCTATAAAGTTCCACTGTGGCTGCTAAAAAGATATTTTCCCCAGCAACATTTTTGAAAATCCTTCACTTCACTCTGCCTCTGTCAAAACAGCCTTGGGCTACATCTGTACAGTACCAGATATAAGTCAATTATCCAGATGCTGCAACACCTCACCTAGCTCTAACACTAAAGCTCAGCAGCCTCAGTGATTGAGAGCCCCACTCTCAATGAGGAAGGCAGCAAAACAAAGGATTCTGAGCAGCCCAAATGGCTATCATTAAACTATGCAATCTAGCTCACATACTGTGTCCATAGGGGAGCCCTTCAGGCTCTCACTCAGAGACCATGTGCTCTTATAAACACAGAGTTCTAGCAACCTTAGTGACCTGCTTTTCCAGCCCAAAGTACATTAGACACAGAAAATTAGAAAAGGGAAGGGAGAGGTTTCTAGAGGAAAGCAAATCAATAGCATTGAGAAGCAATAACTAGACAGTGTGGGAAGAAGTATGAAAAAATATTTTATAATGCAACATTGGAATTCAGTATAGCAAATACATCAGTAGAATGAAAGCATTTTGAAGGCAGGGGAGATGTTTTTGTCTCCCCAGTACTGGTCCACTACCCTGTACATTGTTGCTACCTGAAAAATGCTGGTTGATCTAAATTACCTATATGTGCAGGGCAATGGGCTATCCACTTGGGATTCTAAGAGAGAAAATGACACAGTGTATCCCTTACCTCAGGGTCTTTACAACCTTATGTAAGACAAAGACATGTACACGAACAAATATAACACACTCCACCTCAGAATTATCTCTTTCTATTTAGATCTCCACTATCTTTTCCATCTTCTTGAAGTCAAGGTTTGAAACCTTTGAACCATCCTTGTTTCTTCCCTTTCCCTTTCCTCCTGCAGCTGACCAATTACCTAGTTTTTCCAGTTTTATTACTATAGCATTTCTAGCATCTTCCTTCTTCTTTATACCCACACTGCTACCACCCTAGTTCACAAAATTTTCACTTCTTATCAGGACTAGTTTAATAATCTTCTTCTTGGAAGAGTCATTACAGATTCTTTCATCTGTAACCTATTCCCCACACAGCTGCCAAAATCATCTGGGTAAGGTGCATCTATCAGCATGTAACTCTTCTGCTCAAAAGCTTTCAGGGGTTCCCTATTGCCTAAAGGATAACATATAGAATTCTGAGTCTGGTATTAAAAGTCTTCCACGGTCTTGTTCCATCTTGCTCTTCCAATCTTCCTTCACATTAACTTCCCTTAATGCACTTTGAGTTCCAGTCAAACTATACTACCATCTATTTCTGAGTTCCACATTCCATTTAGAATATTTATGCACTTGGGGTGTGGGGGATTTTTAGGGATGATGACCTTTTCCTGTATGAGGGCTTATTGAGCCCTTTTCAAGGCTCCACATCCATCTTTGGTGTCCAACTCTCATCCAGCTCTCACCTGTGACTCCAAGAACCTGGAGCATAAGTAGCAACCACACCTTGGAAAAATTCTCTTGGTAGACAGTCTATAAACCAGGGTGAGGATAACAGACAGGCCTCAAACTTGTCAGTGAGTCAAGGGGATGTTAACCCTAATCATGAGAAGACTTCTCACAGTGGTATGGGCAGATAAAAATGATTTATTACAATGGCTTTGAAGGTGGCTGAAGCATGTGCTATGGAGCACTTTGGAGTTTGGTCGGAAATCAAAGGTTCCAACGTCATCCACTGCATTACAGGACATCTCCAGTCATTCTGACTTTTGTCTTGCCACTGGACTTCAATGATTCTGGAAGAAAGAGTGAGGCTGAAGACTTGTGCAAATCTGCCTCTCTAAAATCCAATTCAGGCATAAGTCAAGAGCTGTCATTGGTCCTCTTTGAAAACAAAGGAAAAACAACAATAGCAACCGGTGCCTTTGTATATGCCATACTCGAAGCCTGAAATCCACAAAATAAGTCAACATTAATGCGAATAACAAATCCCCCTGAAGTGATCACATTATTCAAATTTGCACTGAATATTTCCGTTGGGTTGGAATCAATGACTATGTGTTACATAATTATAGCTTCAAATGGTGCAAGTGGGAATACATGGACCACTTCAGGGGATTCATTATCTGTACAAGTTGGGTCCCAGCTTTACCTTACTTTCTTCGGAGATGCTGGCTCAGAATCCTCATTTTCCTTATGATTTAGTCCATTTGATACCTTTTCTTTGGGACCTTCCCTATTCCTCCAGGCATTAGAGGTTTTTTTCTCCTCAAATAGCTACCAACTGTGTGATCTCCGACAAGTTACTTAACTTCTCTAGATTATAATTTCCTCATTTGTAAATTTAGTGATTTGAATTAGATGGTTTTAAAAGTCTTTTCTAGCTCCAAGTCTAGAATTCTATGATTCTTTCTCATTGTTGTTTGTCTATGTACATGCTTAAATCAAAAACAAGCTACTTGAGGGCAGGGGCTATTTTTATCCCTGGTGCTTGGTAAAGTGCCTTTATATACTTCAGTAACGTGATGGATACATAATGTCATTTTTCAGTATGGTTGATCATAACTTTCTTTTCTTACACAATTATGTCTTCCCAAATCTTCCATAGGGTTGCCACCCAACATAGTAGAGGCCTTTCTCTAAATCTTTTAACATTGTTCAAGTAACACTACAGTATTTGGCTATCTATCTATTATTCCTTGCTCTTCGTATTTGATCTGCACACCTTCTTTTACAATCATATATTTCTAGGGATATCCACATACATGATGAGGTTGACACATGCATTGCTGGAGCTGGTTCAGCCTTTGGAAGGTTCTTAAAAAATGTGTGGGAGAGAAGAAGTATTAGGTTTCCTATCATACTGAAGGTCTACAGAGTTGTGGTGACCTCATTGTTGTATGCTTGTGACACCTGGACAGTCTACTAGTGCCATGCCAGAAAATTGAACTGCTTCCATATGAATTGTCTTAGGAAGATTCTAAAGATAACTTGGCAAGATAAGGTACTAGGCAACACTGAGATGGACCTTTCTTGTAATGAACTGCCAAGCATTCAAACTCTACTGAAGAGAGTGCAACTCTGATGGGTGGCTACTTGGCCATAATGCCAAGGGCATATTGACTTAAAATTATTAATTTTTAAAATAAAATTATTTATTTTTAATTTTCAACATTCACTTCCATAAGATTTTGAATTCCAAATTTTCTCCCCCATATTCCTCCCCCCCACATTAAGATAGCATGTAATTTGATGTAGGCTCTACATATACATTGATATTAAACCTATTTTCACATTAGTCATATTGTAAAGAAGAATGAGAACCAATGGGAGAAACCACAAAATAGAATAAGTAAACAAAAAAAAAAGAGAGCAGATAATATGCTTCAATCTGCATTCAGACTTTATAGTTGTTTTTCTGGATGTGGACAGCATTTTCCATCATAAGTCTTTTGGAGTTGTCTTAGATTCTTGCATTGCTAAGAAGAGATAAATCTATCAAAGTCGCTCATTGCACATTGTGGCTGTTACTGTGGACAGTGTTCTCCTGTTCTAGTCACTTCACTCAGCATCAGTCATATATGTCTTTCCAGGTTTCTCTGAAGTCCGCCTGCTTGTCATTTCTTAGAGCACGATAATATTCCATTACATTCACATACCACAACTTGTTCAGTCATTCCCCAATTGATGGACATACCCTCAATTTCCAGTTCTTTGCCACCACAAAAAGAGCTGCCACAAATATTTTTGTATATGTGTGTCCTTTTCCCATGATCTCTTTGCAATACAGACCTAGAAGTGGTATTACTGGGTCAAAGGGTATGCACATTTTTATAGCCCTTTGGGCATCATTCCAAATTGCTCTCCAGAATGGTTGGATCTGTTCACAACTCCATTAACAATGCATTAGTGTTCTAATTTTCCCACATCTTCTCCAGTATTTATCCTTTTCCTGTTTTGTTATGTTAGCCAATATGATAGGTGTTGTATGGTTCCTCAGAGTTGTTTTGATTTCCATTTCTTTGATCAATTGTGAAATAGAGCATTTTTTTCATATGACTATAGATAACTTTAAATCCTTCTTCTGAAAACTGCCTATTCATATCCTTTGACAATTTATCAGTTGGGGAATGACTTGTATTCTTATGAATTTGACTCAGTTCTCTCTATATTTTAGAAATGAGGCCTTTATAGTCTCAGCCTTTATATCTGAATCATGTATCCATTTTGACTTTATTTGGGTATATGGTGTAAGATGTTGGTTTATATCTGGTTTTAGCCATACTACTTTCAGTTTTCTCAGCACTTTTTGTTAAATAGTGAATTCTTATCCCAGAAGCTGGAGTCTTTGGGTTTATCAAACAGTAGATTACTATAGTCATTGACTATTATGTCTTGTGTACCTAATCTATTCCACTGATTTACCACTCTATTTCTTAACAATCTAAAATTATTTTAAAGAGAAATTATATAAGGTAAGTGCTCATATGGAGGTCAGAAGAAGTGGTACAAGGACACACTCAAAGTCTCTTCAGTATCAAATGTGAGACATGAAAGATGCTGGCACAGGACCACCCAGCATTGCATGCCCACATCAAAGAAGGTGCTGTGTTCTATGGGCAAAGCAGAATTCCAGTCACACAAAGGAAAGATGAAATGTACAAATCTAGAGATATCTTCATCACAAATGGTCATTTGGACTATTTGTTCCCAACCTATAGTAGAGCCTTCTGAGCTCATGTTGGACTGATCAGTCAGGTGAACACACTATACTTTGGCCCTAACATCATGACATTGATGGTCTTCTACAAGTATGGAAGGACAAACAACATTTCCTCTATGGGTTCAGTGAACTTGTTTAATACATACATACTTATATACATACATACACATATACATACATATACACGCATATTTGTGTATATGATTGTATAGGAATACACACAATACATATATGCACATTATGTTTATGCACATATTCACAGACATATATAAACTACATTTCAGTATAACTACTTTCTTTTACTATTTTATATATTTTACTTCATGAATTAAATAATGTTATTCTAAGAGGAGTTTTACCAGATTGAATGAGTTTACACACACACACACACACACACACACACACACACACACACACACTCATACACACACATACACATTAAGAACTCCTGTATGTGTCATCCTCAAGGCATTACAGGACTGAATGTTGTAAACTGAAAGTAAATAAACAAATATTCAAAGTTAAAAAAAAGAGAATTACTGTAGATGAAATCTTTTTTTTATTAGTAATAAGTTTATTTTATTAAATTTTTTTGAATTACATATTTTCTCCCCGTCTTTCCCCCGCCCACCACTCCAAGACAGCCATCCCAGTGTTTCCCCCCTGCCCCAGTCTATTCTCTCCTATGTCACTTTTTGGTAGGGCAGGATG
>CM053580.1:500258840-500294323 GCA_028627135.1 Pseudochirops cupreus | reverse complement strand
TTCCATTTAAACTCTGTTCTTTCTAGATCTTTCTCTGAATGCAGACATTTCCTTCCATCCTGAGTCTTTTAGAGTTGTCTTATAACCTTGCATTGCTGAGAAGAGTCCAGTTTATCAAAGTTGGTAGTCACATTGTATGTATACTTTTAAACATGTCATCCCCTGTGCCCAAAATTCTCTGGTTTTAAGAATACCTCAGTCCCTAAAAGCATGATGTTAAATGACCCTTTAAGAGACCTCTCCTCATTCATCCAGTCATTACATTTCCCCAGTCATAATTATCTTTTGTGCTACTTAAATTCTTTTCCTTCTCTCCCCTCCCCTCCCCTCTCCAGTCCCCTCCCCTTCCCTCCTTTCTCCTCCCTTCCCTTTCCTTCCCTTCCCTTCTCTTTTCTTTTCATGAATATGCTTTATGTAAAGAACATTGTAAGCTCTTTGAAGGCTGGAACTGATCTGCTTTTATCTTTGTATACCTAGCAATTAGTGCATGACCTGGCCCATAAGAGGCATTTAAAAATGCTGAACGATTGATCATTATTTGACTCTTCTCTTTCCATATTTTGCATTTGTTCTTCATCCATAAGACTTAATATTTCACTTGCCTTGTACACTGAACCTCTCTGCTGTAACCCCCCCTCACCTTTGTTCTCTTTCAGACTTGTTATCCCAGCGTGGTAAATCTCTTCACTAATACTGGTCAACGGCAACTGTAATATTGAGATAACTAGAGAATTGAAAAGTTAAGAAATTTGTCCTTTATCACACTGCTAATGTGCCTTGGAGGAAGGACTTCAACACAATTGAGTTCCTGACTTGAAGGACTATCATTTATCTGCTACACCATGCTCCCCATCCTCTTATGTGCTTATCAGGTAAGATTTCAAATTATAGTTATTTGTGATTGTATTATAAACCTCATTTGATTATGAGGTTTATGAGGGTAAGGACTATGTTTTATTCTATCATTATATTATATATTCAGTTCCTACTTAGCACAGTATTTTACATAACATAAAGGTTTGAGAAATGGTTATTTGAATAGGTAGGTGGAACCCAGAACTTCATCCCCATTTTGCAAATAGAAATCTGGATATTGGTTCATATATGATTCATCTTGCCCCACTTTAAATTGGATGACAGATCAGCCATTTTAAACAATTAGAATCCAACCCTTTTGACTTGGATATATTTCCTAGGAATAATTGATCTTAATTTTCCTTTTCCTATTCAAGATGTTTGAGGCTCAACCTGTCTTCACTGCATTTGAGAAAGGAGGTTGACTAGCTGGTGAATATCTAGTGGAGAATTCTCCTAAGATTATGAATAAAATGGAAACCATGCAATGAGGTGAACAATCAGAGATGGTGAAGAGAAGTTTCATGTGAAAAAACAAACAAATTATGAAAGACATGATACATATCTTAAATTACTGAAAGGCTGTTATATTGTAGAGACATTAGACTTGTACCCAGAATGTAGAAGTAGGAGCAAGGGATGGAAATTACAGGGAGGCAGGTTTTAGTTAGGAAACATTTCCTAGTCATTAGAGCCATCTCAAAGTGGAGTGTGTTATCCCTGAGATGTGTGTGTGTGTGTGTGTGTGTGTGTGTGTGTGTGTGTGTGTGTGTGTGTGTGTGTATGTGTGTAGTGGGAGATGTTTCTCACTGGAAATTTCCAAGCAAAGGTTGGATGGAGAGTGTTGTGGAATAAATTTTCTTAGGAATTATTAGTTGGATTAAATGACCAATGAAGTTCCTTACAACTCTGAGATTCTGTGAAAGAGTATAGAGTTTCTTTGCTTCCCTATCCCTCATTTTCTCATCAATGTTCCCTCCTATTTAAAATAAAGAATCACCCAGGTGTTTCTAGCAGCTGCCTGTCTCATTCTTTGCCCCCCAATCCCCTGTGGATTAGGTATGGCTAAAGAATAATTGCCAGGGAGCTTATTTATAGCCATGAGTAACAATTAATAAATTATGGTTTCATTTAGGGTCTAGTTTGAAAACTAATTATTTACAAGAGAAAGGGTTCTCCTGTGATTAAGATTATAAATCAAAGTGTTTTCATTTCTCTAAATATAATTTAAATTCTCAAATCTTGCATTTCTTTGTACAGGGAAAGGGTTATCAGGTATGTTCATATCCTAATCCTAATCACACTCTCATCAAGGTAGAGGACTTTCATTGGAAGAAACCAATAGCTAGCCTTGATAATGAATATGCAAGCAAAAATGAACTATAAATTTGTTCCTTGTTCCTTGAGTGTAACTAACTCATATGTCATTTGGGCCCCAGACCTTGATACAATGGGCCAAACTCACACCGGGTTCTATTATCACTAATGATCTGTAATCATTTTGCTTCTCATCTATGATTTTACGTGAGAACATCTCAATTTGATTTTTTTCTCTCTCTCAAGAACCTTTAATTCCCATGCAAGCTTCAGATTTATAAGATACCTAAAATAAAATCAGTGTTATTTATTTAAAAAGTTGAAACTCTCCTGTGCTCAAGAGACTTTAGTACTGCTCTTTTTATCTTCCCTACAGGGATGCCTCTCACTGAATCCACAAAATTGGTGACCTGTCCTGGGGAAGCCTAATCACCTTAAAAATGGCCAGGCTTGATACCCTAGAGCTTAGACTTGGATCATTTCTATGGTCTTCCTAAAGGTAGGAGGTAAAAAATAACGTACAATGTAAATCAGCTTTTAGACAAGTATTTATTTCCTTTGTACAAAAGTAACACTTACCACAGAAGACTATCACTGGTGCTTGTAGATGGTAAAACTTTCTTTTATACTGTCCCTTGAGTGTGAGACTTTAGAATATGAAGTGGTTTGCAGGATTGCTGAATAAACGTTTTACATTTCATCTTGCTTTGAACTGTCCCCATTAAAGAAGATATCTATCTTCTGTCAATCCAGTCCTGGGATTGAGTTTATCCTCTACCCAGCTGTCAAATTTTCCAAAAGCAGGAACTCCCTCTGCCACCAGATAACTCTGTCAGACCCAGGATTTCTAAAACTCCTGAATTCATAAGGTTGCTGCTAGAGCTCAAAATTAATCTCAAGATCATTGTCTTGTTACCTATACTCGGGAAAGAAATAAAGTAGAAACATTAGGCAGGGATTCAAAGCTTAGGCTCAGGGTCATCTAATCCCACCTATGTACCTCAGCTGTTATGTGCTCCAACTTCAGCATTTCTGTTAGGGTGGAGGAAAGAGCAGCTGTCCTCTCTTCCTCATCCTTTCAGGAATAGACTAGACTATCCCTGGTGCAGTTTGATGGTAGGAAGAGAACAGAGCATCTGAGGGCTAGAAAAAGAAGAGAATAACTGATGGTTAGTAAGAAATTTCCTTTTGAACCATATTGAACCAGAGGCTCTTCATGTTCAGTGGTCAATAAGGAGATTCCTTCATCATTCCCAAAGAACCCATGTCCTTTACTTCTGGATAGGGCAAGCAAGGCACTTCTGCAAAAGTTTCATGGCCCCTGTTATTTTTATCTTGACAAAAAGGTTAGAACACACTTACGAATGCCCCCCTTAACAGTCAGAAAATTTATCTTCTAAGTGTTCTGGGGGACATTTAAATAGCCCTCATCTCTGGTGGCTTTTTCATTCCCTCTGGACATGTATAGTGTACATTTTTCACAAAACCAATGAAATAATATCTTCAGGTTGTTTCCCATTGCATATGACTCTCTGCTATGGTAATATTTCTCCTTTGGGCTCACGCAGAACCCTAAAGTATAATCGATAAGACTATATCAAACTTCTCATTAATGTTGACATCACTGATTCCTCTTCTACCTACTTTCATTGAAGCTTTCTTTTCTCTCATCAAGTCTCCATGGACATGCAAGTCTCTCTCTGGCTTCCCATGTATGCTGCTGTCTCTGTGTCTCAAAGTGCCTTTCTTAGTGTATGTATCTATGGCTATCTTGACTATCTCTTGAGTGACTGTTTATCCATGTTTGCCTTCTGGGTCTATGTGGTTGGTGAGTACCAGTATCTTTTTAAAGGCTAAGCATAAGGACAATACCAAATGTGTGAGCCCAATTATTGATATGGTAGCAATTTGATGATCCTCCCTGCTGCTATATGAATAAAACAAGAAAAGATATAAATTGTCTTTGGTCATAGAACTTGTACCTTTTCTAAAAGACAAGGGAGCATAATACATATAGTGGCAAAGGTAATTTCTTATCAATGGAAAAGGGCTAGCATTCTTCAGAAGTTAGTCAACAATTATTTGTAAAACACTATGAAACAGACAATGTTCTTAGTGCTTGGTCTCCAATTGTGAGCATGAAGAAAGATAGTCTCTGCCCTCAAGCAGCTAATTCTAAGGGGGGGGGGGGAGAAAATACATAATACATACTCAAAAGCAGGGAGGAGATATGCTTAGTCTGGAGAGTGAGGGGTAGTTTGTCTTGTGCCTTCCAAAATGGAAGTTCTGGGAAGAATTCACCATTGGGAGAATGAACCTTTAAGGGAACAGGGAAGAGCTAGCTAAGTCATAGAGGTGAAGACTAGAAGAAAAGGTATTGCTGGTCTGAGTCTTTCCCCCAAATGGAGGATCTTAAAAAAAAAAAACAAACCCAACAATGACTTACTAACAGAAGAAGAGGCCTGCAGGAGAGAAGTCAGGAGGTAGCGGAGATATGGTAGTTCCCAGAAGTATGGCTCCTTGACTATCTACTTTGTGGATGAAGTGGTCAGTACATGATGACAAACTAAGATCTGAGCTCTTTAATAATAACTGATATTTTTATGAAGTTTGTATATCAGTCCACAAACATCATCTTTCTTAAACTTTATAACAGTGCAATAAGGTAGGTGCTAAAGATATTATCGCTTTGGAGGGGGAGAAGAAAAAAAGGATTTAGAAATATTAAATGACTTGCCCTTGTTCACCCCACCAGTAAGTTTTAAAAGGATTTCAAGTATAACTTTTCTGACTCCAAGTTTAATTTTAATCCTTATACTATGCTTGCTACTCTGGGGCCATTAATTGATGGACAGGGCCATACTATTCTATTTAATACGCTAAAGCTCAGTGGTTGAACAACTTTGAAAAACAATATTTCAAATCTGGACAGTGGTTCCCTTGCTTAAGTATTTCAGGACCACAGACAGAGCTTAGTTGTCACTCTCTTTTCTTATAATTTCGTACCAGTCTCTAGTCTAAAAACAATTTTGTATGGAAATCCTGTCACTATAAATATAACAGCCAATTATATAATCAGAACAAAGAATATACAAAAAAATAAATAATGTGGAAAATTATTAGATTTTTAAATTATCTAGTTTAAAAAACCTTTTGAATTAGTCAATTGTCATCTGTAAAATGAGCTGAAGAAGGAAATGGCAAACCACTTCAGTATTTTTGCCAAGAAAACCCTAAATGGGGTCAAGAAGAGTTGGACACAACTGAAAATGACTGAACAATAACTCCTTTAAGTGAATTCACAGAAAAGTCCCAATGTTAATGAAGTGGGGGATGGGGGTGGGAGAAAGTCATTGTGTCCCTATGAGCTCTATTTAGACAATAAGTGAAAGCAATTATTGGATAAAATATTCAAGCATCCATATACTAAATAAGCTATCAGTATTCATTTTTCTTGGTTTTCCTGCTATTTACTTTATCAGTTTCAATCCAATTCACATAAGAGTCCAATTTCTGAGCAGGTTAACAGATAAATTACTATAAAGAAATAGAAACCTAATAAAAATTTTATTGGTTCTCTGTAGTCTGTAAATCCACGTGACTCATCTCGTATTGGCCTAGGTGTCTCAGTAAAAGTTTAGTCTGGGCTTATTTGGGGTCAGAATAAATTTCTACCTTGGTAAATCAATATTAATAACAGGTTACTTTTATGTAATGTTTTAAGATGTAAAAATAAAAGAAATGTTTTATATGCATAATTTCATTTGATCTATACAATACTACAAAGTAGTTTACAAGCTCCTTGAGGGTAGGAATTGTTTTTCATTTGGTTTTGTAACTCTATCATCTAGTTCAGTGCCTTACACTGGAAATTAAATGAATATTTTTAGTTGAACTGAATTGGAGTAAATAATGTCCATTTCTATTCTATAAGTGAAAAAACTGAGAGTGAAGAGGAAGATAAGGTTAGCTCATATCTTTATACCACTTAGTCCTGTAAAGAGATTTTCTTATCAAGCTTTCAGTTTCTATGCAAGTCTGCAGGACAATAGGATATCAGGTACCGAACAGGTATTATTTAACCTGAAAAAGGGCATACAGACAACTAATGTAATTCATTCAACAGTTAATAAAAATCTCATGTCATTTTATGTAGGGCATTAAGTAATCCTTCTCTCTGGTAAATTATACCTTCCCTCTGTACAGGTACAATACATACTGTTTCAAAAATACTAATGAATTAATAGGTCTAAGGTATTTCATCTTACATACAATTCTCTGCTATGCCAATCTTTATGATGATGATGATGATGATGATGATGATGATGCAGCCCAGGGGTCTTTCTCCACATACAAATGATACTGGACATGACTTTCTCCAACTTTCTTTCACTGAAGCTATGGATCCTTTTTCTTTCATTAAGTCTCTATATCTTCTTCCTTACCTTCACATGGCACCAGTCTTTAAGTTCCCATGGTTACTTTTAGGAAAAGCAGTATAGATTTAGGAGACCTGAGTTCAAATGCTAATTCTCATAGCTAATACTAGGTACTAACTATGTACTATCATACATTTGACCATGGACAAGTCATTTATCTCCCCTGAACCTATTTCATTGTCTGCAAAAATGAAGGCAGTAATATTCACACTATCTTCATCTAAAGATCAAATGACCTACCCAAGACCTCATAGTAGCAGAACTGGGATGGATAAAGTCTTCTGGTTCTGGAATCAGAGAACCTAATTTCAAAATCTTTTGATGACACTAATTATGTGATCTTCAGCAGGGCATGCAACCTCTCTGTCTTCAGTTCCTTCATTTGTACAATGAGGAAGTAGAGAGAGCTGCTGTCTGAGGTTCCTTTCAGTTTAGGGGTCACCTCAAATGTAGAACAAATCAATCAATAGAAACTTATCAACATCTATTATGTGCTGAACACTTTAGATGCAGAGACAAAAGAAAAACAAAACACCTTCTGTCCTCAGAGAGTTTACATTTTACCTGGGGAGGAAATATGTACATATGTAAGTGTGTGCAAGATGTCCCACAGATTTCATTGTGGAGGACAGTTTGGGGAAGACTATTTTTCATTTCCCTTTCTCCAGAGCAGTAGTTAACCTTCCTAATGCCGCAACCCTTTAATACAGTTCCTCATGTTGTGGTGATCCCCAACCACAAAATTATATTCGTTGCTACTTCATAACTGTAATTTTGCTACTGTTATGAATTGTAATGTAAATATCTGATATGCAGGATGTATTTTCATTGTTACAAATTGAACATAACCCACAGGTTGAGAACTGTTGCTCCAGAGGATTGGGAAGAATTGCTCGACCTTGCCCCTGACCAACTCTACCCTCCAGTGGCAGGTTCAGGGCATGATCTTACCTTGAAGTCTGGGACCTGGGGGGGGGGGTGTGGGGGGAGGGAAGAATACTCAAATACTACTACTGCTAAGAGATCTATCTGCTTGGAGGTTATATGATTAGTTTATGATGATCCCAAGTTCCTTTCTCTGGAAAACGCAAAAGGTAAATTTTGTCCTTATCTGAGGACAAAGGTTCAAAGTTCTATAATGTTTCCTGGTCATCTTACTATGACCCTATTCTCTGACCATGCACACTTCACCAAAACTGTGGATCATACTCATGGATCTCACAACTAAGAATTGATTTTCAACTTTTTCTTGCCAGAGTCCAAGCCACCACAGCATTTGTCCAGCTGTGTTCTCACCAAACCCCTGGGCAGTTACCCTTGCCATCCCTCCTCCTTATTAACCTTCTTCTTGATTTTCCAACACCATTTTATGTGTTCTATCCCTCAAATTGAATATAAATTCCTTGAAGACAGGTAATATCTTGTTTGCTTATAATTGTGTTTTCCCCCAGAGGCATTTAAAAACTGCTGTTGCAGTAGAAAATTCCACCCTCCAACTTCAGTCCTACAATTGTATTTGAACCGGGAATAAATTAGACTCTCAAGGTTTTTAATGATTTAACACTCCTCCCCCTCCCCCCACAGCAATACACAAATCAGTCAATTTAGGTTTTGATTGAATGAATATTACAGTTTAAATAAACTATTCAAATAAGTACAGTTTTGATAGAGAGATGCTGAGGTGAGGAATTCCTTGCTGCTAGGAGAATCTGAAAGCCTTTACATAGAAAGTAGTGCTTGAGCTGAGCTTTAAAGGAAGCTATGGATTCTAACAGGTGGAGTTGAGGAAGGAAGGAATTGTAATTATTAAATTGTTGTTCATCCTTTGTTTTCAAAGATGATTGATGACATCACAAAGTTGGGCTAAAATAGTGATGTCTTAACTTGCATGTAAATTGGATTTGTAAGGCAGGGTCTCACAAAAAATGTTAAGATGACTAGTGATGCCCTGGGATGCAATGAATGACCTTGACCAATCTGACCAAATTCTAAGCACTCCACAGTGTCTCTTTAAGTAAACTTCCTGGCCATTGGAACAAATTGTTCCAACCATTTTGCCAGGGGAAGTTTTCACATGCTTGGGGTAGATAACCCCTTAACTCACTAATAGGTTTGAGGACTGTTGGTTATACCTAACCTGGTTTAGCCCCTCTGCCAGTATGATTTACCTGGGTGTGGTCAATGCACATGCTATAGCTTTGTGGAGTCACACATGAGAGTTGGATGACATGTGGACACCAAGAATAAGCAACCCTGAAAAGGGCTTGGCAAACCTTCATAAAAGAGGTGCTAGTCCCGCCTCAACATCCCATATACCCTGTCATTAGGGATAGCCTGGGTTAAAGCATAAAGACAGGAGATGGGATGGGATGTATGAAGGACAGCAAGAAATTATTTGAGTGACTTGTAAAATGAAAGAGACTGTTGTGTCAAAGGAGGTAGTATTAGAAATAGCTAAGTGTCTCAGTAGATAGAGCGCTGGGTCTGGAGTCAGTAAAACCTGAATTCAAATGCAGCCTCAGACACTTATTGGTTCAATGACTCTTGGAAAGGTATTTAATTATTATATGCTTTAGTTTCATCAGCTGTAAACTGGGAATAATAATAGCACCTACCTCACAGGGTTGTTGTGAAGATCAAGTGGGATAATATTTGTAAAAATTGCTTAGGTTAGTTCCTGGTACATAGTAGGTATAATATTTGCCTTTGACCCTCATTTTATCTTAGTGCTATTTCCCTTTCACTACTTTATTACTATCATTCAGTCAAACAAATGTAAAGCACGTGTCTGTTCTACATGAAGCTTTGAACCAGCCTGCATGAGATAAAGAAGAAAGGAAAGTCATATGCATAATAAAGGTATGTCACATTTTATAAACTATCTCAGGAACCTCTGGCATCTGCTGGGTGACATAGGACTAACTTTTCCAAAAAGCTCATCTGAGAAGTACACTTAATGTTACATACATCAAGCTACTCAGTGTAATTGTGTGTGTGAGTGTGTGTGTGTGTGTGTATGTCTGTGTGTGTGTGTGTGTGTGTGTGTGTGTGTATGCCAAAGAAACATTAGAAAAAAGGTCAGGAAAAAAGAACTTGCTGAATTTTTTTTTCCTTTTCCTCACTGGAACAGTCAGCCTATTGTTTGTAGGACAATCAAATCCAGATTCCAAAGGTCCTTCCTTCATCTCTCTCATTTCTCTCTGTTTCCTGATCTGTGAAATGAACTGGAGAAGGAAATGGTGAACCATTCCAATATCTTTTCTAAGAAAACTCCAGTGGTGTCACAAAGAGTTGGATATGACTGAAAACAACCAAGCAGCAACAAAATTGTTAGTAAATTGTTCCTTCTACTGAGAATAAATGTGCTTCTTGATTTTTAATCCATTGTATCTAGTTCTTGGCCCATCTTGGCACCAAGTGAAGTAATCTCATCCTTGTTCTTCCTCACAGCCTTTCAAATACTAGAAGATGGCTATCACATTCTCTTTCCATTTCTTCTCTAGCCTAAACTTTCTCAGTTCCTTTGATCAGTCCTTTTATAGCAGGGTTTGAAGGACTTTGAACTTCCTGGTTGCCCTTTTCTGGACTTAATATATCAATCGCCAAATATTTATTAAGTACCTATTATATGCTAGTCACTGTACTAGGTATAGGAGTTGCAAATATCAAGAATGAATTAATCCTTACACTCAAGATGCTTTCATCCTCATGGGGAGAGAAACCAAGTACATATACATATAAGTATACATATATGTGTACATGTATATGTTTTTATATATGCATGAACATATACATAGATATGTATCAAATATGTATGTACACATAGATATATGTATTGACACATATGTATATATGTATATACAAGCAGACACACGCAATTTAAATATAAAATAGATCAATACAAAGTAGTTAAAGACAAGATAATTTGGGAGGAAGGGAACTAGCTCCTAAGGAGAATCAGAATAGATTTCCTGAAAACAAGTGGTGCTTGAGCCATGTAGTAAAGGAAGGGATTGACTCTCAGAAGTGGAATCAAGGAGAACAGTGATGGAATACTGGGTGTGAAAGAGAGAGTTCAGTTTGACTAGATCACAGAGAACCAGAGGGAGAGTATGGTCCAATAATCCTGGGAGGATTCAGGTTGGGACCAGATTGTGTGGGGCTTTAAAAGTCAAACAGTGGACTTTTCAGGGTTATTCTTAAAATCATCATCCAGAACTGAACAGAGCATTGTAGATGTGATCTGACCAGGATAAGGTAGAAAAGAATATTTATTTTCCTCATTCTGGATACAATGCCTATTGTAATGCATCCTTATGTGGCATTAGTTCATCACATGACATGTCATATTATTGACTCTTATAAACTTGTAGCCTTCTAAAAACCCCAGCCTCATCTCTTCCATACAATATTTGTACAGTTCATTTCAAATGCTCCTAATCAAGGACTTCACAGTCAGAGAAATGTTCCACTCCAGAATGTTTGTCAGTTGATAACATGGTTCTCTTAGGTAACATAGTTTTTGTCTGTTATCAAAATGATCACTGAAGATATCCAGAAAATAATCTAGGAGGTATTACATTATCCCTATACGTACCCTTGTTGTTTTCTTTCCCATCCCCCCCTCCCACTTTAGATTTAGATTCATTATCATGTGGTAAAATGGGCAATTAGGTGCCACAGTGGGTAGTGTTTGACTTGGTTTCAGGAAGACCTGAGTTTCAATCTTATTCCTAGAAACTCACTAGCTGTGTGACCCTGGACAAGTCACTAAATCCATGTCAGCCTTGGTTTCCTTATTTGTAAAATGAGGATAATAATAGCACTACTTCACAAGATTTTTATGAGGTCCAAATCAGGTAATATATGGAAAGCGCTTCATAATCCTACAAGCTGTTTATAAATGCTAGCTATAATCATCAGGTGTTCAAATTGGCAACATGCTACAATGGAAAGGTAGCTACATTTGGAGTCAGAAGACCCATTTTCCAAGTTCAGTGATTCCATTCTGTGACCCTGGGTCATGCTTCTAGTCCTCAAGTTCCTTATCTATTAAAGTGGTTGGATCAGATAGCCCCTGTGATCCATTTCATATTTAAGTCTATGAGCCAATATGTCCTCTGATCTCCTTTTTGTCTCTAAGATCTTATTATCTTTATGCTTTCTTTTCATCTTAATTTCTAATATTATTATTGGGAACTTCAGGTATGGAAACTTGTGTCCTCCACTGATGCATTTTTGGCAATTCCTCTCTAACATAAAGTCTTAGAGGGTAACCTGGGACACTGAGAGTTTTAAAGTACCTTTTCATGTTCATAATCCGGTATGTGTCAGAGAGCTTCAACTCAAGTAGTAACAATAATATTATTATCCTTTACATTGCACTTTTAAAGTTTGTGAAGTATTGTTGCATATATGATCTACTTTGATACTCACAACGTTATTATGAGCAAAGCATTATTTTTATCATTCCATCTAACAGATGAGAAAATTTCGAGACAGATTAAGTGACTTGCCCAGAGTTTGGGCAAGACTTGCCCAAGGAAGAGATTGGTGCTAGATTTAAAGAACCTTGTTATCTAATTAGAGATGGTAGTGAAAACTAGAGACATAATTACCGAGGGAAAACATAAAGGGAGAGGAAAGAAGGGACAGCAACAGAGCTTTGGGAATTAGCTCCCATACAGAGGGTGCTAAGACAAAGAACTAGGGAGGAAGATGGAGAATGAGACAGTATGAAGATGAATAGAAGGAGAACAGGAAGAGGAAAGAGTGAACAGAAAACAAGGAAAGAAAGTATCAAGAAGGGGATGGTCAACAATGTCAAAAGCTTCAGAAAGGTCAAGGAAGATTTGAGTTGAGTAAAGATTACTGGATTTTGTCAATTAAAAGGGCATTTTTGACTTTGCAGAGAATAGTTTCATATGAGATTTGGGGATATAAACTAGATGGTGTTATTTCTCCTCCCAAATTGTTAGTTCTCTGAGAAAAGGAGTTATGCTTTATTTATCTTTTATCCTCCTCAGGACCAAGCACAGCGCTTCACACATAATAAGTGCTCAATAAATATTTGCTGAATTCAATTGAATAAGGAGGTGATATACTGAGGCTTGCAGTGCCAAGCATACCCTATGAGTTATTTTCCACAATGCTGAGCCTTCTGCACTTTCATCTGCCCTTCTCCTTGCCTTTGAGAGCGAGAAATTAGAGTTAGATGAAATAGCAACCTGTGGAAAACAGGAAAATTGAACCTAGTCCACCAACCATAAGGATGGAAACAAACCTGGACTTGACAATATCCTGAACTAAGGACCCATAACTGCTCTCAGATTAATCCAGTGTCATCTAAACTGGGGTATCACAGTGGCTAGAGCACTGGGCATAGAGTAAGGAAGACTCAAATTCAAATCCAGGCTCATAACTTACTGCGTTAACCTAGAGAAGTCACTTAACCTCTATGTGCCTCAGTTTCCTCAACTGTAAAATGGGGATAATAATAGTACCCACCCTCCAGGGTTTTTGGGAGAATAAAATGAGTTAATATTTTTAAAGCACTTTGTAAATCTTGAATCACTATGTAAATACTAGCTGTTATGATTAGCTATTGTTATCTAAGCTATCTGTGTTAGCAGTCAGTTTTATCTTTGATCAGAATAAGGTCTAGCACACCCTTTAAAATTCCCCTTCAGTCCTCAGTTCTTAAAAGAAGACCCTAATTTATATGCCCCATTAAAGTCAGCACTATGTTGGACTATTGGGAGTGATAGGCTGTCAGTAGCTTTCTAACATTCTTCTATCACCAAAGGCTAAAAGACAAAACAAGACACACACATACAAATCCCCTCTTCTCTGTTGAATCACTGATATCTTGGGAGCTTCATCTTTATCTTTAAGAATAGTCTCTCTGTGTTCTCTTTCCCTTCAGATTTCACTTCTGTAATCCCTGTTATGGCTTTAAAGAAGAATGCTCTAATTACTTGGAATTCAAGGGAAGTTTGTAGGCTATGTGCCTCAGGTTTGATAGTGTCAGAGAGTTAGAATCTAGGGAATTTCAAGAAGTGATTTTATTGACTTTCAGAACAATATTACTGAATAAATACTATACGATTTCTGGCCATTTTGTGTGTGATGTCCCTATCTCTCTCTTTCTCTCTCTCTCTCTCTCTCTTCTCACTGGATGTCTTCTGAGAAAGAGTCCTCAGGAACTAAAGTGAACACAAAAGTATCTGTCTTTTTGAATCCTAGTAGAAATGCAAAGTCAAAATAATATCCTTTTGTTTTTATTCAATTGAAATAAAAAGTGATTGAAGTAGACCAAAAGCACCAACTCCATGATAGCTGTTTCAAAATTTTCAAATTCTCTGTGTATTATTGCTTGTGTGTCTGTGTCTGTGTCTGTGTGTTTTACTTCTTTTATGAGAAAGGGGGTAGTAGTGGTGATAAGTGTTCTCTCTTGTCCCCAAACACCTGATTTATAAATTGAACAGAATTGGGAGATTTGCCTGTGGAGAGAAAACACAGACTGAAGGAAAAGTGTTAGGATCAAGGAAGTGTGTGACATTTTCTGGAAAGTGATAATTTCATAATTTGGGGAATCTTGTGTTTTTTTCTCCAAAAAAACACATCCCTAAATCTTTACCCCTACCTGTCACTTCTGTCCTCCTTCTGACTGAGATCTAGGCTGGGCTCTAGCCCTTTTGTAGACATTAGAGACACTTTTATACTAATTTTGGACTTGAGGGCTGGAATTCTTTTGTTTTTGAACTTGTTTCCCTGAGTGCCTAAAATGGTGCCTTATTCATAATAGGAATTTAAGAAATGTTTATTGAGCCTAATTGAATTATAGGCTTTAGAACAGATCACAGAGGACATGTTGTCCTTTTGCAAGAGACAAATATGTTTTGGAATGAGTTTTGCCTTGTAAACAATAGAAGGCTTTTTCCTTAATCCAGTGAACATAAAATTGAGGCCATCCATAATCAGCTCCTTCATCTCGTCTACCCTACATTCCAACCTCTGTACATCCTCATGTCTAGTCTTTCCTCTTTTATTCCAATCTGAGGATAAAGTGCCCCTTTCTCACAATGGCTCCTCCCTACCTCCTCATGTTCTCCAGTTTTAGAACCATAAATAATTATCAAATCATCCATTGTTCTTGGGTTGTGCCAGTATGTTGCCCACAACCCTACTCACCATCCCTCTAACTTTGTGGGCCAAAGTATACTTCCTTATCCAACATTCCCCTGTACATTTTGTTTCCACTATTAGAATAAAGGCTCCTTGAGGACAGATCTCTTTGCTTTTGTGTTTGTATCTCTAGATTTCCAGCCCTTTAAATAGTGTTGGCATATAATAAATGCTAAATAATTTCCTTCCTTCCTTCCTTCCTTCCTTCCTTCCTTCCTTCCTTCCTATTAAGTTCCCTTCTTCCTTCTTTCTTTTCTTCTCTCCTTCTTCCCCTTGTTCCTTTCTTCCTTACAAAAGTTAGATGCTCCACTCATGCCCTAGCCACTATTTCTTTGGCATATTGATCCTATAAATCATTCCCTTTTTCTCTTATAGTTAATCTTTTCCTGTATGTTGACTCCTTCCCCACTATCAACAAATGTCGTAATAATAAATAACATTTATGGTGTACATAAGTATTACACCATTAAAGCCTCATTACAATCTTCTGAGGCAAAGGCTACAAATATTGCTGCTATCATTTTCACTTCATAGATCAGGATACCAGATTTTAGAGAGGATAAATGCCTTATCCTTAACCATTTAATTCATAAATTACAAAAAGAGGGTTTGAACTAATTTCTTCCACACTCCAAATTCCAAACTTTAATCACTTTGATATTCTGCCTCTCTTAGTAGGGAATAATTTTAAATTATTTCCTTTAGTTCTTCTCTACTTCTTTTGGATTCTTTCTTTTCATTTTTGATTTTGTTAAAAAATTTCCTCTGTATTTTTTTAAAAATAAATTACCTAATAATTTGCCAATTTTACTGGTCTTTTTTAAAAGACTTCATACTCCATTTTAAAGAAATTTTCTTCATCTTTTCTTTCAAGAATTTCTATTTTGTGTGTTGATTGAAATATTTTTTCATTTGTTGCTTTATTAGATTTTTTATTTCCATACATGATTTATTGATCTCTCTTGTCACCTTTTTATTTAAGGATTTAAAGATACATGTTTCTTCCTAAGGACTGCTTTGACTGGTCTTGATAAATTTTGGTATGCTTTCTCACTGTTACAATTTTGTTTTGGTTAACATTATATGTTATGTAATCTATGGCCCATTGATCCTCTCACAAAGGAAATTGGGTGCCCATGGAACAAGTTTGATTATGAGGATCTGACCAAGGAAGGATGTTTTCTCTTTTTTGGTCAATTTTCCTACCTGGAGAGCTATTGGAACATATCTAAGGATAATCATGACATATTTCTGGATTTTCTTTCCTTTAATATGAGTACCAGGGTTGTCAACTCCCATATAGATACTCAATGAATTAAATGCACATCAAGTATGGAACAGCTTTTGATTCACTCCAACATAAAAGTCAGAAGACAAAAAGAACAGGAGCCCATGAACAGATACAGAAACCCATAAGGCACTCAACTCATTAGTCTTCTGCCCCAATCTATCCCTCCCCACCCCCAACTCCAATGAAAGTAATTTGGAGGATAGTGAAAAAGAATCCCCTTCACTTCTAATCTTCCCTGTTTTAAACAACCTACAATAATGGTTGGAAGGGTTGATAAAGTCCTCAAACTCCAGGGGCCCCATTAGTGAATCTATTTTGTTCTGAAAATACTTTCCCTCTAGGAGTCAGGTATCTGAACTTTTGAGAACTCTCAAATTTGGTATTACCTTAAATGACACTTCTCAGACAAATCTTCCTTGTACGATTAGAAGGCTAGATTCTGGGATGCTTTACAGGGAATTTAAAATAATATTTTTACTATGTAGACTAAAGAGGTTGTAGTTTATAGTGTCCTTGCACATTCCTCTTGGGCCTAGTTCATGTACAACAGTTTTATGTGCTTCTGTTATATGCTGTCATCTCATGCTCCTGAAAGCCTGAAAGGGGAGGCAGTGTGTGTGTGGGGGGAGAAATCCACCTTCACCCCAACTCTGGAATGGAGAGAGACAGAGAGACAGAGAGAGAGAGACAGAGAGAGAGAGAGAGACAAAGAGAGAGAGAGAGAGAGAGAGAGAGAGAGAGAGCAAGAGAGAGAGACAGAGAGACAGAGGGAGAGAGAGAGAGAGACAGAGAGAGAGAGACAGAGAGAGAGAAAGAGAGAGATTCGGGCAGAAAGAGAGACACAAAGAGACACAGAGACAGACAGAGAAAAAGAGAGAAGGCAGAAATAGACAAAAGATGAGAGACAAAAAGATAGATGCAGGTGTGGAGAGATGAAGGCAGAGGAAAGAAAGAAAGAGAAGAGAAAATAGATACTTCTAAAGCTGTAAAAGAAGAGCAGCTTCTCTGCCGATAGAAAGAAGCTAAGTGTTTCAGTGATTAGGGCAGCAGGCCTTGAGTCAAGAAGATCTGAGTTCAAAACCAGCCTCAGACTAGCTATGTGACCCGCTCATTCTTGGGGACTGCTATATTATTTAATGTTATTTTAAGACTGAATCCTTTCTTCAAATGTTCCTTATTGATAACATTATTATTGCATTATCACCTGGAAAGAATGTGTTTAATATTTCCACCTTTCTGTGTATGCTTCTAAGTTCATTTTTCCTAAGGATAGTTTGCATTTTTGTAAAAGTGCCATGAAAAGTAAAAAATGTATATTTATTGATTTTTACTTGGTACTTGCACCATATCTATTATAATAGTTATTTTTTTCTCATATATTGTTTAGATCTTTTACTTGTTTCTTTTTTACTTTTCTGTTAGATTTGACTAAGTATGAACAAGTCACGATTAAGTCCCAAATATTTTAATATTTTTCTTCCTAGTTCTTCCTCTGGTTTGATAAGTTTTTCTCATTTTATTTTTTCTCTGTAAGTTCATAATAGCCATTCCCTGCATTTTGGAGATTTCATCCAAGAATAATATAATTTTCAAAGACTCATTTTATCACTGTATGTACCTTTGTGTTTTATATGTACTTCCTGCAGACAACAAATACTGGGTTTTGCTTTCTGATAGATACTGCCGCCCTTCTCCATGTCAGTTTATTGTAGTAACATTTATGATTATTATTGCATGTTTTAATTTTCCTTTCATCATATTGTATTATTGTGTTTCATTTCTTTTCCTCAAGACACATCTTCAAAATGAAAAGAAAAAAGCATAAGGGAATGAAATCAACACTAGTTATTTAAAGTTAGAAGAGTCTGATTTCAATCCTCTTCCATCTTGTTCTTCCCTCAATCCAGACCCAGATCCCTGGTTCTCATCCTTTTGACCTCACTGCCTTTAGAAATTAGTTGTCCCTAGTTGAAGTTTCTTTTGTTTCAATAACTCTCTTTATTCTCTTCAATGTCCCCTCCTCCCTCACCCTGTCCTAACCCAGTTCCCTACTTATTTTATTTAATTTCCCTAATTAGTTCCCTGTTTTCTAACCATCCCTAGCTTACTTTAGAAAAGACAGAAGTTTCTTGAGATTCCTTCCCAACATCTATCTCTATGATTGTATACTTTCCTTTTTAGGCAATTGTAAAAAGTGGCAAGTTCCTACCTCACTCTACACATTCAATTCCTGGAATATCTCCTTCTCCTTTATAATATTATGTGTTTTCTTCTACATATACCTAGTCTAATTAAGGTTTTTTTTCTTTCTCTTCTTTTCTTCAGTACAATTGTTATCTCTTCTACAAATACATCTGGATCTGTCATCTGGAAGTTCTATGAGTGGTGACTCCAAGGTCCTTGATTAAAGAGACTTTTTATATGGATAATGAGATCTCACTGTGTTTGATATCATGTTGCCTTTGTTAAGACCTGGAAAATTACAGAGCCTCTTGGAAAATAACCGAAACAACTCAAAAGAGTTTGCTCATCCCATCCACCCTGGAAAAAAGCAAATGCATTAAGAATACTTATTGTCTAGATTATTATAGACAGTTGTGTGGTCAGTTTATAAATCTTCCCTATCAGCATATATATCTTGGATAGGTGGTACATATGGCTAGTGAGTTAGCTCTAAAAAGGAGTAGTGCAGGCAAAATTGATTCTGGGAAATGGCAAAGTGTTTAAAGACTTCCGAGCTTTTACCAGAAACAGACTCTTAAAAATACCAACATTCTGCAAATGTGATTGTATGACTGAGATGTGGTGAGACGCTACAGCTCTGGATAAATAAAAATGATTGTTCCTCAAAGGGAAGTGGGAAGATTTGTGCTGAGTGTAAGCAGATCCTATGAAAAACCAAAGAAATTATGATAGAAAATTAAGGTGGATTGGGCATATGGCAAGAGTAGGAAATAGCATTGCTCTGTGTGCTCCCTTGGTATCCTTGCCAATTCAGAGGAAAGAAAGGAATCATTACTACTTTGATTTGGCATCCATGTTGTGATATTATCATCATCATCATCATCGTCATCATCGTCGTCGTCATCGTCACAATCATCTTCATCATAATCAATATCTGGCATTTATATAGCACTTTAATGCTTACAGAGTGCTTTATAAATATTAGTTACTTTTATCCTCACCACAACCTTGGGAGGTAAGTGCTGTTATTATTTCGATTTTAAGATGAGAAAACTGAGGTAAACAGAGGCTAAGTTACTTGCCTCAGTTAGCATAGCCAGTGAGTATTCGAGGGTGTATTTGAACTCAGATCTTCTTGACCCTGAATCCACCTCTCTATCCACTGTGTGCCCTAGCTGTGTGTGTGGGGGGAGAGGGGGGATGTGGGAGGGGGGGGCTAGAACAGAGAAACACAGAACGGACCAAAATGAACGATTTGTGATTTGCATCATTACACAAAATATCTGTGTTGATGATGATAATTGACCTTTGGATTTTATTGAAGGCTTTTTTTTTATATTTAAAGATTTTTATAATTTCACCAATAAGGATGACTGGCTTAATGTCTCCCTTTTCACTAAACCCAAGTTTTGTTATTTCTTCTGAATTTCTCTTGATTCTGCAATTTCTGACATTTGTTATTCTCTCTTTCTCCCTCTCTCTCTGTCTCTGTCTCTCTCTTACTCTCTCCATATATGCATATACATACATATATTCACACATACACACATGCACACACACACATATACCTACACACATACATGTCCACATGTGATGTGGAAAAGGATACTGGAAATGTACATATGAATGTACACACATGTGTGTGTCTTTATCTCTCTCTTGCTCTTTTGTTTTTATATCACCTAAACTGCCTAACAAATCACTCTCCTCTCTTTCCCCAAAAGAACTATTCCTTGCAATAAAGAATAAAGAAAAGAGCACGGTGGGGTGGGGTGGAGAGCTCAACACAATTAACCAGTATATGAACCAATTACGGAATTATATGCATTGTACCACACTCACAGATAGTCCTCAACCTCTGCAGTGAAGAAATTATCAATCAATCAATGTTTATTTGGATATCATATTGTTTGCTTTCTCAGTGGGTGAGGGAGGAGTAAAGGAAGGAGAGAATTTAGAACTCAATTTAAAAAAGGATGTTAAAGTAAATAGAAAACTTAAAAAATAAACATTTACTAAGTACCTACAATATGCCAGGGACTGTTCTAAGTGCTCAAAGTACCTTCTTATATTTCTCCTTTGTGGCCAAGTTTAATTACTATAATTTTTCATTTTTCAATTTTGATGGTTTTGTTGTTTTTCCATTTACATAATGTTAGCCATTGTATGTATTGTTTCCTATTATGGCTTGCTTACTTCACTTTGTATCTGTTCATCTAAGTTTAACCATGTTTTTTTGTATTTATTATCTTCATTATTTCCTATAACAAAGTAATATACCATCATTTTTATATAACATTTATTTAGCCATTGCAGTCCATGGACATCTACTTTATTTCCAGTTCTTTGATACTGCAAAATGTACTGCTTCAGATATTTTGAATTATATGAGACCCTTCATCTTGTCATTAACCTCCTTTGGATATATTTCTTGTAGTGGGCTTGCTGAGTCAAACAATATGGATTGTTTTGTCACTTCCTCTGCAAAATTCCAATTTAATTTTCAGAAAAGTTAAATAGATTCATAGGGCTACCTATAGTACAGCAGTGTGATATAGTCTTTTTTTAATTTTTGAAATGATTTTCAAGGAGATGGGTTTGGCTGGAGCCTTTCCCATTTCCATCTTTACCTAAAGTCTCCATACCAAACATGCATCTATTTTATTCACCATTAGAAAGAATCATCTGGGGGAGAAGCAATAGCAGTACTCACCACATGAAAATTGTGACTTTAATAGTTGGAATCCTCCTCCCTTTGAGAGTCTTCAAAATTCAGAAAGCCATGACAATAGGAATGTTTTTCCACTCAGATAGATTTGAGTATCTTAATAATCAAAAGAGGAAGAAGGTATTTTCCAGGTGCTCTGAAGTACACTTTCCTTTCCTAGAAGAATTTGAGGAAGAGGCAACCAGTGGCTTCTCCTGCATGATCTGCCTAATGTCCTAGCGGTATGAACATTTCTCCCATCCAGTCTCATGGAAGAAGTCTAATGATAGAAGACTACTAACAACAACCAGTACTCTTTTCACCTAGTGGTTCCCATTACCCATTGATATATCACAACAATAGATGATTACCTAGAAAATATTTCTAAAGAAAGACCCAGACTCTCATGAACATTGTTTAGGTAAACCACTCATCAGTTTAGGTCCGTAATAAACCACTTGAGCAATTGCTTAGCACTGCTGAGTTGTCAGTATTTTCAATCATAGAATCGCAGAATGTTTGAGCTGTGATGAATTTAATCTAAGCAGCTACTGTAATTTTAGGTTCAAAGTGTGAAATTATTTTCCCAAGACCATACCTCTATAAATAGTAGAGCAAGGACTGGAAACAAAATGTTCTGACTCCAAGTCCATTTATTTTCCCACTAACCTACTCTTCTATCATTTCTTCCCTGAGATTGTAGATCTATAATCCCACTTTAATTCTCCTTTTTCAGTGCTCCCTTGTCAATTCTTTTTTTTTTTTGCAAATCTCATTTCTCTTCTCATATATCTAATCATGTTTTGTCTTCCCCCACTCTTTCTTTTTCCCTCATTTGACCCTTCTTTCTGCATATCCTTTTTTTCCAGAAGGTGATAGCAACATGTATTTAAATAAAGATGTTTGGCTAAGAGTCTGATCCCAGAAGAACAGTTTTACCTAGAGACCTCAGATCTGTTTCTTTCTTTTTTTTTTCTTAGAGCAATAGAATAATGAATAATCTACAAACTTCTGGCAAGATGCTTTACTTTTGATCCAGGATGCAGATCTATTAACTATGTATGCCTCCATCTGTTGATCATCCTTCCAAAGAACAGACTCACATTCATCTTGCCCTCTACCCATTCCATCTCATTTGCATCACTAACACATAGTGACATGAATTTTTTCCACCATATTTTTTTGTCCAGAATTTAGCAAGAATAAAGGAGATCTTTCTCCTTTCTCCATCTTCTCAGCCCCTATAACATTTAAAATGCTGTACTTATTTGGGAGTTATCACTTCTGCCTTCTAATTTATTATTTCATATGTGTATGTTTCATCTGCTTTACTACTGAAGGTTGGTTGTTCAATTAAATAGACTTTAATAAGTACCTACCATGTTCAAGGCACTCTTCTAAGGGCTAGGGGCACTAAGAATAATAAAGTAGTCCCTGCCTTCAAAGAGCTTACATTCCACCAAGGGTATGCAATGGACACACAAGTAAGTGTAAAAGGAGAAAAACTGAGGAGAAAAAGAGCAATTACAACTGTTCTTATCTTGTAATTAGGGAAGATTTGAGGAGGGTAGTGGCCCTTGAACTGAGTCTTGAAGAAAACCAAGGGTTCTGAGATGATGATGAAGCACATTTTAACTATCTAACACGGGTTATGGGAGAGTATGGATATAAAAAAATTGGGTTCAGGATATAGCTAGTAGTCAAGTTTGGTTGAAATGCTGAATTCTCTAAGGTGTCCAATGTGAGAAAAGCCTGGAAAAGTTAGGGGTAATATGTTTGTGGAAGACCTTAAATACTAGATTAAGGAGTTTGTATTGTATTCTACAATCAGTGGGTACTAGATATTAATGGTTTTTCAGGATGGAGTGAATTGGACAGGTTTGTACATTAGGGAAATTATTTTGAAATCTGTGTGGATAATGAAGAGGATGAGAGTGATTATAAACCCTGGAAACAATTAGGAAGCAATTATAGCAGTGCAAATGAGAGGCAACAGTAACTTAAATTAGAGTGGTGACCATATAAATAAGTAGATGTGACAAGTAATTGGGTATGGATATTGAGGCAGAGGGACAAGTCAAGAATCATTTTGAAGTTATGAACCTGGGTATTTGGGAGGATGGTGGTATCCAGAATGGACACTGAAGAAGGGTTAGGGTTAGAAGGAAAAATAATAAGTTTTGTTTTATACATCTTGAGTCTAAAATATCTCCAGGATATTAAGAAAGAGATGTATAACAAGAAATTGATAGTGTAGGTCTATATAGTTTGTTATGGAAATTAGGGCTAGACATAGACTGAATTTTTAAAAATTCATCTGTAAAGGAGAGAAAAAGAAAAGAATAACCATTTATTAAGTTCTTATTATGCACCAAGAACTGATCTAAACTCTTTCCAAATATTTCATTTGGTTCTTGCAATGACTAGTAAAGCCATGCACAAGCAGCTTTGCAGAGGACTGGTTCTGTGAACAGCTTTCAAGATTCTGATTACATAGTATTGTGAGTTCTATATTATTCAATAGAAAATCAAAGCAAAACATTCACAGAAAATCAAAATACAGCATTCACCACGTCATAACTCAACAACTTATCACTAAAATAGCCACATAGTTTTCACCAAAGTGGTCACATAGTTTTAAACAAAGTACGTTCATTTAGTCAATCACAAAATTCTTAAATCAATCACAAAGTACAAAAGTCAAATCATAATCTTCTCAGTTAGTACACAGTATTCAAGTAAAGTCTTCTTTCAGCTTGACTTGAGGCTGGCACTCAGCTTCCATGGTTCCTCTTCCATGGTCCCAGCTCCAACTGTCACTTGGGTTTAAAGGCAGGCAGCTCCCAGTTCCTTGTCCAGTTCTTCATCCAGTTACCATTCCATATTGAAGTTCACAGTGTCCAGTCCACCTCAAGTCCTTCACAGTTCCTGTTTCTGGGAAGACAAAGCTTGACAGAGCCACAATAATATTCATGCACATTGCTGGGACCATCATCAATTCACTATCTGCCTGTGAAATCAATTCAGAACCACCAACAAGGTCTGAGAACTCAACACAAATCATCAAAACAGAAATCAACACAAACTCACAAGCAAGGTCCAAGAGGTCAGCACAAATCATCAGTAAAGTCCTAGGACATCCAAAACCCTCCTCTAGGACTTCTGTAAACACACAACCAGAAACTCCTCTTTCAGGGCTTCCAGTAAGGTCCCAGGGCTTCTGTACAAAGTATCACAAACAAACATCAATACAGAAAGAGCAGACAGAGTGCCAGAATACCACAAGTTTTCTTCTTTTTGACTCTGCCACCACAAGAATCCTCTTCTTAATTCTGTTCTCCCTAACCTGGGCCTCATCTTATATATGATCATTAGCTCCTCCCTTTCCTGTTGCAGGAGTTCATGAGTTCTAGGGTTCACAAGTTGTGGGGTTCACACATTCTGTTTCTTAACAAACTTGATACAAGAATCAAAAGAAACTTGAACTGAAACAAGGTGTTAATTCAATAGCTGAAACAAGGTGTGAACTACTTCTTTGTTTTCCATTAAATTCCATGCCTCCAGGATGCTTGTCCTTACAATCTCATCTAAATGGCCATGGATCCTGGAACAAATAGAGGCACTATACTTTGTAATCCTGCTGACTACACCATAATGTAAAACCAGGAATGAGCAGCTTTGTAGAGGACTGCTTCTGTGAACAGCTTTCAAGGTTCTGATCACATAGCATAGCAAACTCTCTATTTATTCAGTAACAAATCAGAGCAAAACATTCACAGAAAATCAAGGTACAGCATTCACAATGTTGCAGCTCATCACAGAAAATCAAAATACAGAATTCACCATGTCACAACTCAACAACTTATCACTAAAATGGCCACATAGTCTTCACCAAAGTGGTCACATAGTTTTGAATAAAGTACAATCATTTAGTAACTCAATCATTTAATCATCCTTAAGGAGGCTTGTCAAAAGTCAAATTACTCCACCCCTGGATAGTACATTCATTTGGTCAATCACAAAGTCTTTAAGTTCTCAGTTCAATCAAAAAGTACAAAAGTCAAAGTACTCCACCCCTGGGGTGCAATTAAATTACAATTTCATCAGTCACTACTCAGAAAATTTCAGCACTTCCTACTCGGTATCCATGGAGAGGTCTTTTCATCTTACTTGGGGCAGGCTTTCAGCTTCCATGCTCCTCTTCCATGGTCCCAGATCCTGCCTGAATCTAACCAACTGCTGCCTGAGTTCGAAGACAGGCAGTTCCCAGTTCCTTGTCCAGTTCTCCATGCAGTTCCTGCTCTGTATTGAAGCTCACAGTATCCAGTCCACCTCGAGTCCTTCACAGTTTCTGTTCCTGGGAAGAGAAAACTTAACAGCTATAGACAAAGTCCTGACACCACTGTCATGCTTCCTCTGGCAGCTCCAACTGGCCCTCAGAAGTCTTCAGAAGCTCCATTCTCAAAATCAAAATCACTTTCTCCATGGAAGTTCCAGTCTAGCAGCAGCGGCCCAGCCTTCAGATGCTCACTGAAAGAAATTCTCTCTCTCTCTCTGTCTCTCTCTCTCCCTGTCTCTCTCTCTGTCTCTCTCTCTCTCTGTCTCTCTCTGTCTCTCTGTCTCTCTCTCTCTCTCTGTCATTCTGGCAGCAGCTGCTCTGCCCTTGCAAAGCTTATCCCAAGAAGTTCTGACTGTCCAGCTTGTGTTCTTCCTTAAATATGGAATAGCTCCTCCCTGTTTAGCCCTTTCCTGTTACATCAGCAACAAGGGTTCCCTGTTCTGCCCCTTCCTGTTATGTCAGCAATGGGGATTCATACCTTCTGTTTCTTTAACACAGGCTTAATTTGAAACTAGGGGCTAAGTACCTCTTAGCTTAGCAATACAAATGGATCTTCAAATTTCATTACCATTACACAACCGTAGGAAGTAGGTACATTATTATTCTCATTTTATAATTGAGGAAAGTGATGCAGAAGTTAAGGATCACACAGGATCACAAAGCTAGTGAGTAACTGAGGCAGGATTTGGATTCCTAACTCTATGTTCAATCCTCTACCCATTGTGTCACCTAGCTACCATGGAGAGATGATACGTTTGCCAGTTCAGTATATGAGAATGTCTAGGAGAATGTAGTAGTCAACAGTATCAAAAGTTATGGAAGTAAAGGATGATGAGAATTCACTTCAAGTCACTGAATTTAGCGATTAAGAAATCATTTGGAGAAGAACAAGAAAGAAAAATTCCATTTAAAATAAAGATACTAAAAAAAATACTTGGGAATCACCTACAATGATATAAATTCATGAATACAATTACACAAAATGCATTGTACAAAGATCCAAATAATTAGAGAAATATCAATTGCTCATGGATAGGCCAAGCCAACATAATAAAATGACAATACTACCTAAGTTTATTTACTTATTCATTGTCATACCAATAAAATTACCAAAGGTTTACCCCATAGAGATGTATGAAAAGAATAACAAAATTCATTTATAGTAACAAAATGATAAGACTATCAAGGAAATTAATGAAAAACCAGGAAGCAAGACTGCCTAGAAACATCAAATCTAAATCTTACTACAAAGTTGTAGTCTCAAAATAATTTGATCCTCTGTAAGAAATAGAGACTGATCAGTGGAATAATTGTATGTACATAACATACAGAAGCAAACAAGCAGAGAATCCTAGTCTTTGATAAACCCAACCATCCCAGCTATTGAAGCAAAATTTCATTGTTGTTGTTCAGTTGTTCAGTCATGTTTGACTCTTTGTGACCTTGTGGACCACAGCACAACAAGCTCTTCTATTCTCCTCCATCTCTCATAGACTGTCCAATTTCATGGTTTGTTTTTTTTTTAATTTCTATGACATTATCCATCTTATTCTCTGGCATTCCTCTTTCTTCTTGCCATCAATCTTTTCAACCAGCAAGGCCTTTGCCAATGAGTCCCATCTTATTATGTGACCAAAGTATTTAAGTTTCAGCTTCAGTATTTGACCTTCCAGTAAATAATTTGATCTAGTTTCTTTAAGAACTGACTGCTTTGATCTCCTTGCTGTCCAAGGGACTCTCAAAAGTCTTCTCTAGCACAATTTGAAAGCATTGATTCTGTGGCACTCAGCTTTTCTTATGGTCCAACTCTCACAGCCATACATTGCTACTGGACAAACCATAGTTTTACTATATAAACCTTTATAAACAAGGTGATGTTTCTGCTTTTTAATACACTGTTTAGAATTGCCGTAGATTTCATTTCAAGGAGAAAGCATCTTTTAATTGCATCACTGCAGTCACAATATACAGTGGTCTTTGAGCCCAGGAATATAAAATCTGACCCTGCTTCCATTTTTTCTCTCTTTATTTGTCAGGAAGTGATGAAATCAGTTGCCATATTTTTTTTGTGTGTATGTGTGTGTTCAGCATCAAGCTAGCTTTGACACTATCTTCTTTCATCTTCATCGAGAGACTTCTTGATTCTTCTTTACTAATTGCCATCTGAGTGATATCATCTGCATATCCGAAATTGGTGATATTTCTCCTAGCAACCTCAATTCTGGCTTTTGGTTCATCTAGCCTGGCATTTTCATACGATGTACTGTGCATATAAGTTAAGTAAATATGGTGAAAATATGCAGCTTTGTCGTACTCCTTTTCCAATCTCAAACCAATCAAATGAGTAAGAATTCACTATTTGACAAAAGCTATTGGGGAAACTGGAGAGTCATCTGGGAGAAATTAGTCATAGACCAATATCTCATATCATATTGCAAGATAAACTCCATTGGGTATATTATTTAGACATAAAGGATAAAATCATAAGCAATTAGAGGAGTGTGGGAGAAATTACCAGATCTATGGACAGGGGAAGAATTTATGACCAAACAAAATACAAAGAGAATCACAGGAAATAAAGTGAACAAGTTTGATGACACAAAATAAAAAAAAGTTTTTGTATAAACAAATTGAATGCTGTTTAATTTAGAAAAGAAGCAGAAAATTGGGGGGAAATCTTTGTGTAAAATTACCTTTCACTTCCCTCAACACACAAGAAAGAAATAATGGAGGAAAGGAAGGAAGGAAGAAGGGAGGAAGAGTGTAATGGAAGAATGGAAAAAGGGAAGGCTGGAAGGAAGAAAAAAAGGAAAAAAGGCAGTGGGAAAGACAGAATCCTTATATCATATAAGCATAGACAAGCAAAACAAATTCCCACATTATTCACATCCCAAAATCTGATTCTGTCTATTAGGCTACCATCTCATAGTCATGAGGTAGTCATCATTTTTCTTCATCAGTCCTTTGGAATAACAGCTGATCCTTAAGTTGAAAAACTTGAACCATTCAGAATTGTTATTTTAAGGCATTGAGAAATGAGTAGTGGTGGAAACTGAGGCAACAAATATAGATAATATTTTTTTCCCTAGGAAATTGTCATGGAAAAGAAACACATATATAAGAAAATAGTTTAGGTGAATGTTATGATCAAGTGAGAACTGGTAATGGTAACTGAACCAGTATAGGGATATATTGAATATGAAATAGAAAGGGAGGAATGATTGATGGCACAAGTTCATGGAAGACTGGGGAAATGATAGGATCAAGGCTTCAAGGATAGTTGTTGGTCTAGGCAAGGAGGACAACTTTCTCTTGGGAGACAAAAGTACAGTTATAGTGAATTAGAGAAAATATTGGAGGATTATTAGATGTAAAGTATGGGAGATGATGAGCCTCAGTACAGAAAGCTTTGAATTTTTCAGGAAAGTCAGAGGTGAGAAAATCTGTTTGGAGAAAAGGGAGTGGGAGATGTGGAGATTTTAGGAGAGAAGAAACTTTGAACAACTAAGTCATATTGACCATGTTTAAAAAGGTTCAAGTAACAGAATTTCTGGGTAAATTAATCATTTTACTAATAAGGCCAGAGTATTTATTAATAAAAGGATGGCCATTTGGTCATTTCTCAGACTAAAGACCCCTCATGGTGGTGGACTCATAGCTTATATGCCCTTGGAAGAGCAGGTGTTCCTCAGGTTGGCAATCAATACTGATTGGACAGCAATTAATGAGAAAATGAATATTGCAATGAAAGTATGGCCTATATTACAATGAGGACCTTGGATCATCCAAATCTTGGTCAAAGAGACTTAGCAATTAACATATCACCTGTCTGACAAAATGGAAGATTCAAATTTTCCTAGACCTGTCTGATCAAATACAATCAGCGGGAATGTGCCCATTAGCCTAAACTTAGAATTTCTTCTGTTGTCTGATTGGATCTTGACCTGGGTAGATCTTTAAGAGAGATTTCCTATACTGGCTGGTTTCTGAATGAGAAGTAGAAAAGGGGAAAAATGTTTGTTCTAACACAATAATTAGTTATTAATACCAGAGAGAAATAATCATTTCTCACAGAATCGAGTTATATGTGTGTGTATGTGTGTGTATGCATACACATAATCATAGCCATCTAAAGGGTGGGGGCAGAGGAGAAAAAAGAGAAGAAAAAGGAAGTTGCATAACTTTATTATATATTTAAAAGAAATGGCAAGTTGTACATAAGAGATTTTCAGTTTCATGTGTAATAATCTTTTTTTTTCTATTTTACTATGTTATAGAAATGCTCATTTTATTTCTTAAATTAAGAATAAAAGAAATAAAATTTAAAAAATAAATAAAACATATATTTTAGAAAACAAACTTTTATGTGAAGGGAAAAAAAGGAATAATGACTAAAAAGAGCAGGTCAGAGTATCCAGGGAGTAATGAAAGGATTGTCATCTAACACTGAAGGTTCATCTGAGGTTAAATAAAATGAATGTGAAGGCCCAGTCATTAATGGGGGAGGGATGACTTCCTCCAGTAATATTCAGAGCTAAAACATTGGAGCAGAAAAAGCAAATAGTTAGGCTGATTCAGTGTGGTTTAGCACCTAATAAATGCCTAGCGCATCATAAGTATTTAATAAATGCTGCCTTATATTGAACTAGTAGTTTTACTCCTCTTCTTAACTCTGGGTCAAATTTTTGTTCTCCTTTCTAGCCTTGGAGGACTGTATCATTTTTGCTTTTATGTCACAGTGTCTCAAAAATAGTAGGTACTTAATTTTTCCAAAATTTAAATTCAATTTTGTTTAATTGAATTAGTTCTGCTTCAGCTCCAACCCCAGGTCCATGGGACACAATCACCTGAAACTTTCAATAGTATCTAATGGTCTTTAAACGCCTGCTGAATTCCAAGCAACACAATGATAAACTATGATGCCAGTGGACCAAAGATGAAAAATGCTACCCACCTCCTGCCAGAGAGAATGAGACAAGCATTTGGGTCAGGGGCAAAGTGAGGGTTATGTTTTCTTGGACTATGCATGTTTTTGGTGAGAATTTTGTCTTTGTGTATTTTTCTTGTTCAATGGGGGAGAGGAAGGTCAGATAACAAATGCAGGTGAAATAAACAAATAAAATGAAAAAAACAAAGCACATACTAATTGCCTGACTCTGTGCTAGACACTGAGGATGCAAAGATTAAATGAAACCTTGTCCCTGGCCTGAGGAATTTCCATTCAATCCAATAATTGAGCTTATTGATTACTCTGTCTCTGTGTGAGGGCATCATTTTCCTTCCAGTATGCCAAGTTCATAACCTTAATATTATCCTCTACATCTTACTCTCCCTCACCCCACATATTGATTCAGTTGCCAAATTTTGCCATATCTACCTCTATGGCATCATTAATATATCCCCCTCTCATTATTCAAACAACTACCACTTTAGTTTAGACTCTTTATCACTTCTCACATGCACTATTCTAATGACCTCCTAATTAGTTCCCATGTTTCATCTATCCTCACTTTAATCCAATCTCCACATAACCGGCAAAGTGATTTTCCTAAAGCATAGGTCTGACCATGTAATTTCCCTACTCAATAAATGTCGGTGGATTGCTATTGCCCCTAGGATAAAATATAGACTTCTTTCTTTAGGTTTTAAAACCCTTCAAAATCTGACCCAAACTTGCCTTTCCAGCCCTGCTATATATTATTCCCCTTCCTATGCTCTATAGTCTAGCCCAGGGATAGGGAACCTGCAGCCTGGATGGCACATGTGGTGGTCTTCTAGATCCTCAAGTGTGGCCCCAAACTGCACTTGATGACCTAGAGGGCCACATGTACCCTCAAGTCTGCAAGTTCCCCACCCCATACTAGCCAAACTGGATTCTTTGCTATTCCACAAATATGATATTGCTTCTTTCATCTCTGTTTTTGCACTGGCTCTCTCCCATGCCAGGAATCCATTCAGTCTTCACCTCTGTTTTTCTGAATGTATTATTTCTGCCAAGATGCAGCTTAAGCACCATTTTCTACATGAAAATTTTCCTGGTCTCCCCCCCCCTCCATTTCTTCTCCCACCATTGTGCCTCCCTTTTGCAACCCACCTGTATTTATTTTATATTTATTCCCTTTATACTTGTATATATACTTGGTATGCCTCCTTGGAGAGTTCAAGCTCATTAAGAGAAAGCACTGCTTCACTTCTGTCTTTGCATCCCCAGTGCCTGGCACATGCTAATTGCTTGTTTATTGATTGATTGTGACGAGGTTAGTTCTTTCATTTGTTCAAAAGAGCTCAAGAAGAACTGCATACACTGAATAGTCCATTAGAGGAAAGAGACCTCACACATCACTATCCTTGGAGCTTAGCTGGCTTCCTCAGGGGTATACTCATCTCCCCTTTGTCACTGGAAATTCCCAGTACCTGTATCAAATGCTAATTGCTTGGCTGATTGGTGCAAAATTTAATTTGCCCTATATTACCCAAGGGCATCCAATGTACCTGAAGTGTGTGTCTTGGGTTCTGGAGAAATTAAGGGAAAACCAAAGTGTGAAGGCTGTCAGGCTTCCAGGTAGGAAAATTAATCCAACATGCCATGTCACTCAAAACTGTGTGGGAGTACTGGGCCTTTGTACTGTGATGAGTTCTGCATCTACAGTTGTGAGGAATGATCTCAATTTACTATTTGTGCAAATTTGGGCATTTAAACATCCAAGGCCTCAGTTTCCATATCTGTCAAAGGAAGAGGCTTGACTAGGCAATCTCTAAGGTTCTGCCTAGCTCTTTATCTATTATCCTATATTATAGTTAATTTTAAAAATCTGACCTCAGTAAATAAATATTCAGTATATTTGTAAATTGGCAGTAGAATGCCCTTCAATGGACTCGTAAGGAATGTTTAGTGTTACAGGGAGTTCCCCATAAGGAAAATTCCTCTGCCAAAGCAGACTGGTATTCTCTCTGCAATTTATAGTCCTAGTGAATTGCCAAGGGTATCAAGAAGTTAAGTGATTTGTCCAGGTCACGTAGCCAGTATGAGTCTGGTAAAACTTGAATTCAGGACTTCCTAGCTTCAAATCTAGAGTTCTAACTAACTTCTTTTCCATGGACTAAGCCCTGCAAAATCATTCTTAAGGAGTGTCTTTTAAAAATAGAGGTTATTTATAGATCACATACTAGTAAAAGACATGTTGACTTTTTGTAGGAAGTTATAACTAACCATAATAAGGTTACATACAGATGACAAATTTACCTTTCAAAATAACCCTTCTCCTTCTCCAAATAATCCAGCTATACATATATATTCTGAGGCAATATGGAGGTGAATTAAGCTTCGCTAACATTTTAGTACAGGATGGCAGATTTAGAAGTCCTGAATCATTATAGGAAGGACATATTTGTGAAGAAAGAAAGAGAGACATACAGAAACAGAGACAAAGAAATAGATAAAGACAGAGCCCTAGAGAAACAGAGTGAACCCTTCTGCCTCTGATGCCTGTGAGAATTTCTGTAAGTCAAAACTTTTTCAGAAAGGAGAGCAGAAAGTATCTTGGCTAGAGAAAGATGAGTATTGAGTGTCCTGGGACCAGTAATAATTCTCCAATCTATTACCTCTACGTGGGAGAAGCACGGTTTGTCCTGGAGCTTTTAGTGCTGCCAAAGCCAAATGGATGCCATTCTAGAAATCAGAAACAAAGAGAGTGCTCTATCTTTTTAAAAGAATTTTTTTTTTAGTTATTTCAAATATTTTAACAAGAGTTCTCTGCAAGACATTTAAAACACCAGTTTGTGAGAAAAAAACTCTGTTGGAGAGAGAGAATACAGAACACAGGCAGCCACAGAGCTGAGGAATTTTCTTGATTTGGGGCAGGATCTGAGAGTCCACTGTTATCATATCAGTCTTGCGCTGCTTTGTGATTTCATATTTTTTCTTTTTCTGCAACAAGATCTCTCCTTCTTGGTTTTTAGATTTAAAGAGCTTCTTCTAGAGATAAACGTCACTAAGATGATTTGGAATTTTTATACCCAAAAGGTTAACCCTGTTAGAAGTGGCAATGACAAATTCTTGAAGGGTCCTTCTTAGAGGAATGAGGTTGATGGTCAGAGATCCAGTCAATAGTAGCAAACTACTAGCCAGGTGCTTCAGGAAAACCACTCACTTGCCTGTGTGGTGACCAGTGAAAATGATCAGAATGGTGCCTATGGTGATGCTCATTCTAACTCTCTTCACCTGCTGGCTGAAGGACTTTTTTGCCATGACACATCCTCAATAGGGTAATACCTAGGCATTTTGTGAATCTTTACCACGTGGGTTCCTCCATTCTTATCACCACCAACTGACTTTGAAATAGTAGCAGGCATCATCTGTTTCTTTTTGCTTTCAATATGGGTTTTTTGGTACAGCATATTTCCACTTGTACATGACTGGCTGGGAATACATTGCAGACCTGAAGTATCTACTGATCCCTTGGGCCAGGACTGGGTTCCAACTGCAATGTTTTCGAGACTTTTTCACCACTTTTTCAGTCATATTTTCCTTTTTGTTCATCCTCTTTTTTTCTCTTCTAATCTTCTTTTCCTTCCGTTACTTTGGGGGCTTTTTGTCTGTCTTCTTTAGAGAAGCAAAAGAGACCTCAAAGGTGTTATATCTTGCTCAGAACTGTTAGAAACAGAATAGAACTCTGGGCATTGGATTCTCATTCCTATATTTCTAGCTGAACTCCAAATCAAAAACTCAGTATGGCATAGTATGGAATGAGTGGGAGAGTCAAGAGAAACCTGAAGTTTGAATCCTGGCTTCCACATCTATTTGCTGTGTGACTGTGGGAAAATCACTTGATATTCTTTTTTTTTTTTACTTTTGTTTATTTTTAGTTTACATCATTCATTTCCATGAGATTTTGATTTACAAATTTTCTCCCCACCTTTCCCCTACCTACCATCCCAAAAGAGCGATCCCACTGTATACCCCCTCACCCAATCTGCTCTCTCCTATATCTTCCCCCATGACCCCTCTGATTTTCTGGTAGGGCAAGATGGATCTCCTTATCCCAGTACCTGTATATTTCCCTCCTTCCTATTCCACCCCCCTCTTGTTCTATTCTCTACTTTGTCCCTGTCCCTTTACAAAACTGTGTGCTTCTAACAACCCTCCCCCGAACCTGCCCTCCTCCCCATCCTCCCCCCTCTCATTCCCTTTCTCCTACTCTCCTGTAGGCCAAGATACCCAATTTAGAATATATGCCACTCCTTCCCTAAGCCAACTTCAATGAGAGTAAGGTTGACCCATTCCCTTTTGCCTTCCTGTTCTCCCCTTCCACTGCAACAGTTATCCCTTGCCTCTTCTATATGAGAGGATCAACCCTGTTCTGCCTCTCACTGTCTACTTTCATATTATTCCTCTCCCAACTCTCAATTTCACCTTTTAAAATATTATCCCATCCTATTCAACAGATCCTGTGCCCTCTGTCTATGTACACATATATACACACACTCACATGTGTATTCATATGCATATATACCCTCCTATATAGACATATGTATATGTATACATGTAAATACATTTATATTCCCTTCAACTATCCTCATATTGAGAAAAGTTTCATAAGTTATAATTATTGTTTTTCCATGTTGGCATGTAAATAGTTCAACTTTGATAAGTTCCTTATTGTTTCTTTTACCTTCTCATGCTTCTTGTATTTGAATGTCAAATTTTCTATTCGGTTCTGGTTTTTTCATCAAGAATGCCTGGAAGTCCTCCACCTCATTGGATGACCATATTTTCCCCAGAAACATTATACTCAATTTTGCTGGGTAGATGATTCTTGGTTTTAATGCTAGCTCCCTTGATCTCTGGAATATCATATTCCAGGCCCTATTATCCTTTAATGTAGAAGCTGCTAGATCCTTATTTATCCTGATTGTGTTTCCACAATATTAAAATAGTTTCTTCTTGGCAGCTTGTAACATTTTCTCCTTGATCTGGGAACTCCAGAACCTGGCTATAACATTCCTAGGAGTTTTCTTTTTGGGATGTTTTTCAAGAGGTGATTGGTGAATTCTTTCAATTTCTATTTTGCCCTCTGGTTCTAAAATATCAGGGCAATTTTCCTTGAGAATTTCTTGAAGGATGCCTTCTAGGTTCTTTTTTTGATCATGACTTTCAGGTAGTCC
>CM053580.1:500238830-500258340 GCA_028627135.1 Pseudochirops cupreus | reverse complement strand
GAGCTGACTTTAGTGGGAAGTATCTTTGTGTGCGTTTTGGAGTTCCAGGATTGGCTTAGAGTCCTATTTTATGGGTATTTTGGGGTGGCTATGTGAGAGCTGCGATATGTTGCTGCTGCTACACCGCCATCTTGGCTTTGCCCCCCCACCTCAGGCTTTTTAAAAATGTTTTGTAATTGCTGTCCTCACTTTGCCACTCTAGTAAATGCCTTTTCTAAAAAAAGGAATTCAGTGAATTGGCTAATTTTTACAGAGAATCATACTGGTAAGGGTTTATGAGCTACATTATTAGAAGGATAGCCACCCATACAGCTACCTCTTTAACCCAAAGTATCAGTTGGTCTTCTGGGCAACCCTACCTACCAGTGCCAGTATGAGTTGGAGGAGGTTCAAGTGAGCCTGGAGGAGATGCTATGTCTTCTTGGCTAGCTGACATTGAATCAATCAATAAATTATTAACATTAAATGTTTAACATGTTTAAGGTATAGGTAGCTTGAGACTGGGAGCGGGGGGGAGGGAAGATGGCTTGGAAGACTAAAGAGAGTAAGGCTTTCTTCACCTGGAGACAAAGTAAGGGCAAAGGGAAAAATTCTTTGCATCTCTGGCCATTGAGTCAAAGGGTCAGATGAGAGACTGAACTAGATAGACTATGTATAAAAGGGCTCACCCCAAAACCCTACCCTGGGACCTGAGTGTTGAGTGAATCATATTCTAGGTGACCGAGAGAGAGCAATCAAGAATTAATGGTAAACTGTGATTATCAGAGGAGCAGAGAACCAAGTCCTAAGGTGGGGTGGTGGAAGAAAAGTAAGAATGCTCACCAGGGTTTGAGAGCTATAGGCATCCATTAATGTACCACAGAATTAGAGTTCTAATTTTCCCTGAAGCCATTTTTCTTCTTCTCCTTTGGTGAATGGCTCTTAAGACTACCATGCTTCTTATTCGATGTGGAATTATTTTTAGACTCCTTAAGGAACCAAGAGCCCATTAGATTTTCTCTCCTATAGAGAAAGAATGAATACAAATGTGACCCTCCTATGTGACTCCCCCAGATGACACTGAGTTTCCAACATGCTGAAATAACGGCATGAAATATTGAAATGCTATGTGCCAGGTACAGTACTAAGAACTTTACAAATATCACCTCACTTGATTCTTGTGAAAACCTTGGAAGGTGGGTGCTATTGTTATCCCCATCTAAAAACTGAGACTGAGGCAAACAGAGGTAAGTGACTTGCCCAGGGTTATACAACTAGTGTCAGGGGTCAAATTTGAACTCAGATCTTTTTGAGACCAGGCCCAGCACTCTATCCACTGCTCCAATATACAATCTGCAGTGACTATCTTTGGTCCTCTAACTTACTTACTTCAAACTGTTTCTCCCTCTCCAGATACATTTTCACAATACTTCCAGGAGCCCTGTGGTTTACTTCAGATTTCCCTAGGCTCTTACATCCATTATTAACACCAAAGTCCTGAGAGGATTAGCACTCTTCTTTCTGGTCTTACTTAATACTTAAGAGTAGTGGTGAATGGAGTTGTTTGACTAAGGAAGAACACTAGCCACCCCTCTCTTCAGTCCCTAACTCCATGTGGGCAGAGTCACTCTTTCCCAGATTCTCCCTTTAAGTTACCCCTGGGTATAACTATTCCCTTGGTCACTGCTTCTTCTCAAATAAGTTCATGAATGTGTGGAGGGGAAAGAAGGTAATAAGATTCCTTCATTGCTTCTGAATTAGATTCAGGGGAGGGGAGTTGACTGAAGCCAGAAGTTGAGTTGCCAGAGCAGGACATTCCCTGCTTTCTACTTAACAAGCCTCCTCCTACCATAGCACTACTGGCTCCTTTTGGGTCTAGATAAAAGTCTGGATTCCTTTGATCTTTTCCTTAATTTGAGAGATCTATGATACTAAGGATCAATAAAAAGCATTTTTCCCCTTGAGTCCCTAGTTGGTAAAAAAATATATATATAGTCAATTAGGAATTTTTTTCTTTCTCTCTGTGTCCCAGTGGGACAATAAGCTCTTAATTTCCTGCTTCCTAAAATCCACCTCCTCCCCCTAGGACACATATAGTCAATGAACCACATCTTAGAGAAGCCTGTTTCGAGAGTACATGGCCAATGAAGAAAAGTGAAGTTTTAGGGAAAAAAAAGAAATTAAAAAATGGGCTTTAGTTTCAGTGAGAGATCCAGAGCAAAGTGAGAGATGGAGAGGTAAGAGATTCATCAATTTCATGCTGACATTAATGTCACAAAGTTACATTGTCATTGTGACAATGTGTCACTTTCATTGTTATTCTAGATGACTTGAAACATTTGAAATCTCTTCCCACCTTGACCGCTCTGCTTGTATTCATCTCCCTCTCAGTTTTCTCCTGTGTTTGAAACTGTTTCACATAATTTGTTTCAAAGTCAAAAGGGCAATGCCTGTTGCCTCCATGAAACATCATGACTGTGGTTCCCCCTTCCCTCCCTGTCCTCTCCTTCCCACCCTTCTCCTCTATTCTCTCCTCTCTTCTCTCCCTGTCTCTGACTCTCATTCTGTCTCTGTATCTCTCTCCTTCTGCCACTCTGTCTCTTTCTGCTTCTCTCTCTGTGTGTCTCTGACTCTCTCCGTCTCTGACTCTCTCCCTGTCTCTGATTGTCTCTGTTTCTCTGTCTGCCTGTCTGTCTCTTTCTCTCTGTCTCTGTCTGTCTCTGTCTCTCTCTCTCTCTTGCCTCTCTTCTTTCCCCTTCTCTCCCTCCCATGTCTCACTGTTTCTGCTCTGTGTCTCTGTCTCTCTGTCTTTCTGCTACACTGTCTCTCTCTATATCTCTGTCTCTTTTCTGTCTCCCTGTGTCTGTCTTTCTCTATTTCTGTCTCTCTGTCTTTGTCTCTCTCTTTGTGTGTGTGTGTGTGCGTGCTTGCCCACATGTGCTTGAGGTGGTGTAACGCCATGTACAAGCAGCTTCCCAAAAGAATGCTACTATGAACAGCTTTTAAGATTCTGATTACACAGTATAGTGAACATTCCATTTATTCCATTACAAATCAAGGCAAACATTCACAACAAATCACAATATAATATCCACAACATTACATTTTATCACAGAAAGTCACAATATAGTGTTCACAACAGCTTAACATTAGAATGGCCACATAGTTTTCACTACAGTGGCCACAATATTTAGAACAAGGAACAAAAGAATAATCATCTGGTTTCCCTAAGGTAGAAACCCTCGTTACTTAATCATTCAGTTATTTCACAATACAATAATCAATCTTCCATTCATGGAGCAATCATAGACTAACTTAATCAGTCACTTGTCTAGCAGTTAAAGTATTGTTAATCACTAAACACAATCATTAGAAAATCACACAAATTCTCCACCCCTTGATATCTAGGACACTTCAATTTCATCATGCATCCAAAGGGAGGTCTTTTCTTTATCTCTACTCAGGGTGGTCTCTCAGATTCCCTGGATCCCCTTCCACGGTCCCAGCTCCTACCTGAATCCACCAAGCAGTCACCTAGATTCAGAGGCAGACAGCTCCCAGGTTCTCGTCCAGTTCTCCAGGCAGTTCTTGTTACACACTGAAGCTCCCAGGGTCCAGCACATCTCAAACCCTTCACCACCTCTGTTGCCAGGAACTCAAGGATCCACCAAGCCACAAACAAAGGCTTATCCTGGTCCTGCTTCTTCATTCCTCCAGCAGTTTGGCTGGCCCTAGGACCCAGAAGGAATCTCAGCCTTCCAGGAGGCAGCAACTTCAGCCTTCACCAGATTCTGGTCTCAAGAAAACTCCAACTCATTTCTCAGTCAGCTTCCAGATGCTGGAGAGAAACTCTCTCTCTCTCTCTCTCTCTCTCTCTCTCTCTCTCTCTCTCTCTCTCTCTCTCTCTTTCTCTCTCTCATGAGATTCTTCCTTCCATGATTCTTCCTCCACTAGGAGCTGGACAGGAGGAAAATTCTTGACTCTGATTCTCTGTCTCTGGAATTCTTCTTTTATGCACATGCTGGCATCCTGTCTCAGCCAACCCCCTCCTGCCACATCAGCAACAGGAGTTCAGGCCCTCTGTTCACACAGGAGACAGAGTTCACACCCTCTGCCTCTTTCACAGAAGCACTTAGCCCTTAGTTACCAAGAACCAAGTGCCTGCTAAATTAATTATCCTTACAGAGGTGTGTGTATGGGGAGGGGGGGGGAAATGTTACCTAATGAAAAGAGATTAAACCTTGTAGTAAAACATCAAATAGGCAGTTTCAAAATAGAATGATAGGGGAAGTCTGGAATGAAGCTTAGTCATAGCACAGAAGGATATTGAACAAGGAAAGTCATTGAAGATACTTAAAGTTGATTCTGCTCTATTTTGTGCCAGGTACTGGGCTAGGTGTTGGGGATACAAAGACAAGAGTGAAATAGTACCTACTCTTTTTTTTTAAGTAAAATTTTATCTTTCTTAATTTGTTCGTTTATTTTCAGTTTGCAAGATTCAGTTCCACATTCCCTTGAATTTCAAATTTTTTCCCCCTACCTCTCCTCCTCCTCCACCTCCCCATGGCAGTATGCAATCAAGTATAGGATCTGCAAATACTTTCACATTAGACATTAGTCAGGTTGTAAAGAAGGATTGTAACAGATAGAATGAACAATTGGAAAGAGAAAACAAAACCAAACAAGAAAAAGAGAGAGAGCAGGTAGTTTGCTTCAATTTGCATTCAGAAGCTGTTCTCTCTAGTTCTTTCTAGTTCTTTCTCTGAATGTAGACATCTTTTTTCCATCATGAGTCTTTTGGAATTGTCTTATAACCTCGCATTGCTGAGAAAAGTCCAGTCTATCAAAGTTGGTCGTTACACATGCATTGTGTCTATAATTGTGTACAGATTTCTCCTGGTTCTGCTCTTCTCACTCAGTATCAGTTTGTATAAGCCTCTCCAGGTAAATATGGAGTCTGTCTGCTCCTCATTTCTTATAGCACAATAATATTCCATTTCATTCACATACCACAACTTATTTAGCCATTCCCCAATTGATGGGCATCCCCTTAATTTCCAGTTTTTTGTCACCACAAAAAAAGAGCTGCTATAAATATTTTTGTACATACATGTTTTCCTCCCACTTCTATAATCTCTTCGGGATACAACCCTAGAAGTGGTATTCCTGGGTCAAAGGTTATACAATTATTTATAGCCCTTTGGGCATAGTTCCAGATTGCTCTCCAGAATGATCGAATCAGTTCACAACTCCACCAACAATGCATTAGTGTTCCAATTTTTCCACATCCTCTCCAGCATTTGTCATTTTCCTATTTTGTCATCTTAGCTAATCTGGCTGGTGAGATGTGATACCTCAGAATTAGTTTTGATTTGCATTTTTCTAATAACTAGTGATTTAGAGCATTTTTCATATGCTTATAGATATTTTAAATTTCTTCCTCTGAAAACTGCCTGTTCATATCTTTTGACCATTTATCAATTGGAGAATGGCTTGTATTCTTATAGACTTGACTAAATTCTATGTATATTTTAGAAATGAGGCCTTTATCAGAGACACTGGTTGGAAAAACTCTTTCCCAATTTCCCACTTTCCTCTTAATCTTGGTTACATTGGCTTTGTATAGAAACTTTTCAATTGAATGTAATCAAGATTATCCATTTTGCATTTTATAATGCTCTCTAACTCTTGTTGGGTCATAAAGTCCTCTCTTCTCCAAAAATCTGACAGGTACATTATTGCTTGCTTTCCCAGATTGCTTACAGTATCAGCCTTTATACCTAGATCATGCACCCATTTAGACTTGATTTTGGTATACAGTATTAGGTAATGGTCTGTGCCCAGTTTCTGCCATACTGTATTTTAGTTTTCCCTGAAGTTATTGTCAGATAGTGAGTTCTTATCCCCCAAACTGGGGTTTTGGGATTTATCAAACAGTAGATTACTATAGTCATTGACTGCTGAGTCTTGCATAACCAACCTATTCCATTGATACACTGCTGTATTCCTCAGCTAGTACCAAGTAGTTTTGATGACTACTGCTTTATAATACAGATTAAAATCTGGTATGGCTAGGCCACCTCCCCTAGCATTTTTTTTCTTTTATTCCCTTGATATTCTGCACCTTTCATTCTTCCAAATGAATTACTATTTTTTTCTAGCTCTATGAAGTAATTTTTTGGTAGATTGGTATGGTACCAAATATGTAATTTAATTTGGGTGAAATTGTCATTTTTATTATATTAACTTGACCTAGCCATGAGCAGTTGATGTTTTTCCAATTAGTTAAATATGACTATTTGTGTGAAAAGTGTTTTGTAGTTGTGTTCATATAGGTCCTCGGTTTGTTTTGGCAGGTAGATTCCCAAATATTTTATTTTGACTACAATAACTTTAAATGGGATTTCTCTTTCTATCTCTTGCTGTTGGATTTCATTAGAAATATATAGGAATGCTGATGATTTATGTGAGTTTATTTTATATCCTGCAACTTTGCCAAATTTATTTAGTCACAAGTAGTTTTTTTGCTTGATTCTCTAGGATTCTCTAAGTATATCATCATATCATCTGGAAAGAGTGAAAGCTTAATCTCATCTTTGCCTAATTTGATTCCTTTAATTTCTTTCTCTTTTCTAATTGCTACTGCTAACATTTCCAGTAGCAGGTTGAATAAGAGGTATGATAGTGGACATCCTTGTTTCATCCCTGATCTTATTAGAAATGCTTCTAGCTTATCCTCATTACATATAATACTTGCTTATGGCTTTAAATAGATGCTATTTATTATTTAAAGGAAGACTCCATTTATTTCTATGCTTTCTAGTGTTTTTAATAGGAATGGATGTTGTATTTTATCAAAAGCCTTTTCTGAATCTATTGAGATAATCATATGGTTTCTGCTAGTTTTATTGTTGATACGATCAATTATACTGAAGGTTTTCCTAATACTGAACTATCCTTGCATTCCTGGAATAAATCCAACCTGATTGAAGTGTATTATTCTTGTGATAAGTTGCTATAGTCTTTTTGCTAATATTTTATTTAAAATTTTTGCACCTATATTGGTGAGGGAAATTGGTCTATAATTTTCTTTCTCCATTTTGTCTCTTCCTGATTTAAGTATCAATACCATATCTGTTTCATAAAGAAAGTTAGGTAGGACTCTTTCTTCACCAATTTCCCCAATTAGTTTGTAGAGTATTGGAATCAATTTTTCTTTAAAAGTTTGATAGAATTTGCTAGTAAATCCATCTGGCCCTGGAGATTTTTTCCTTAGGGAGTTCTTTGCTAGCTTATTCAACTTCTTTTTCTGAGATGGGGTTATTTAAGTAATTTACTTCCTCTTCAGTTAATCTGGGCAATTTATATTTTTGTAAATATTCCCCTATTTCACTCAGATTGTCAAATTTATGTGCATACAATTGGGCAAAATAATTCTTAATTATTGTTTTAATTTCCTCTTCGTTGGAGGTAGATTCACCCTTTTCATATTTGATATTCGTAATTTGATTTTCTTCTTTTTTTTTATCATATTGGCTAAAGGTCTATCAATTTTATTGTTTTTTTTCATAAAACTAGCTCTTAGTTTTATTTATTTGTTCAATAGTTTTCTTAAATTCAATTTTATTCATCTCTCCTTTGGTTTTCATTATTTCTAATTTAGTATTTAATTGGGAATTTTCAATTTGTTCTTTTTCTAGTTTTTTCATTTGCATGCCCAGTTTACTGACGTCCATTTTCTCTATTTTATGTATGTATGCATTCGGGGGTATAAAACTTCCCCTAAGAACTGCTTTTGCTGCATCCTGTAAGTTTTGGCATGTTGTCTCATTATTGTCATTCTCTTGAGTGAAGTTACTGATTGTTTCTATAATTTCGTACTTGACCCACTCATTCTTTAGGATTAAGTTATTTAGTTTCCAATTAGTTTTTAGTCTATCTTTCCAAGACCCTTTATTACATATAATTTTTATTGCACCATGATCTCAGAAGGATGCATTGAACATTTCTGCCTTTCTGTACTGAATTCTGAGGTTTTTATGCCCTAGTACATGGTCAATTTTTGTGTATGTGCCATGTGCCACTGAGAATAAGATATTTTCCTTTTTATCCCTATTCAGTTTTCTCCAGAGGTCTACCATATTTATCTTCTCTAAGATTCTATTTACCTCCTTTACTTCTTTCTTGTTTATTTTGAGGTTAGATTTATCAAGGTCAGAGAGGGGGAAATTGAGGTCCTGCACTAGTATAGTTTTGCTCTCTGTTTCTTCCTCTAACTCCCTTAACTTCTCCTCTAGGAATTTGCATACTGTACTGCTCAGTGCATAAATGTTTAGTAATGATATTGCTTCATTTTCAATGGTGGCTTTTAGCAGGACATAATTTTCTTCCTTATCTCTTTTAATTAGTTCTGTTTTTGCTTTTGCTTTGTCTGAGATAAGGATTGCTACCCCTGTTATTATTTTTTTTTACTTTGGCTGAAGCATAATATATTTTGCTCCAGCCTTTTCCCTTTATCCTGTGTGTATCCCCCTGTTTCAAATGTGTTTCTTGTAAACAGCTTATTGTAGTATTATGATTTTTAATCCATTCTGCTATCTACCTCCATTTTATGGGAGAGTTCATCCCATTCACATTCACAGTTACAATTACTGTCTTTGTCTTTCCCTCAATCCCATTCCTTCCCCTGTTTATGCTTTTATTTTTCCCCTTCTCCCTTCCCCTCCTTGCGAGTTTTACTTTTGACCACCACCTCCCTCAGTATTCCCTTCTTATCAGACCCCCTCCCTTTTCCTGCCTTTCCCCCTTACTACCTCTTCACTCCCTTCTAACCTTATCCCTTTCTTAGCCCTTCCCCCCTCCTACTGCCTGTAAGGTACGACATATTTTTATGCTTAATGTAGTAGGTTATTTCTTCCTTGAACCAAGACTGACAAGAATAGATCTCATGCAGTGCTCTTTTCCCTCCCCTCTTTCCCTCTATTATGATAGGTTTTATGTCTCTTCTTGTTAGAGTCCTATACTTAACTGATTATTTTATTCTCTCCTTACACCAGGAACAATGATGGCAAAGATCATATAATGTTTATCTCCCTCCTTTCTTTCCCTTTGCTATAATATGTTTTTATGCCTCTTTGTGTGGTATAATTTACCCTTTTCTACTTCATTCTTTCCTCTTCTTCCATTGCAGTCCCTTTTCACCCCTTAACAAGGTTTTTTAATCATTATTTTGTTTAATTTATACCCCCCCATTTATTTATATCCTTTATAATGCCACCATAAGTATACAATTCTCAATATTAGCAGGTATCAGCTTCCCATATAGGGATATAAACAGTTTGCTCTTATTAAATAACAAGTTGTATGTGTGTGTTTTCCCTATTTACCTTTCTATCTCTTTCTTGAGTCTTGCAATTGGAGATTGATTTTTCCATTGAGCTCTGGCTTTTTCATGAGGAAGGTCTGGAAGTCCCTTATATCATTGAATGACCATCTCCTTGCTGGAAAGATTATGCTTACTTTCTCTGGATAGCTGATGCTTGCTTGTAACCCGAGCTCTTTTGTCTTTGTGAAATATCATATTCCAGTCCTTCAGATCTTTCCATGTAGAAGCTGCCAGATACCATGCAATCCTCACTGTAGTTCTGCAATATTTGAATTGTTTCTTTCTGGCTACTTTCAGTATTTTCTCCTTTACCTGATAGTTCTAGAATTTGGCTACAACATTTCATAGAGTTTTCCATTTGGGATGTCTTTTAGGAGGTGTCCAGTGGATTATCCTGATTTCTATTTTACCCTCTGGTTCTAGGACCTCAGGGCAGTTTTCCATGATGAGCTCTTGGAAGATGTTGTCCAAGTTCTTTTTGTCATCATGATTTTCTGGTAGACCAATCATTCTTAGGTTATCTCTCCTGGATCTGTTTTCCAGGTCAGTTATTTTTCCCTTGAGATATTTTACCTCTTTTTCTAATTTTTCATTCTTGATGTTTTGTTTGACTGATTCTTGGTGCCTCATAGAGTCATTAGCTTCAATTTGGTTGATTCTAATTTTTAGCAAATTATTTTCCTCAGCTTTTAAAGCTCCTTTTCCATGTGTTCAGATTTCATTTTTAGTTCACACATTTTTCTTTTTAAGGAGCTGCTTTCTTCATTGAAAGGCTTTTCCACTTTTGCAATTTTGATTTTAAAAGAATTAGTCATTTTATCTTCTACCTCTCTAATTTCATTTTCAAAGTCCTTCTTGAGCTCTTCTAAGAACACTTTCTGGGCTTGACACCAATTAATATTCACTGTTGAGGCTTCAGCTGTGGGTGTGGAGTCAATGTTGTCTCCTTCTGAATTTTGCTCCTCCTGCTCACAATAAGAGGATTCTAGAGTCTTTGCAATCTGTTTTTTACCCATTTTGTGTCTGGACCATAGCCATGCCCTTCATCTAGGACTCCCAAGCCTTCACTATTTTAAAATTTTGCTCTGGGGCAATAATTTCTGTGTTTTCAGGATCAGAGGGGGGGATTGGAACAGTTAAGGTTCACTCTGCCATCCATGGTCCCTGGAAGATCAGATCAGTGCTTTTTAAATTTCCAGGCTATGGGTTGATAGTCCCAGGAGTAGCTGCTGCCATTGCCACAGGCCCTGTATTTGTCTCTTACCCAGCTCAGATAGGTCCCATCCCTATGATGATAGGCTTGGGAGTGGCCCTTGTGGTTGGTGGATCAACTTGTCACCACGCCAGCCCACTTTCCAATTGTCCCTACTCTTATGGAGCTTATATTCTACCACAGGAGACCAACATAAACACGTATAGGTATATATAAGGTACACACATGCATATCTCTGTATTTATCTAGATCCATGTAGACCTCACTCCCTCAGAAGGAGACTGGCTACGTAAGAATACTTATGTCTCTTTAATCCTATTGGGCTTAATCACAATTCCAATGTTTTTTTCCCTATTGTTAGTCTCCAGTTGTTGTACCAGTTCCCTTTAGCCAATTAACAATGATCAGCTTTTACAAAGTGGTATTTACTTCACAAATACAGAAAGAATAGAAACACAAACCTGGCAACACTTGGGGAACAGACTCAATCCTATACCACCTCTACTAAGAAAATGGATTGAGACTTGACACAAATTCTCCACCATAGCATCAACTTCCCTTCAAACACAACATGGCAATGACTATATTGGATTAGTCTGCCTTTTTCCATTCAAATCCTGGGATCTCCAGTTTCTCTGCTTCTGATGGATTCCTCTCCTGACATTCAAAATTTACAAGTTCATAGTCATCTCCAATCCTTTTTATTTAAAATGGAAATAATAAACACAGCAAAGTAAAGGACAGAAGCCCTAATTAATTAGCTGCATGTTGGCCTTGAATGGAGAGGGCACAAGGACTCTCCCATTATGTAATTTTCTTTCCTATCTGAACAGTAGTTGAGGAGGAAAAAGATTGAACAAAATGAGTCCCTGATTGACTAGTGCTTTTTAAATGGGCTCTAGATCTAGCTACACAGCAAATCAACAGTCTTTATTCTCATCATTTGGTTAGAAGACCAAAACCAGTTACAAAATGTCTGCTCATGTTCAAAATCAGGAAGGAGTGTTCCTCCCTTCTATGTCTCCATGCTTTTTCAGAAGAAGCCACCTCGTTGTCCTCTTATATATGAAGGGTTGTATCACCCTGCTCCATACTAAATAAACATAGGGTAATTATGAGTGGAGAGAAGCACCGGTTTCTGTGGAACTTAGGAAGGTTTTGTATAGAAAGTGGTAGTCGAGCTGAGTCTTGGGATATCATGTACATAGGCCTCTCATTTTTTGGCTCCTCTGTAAGGAAGTTCTGGCTATGTGATGTGAAAATATTATTGGGGCAACTGTGAATTTTGAAAAGAGATGTTGTGTGAGTCAGTTTGCTTTATAAGGCCCTTATTCTGCTGACACACAAGCTTTTAAAGTGGAAAACAATTTAAATGAGCTTTCCCTTCTCTTTTCTCCTTTCTACCTCCCCCTAATCTTTTGAAGAAACGTAAAAAAAAAAAGTGTGTTACTGTAGCTACTCTCAGAAATGCTATTGGTAGGAACAGCTCTCTGCCTTCCGGAAATTGCTTTGTGTGACTTTGTTCATCTCATTTCTTCTAGTTCATGAAATAAACAGGTTTCACAATTGTGGAAGCAAGGAATGTGACCCAGAGTGGCACTTTCTCTGTCACACATTTAAAAAGTTACCTTACTCACCAAACAATATGAACATCCTGATCTCCTTAAATTATGAGAGCCATTTTTTTCTTTAGGAAAGAAAATTTCAAGCTAGCTACATTCATTGGGCACTCACTATGTGCAGATCTTCTAGATTAGATAATATCTATGGTCCCTTCCACCTATAAAGCCTATGTATGGCCTATGTACTAGTGAAAAGATCTAAAGGGAATAGAAGATAAGATTTCTGCCCTCAAAAAGCCTTTGCTGGAACAGGGGAGACAGAACAGACAGCCCTTTAACCTCTCTGTTTCATGGTTTGAGGAGTTGGGGTGAGAAGGAGAGGGAGAGACCAGTTGGACAGAATCATCGACATTGGTGGGGCCACTAATGTATCTATCAGGATCTCTATTGACTTAGAAAACTGCACATTAACACTATATATGTTTTAATGTATTTTTATGTATTTTGTTTAAAATGTCCCAATTATGTTTTAATCTGATTGCAGCAGCACTAAGTAGTGTTACAGGAAGCATTTAACAACTCTGTTCTACAAAGTCTCTTACAGTTCTCATGCATGAGACCTGATGGAAACTAGAAAGTCGTGACCTTGGGAAAAGAGCATAGGATAGGAGTCGTAAGACTTGGAAGAGTCTCCAGGTGGTCAAAACCAATGTATTCAACTCATGGAAGAGCTTTAGATTTGGAACTGGTGGATTTGATTCCTTTAGTTCTTTCCTCCATGTGATCTTTGGCAAGCAATTTGTGTAGATCTCAGTTTCCTCTTCTATAAATGAGGGGTTCATAGATAGAGAGCTAGAAAGGACCTCAGAAGCTACCTAGTTTAACTTCCTCCTCTGATAGATGATAAAATGAAGCCTAAAGAGATCAAATGACTTGATCAAAGTCATATAGCTAATAAAAGATTTTGGATTTAACTCAGATTGTTGGATTTAAAAATCCATGCTTTCCACTTAATCATGCTAGGTTGAGTTTAGAAAAACTCTAAGACCCTTCCTCGCCCTAAAACCTATTATTCTGGAACTAACTGCTACTAACTACTTTCGTGATTTTGCTAAGTCATTTCCCTTCTCTGCACCTTAGCTTTTAAACCATTAAAATGAAGAGATTAACTAGATGACTTGTAAGATCACTTTTTTAGTTGTAAAATCCTGAGGCTATGGATAGGTCATGGGACTGTGATTTCATTGGTATGAAGAGTTCCCCAATGAAGAAACTGTCTCTATCATTGAAGGTCAGAACATTCTGGAACACACCTCCACCATGCTGGATCCCTTCTCCCATGAGTGAGTTCCTCCTGGAGCCTTTATTTTGGAGAGGGGCCCAGGATGACCAACTTTCATTTCCCCCCAGCTTTACTTGTAACTTTCCAAACTTTGCCAACATGGCTTCACATGAGTACTCAAACCTATCATCCCCAGGTCCCTTTCATGTGTTGCTTCCCCCCATTAGACTACAAGCTTCTGGAGTAAAAGGGTCATTTTTTGCCTCTTGTTTTATCCTCAGAGTACCTGGCAAACAATAGTCACTTAATAAATGTGTGCTGATTAATTGATCCAGTGGTTTATGTGACTAACAAGATGGAAGAATAAATAGTTTCTTTGATCCTCATACCTCTCAAACCACTTCAAAATAGAAATTATGTACAATAAATAAAGCAATTACAGCTATCTCCATGGTTCTAAGAACATCAAAAACCATAATGAAATTAAAAAAAAAACCCAACTGTACTGAAAGCAGAGAAAACTAATCCTTCAATCCCAATGCATTTATTCAGCATCCCCACTGGCCATCATAGAAATACTAGAAGAGCTGGAGGTACCTATCTGGAAAGAGTATTCAAATGCCACTCCCAAGTCTCCCTCACATTAATGCACAGAAATTCAAAAGGCAGAATCTTACTTTGGTTAGGAGTGCAGTGTGTCAGTCCTTTGTCTTAGGGCACTACTCAGAGAAGTGAGGAACAGAGGGAATTAGGGTGATTTACATCTCACTGAGACCAGTTCTCTTACCCCTCCACCCCCACCCCAAATAACTTGAGTCAGAGACGAAACACAGGGAAATTGAAATTCTTAAGCATAGGAGGAGGCTGACACAGCTCTGGGGTCCAGCCCCCAGGAAAGACTCAATCAAAGAGAGAGGTGTCAGAAATGAAACAGGGAAATACTAGGGGAAAAAGTTTGAAACTACCAAAGATCTCAAATAGTTGAGAACTTAATGAAAGACCTTGAGCATGAACAAATGAATCAACTTTGAAGACATTCATAACAGAAGTGAATATAGCTTCCAGATCAGCTACAAGAGTCCAAACATTCATGAATAAACAATATGCAAAAAGGAAAAATAAGTCAACCCCTGACAAGGTCTATGTGGATTTGCAAAAGAGCATGAGACCATAACAGGATGTTCCCAAATACTTTAAGAGAAAAAGAATTATGAAAGAATTTCAATCTGAACACCAGAAATAAATGGCAAAATAGGAAAAAAAAAAACCAAAAACTTGAAACCTCACTAAAGACACAAAAGAGAGAACAGCTGTTTGGGAATGTAAATACACAGAAATGAAGGATAATCTGGAAGATGAGAAGTAAAAAGCAATGATATTAAAAGAAAATATGATCTCTATAGAAGCAAAACATATTAATCCTAAAGAAAAAATGCATAGAGATACTTAAGGATCACAAATCTCCTGGGAAACATAAGAAGGTACACACAAAAACAAAAAACCTGAAGATCATAATGCAAGAAATAATATAAGTACCCAGGATTTTTGGATATAGAAAACAAATCACCAATTAAAAGAATTAACCAATCACCTCTAGGAAAACATAACAACAATGAAAAATCACAATAAACCTATGCTTTAAACTCTGACACACATTGGTTAAATTTGACAATTTCAATTAAAAGCAACAGATTCTGCAAGTGAGGGACCTTCAGCTACGCATAGAGAACAGGAGGAAAATTTTCAAATACAAGGAAAAGGAAATTCAAATGATATAAGATAGTTCTGCATAACTGTTCTGCAGAAGGGAATAAAATAGTGTGTTCCAAAGAGTAAAGGAGTTCAAAATTCAGCACAAGGTCACATACCCTGCCACCCTGAGCCTAACCATTAATGAAAAATGTTGTGCGAGACATATATATAAATATGCACACAGACACACACATGTATATATACATATATGTATATATACACACATACATGTGTGTATGTATGTGTATATATGCACATGTGTATGCATGTATATATACATATATGTATGTGTGTATAATGCACGTAATTTTCATTAATGGTTTCTGTTTGTATGTCTTTGTGTATGTGCATATATGAGTATGTATATATATTTAATTTGAAGACTAACTACAAAGAAAAACAGGCCTAAGCTAATGATTTTCTATTTAACACTCTAGACAACAGAAATACATAAAAGGTAAATGAATGCAAGTAAGGATAATATTAAAAAAAAACAAAACTAAAAGAGAAACCATGAAGAAACATCTTTTTAAAAGGACACAAGTTGGCTACGATGAAAACAGAAGTCAAATAGAAGTGATGGCAAAGAAATAGAAACATAGACTATACCTGACAACTCCATGCCAGCAGGTTAATCAATATTTTTATGGAACTAAACTGCAGAATTGGAAGGTGCACAAAAGGGGAGAAGAAAGGAAGACAAGAAAGGTAAATATGTGATGTACTATTAACAAGTATAAAATTACAAATGAAGAGGAAAAAAAAATAACTCCCATAATCTCTCAGGAAGAAGAGGGCTTTTAAGAGAGGAGGCAAAAGGAGGGATTGAAATAGGAGAAAAGAAAGAGGGAAATCTGCTTTCAATGGTGAGAGGGGGATCTGACCGTGAAAGAAGAGAGACATGCTATAAATGGAGATGGGGATCTTACAACAAATATAATTTGCAGGAATTTGCTTCTTAGAAAGACCACTCATCCCGTATTTGGAGAAGGAGTATCAGAGATCCAGAAGTGTGGGACAGTATGCACCCAGTGAGATAATTTCATGGCAAATGAGAAAAATGATCATAATCAAGAGAAATAGAAAATAGATTGTACAAGATAGGACATGTGAAATTTTATACCATAGAGGGATTCTTCTATCCTTTCTATATCTTGAAGGAATAGATATCTCTCAGAGTGAGGCACAACAGAAAAAAGGGGTCAGAGGCAAGATCTCCAAGACAAAATTTAGAGTGTCTCTAAAACTTTTTAGAAGAGGGAAGACAAAATAGGTACTTTAGCAATTTTGATTCCACCAGGAATAAAGTAACTACAGAAGTAAATAAATATATGAACCATGAATTGAAGAAAAATGTCTAGAGTAGATAGAAAGGAAAGAGAAATAAGAGTACAGAACAAAGAAATTATTTTTAGAAATAGTTACAGATGATGAATATTTAAAACTAACAAACAAAATGAATTGAAAGGAAGAGGAAAATTATATTTATATGGCTGCTTATCTGAAGGGAAAAGAGGGGAAGAAATAAATAACTAGCTAAAAATAAGCAATAAAAAGGAGCTAATAAGTGAAACAAAACTCCAAACATAGAGAAAAATGATTTTTCTTCTAAAAAAGAATTATCTGAACCTGATTTCCCTAAGAGCTGACAGTAGAGGCACAGTAGATAGAGAAATGAGTCTGGAGTCAGGAAAATGTGAGTTCAAATCTGGTTTCAGGCATTTACAAGTTCTTTGCCTCAGTTTCTTCAACTGTAAAATGGGGATAATAATAGCGCCTACTTCACAGGGTTGCTGTGAGGGTCAAATTAAATCATGTAATAAAACTCTTAGCAAAGTCTTTGCGCACTAAAAAGTTTCAATTCTGCCTCCCTTCCTGTTAACAAAGGTAGGGAGGAGGGAAGAAGTTTGAAGGGGAAAAGAACCAGTAGGAATAGGTTTGCCTTTAAGTAGCTAAAATAACTTGAGAGACAAAATACTACATTTGCAGAGGAAGAGAGGAATAAATCTCAATAAAAAAAAACAATATTAGAGAAAATTGCAGGAAAATAAAATTCTAACTAAAAATAATTAAACTTTAAATATTGATGTCATATTTTAATATTTTTTTAAAAAAGACAGATTGGTTAAGAAAACAAAATTCCACAATTAATTCCTTACAAGAAACAAACCTAAACAACAAAAACATATAGAGGAAAAACAAAAGAAAATAGAGGACAGAACAACATTTACCATGCTTCAGCTGAATCCAAAAAATATGAGTTGCAATCAAGTTATTGGTAAAACACATGCAACCATAACATAGAATGAGATAAAATGAGGTAAATGAGAAAGACACATTGTGTTGAAAAGCGCCATAGAGAACAAAACAATTTCAATATTTAACTTATATGTTCCAAGTACCTTAGCATTATGATTAAAAAAAAAACCTGAATTACCAGGAAATATATATAGTAGTGGCAAGAAATTTCAATGGCCATCTGTATGTTTTGGATAAATTTGACATAAAGATAAGTAAAAGGGAAAATATAAAATTGAACAAATTACTGAAGAAACTAGGTAAAAAAATTTGTGGTCTCTTCTTAATGGGACTGATCATACATACATCCTTCCAGTCCCATCTTAATGGGACTGAACTCACATACACATGTATGCTCATATGTATTTCTCAACAACACTTGGAGCTTTTACAAAAATTAACCATATGTTAAGGCACAGAGATATATAAACAAATATAAAAAGAGAAATAGCAAAAACATCCTTTATAGACTATAGTGCAATAAAAATATTGATCAGTTCAGGAAGTAAAAAAAAAAAGATCAATACCCCAAAGAAGATTAACAACAAGACACTGAATAATGAGTGAGTCAAAGCATAAATCAGAAAAACAATAAATATGTAAAACATATACTTTTTTATTTTGCTTTTTGGAGGGGAGAGGAAAGGGTAATTGGGGTTAAGTGACTTGCCCAAGGTCACATGGCTAGTAAGTGTTAAGTGTCTGAAGCTGGATTTGAACTCAGGTTCTCCTGACTCCATGGCTGGTGCTCTATTCACTGTGCCACCTAGCCACCCCAAAACATATACTTATCAAACAAAACATCAAAATTTCTGGGTAGCGACAGAATGGGGGAATGTGAGGGAATAAGCACATTAGGTTCCTCTTATGTGCCAAGGACTATGCTAAGAGCTTTACTATATTATTTCATTTGATTCTCACAACCTTATGAGGTAGGTGCTGTTATTTCCCCCATTTTACGGTTGAAGAAACTGAGGCAGATAGCTAGGAAATGCCTGAGATCAGATTTGAATTTGGGTTTCCCTGACTCCAGGTCAAATATTCTACCTACCGAACCACCAACTTCCAGTTCCTCAGGGAAAACAAATCCTTACAAGCAAACAACAATAAATTAGAAAAGTAGGTAACCGAGATGATATAAAAAGGCAGAGATTTGCCTGAAGTCTTTCTAAAACCCCTCCAAAAACTTTAAATAATACCTCAAAACAGATTCTTGTGTGGAAGAACCCACAAAAGGACAAGGTAAAACAATTTTCCAGCCCAAGACAACTTAGGAAGTTGGCAGGAAAGGTCTGTTGCACTGGGATGAGAATCAGGCACAGTTCTGTGCCAGCCACAGCTCAGCAAACCAGCAATAGGCCTTGCGGGCATTGTTGTTTGTCCTTCATTCTCAAGGAGGACCGTAACATCAGGGAAGTGATGCCATGCACTGCAGGTGAATTGGACTTAAGGAAGGAATGGCTGTACAAAGTCACCAGCCTCATTTGCTCCTCTGGAGTTATCTGGGTCTAGTGGCATGATTTAGATCAGGATGACTGGAGAAGGCCTAGGAAGCTACTGAATCAGTGGCATTTGAGGTGGTTTCCAGTCTCAGTCCACAGATGGCGAGGATGTAAGAAAACAGATCTGAAGGAGACCAAATGGGTCCCTTTGCTGGCAGAGGAAACAAGACTCTGTTTCATTGCCCATATTTGGATACAGGTCTTAGTTTGAGGACAAGGAAAAGCGCTAGCAAACCAAAACTAGCAGCCACGAGGGAACTGGGGCCCTGGTCACAGTTTCAGGATATAAAAGTGTGTTTATGGTTGTTCACATATCAGTACACGGGCCAGGAGAGTAGTAAACACACTTCTCCCTAGATCATACCACCTCAAAAGAACCAAAAACTTATAAGTCCTCAGAATTATCTCTGAAAGTCATACAAAAAAAACCTCTTTGCGTACCTCATTCTAGGAAACAAAAAGAGAGAGAGAGAGAGAGAAAGAGAGAGAGAGAGAGAGAGAGAGAGAGAGAGAGAGAGAGAGAGAGAGAGAGAGAGA
>CM053580.1:500211676-500238330 GCA_028627135.1 Pseudochirops cupreus | reverse complement strand
TGCCATTTGAGGTAATATGTATCTGTCACCCAAGGTCTTCAAGTTAAAGGTGGTTTGAGGAGGGGATTGCAGAGAATATTTTAGATAGAGGTTAAACCCGTTGCCCTTCCAACACTAACTCCATGTATTTGTTTGGTGATCAGTTGCATGATGAGTCATTTAACTACTCAGTCTCAGTTTCCTTATTTGTAAAATAGGGATAATGATACACTCTCAATCTCATGAGCTTATTACATGTAAAACTGAAAAATTTAATTCGCTATGTTAATATTATAAATAGAAACAACAAGAAAAATAATGATGATGGTAACTAGTGACCAATAATACACCATTGTGACTTGTTCTTCTATATAGGATTATCTCTGAATGAATTCTATTTTTGCTTCCTTTTTCAGGAGTCTGTCTCCAAGCTCTTCAGTCTCCCAGTCTCCCCAGCTTCTCAGAGTCTTTAATTCTGCAGCTCCATTTAGTCAGTTAGCCAATGAAAATGAGCATTTATTAAATGTTTACTATGTGTCAGATATGTACTAAACTGGAATTACAAAGAGAGTACAAAATATTTTCCCTGTCCTCAAAGAGCTTACTTTCTGAGGTAACCAGAAAGAAGAATGAATTTGGCCAAAAAAATTGACATTCTCAACCTTTGTCCAGCCCTAAGCATGTGCTTTTATGATTACTTTTCATGGAATCAAGGATTTGGACTAGATGAACTCGCAGGTCCTTTCAAGTTATATGAGGTCCAGTGAATAGAATGCTGACCCTGGAACCAGGAAAGTGTTAGTGGTTTCGTTCCTGTCTAATTCTACATGACCCCATTTGGTATTTTCTTGGTAAAGATACTAGAGTGGTTTACCACTTCCTTCTCCTGTTCATTTTACAGATGAGAAAAACCAAGGAAAACAAGGTTAAATGATAGGCCCAGTGCTCTATCCACTGTGCCATCTAGTTGTCCCTGGAATCAGAAAGATTTGAGTTCAAATATGATATCTGACATTAGCTGCCTGACCCTCAGCAGCTCACCTAACTTCTGTGTGCCTGAGTTTCCTTAACTATAAAGATAATAATAGCACCTACCTCCTAGGGATTTTATGAGTCTCAAATGAGATACTATTTGTGAAGTATTTATCACAGGACCTAGTACATAGTAGCCCTTTAATGGGTGTTTTGTTTTCTTTCTTCCTAAAAACTTCTGACCTTTTTATGTCTTCTCAAAAACTTCCTTCACCCTGAACCTCTCCAAAATAAAATTGTACTGTGTCCTATTTCCTCTCGGCTATCTGTGCCACTGAAAGTAATCTAATATTCTAATCCCTGCTTATGTCATTAATCATTTATAATCAATGTGCTAATCCTTTAGGACACAAGTAGTCCCCAACCAATGAGCAGTTTGTGTTCCAGAAGTTTGTTTGTAAGTTGGTTGTTTAGAACTCAGAATGCATTTCCCCATGGAAACAGCATTATAAATATCGGTTAGGTTCCCAGATCGGCCCACAAAACCTAAATAATAATGGAACTGTAATTTTGTACATTCCCAATCAGAAGGTACACACATGTAAAATATGTGCATCTCTCTCCATAGATATGTATATAGACATGCCTATGTATAAACACAGATTTACATGTACACACACATCCCTTCGCTTATAAAATATGTAATATTTTACATGTACATATGTGTGTGTGCATGTGAAAATAGTAGGCTACTAGGTGACTCAGTGAATAAAGTGTTGCACTTAGAGTCAGGAAGATCTGAGTTTAAATCCATCCTCAGACACTTACTAGTTATGTGACCCTGGGCAAGTCATTAAACCTCTGCTTTAATCCACCAGAGGAGGAAATGGCAAAACACTCCAGTGTCTTTGCCAAGAAAATTCCATGAACAGCACTGGTGTGCTATGGTCCACAGAGTTACAAAGAGTTGGATATGACTGAAGGACTGGACAGGAACACCAACAAATAAAAACACTAAGAAATGAAATAGTAATGCTGGATAAGAAATAAGGAGTGTATTATTTTTGTTTCTTTCTTGTTTTTTTTTTATCCTGAAAGTTAGTACTTAAGAAAAAAAATAGTTTGCGTGGAGGAGGGTGGGTCTATACTTGGAAACTTCTGTGAAGATGCTTCAGGGAACTTGTGGGTACTTTCCAAAATTTTAGAAGCTTATGGTCCTGTACCATGTCCAAGTTCACTTTAGTGCCAATTTTGTTTCTTTCCCATGATGCAGTTGTTTGATTGGCACTATTCTTAGGGCTCATTGGCCTTGATTAAAGTCATTTTGGGCTCTCAAATATGATGATGCAAGAGCAAAGAGGGAAAAAAGGGGGGAGACTGAGAGATGCTTCCGAGGAGTAAAGAAAATGGTGTATAAAAAAAGTGGTTAGTGAGCATGGAATTTATACTTGAGAAATGAATTGATGCTTGATAAGAAATTAGATAAGCCTTGAGGAAGGGCAAAAGATAAAAGTAGGAAATTACAGGGTCCCCCAGATGGGAATAGAGGAGGTAATGGAATAATCAGATGACTAGGCCTCTACACCTGCCAACGAATAAGATTTCATCCTTCTGAGGTGAAAGAAAGGAAATTGTAGAACAAAAGCTGTTGGATCAGATGATTCCTCATACCCTTCTATGTGAAGGTGCCTACACACATAGTTTTTCAACACTGTCAATTATTTTCCAGGCCTACTTAACCTTAACAATGGCATGAGGTATTGTTTAAAAAACTAGAGACTGGGGTGTGAAAGAAATTTAATTCTATTGTTCTGTACAGGAAAAATGAGTTTTCAAGAGGAAGGACTGAGCAGAAAGTTGAGTTTGGAGAATGGAAGAATTATTTCTCTTTTAAGTAGAATGAGGAAGTAAGTTGAAACTCTATTTTTAATTCAAAGGAATAAAATGAATCAAGAACCAGCAAGGCATAGTGAATAATAATTATGCTCTTGGACTTAAGAAGACCAGATTTAAGTTTCTCCTCTGATACTTAGCTAGCTGTTTAAAAACACTTTTGTTCTTAAGCCTCTCTTTCCCCATTTATAAAATGGGAAGGTTGAATTTGATGCCCACTAAGATATTTTCTAGCTGTAAATCTATAATTTTAAATCATATGAGCTTTGAGAAGCAGTACAGTATATGTGATGGAGAAAACACAGAACCTGGTATCAGGAGAGATCTAGATTCAAAGTATATACGCTCTACTTATTAGCTGCATTAACATGGATGAGTCAAACCCTTTCTGAGATTCGAATTTCTCATCTATGGAATGTGAATAAAAATAGCCATTGTATTTTATCTCTCCAATGAGATAATATGTGTGAGAACTTCTAACAATCTTTAAAACATTATGTTATTATTTTAATTGTGGTTGTTATTTGTGAGAAGTATAATGTGATCAAAAGAATAAGCGTATGTTAAAACTTGGAGCTTACTTCAAATGTGAATGCCATGACCCATGCCATTTCCTGTGCCTATCATTTTCTCTCCATTGTCCGCAGCCTGTCCAATTCTTGATCATTCTTTAAAACCTAACTAAAATCACAACCGTTTTCATTCTCTTTAATCCTCTACCCTCTATCAACCTCCACCCTCTTATCAGTAGTAACTTTTTTTCCTTCTGAACTCCACAGTGGCCTTTGGCTAATACATACCTGATTTGCCAAAAATGGCAAAGATTCAAACATTTTTTCATACAAATTGTCCTCGCATTCTAAGATTCTAAGATTTCATCTCTCTCCTCACCCTTGTGCCTTAAGAGAGAGACAGAACCCTCTAAAGAGTGATCCCATCTACTTTCCTGAATCTATTATACTTCTGAGTGCCCTGTCATAGAAGTAGTTTGCTCTACAAACCTATACAAGATTTCACTAGGGGAAAAATATTTATGGACTTCCAAGGTCCCACCATAAGCCTTTATCCATGTCTAAGAACTCTACTCACCTGACTAATATAAAGAGGTTTCTGGATGTTTTGCTCAAACCAGCCTCACTGATTCCTTTGGGCCCAATCCTCCAGGCTCTCCCAGAAAATCCTCCTCTCTCCTCTACCTCCTCTGTGTCTCTGACCAGTAAGGTCCCTGATCACCATTTCTGTCTTCACTTTCACACCACCCACTTTTTTGCACTTCCCCAACAAGTTATACTCATTGAAGAGCTATAATCACACACACACACACACACACGCACACACACACACACACACACAAACCACACGACCAAGCAAACAAAAAATTACTGGTTTTATGTCTCTCTCAGACTAGAACAAGTCATGACTTTCATAAGTGCTTAGATTCCTTTAAATATCAGCTTAATTGCCATCTTCAATAACAGGCCTTCCTTAGTTCTCCCTGTTGCTAATGCATCCCCTATGAAATTACCTTATATTTTACATATTTTACAAACATACATGTGTATGTCTATGCATACATACGTGGATGCATGCATATATGCACACATATATACATGGTTTTTCTTCCAATAAAATGTAAGGTCTTAAGGCAGGGACCATTTCACATTTGTTTATTTCCAGTACCTAGAACATAGAGCTTGACATGTAGGAGGTATTTAATCTATGTTTGTTGGTTGATGAGTTAATTAGAAAAGGAGAATTCCAGAGGTAGGGGGTTTTATCCATTTTCTGCATTAGGGAGAAAGGGAAGTGGGACTTGGAAAAAAAGACCACGTAAAGCTTTCTCTGTGTTTGTCTCCATTTTCAGGCAAACAGCTTGCTGGAGGAATTATACAAGTATCAGATAAGAGAATCAAACCAAACTCTCTTTTTAGCATTGCCTGGGCTCCAGTTGGCATCAAAACTGAACATTAGCTGTCTTGCTGATGAGTGACACATAATTAGCATGGAAGAGAAAAGTGTTCAGTCTTGGCTGTTATATGTTTAGTCTGGACCATGAGCATTTGAGAGCAATGAAAAAAGAATAATACAATTAAAACACACACATGCACAAAAGAAAACTATATCAGGTTCATTAGGCAGCAGGAAGGAGAGAAAGTTGGGCCCTACAAATAAGGGCACATCTGATCTCTGTATTTTCTGCAATTATATCCAACAACAAAAAAGCATGTGAATGGGATATGCGGGAGAAACACAGATTAATGTTTTGAAGTTATTATGAAGAAAAAGCCCTAAATTATGTTGCAGTGGTAAAAAAGACTTTTATCCATTTCAGGATAATGAAAGGGGGGTACCAAAACAAAAATAAAATATGGGAAAAGTATCTATTTGCACATAAAATCAAAACAGTGATGGTTAAGGACTATCTGTCCCCAAATTGCATTTGATTTGACTATAATTAGAATGAAAATTAGTCAATGTCTGGGTAATGATAATAACACTGATGAGTGGCTTCATCTCCTAGCCAGCTTGGAAATGGAATTTCAAAGAAAAAGGAGCCCACTTCCAGGGACCAGAAGTTGTAGTTCTTAGTTCTAGCAGAGTTATGTGCTGTCTGGGTCACTTGGGTAAGCCTTTTTGCTTCTTAAGGCCTTAAACTGTTCATATTTCAAATGGAGTGTTAGACTGGGTGCTCTTCAAGGTCCCTTCCTATGCTGACAAATATGTGAACTCAGCAACAGGATGGTATAGTGGAAACACTGCTGGTCCTGACATCCAGAAACTTGGGTTTAAGTTTCATCTCTTCTACCTACTAGCTGTGTGATAATAGGCAACATGTTACATCTTTATGAACCACAGTCTTCGCATCTATAAATAGGGATGATTTTATTTGCATGACTTTCCTCTTTGGGTTGTGAAGATAAGGATTAAGGACTAAACCTGCAGTTTTATTAATATAGAAAACTTCCAGATTATGAAACTTCCTATTCTTGAGAGTTGCTTAGAGAACTGAGAAATACGACTTGCCCAAGATCACATAGTCAGTATGTGTCAGGTATGACTTTGAACGCAGGTCTCCTTGTTTCTATGGACATCTCTCTATTCACAACATCAGATTGACTTTCTTTTATGAGATTGTTGCTTTGAAAATCATAAAGTACTGTAGAAATGTGAGCTATTAATATTATCAACCACCTCACTAAGGGCTTTGAGTCCCCAGTAGGCATATGGCAAACTGAAGCATGGCAGTTTGCTCCATGAATGACCATATCAATGGTAACATGGCAATAATGGGTATTTTCATAGTAATTAACCATTGTTGAAATTTGTGTATAATTTAAATCTGAGACCTCAATTTCAAGAGCATGGAGTTGCTAGTGAAATATTTCATCCAAACTGCTTTCTAGAAGGAAACATTCAAGATTAATGGAAATGAAGGGGAAGGTGCCCCATCTTGTCATCATCTTGGTCTCGGGAACATTTCAAAAGGAGATGAAACTTCTACTCATTTTATCCATCAGACTTAACCTTAGCCCATCTTTCTCTTCACAAATCAAATGATTAGAAGACATTTAGTCCAAACTCCTCATTTTTCACACGGGTAAACTGAGAGAGGTGAAATGTTGCCCAAGGACATAGAGGAAGTAATTGGTAGAGAAATGATTTAAACTCAGGTCCTCTGACTCTACTTCCAGGTATTAGATAGAAGACTGGGCCTTGGGTAAAGAAAACCTAGATATGCAGGTCCCTATTCTGATTTTAGTTATCTGTTATAGAGAATATCACAGCCTCTGAATGCCAAAGATAGTCCCAAGACCATAAGTTTAGGAGAAGTTAAGAATCTACTTTGGCGAAGGGAGGTTTTATACTGGAAGGTCTCCACTGATCAAAACACAGGTCTGAACCAAAAATAAACAATGAAATAAAATCTTGCATAGTACAGAAAGACTGCAGAATCAAAGAAAGGATAACTATTTGGAAAGGATCATGGACAGCAATTTCCTCCCTTCCTCCCAACATCCCAGCTCCTTTCTCTGAGCACCTGTACATGACAGAGAATGACAGCTATAATCCTGCCCATGAGGATAGTTGAGCCAATGAATGATTATTCTTCACCAGCAGCACATTAATGAATAACTAAACTAATTGTTCTTCTCTGTTTACAGATATCAACACTGGCCTGGTCTTTATTCATTAAATACATCTATGAGTACAAATAGAGAGGAAGATTTATCCCACTGACAACATACTCCACTTAAAATCTTTGTGGCATGAAACAATACTTAATTTGCATTTGTTATATCACTTAAATATATCTTAGAGGCAGTGCATTATATTGGATAGAGAACTAAACCTGGAGTCAGGTAGACCTGGAGTAGAATCTCAACCTTTACTAGCTGTGAGGTCTGAGGTAATTCACTTATCCCTTCTAAGTCTCAATTTTCTTATCTGTAAAATGGAAGTAATAATACCTGTATTGTTGTTGTTCAGTTATTTCTGTTATGTCTGACTCTTCATGACCCAACTTAGGGTTTTCTTGCCTAAGATACCGGAGAGGCTTGTCATTTCCTTCTCCAGATAACTTTACAGATGAGGAAACTGAGGCAAATAAGGTTAAATGACTTGCCTAAGGTCATACAGCTAGAAAGTGTCTGAGGTCAGATTTGAACTCAGGCACATGACTCTTCCTGGCTTCAGGCCCAGCACTTGATCTACTGCACCACCTCGCAGCCCCTAATAATAACTGCAGTACTTGACATAATGTTTGTAAAACCCTTAACAAATTACCTGATGCATAGTAGTTACTCAGTAAATGCTTATTCTCTTCCCTTCCCCCTACCTCACAAAGTCATGAAGATCAAATGACATAGTATATGCAAAGTGCTTTGCAAAACTTAAGGCATTTATATATATGCATATATAATCTTTATTATTAGTTATTATTTATGGTTTTATATCTTATAACAATAACATGATACTTATACAGTGCCTTGAGTCTGACAAAGCTCTTTGCATGCATTATCTCATTTGATATTCCCCACAATTTTGTGAGGTTGTTATTATAGGTATTTTTATGAGGTACAGTGTTGAGTGGTAGATAGAGGGCCAGTCTCAAAGCAAGAAAGACACAGGTGAAATTTCCTTTGAAACATATTGGTTGTGTGGCCCTGAGTAGGTCCCTGGACCTCTCAGTGCCCCCAGGCAACTCTCTAAGATTGTAAATAGCACAGAACCTACAAAAATGCAACAGGAGAAAATTCCCTCATTAGGGAATTTCCTACCCCAGTGAAATCACATGTTTTGTCCACTTCCTGTTGTTGATATCATCATTTATTTATGCTAACATTTACTCGGTATCTGATCTTTTTGGAAACTAAACTTTACTGGGATTGTAGGCTCTGGCTTCAATTTCACAGGATAAATTACCTCCTATCCAATTACAAAATATTTCCTGTCTTTCTAAATAAGCAAAGTGAACTTTTTCAAGCTCCATCCCTTTCAAGCACATTCTAAGAAGTTAATAGCAATGTTGATGGGAAGAATTGTGGATTTAAGTTATCTTAATTCTGGATTTGTCAACCTATGTGACTATAGAAAGTGATTTAGCCTTCATAAGCCTCCATTCCTCATCTGCAAAATGGGTTGATATACCTGATGATTCCTATCTTCCCTTATTATTAACTGTTTTGTTTGCCCAGGTCTTGTCATATTGCTTAAAGCATCATAACATACAAGTTTCTTAGCTTGGCATTTAAAGTCCTCCACAATCTGGCTCCAGTATAATTTCCAGATGTCCTCTTTTTCTTCTTCAAGTGCCCTACAATTAAGCCAAACTGGCTGGATTGCCTTTCTTTAACTTGGCATGCCATCTCCCTCCTCCCTGATCTTGCATAGGTTGGTCCCCATGACTGGAATTTATTCTCTTCTCCCCTCAACTTATCAGAAGACCTAGCAGCCTTCATCAGCTCTGATGCCATTTCCTACATAAATGAAACCTTTCCCAGTTAATGTTCTCTGTATCCTTCAGTTTTGTTATATTCCACTTACTTGAGTGTCAGTTGTCTTGTCCTCTGCTTCTCCAAATAGTACAAAAACCCTATCAGGTAAGGGACTTTTAAATTTGTAACCTCAGCACCTACTACAATACCTCACAAATAGTAGATGCCTAAAATTTTTTCATAATAGGATGGTGCTCCATCAAACAATTTCACATTTGTGTTGCTTGGTATTCTTTCAATTTGAGTTTACTTTTCATTGGTTTTGAATAAACTAGTAATAATATGTCTCTTTTTGAACAGAAATGATTGACTCAATTTCAAAGAGACCACTTTTTGCTTTGGACCCTAAATTCACACTTGGGTGGACTAATTGTATGAAATTTGTGAAAAGATATGGTTAAGAGGCAGCCTACTTCATGTTGCAGCAGAGCCAGATTAACATATAATTGGGAAATGTTTAACAAGATAAAGGAAAATACAGTAGAACATAGATAATTTTAGTATGTTGTTTTCTAAGTAAGGATACTTACATAAGGTTTAGTTGCTCCCAGCTTTTTTTTTTATTTTTTTGAGTTTGACCACTAGTCTAGAGTTGTATAAATGAACAAGCATGAATGGTTGTGATAAGCCTTCATTATTTTAAGTAATGCTCACATGAATGCGATGATAGTTCTATCAAGTATTAAAGCATTGAAGTATCACAATCCATTAGACTGTAAGCTCCTTGAGGACACAAGTTCTATTTTGAATCTGTTTTATATCCCTAGCACTTAGTACAGTGTCTGGCACATGGTGGATAATGAATAAAAGTTGACTGACTGGTTGGTGTATATGTGTAGTAGGATAATTTAAAGAGCCCTAGAGTGGTATAGTAAAGTGGAAAGAATGCTGAATTTGATATCCAGTGATTGGTTAGTCCTAGCTTTATCATTTATTATCTGGTGCTCTTGGCTGGGAACTTTTGTCCTCTAGTCACTTCAATAAAATGAGAAGGTTGTACTAGAATGATTTCTTAAGTCTTTTCTCAATTTATATCTATGATCCTGTGATCTCTAGGTGCCTACATATTTACTTGTATGTCTCACCAGCATTCCCACTGAACATGTGTAATGTCAAGATAATTCTCATGCTTGACATTGCCATTTCCCTCCTTTCCAAGTTTGGGACCTTGTGGTTATGCTTTCTTTTTCTCTTTTTTCCTCCTTACATATCCAATTGGTGACTGAGTCCTACAGATTTCTCCTCTGCATGATCTATAACAACTTTCCCCTCTTTTCCATGTCCACTGCCCCAACATATTATAGGTCTCCTTTGTCACCCACTTGGATTTTTTAATAGCCTCCTAAAAAGGGCACCCAAACTCCTTTATCCAATTCATCTTTCATGCCAGTGCCAAAGTAATTTTTATAATATATAGATCTAATCATATCACTTTTCTACTTAAAATTCTTCTAAAATAAACCTCCTAAGTAAAGTTCAAACATTCAGATCCTCTGTGGTCAGGAAAGGTCCCCCAAAAGAAGGAAGAAACTCATCCAGGATCAAGGCAAATGATGGATTGGCATCTCAAGGGTGTTCACCTCTTGTCACCTCACCTTTTCAGTCTTTTCTCCTATATTGACCTCCACAGAGTCTAAGCTGTACTCAAATTAGACTTCCTTTGGCACCTTGAATAATACACTCTCGCCTTTTCCTCCTATACCTGGAAGTTCTTTTTCCTATTTGTCAATTAGAATCTACCTCATATCTTACAGCCTCCATAAAATGTTTCCTTTGTAGTTCAGTCAATAAAAGCCTCATATGTCATAAATAACTTTGTTTTCAGAAACCTCTGATGAATTCATATTATTTATTGTGTCCACTTATCATTGTCCCACCATTAGAATATAAGCCGCATGAATTAATGAACTCGGTTTCTTAGTACCTAGTACAATTGATTGCACAGAGCAAGTACTTAATAAATTGTGTGTGTGTGTGTGTGTGTGTGTGTGTGTGTGTGTGTGAGTGTGTGTGTGTAGTAGGGGTGATTTCTGGTTGCAAGCCCTATGATACTATAAGCACTACAGAATTGAAGTCGAGTATTACCCAAAGGGTATTGGAAAGGGACAAGGCAATTGTGAAGGGCCAGTAAGTTGTTACAAACTAGTAGATTGATGATGCTGTTGTTTGTCTTTCATTTTTAGAGAGGACCATGACATCACAGGTGATGTCTTGATTCATGGGTGAATTTAATTTAAGTGAGACAGAGTTGGACAAAGTTGTTGGTCTCACTCTCTCTTTCAGAGTCATCAAAGTCCAGTGGCAAGACAAAAGTCAAGACAACTGGCAATGGCACAGAATACAGTGGATGACCTTGGCTTCTTCAATATCTCTGAGTGGTCCACTGCATCTTTTTCAGTCACCTTCATGTTCTTGGAAACAAATTTCATCTGCCTATTCTGCCAGGGAAAGCCTTCATATGCTTGGGATAGATACCCCCTCCTCCACAAAAACATGTAGATAGATACAAGTACTGCAAAATATATCCCTGGTGAGGAAAAAAAGGTTTGATCATCTGATGATGGCAATAGAGAGCCCTTATTTTTCATAGGTATTCATACAATGTTAGGAGAACTTGAGGACCCACTTGAGTGGACCCACTCTGTTGAACTTTTGGAAAGACATGCTCCAGAGTTACCCATTTTGAGAAAGCACAGATGGGTTACAATATGCCTGCATCCTTGGAGGGAACGCTAACGTGGATGAAATCAGAGATCTCTTGGAACACCAGAGTGTGCAGGTATGGGTATAGTGTTATAATTGAAAGAGCACTAAATTTCATGTCAGGAGACCTTGGTTCTGGCCCTGGTTCTGCCATCTTCTACTTTTATGACCTTGGGCAAGTCTCATGCTCTTTGGGCATCAATTTCCTCATCTGCATAATGAGGTAGTTGGAGTAAATGATTACTATGGTGCCTTCCAGCTCTAACACTCTATTGCTGTATGCTCCATAAACTTATATGTAAAATCTACTTATAAAAATCCCTACCCCACCCCCACCTCCTGAAACAAGAACTCAGAATGTGGGTCAACTAATTGTCTCTGTCTGGCTGAACTGTGTGAAATCACTAGGGTATGTGGTACAAAGGAGTACACATCTATAATTTTTTATTTATAAAGAATACATATTTCTCAAATTTCCTTTGTGCATCACACTAGTACAGATTCCCTATGGGTAAAATATGCTATCTAAATGAAAGCCATTACCAGAATACTCTTTGTTCTTCAGGAAAAGCTTATTTATGTACCGAAACTCAATATTCCATCTTCCTTATCAGCTGCTGGCGTGGGATTTTAAATTTAAATTACCTTGGAATCTAAATGTTTATATTCGTCAAGCTGAGAAGAATAAGTTGTTAAAACAGTACGCTGGTGGGCTGGTTAGAAGATGACATCAGCTTTGTATTTGTATGTGGTCTTGGGCTAGGATTAATGTAGTTACATTTAGGATGAGTGAAGGCCCATGGATTTTGCTTGCTCAGTAGGTTATGGTTTTGATAGAGAATTGGATTGTCTTAAAAAAGAGCCCAGAATCAAAGTTCTGATTTCATTGTGCAGGATTTAATATGCACAGTAAACAACAAAGACTGGGGACACAATTGCATTCCCTTTCAATTTATTTAAAACCCCAGCAGACAGGATTTACTGTAACCAACTTTTACTTGAACGTAAATAAATTGAGTATACAATGTTCTGGGTTTGAGGAAGTCAGACTCTCTCTACCTTGGGGTCTATCAGTTGTCTTTGAAAGGTCAATAAAAAGCCCTGTACTCAATTCATTTGCAAGCCTCAGGAAACAGAATATCACTTAAAACTTGCAGCATTACAGCAACTGGGCAAGGAATTCGGGGAGAGGTTGTCTCTACAGGGATTAGATCATGCACACCAAGGAAATTCTCCCTAGATTGGATTTAAGATTACTTACAGCAGAAAATGCAATTTTAGATGGCTACTCCAGCATGGCATATATTTCTCCCAAATGTATAATGCAATGTGGGAAGAAAGGTTTATTTGAAATTTAGCAGGTATCATTTGACTTGGAAATGTCATCTGAATTAGTCAATGATAGGCAATATACCTGTGTGTTGTACAGTAAAGGAGGGACATCATAAAATGTATCAGGTGCTATTATCTTCCATTGAGTAAATTCAGAATTCTGAAGGAGGGAATGTTGCAATGGTTAGACTGCTGTTTATTGTACAAAAGCAATCAAATCTATTCCTTAGGGGAGTCATAGGATTTAGAGATAAAAGGGGCTTTAGAGATTATCAAGTCCAGGTTCTCAAAGTGGTCTTTAGGCCTCTGGAATTCCCACAAGGTCAAAACTATTTTCATAATAACAATAAGACATAATTTATTTATTAAAATACTCCTCCTTTTTCCAAATATGAATATCTGTGTAAGGACAGTTTTTTTTTTCATATACTTTAATCAAAATAACATATTCCAACAGATTGAATACAGAAGCAGATAGGAGAATATAGCTATGTTCCATTAAGTCAGATTTGCAAAAAAGTATGAAACAATATCACCATTTTCACTAATTTTTTTTTGAAAATTCAATTATTTTTGGCAAAAATAAATTATTTATGTTAACATGTACTGGGTTTCCTAAATAAATAATCCTAAATATCCTAAATAAATAATATCCCAAAATAATCCTAAATCCTAAATAAATGAATAAGTAAATATCCTAAATAAACAAATAGGTAAATGTTAAATTTTATTAATTTTTCATTTGGTAAATATTGCTGATATCCAGAAGCACGCTAGAGCCAGCTTGTACCAGCTCTAGCCAAAATTGTTAAATTTTCAGTCTGAACATTTGTACCTCAGAAATGATCTCAAGGTCTTCAAATCAGGCTTTGATTTATTATCCTGTTGATTGTTTGGACTTCAGAAAGTAATGGCGAAAATGTTTAATATGGATTAAACTTAAGTGCGTCCCTGCTTACTTGTTCTTTTGTGTGAAAATATAGTTGTTAAACATTTACCAGCATCCCCTTGGATTTAACCAACATAAACCCTTTTTTGGGGTACTTGATAATTTTTAAGCATGTAGATCAAAACATTTGGGAACCACCAATCTAGTCTAACCACTTCATTTTCCACACACGAGGATGTTGATTCCAAGAGAAGGGATTTGTCCAATGTTATGCAACTATGAAATGGCAAAATTGAGATTTTTCCTCCAGATCTACTAATCTGTCCACTCTCATCTCTACCCTACTCTCTGATCTGTTATATGAAGACAAGAAAGGGAAGAAAAAAAGGGATAAGCATTTATATAGCACCTACAATGTGTTAGGCACCATTCATTATCTCTTTGGATATTCACAATCCTTTCCCCCCTAACCCAACCCTCCTGATTTTATAGGTGAAGAGACTGAGGCAAACAGAGGTTAAGTGACTTGCCTAGGGTCACACAACTAGTAAGTGCCTTAGGCTGGATTTGAACTCAGATCTTTCTGACTCCAGGCCTAGCACTCTACCCATTATGATGCCAGCTGTTTTAAACAGTCTGAAAACTGGGGCACAACATATTATTCTGGCTTGTTGAGGATGATTCTAGTTACCCACTGTCAATAGGTCTTATACTTTGAACCATTTTTAAATATCATGCTTTTGCATAGAATAAAAGGATTCTCAGAATTTTTTTTGTATTCTGCAATATTATTGTTACAATTGGATAAAGGTATATGAAGGAGGTACCATTATCCTTATTGACAGATGAGAAAACTCAAACTAAGGAAAGGGAAAAGTTTGGGGGCCTGGTGAGTTGTTGCAACTCAGGTATCTCAGTAAGAACCTAATCCCTAGGAAGTTTTTGAGTTTAAATCAATAGAAGGCAATCTCCTTGATGTGAGGACACTTGCTCTTCTGACTTTGTATCTCTAGAGCCTAGCATAGGACCTGGTACATGGTAGGCACTTCATAAAGGCTTATTGGTTGATTGACAATCAGCTCAGCACAGAAGACTCAGCAAATAACCTCCATTTAGAGTTGCCTCAGCAAAATGCCTTAATCAGAAATGTGGAGGAAGAGATTCTTTTGGCTAATTTCTCCTTGGACATGGACATGAACATCTGTACTACCCCTACATCCTCCAAGACACTCCATGGACCCACTGTCCATCTTACCACTTGCCATAAATCAATCAAAAACCATTTATTAAGTGCTGTATGTCAGGCACTGGTATCTTGCCAGTGCTTAGCACTGTTTCTGCACAGAGTTGGCACTTAATGAATGATTGTTTATTTGACTTGACCTATAGACCTGGTAACCCATATTTTCTTAACTTTATATCCTTTATCCATTTTTGCATTGGCTGATCACATTATCTGAAATGCTCTACTTGTTGACATGCTGTCTCCCCCTTATAATTTCAGGTTTCAAGGATAGGAAGAGTATTTTGCCTTTTGTTGTATACTTAGCACCTAGGACAGTACCTGGAACATACTAAGTTCTTAAATCCTCCTGGACTTGACTCTGCTCTTGGTTCTTTGACATCATCTTTTAACAGGGCCTCTCAGCTAGGCCTTTGGAAAAAAAAAATAATGTGTACATGTGAAAACAGTTTTCTAGACCTCCACTCTGTCTCCTAGGGGATATTTTAGAGCAGGGATAGGGAACCTGTGACTTCAAGGCCACATATAACCCTCTAGGTCCTCAAGTTTGGCCCTTTGATGGAATCTAAACTCTGTGTTTGGATTCAATCAATGGAATGCAAAGACCTGTGTTTGAATCCTGACTGTGTTACTCACTACCTCTCTGACTTTGGGCAAATTATTGTATTCTCCTAGTTTCCTTATCTCTAAAATAAAAGGATTGCACTATATTATCATAAAGTCCCTCTCAGCTTAAATGTGTGATCCTATGACTTCCTAGCACCATAATCTTGTAACAAAGCCTCCACTAATCCCTTCTGTAGTCCTCATCTAGGACCTTGTTTAAAATATTGGTCAGTAAGGAAGAACACAAAAAGTTAATAAGTATCTGTGTCAGGATTTGAATCCAAGTCTTTCTAATTCCAAGTCCTATACTCTATTCAATTTACCACATTGTGTTGCCACGTTTTACATGGTCAGAAAGTTTCTGTGGCTCCCTGTTGCCATTAGGATAAAATATAAACTCTTCTATTGAGCAATTAAAGCTCTTCATAATCTGATTACCACCTGTCTTCTCAAACTGCTGTCATCTTGTTATTCACTTTGCCTCTTGGAAAAGAAACCATGCTCCCAGAGGACTTCATTTTTCAATCTCTGGAAACTCCTCCTCTGAGGCCCTGCTGTTCTAATTGCCAATTGCCTCAGTTTACAACTACATCTGTTCTTGGGCCCCATTATGCTTTACTTCAGTCCCTAGCCATTTTTTCACTAGCCATTCTTTTTATTTTATTTTATTTTTACTTTTAGCATTTATTTAAAAAAAAATTTTGTGTTCCAAATCCTCTCTTCCATCCCATTGAGAAGACAAGCAATATATTATCAATTACAAATGTGGAGTCACAGAAAGCATATTTTCACATTAGCCACACTGAAAAAAAAGAAAAAGAAAGTGAAAAAATATACTACAATCTGGACTCATTGTCCGTCAGTTCTCTCTCTGGAAGTAGATAACATTTTTCATTATAGGTCCTTTAGAATTGTCTTTCACCAGCCATTCTGAGACAAATGTGTACCCTTCTCTCCAACCTCTATCTCCTTTGCAGTTCTCAAACTATAATCAAATCAATGTTTCCATTGCTGTTGGCATGGGTGTGACAATCTATTTCCCTATGGGGAATTCCCCTATTCCCCATCCTACAGTTTCCTGTATCAAAACACCCTTCCTGGCCACTGCTCCACTACAGATGTTGTTTCCCCCTACTACTTCCTAAGATCAAGGGCCATCTTCCTTTTTTAACTAGTATCCCCAGCACTTGGCACATAGAAAGTGCACAATAAATGTGTGTTGATTATCTTACTGACAGTGTTTGAACTGATGCAGAATGCTATAAAAGGAACCAAATGAGCAATGTACAGAATGACGACAGCAATGGAAATGAAAAGATCATTTATGACAGGTGAACTGTGAGTTATTAATGATGGTCCAAGAGAGCAGAGAAGGAAACATCTATCCTTCCTCCTCCTAGCAGCAAACCAGGGGAATACTAGAGCACAATATATTCTCTGTAATATTGTGTTACTGTATTGCATATTTTTGCTTAATTTTTTTTCTTTGTTGCAAGAGATGTTTCAGTGGGAGGTGATACAGGGTCTTCTTCCAGAAATGACTGATGAAAGACAAGCCAATAAAACGTACTGTTTTTAAATGTAATTTCTGTGCTTTGACGGACTTGTGATCTGTGACTATTCCTCCACAGATATGTACATTCATATCTGTGTAATGCATATAGGTATGTACATATATGTGTACATACATATATGCATGTACATACATACATACACACATACATATATATATATATATATATATATATATATATATATATATAACATCAATTTGTGTTCATGTAGTGTGATAATATTTTTAAAATGCTTTCTTTCCAATAACCTTCTGAATTGGCAAGATCAAGGTTATCCAAAATTGCAATAGGTGACCTGAGAGATCTTTAAACAGGGGTTGGATGATCACTTGATTTGAATTCATAGAAGACCTTCTTTTCTAGGCATAGGCTCACCTTCTCTCCCCTCTGATTGAAAAACTGAATGGTATAGGCTCAAACTCCTTCTAATACCCTTCTTTATAGAAGGCAGAAGTTGGATCTGTGCCTTCTCCATTTTTCATTCAGATCCATAGAACAAGATATCCTCATGCTAGGTATCCTCCGGTGTCCCCATTGTAAATGTTTCATACAGCCTTATTGATCCATTGACTAACTATATGTCATTGCCTACTTTTATACCCAGCCTGCTTCTTTTCCTTGTCTTACTTATCACCTACAATTTTCTCTCTTCTGAGATTGTGATGCCTTATTAAATACATACATTAAAAGGAAAACTACAAATTGGAATCAGGCAGATGTGAGTAGCATTCCCAAATAATAGAAAAAGTAGTGATTAGGGAGTCAAGGGTTCTGAGAACTCTTCTTCTGGCTTCAGCATGTACAGTTGTATGACATGTTATGAATCAGTCTCCCTCTTGGGGCCTCAGTATACTTTTCTGTGTTTTATTAATAATAGTAAAAGTGGTAAAAATAAACTTTACAGCTTCACGTAAATGTCAATAATCAAATTATTATTTGAAGTGATGTAGAGCATATTTTTCTTTTAAAAATGTTTTTTTTTTTCTTTTTAACATTTTTCTTTTTAAATTTTGATTTCCAAATTCTTTCCAGACAAAGAAATCGAGGCTTCAAGAGGTAGATTAACTTGTTAAAAGTGATATAACTAGGGTGAACCAAAGGCAGGGCTAAATTTTTTAGAACTTCTGAGTCTCTGCTTACTGTCCTTCTGATTTTTTTTTCCCCTTTTTGGAGGGCAATTGGGGTTGAGTGACTTGCCCAAAGTCACATGGCTAGTAAGTGTGTCAAGAGTCTGAGGTCACATTTGAACTCAGGTCCTCCTGACTGCTCTATTCACTGCACCACTTAGCTGCCCCACTACTGTCCTTCTATTAGACAATATAGGTACTCATATCTTCATGATTTTAAGAAAAGGAGTATATTTCTTTAGTATTGGGAAGTAGTTATACCAATAACTGACATTTACATAGAGTTCTCAAGTTTGCAAAGTACTTTACATACATTAACTCATTTTTAACCTCACAATGACTCTCTGAGGCAGATATTTTGGGGGGGGAAAAGAGGAAGGAAGAATTATTTCATATGGAGAAGGAACTCCCCATTAATGTGGATCATATCTCATATATTATTTTTAATCCTAAGGAGTTGCCTATGACATTGAAAGGTTAAGTGACTTGTTTATGGTCACACAATCACTATGTCAGTGCAGGGCTTAAACCTAGATCTTCTTGCTTAAGGTCAGCTAGCCTTTCTTCCTTTATAGTATCTAACTTCTCACAAAGTAGACACTATAGATATTAGCTCCCTTTCATTGTTTTCTTTTCTTTTACAGAAAAATGGGCTCAGAGTGGTTTCAGGATTTGCCTGTAGTCTCACAGCTAGTCTCAGATCCAAGTCCCAATAAAAGGACAACAAATGGGTCAAGTTCATTTCAAGCATATCACTTTCTAAAACTAAGTGGGTACCCAGCTCAAAAGAAAACCATCTCCTAGCCCTCATGTCCTTTATTGCCAACCAAACAGAAAAACTGTAAGCCCAAACCAAACCTGCTTGATGAGCCAATATAAATCACAGTGAAGAACAACAAAGAAAGCAGGAGAGAGAGAAAAAAAATTTAAACACAAGAGAAATGGGTCAGAAGTGAGGGGAGAAATGACAATAATTGGGATGTGTAAAGCACTTTAATGCCAAAGAATACATAGGAATGCATCCATATTGGGCTAGATTCACACCCTCCTTTGTTTGAGAATCTCTCCACAGAACTGAAACAAGTTAGACAACAACGAGGAAATGAAGGATAAAAGGGAAAATGAGACATTGTGAGAAATTCTTACCAAAATTTGTGATGCAGAATGACTGGACAGCTAATCTCTGCCTTGTATATTTCACTGAAACCCATTTTTAGCAACTATCCAGGAGGGTGGAAGTCAGATGATATTAGAAACTAATTTCTATTGATATTCAAAAGATTGAAATCCTTCCCCAGAAAAAGGGGGGGGGCAGGGAACCTAGTCTAAAAGCTAACCTCTCCTGGATTCAGATAAAATATACATTAGGGATAATAATACATTCCTGCTTATTGTATTCCCTGGATATGAAGCTAAAAGTCTGCAAGAATGCAGGGTGTTAGAAAGAAGGCTACTTTTAGCTGAAATATGTTGTCTAGGCCCTTTTTTCATTACAGTTTTCAGATATCTCAATCATTTTTAAATTATCTCTCCTCAGTCTATTTTCCAAGTTAGTAGATTTTTTTCTGATGAAGTATTTTACATTTTCTTTTATTCTCTCCATTCTTATGACTTTTTAAAATTGTTTCTTGAAATCATGGTGTAATTAGCTTCCATTTGTCCAATTCTAATTTTTAAAAATTTTCAGTGTATTTTTGTATCATCTTTTCTATTTGATGAATTGTTTTCTAAGAAGTTATTTTCATCACCTCATTTGGATTTATAAGGTGTTATTCTCTTTAGCATTTTTTCCTCCTTTACCAGGGTATTACTTTTCTTTTTATAATTTTCTTGCTTTGTTCTCATTTCTTTTTTTCCAATTTTTCCTCTACCACTCTTGCTTGGTTTTTAATTTTTTTTCTTTTTTGCTGTTTATTTAGCTCTTGCAGGAGTTCTATTTTTGGGCTTATGTTCAATTTGCATTTCTCTTTGAGGCTTTGTTTATTGACGTTTTGACATCATTTTCTTCTGAATTTACATCTTGCTATTCTCTGTCACCACAGTAGTAGTCTTTTATTGTCAGGTTTTTCTTTTGTTGTTGTTTGCTCATTTTTCCTAGTCTATTTTTTTTTTTTACTTTTAACTTTATGTTTAAGTTGAGCTCTGCTCACCTCAGGTTGGGGGGGGGTGCTTTTTCAACCTTCAGGCTTTTATACACTTATATTTTCATAGCTAATTCTAGGAATATGTAAGTTTCTGGTTCTTTTAGGGTGTGCAGAAATAGTTGTGGTCACCACTCCCCAGGTCTGCTTTCTGATTCTTTTTGCAGGCAGAATCACTGCTACCTTGTAGCTATAGCCACTATCAATCCTTTCCACCCTGGAACTATTTCCAGGATTCATGCTCCCTTGCAACTATATGTATTCTTCTTTGTCCTGGAAGTGTGACCTGGAATTGCATATGGGAAACGGAGCCCCCAAACAGTGTCTCATCCTGTGCCCAGTGCCTATCCACACTTCCTTTATAATCTCTTTCTGACTAGTTGTCCAATACTCTTATTGTCTCCTAGCTGAGAACTTCCACAGTTGCTGCTTCACACAACTGGTATTGTAGCCTCTTGAACTTAGGGCCAGCACTCACCCCTTTGTCATGGACCTCTCATTCCATCCTCCTAAATTGTCTTTGGCTGGAAATGTGTTTCACTCCCACCTTTTGCTGGCAGTGCCACTCCAGAATTTGATTGGGTGTATTATTTTAAAGTTGTTTGGAGGGGAATGCTGGAAGAGTTGGGCTCTATTGCTTCTCTACTTTGCTATCTTGGCTCTGCCTCCCAGGAGCTTACATTCTAATGAAGGAGACAACTTGTAAATTACTAGGTACAACAAAGATTTATGCAAAAGAGATGGGAGGAAATCTCCAAGAGGAAGGCCTGCTGCAGAAGGTAGAATTTGAGCTGAGACTTAAAGGCAGGAAAACTAGGGTTATTAGCTGGGGAGGGAGAATATTCCAGACATGGGAGACAACCAGTGAAAAAACAAAGAGATGTAAGATAGAGTCCGTAAGTGAGGAACAGTAAGGAAAATATACTTGGATCATTGAATGTGCAGAGGAAAGTATAGCAAAAGAAGAATGGAACAACAAAAGGAGCTAAGTTGTAATGAACTTTCAGTGCCAAGGATCTTTCTAGTTGATCCCAGAGGTGATAGGGAGCCAATAGAGTTCATTAAGTAGGAGTCAGACCTACACTTTAGGAAAAATCATTTGGGCAGTTGAGTAAAGGATGGATTAGAGTGAGGAGAAATTTAGGATAGAGAGACCAAATAGGAGACTATTGAAATGGTTTCATAGAGAGATGATAATGGATTGATCTAGAGTACTGGCTATATGAATGGAGAGAAAGGGGCATGTATTCCTCTCTCTTTCCTTCCTCAGAAAATCATACTTTATAACAGAGGAGAAAAAGAGACAGAAACAAAGAGACAGAGAGAAGCAGTTCAGCAAAATTAACCAACATACCAACTGAGTCTCTGTCTCTGTCTCTTCCTCCCTCCCTCCCTCTCTCTTCTTCTCTCTCTCTCTCTGTCTCTATCTAGATATAGATACAGTGTGTGTATGCACAAATATGTATATGTATGCATATATATATATATACACACATATATATATAATGTGTGGATGGATGGATGGATGTGTGTGTGTGTGTGTGTGTGTGTGTATAGTTCTATACGCATTATTGGTGAGAAGATAATTTTGTCCTCTCTTCCTCAAAGCAAAGCTTCATAATTACATCTACACAATATTCTATTTTGTTTGCCTCCTCACACTTTCCCCTATAGGGGCAAAGTTACATTACCTCTCTGACATTTGATTTTGTCACTTTTAAAACAGGGGTATGAATGCATATGGTACCTACATGATAGGTTTATTGTGAGGTTCCAGTGAGATAAAGTATGTAAAGTACTTTTCTTTTGTCCATAAAGAGATATATAATATTAGTTATAATTGCCATCAATTATTCTCATTATGAGTGATTTCTTCTACCAAAGTCCCAGATTATTTGTTTTCTGTACAAACCATTTAACACCTTGATTCAGACATTGTTCAAACTGGAATAGACCTTTGAGAATATCTAATTCTGGGACTAAAGAATCTCATTATCAGAAGGCACCTCAGAGGTCCAACTCATACTTGAACAAAATTTTCTTCTAGAAGATTAATCATAATTGACCAAATAGCCTTTGCTTGAAGAATTCCATAAAGAAAAATGCACTGCATCATAAAGCAACTAATTCCACAATATTTGGAAGTTTTCTTTTCTTGCCCCAAATCTCTTTCTAATGCCCATTCATTGCTCTTAGGTTCTTTCTTCTAGAGACAAATAGAGCAAGCACCTCATCCCTTTTTTATGTGACAGGTCTATGAAAAATTTCAAGACATCTTCAAATGTTGTCTTAGGCTTCTTCACCAAGCAAAATATCCCAAATTTCTTAGCCAATCCTCATTTAACATAGTCTCAAGACCCATCGTTGCTCTCCTCTGATGACTCTTCAACTCATCAATGACAAATTATAGATAATTTAAGACATTGTATAGAGTGTCCCATAAGTTTTAGTGAAGTTTTAAACAATTAGAGCTAAAAACAACTAAGACTTGTAAAAACTTTAAGGCTCTTGGTAACTAAGACTTTTGGGATGCCCTGTATTAATTGCAGTCAATAGCTCCTCCGAACTTGATCTAGGTTCCTGTAGTCTTTCTCTTGAGATTTTTTTTTAATGTAAAAGAATCATTTATATATGCACTGTAAAATGTCATAAACTTATCACAATCTTTACCCCCACCTGGAATTTGCTCAAGAAAAATTTCCAAATATGGCTTAGATATAGTTTGTGTTTTGTTTCCCACTGAGATTTCTGACCTGACTCTCAGCGACCCAAATGAAAATATACTCACATTATGGTTTTAAACACATTTACTACATGCAATAGAAAGATAATAAAACATAGTCTTGAGACACCCAAGGGGCTACTCAGGACTCAGTTAGAATGGTCAGGCATCTCCATGTTCAGCATCACTCATGCTTCCTTAATGACTGAGATCACACATTTATTCCTCCCAAGGGAACTTCTGAAGCTGTTGGCAGAGGAGAGCTATCATTCATTTCCCTCCAGTCCCATAGAGTAGTGGAAATATATTGTCTCAACATGACATCTCAGCTTCTCTTTTGTCTGGCTCTGGAATCTTGCAGGTCTCATTCTCGCATTGTAGAAGGCTGAAGCCTGACTCCCAGATGCATGAGCAATAAGGAGCCTTCTCTCAGGCAACATGACCAACATCTTGTGGTCTCTGTATCCTAGTTATCTGGACATTTATGATGATCTAATATGACTCTGGTATGTTACCTTCTAAGAGTCCAAAATATCTTTTTAAAGAGCTCTCATTGATCAGCATGGCAATTGTCTGGTATTTCCATTAGTTTCAATTCTGTCAAACCCCTCAAAATGCTCAGATATGGTCAGAAAATGGAGATATATGCTGAAAAGATCTGTGCTCCTCTTTTTAAAAATCATTTTGGTGGCTAGGTGGCGTAGTGACTAGAGCACCAGCCCTGGAGTCAGTAGGACCTGAGTTCAAATCCGGCCTCAGACACTTAACACAAAACTAGCCGTGTGACCTTGGGCAAGTCAGTTAACCCCAATTGCCCTACCTTCCCCCTCTAAAAAGCAAAAAAAAATAAAAATAAAAATTATTTTGCTTTCTTTTTTTTTTCAGTTATTGAGCACTTACTATCTTCTTCTGCCATCAAAACCTCCCCCAACATCTGAAAAAAGCAAAATCCTTGAAACACACAGACACACAGACACACAGACACACAGACACACAGACACACAGACACAGACACACACACACACACACACTCACACACACACGCACGCACATTCAAGTAAAACAACTCCCCAAAGAGATTTATCCTTTTTTGCAGGAGCTCTATTCACAAGTTATCATTTTAATAATCTATTTCATCAGAAATTGTGGGCAAGTCAGTGGCCCATTGTTTGCTGCTTCATGATTGTTCCCTATATGCCTACAGTTCTCTGTGCCTTGACAACATCCCCTTAAATAGCTACCAATCTATTTTAACCTAAGTGAAACATTTCCCCCTCCAGGAACATTTCACAGATTCACTTCTTCAGCAATGACTTTTCCTCCACCCCAACTCCTGCATATTACCCCTCAAATCACATAGAACTTGTACTGTTTTTTACGGACTTATATGTTAGTTTATATAGTAATTTATGTGTATCTTATAAGTAGTCAACCCTCAGTACATGAGGAGCTTCCTGAGGCAAAAACAACTACATTACCTAAATACATGTATCTTCCCTAGTACCTAACAGTGCTATGCATAGAGTAGATGTTTAAAACTTTTTAGTTTAATTGTTCAAATTCCACCCTTTCCCCTTTTTTGAAAACTGAAAAATTGGTCATTTTTCTTTAGTAATCTTCTCCTCAGTCTTTAAAAAATCACTGAAGGCAGCTTAATAATCACATGCACCCAGCAACTTGGGAACAATAGCTTGTGTGGGCCTAGTGGCATGAACTCATTGAGATCAGCTAGTTTCTCTCTTACTACCCTCCTACCCACTTCCCGTGGTATTAAACTGCTCATTAACCATTTTAATTTTATCCTTTGCATTCTGAAGAAAAAGACAGAGAAAATGAAAGTGAAATAAAAGATCAACCCTTCTGCCTTTTCTCTTTCTCATTAGGTATCATCTTCACATTCTCTTCTTTCTTCTTTGATTCTTCTCTTGCCCCCTATATGGTTAAAAAGGCTCTACCTGTAGTCCGAACTCCTTACTTTGGAGATAACGTAAATGAGATTCAAAGAGAAGAAGGGGCTAATTAGTGAGTGGCAGGACCAGGCCTTGTACCCAGCTAAGTCCATTGCTTTCTATTGTATTTTCATTGATTTTCCTTTCTTTTGAGTCATTTATATATATATCTTTTCTTTTCAGTGCTAACACTGACTCTTATTGGAAGAAATAATGTGTTGTACTTCCTTGTATCCTTGTAATCCCTCACCACACCTTGTATAATATCTCATACATAATTAGGGCTTACTTATATTAACCACCAGATATGTCTTTCCATCTCCCCTTTCCCTCTATGTAGTCTCTCATATAGCTTGAAGACCAGTCTTCTTTGTTCACAGATCTGGTAATGTGCACCTGATCAAAAATATTCAATGGCTTCTTATTGTTTGCCATGTAAAGTTCAAATTATTTTTGCCAGGCATTTGAGGTCCTCCACAATTCAATGCCAACCCACTTTGCAAGCCTTATATCAAATTACTTCACTCTTCATACATATTCTGTATTATACTTAGATCATACCAACTTTTTTTCCTGAGGAAAGTGTTTTTCTATCTTGGAATTATTGTTCTTGATGTTCTCTAAGGCTATAATGTTCTCTCCTTCCCTTTTCAATTCAAAAGACAGCTGCTCTATGAAGTTTTCCCTTATTCTCCCAGTTTCAACATCTTTTAAGTATATCACCTAGGAGCACATTCCCCTTCCCCATTTGCAGGTAAAATCCCCAAGAAAAGGCTACCATAGATTCAATGAACTCTGTAAATCCATACCTACTCAAAAATCATAGCTCTTGAGCCCATAAGAATATGTTTACCTTGAATATGTTCAGTTGTTTTTCAGTCACGTCCGACTCTCCCTACCCCCATTTAGGGTTTTCATAGCAAAGATATTGGAGTGATTTGTCATTTTCTTTTCCAGTTTTTTTTAATAGGGGAAACTGAGGTAAACAAGGTTAAGTGACTTATCCATGGTCACACAGCTGGTAGATGTCTGAGGACAGTTTTGAATTCAGAAAGAGGAGTCTTCCTAATTCCAGGACCAATACTCTATCAACTGTGTCACCTAGATGCTCTTTTACCTTTAATAGATAGAAGTACAATTACTTCAAAGCAAAGGTGTTACTGAAATAAGACAGTTCCACATAAACCTGGAGAACACTCTTATAATTATACCTACTAATAGTAGGAAGAATGATCACACATAGGACACAAGTGTAGAAAATTGTAAAGGCAGGGAGTATATTGTATCAGCAAGCACTCTAGCATACCCAGGGTGGCTGCTAGCACAGGTTCTTAGATCTGCTTTTCTAAAGGAAAGCAACTCAAAATGGGTTAACAATCTTACTTTAATCAATCAAATATATATCATTTACCTAGTTCAGGGGGAAAGGCAGTACCCTAAACTTCAGAGACTACAGACAGAATACAAACACAAGTTACAAGCAGAAGTTACAAGCAGATAAAGAAACAGATCAGCAGATGGGCTTCCA
>CM053580.1:500197667-500211576 GCA_028627135.1 Pseudochirops cupreus | reverse complement strand
AAGCATCAACATCTGAGTTTTTCAAAGCCAGGGGGCTCAATGGCTTCCCAGAGTCTTGTCTGGCCAAATCACACAACTCTTTCCAAATTGAGCCCCAAAGCAAAACGTCACATCAACAGTATATATATATTTATATATATACATATATATATATATATATATATATATATATATATATATATATATATATGTGTGTGTGTGTGTGTGTGTGTGTGTGTGTGTGTGTATAGCCTTCTCCTGGATCAGAGAACATCACAGTCCTCTTGATCCACTGCCCAATCACAAAGTAATAAGGCATGGGCATTCCTGAAGAACAAGCCTCCTGCTGCAGGCTCCATGTGACCACATTCAGCCTATTAGGGGGCAGAGTATACTTTCAAATCAGGGAAGGTTCTCAGAGCCACTTAAGCAAAGGGCCTAGGGAGAGGGAAGATCTTTAGATTCCTATAATATATATCTAGCTCAAGTACATATATGGAGGGGAACATACAGATGGAGGGGCAAATTCATCTTTCTACTGCATCAAGGAGTCTGATATCTCCTAGGAATATCATCAGGCTGCTCTTTCCAGACCTTTTCTCCTTTAAGCTTCACCAGGTTGTATAGGCTATTGAGATGTGTGGTATTTACCAAACACATCTCTGACAGTATGGTCATTAGTGGCTATCATTGGACAAATAGTTGTAGATTTTTTTCCTTCTTCCAATTTTTGATTTTGACTGGAGTTCTTAAGTAGAGTGCTCTCTTCTCAATGCCCTAAGGATTCCACTTTTAACTGGCTTTACCCTACTTCTCTATCAAATAAGTCAACTGGGGTGAGGAAGGTACTAATAGGGAACCTTTCCAGCTTTTTATTCTTCAAGGAGAAGCCAGGATTTTCCTTTCAAAGTCTTGGGTAGCTGATTTCTCATATCCTACAGGAGATTCTTTGTCCGGACACCAGGATCTCTAGAAGATAGATTAGGATTGTACCTAGATAAATAATGCTCTCAGATTCAAGTTTATCTTTTGAGAGGAACATCTCTATACCTTCCTATTTGTCTCTAATGACTAGGCTATACCAAATCAGACTCTGTAAGACCTTGTAACTGCCCTTCTAATAAATTGCCAAGGTTCTGGAGGTTCACACCTCATTCCCCCAATTCCAAAATTCCTTCCACTTTTCTATCAGACTCAGGAGAACAGTAACGATGATAGTTGAGAATGGAGAAGCATAGAAACAAAGCCAAGGTTCAGGATCAGAGTAATTATGTCTCTCCCTCCCCATCACATTTCTTCCTTTGTTTGCATGTGTGGCTAGCACAACATAATGGCTTTTCAAGCTCTCAGTTTGTTTAATCAAATGTTATTTTATACTCTATTCATCTGTGTCTGTGCCTTAGTAGAAACAAACAAACAAACAAAAAACCTCTTGGATTTGGTACCAGATGACCTGTGTGCAGATCCCAGTTTTACCACTCACACAGGGATGAACTACTCACCTTGTTCGAAACATATAATCCCTTTAGGATTCAGCTAACTCTTCTGGAAAATGAAAGAATTGGATTGGATAACCTTTAAATTCTCTTCCATCTCTAAATTGATAATCTGTGATCCTCATCTTAGGGTTATAAACTCCACAAAAAACAGACATTGTGTCCTCTTTAAATTTTCTCTCTCTACCAGTGCCTAGAATATTGTACTGCACATAGGAGGTGTCATATATGAGTTTGACTAAATTAAAGCCTTAGAGTATCAGACTTTAATAAGTATACATTTTATTATTTGCTTCAAGAAGTAAACATTTTCTTAAGTGCTTAAGTGTCCAGTGTTAGGCATAGAGGGATGCTGAAAAATGAATTGAGGTTACCATATGTAAAACCAATCATGAGCAGCTCTTGTGAGGACTTCTGAATAACTTTAAGAATCTAATCACATAGTATAGTGAATTCTTTATTTATTCAGCAATAAACTAAAGTAAAATATTCAAGAAACTAAAGCACAACATTTACAACGATATAACATAACAACTTATTACTAAGGTGACTGCATAGTCTTAAGCAAAACATATCATTCAATAAGTCACAATCTCTTCAATCAATATAGAGTACCCAAATCAAGTCTTCTTTCATCTTGTCTGCAGGCTGGCTTGCAATCATCCTTAAGCCAATCATACTTAAGGGGTAGCAGAAAGTACACATACCATCCACCCCTAGGTCACAGTAAGTTAAAATATCATCAGTCAGCACTGAATACCCAAGTAAAATCTTTCATCTTAACTTGAGGCTGACTTCCCATTGTTCCTCTGCCATGCTCCTAGCTCTTGCCTGGATTCACACACAGGAAGCTCTATGCTACAGTCCTATATTGCAGCTCATCGGGACTGCTCCACTTCAGGCTCTTCACACACTCTGTTTCTAGGAAAACAAAGCTCAACAGGGCTACAACAATATTTACACACATTATTGACACTATCATCTCAATTCACTTTCTGTCTGAGAAACCAATACAGAACAACAGACAGGACTTCTGTCTGAGAAATCAACATAGACAGAGTGCCAATATCACAAACATTCTCTTTCTCAGTTCTGCTTTGTCCCAGATCAGGCTCAAGCTTTTAACTGCTCTGCTCCTTCCTGTTCTGCTCTTCCTGTTCTGCTTTTTTGGTAAGCTCCTCCCACCATGGGCTCCATGTGATGACATTAGGTATTAAGTGCAGGGATGATCTCCAAATTCCCTTAGGCCTGTTACTGTTTCCAACAAAGATTCCACACAATCAAAGGTGAGGCTAAAAGGCACTTGAATAGCTGAAACAAGCAGCAAAGTACTACTTAGCTTGCCATTACACCATCTCGGCTTTAAAGAGCTTATAGATTAATAAAACATCTATAAGCAGACCTCCAGCTACAAAGTTTAGGAAATGGACTCTGAGTGCATTAGTGCAGGGAACTTCTAGGTGAGAAATACACCTAGATACAATACAGGTTGACATATTTTTTTTGAGGGGGAAGGAAAGGCAATTGGGGTTAAGTGACTTGACCAAGGTCACACAACTAGCAAGTGTCAAATATTTGAGGCCAAATTTGAAATAAGGTCCACTGGAGGCAAGGGCCAGTGCTCTATGTACTGTGCCACCTAACTGTCCAAGTTATTTTTTAATAATATAAGTAGCATTTACATTGCATTTCAAAGTTTATAAAATACTTTACAAATACCTCATTTTCTCCTCACAACCCTGGGAGTTACATGCTACTATTATTCCCATTTTATAGATAAGGAAACTGAATCTGAGAGGGGTAAAGTGACTTACCCAGAGTCACATAGCTAATTAGTGTCTCACACTGGATTTGAACTCAGGTCTTCCTGATTCCAGACTCAGACCTCTATTCACTGTATTAACTAGTTCATAGTCTTAGAGAATTATGTAGAATATTAAGAAGTTAAATGACTTGCCCGGGGTCATATAGTCAGTATGTATCAGAAGCAGAACTTGAACACATATCCTCCTGGCTCCAAGTCTAGCTTTCTATGCTTTACTCTATGCCTACCTATCAGATGCAAAAAAAGGGGCTTAATTTATGTTTGTTGAATTAAAGTCATAATTACCAGAATGTCCATAGCACTTTTATTTTAAAGAACTTATACATAGTTATCCATGTTACGTTCTGTCTCCCCAATAGTCCTTCCCTAAATGGGAATAAGTTTGACAGCTACTCTCCAGTGATGAGGAAAATTAAATATAACAGGCAATAGTGAGAATTACTGAATAGCTCATACCAAAACTTGTCCAATGATCTGCATAACTAATTACTTCCTTCAAAACTGGTTACTATAATTTGTATAGAAAATCTACAAGAACCTGGAAAAAGAAGTTCAGAATGATCCAGTAATAGGAATAATGTAAGGTCAAGGAGTGATGGAGAATAAGATCAGAAGTGCTTATTATGCTTTGAAATCCTGCCTCCAGGAAATCTTTGTTCCTGTTGATTTTGCTCATGGAGTAAAAAAGCAAGGGTGAGAACAGGAAGGGAAGTGTGTAGGCTGTTCTGAAGTATTAAAAGATTACTTATTGCATCCCCAAGGTAAAGAGAGAGAGGGACTTTGTACATGTCATACTCTAGAACAGTCTCCTCTCCCAATACTCCCAATAACTTCGTGTGTGTGTGTATGAGTGTGTGCGTGTGTGTGTGTGTGTGTATGTGTGTGTGTGTACACCCCCTAGGAAATACCCTTCTTTCAGCAAAACACAAAATCCACATGAAAGTGCCAATACTTCTGGCTTTCCAGAATATGTACTGAAATATGAAATTGGACAACAATAACTTGGTCTCTATTTTAGACTGATTATTTTTAAGCTCTGGTGGTTTTCATGAAATTATCCAGGGTCGTTTTGTGTCAACTCCTATTTATGCTTCCTCAATAACCTCCTATGCCTAGAAACATTGATTAGAACTATGAAGAGTACATCCAACATTCATTCTCCAACACTGATGAATTTTTAGTTCTTACCTAGTCTAGCTTTTTACCCTTAAAATGCTTAGACAGAAGTTTCATTATCTACATGAAAAGACCTCCATATTGTTTGCTTAACTAGATCATTTTCTGTTTCTTGGTTCTGGTACTGAGGGAATTGAGAGGATAAGAACTGCAAGTGACAGTGGGAATTGAGTGAACCACACTGATTCCATCTTGTGGCTCAATTCTGGAACTAGCTCAGTTCCCTTTCTATTTAATTATGGGTCTAGTCCAATTTCTGTCTTGTGAGGAAACTTTATCCAATTGTAGGAAGTATGAGAAAACTTCATTTCACTGTTTCAACCTAGCCATTTGTGACTGAGAAACTGAACCACCTCCACTTGCTGCTTAGGGACCCTTACCTAAGGACAGAGGTTATGCTGCACAGAAATACAGACATATGCAAAAACTGATGGAAGAGGCTTTCTCGCAATTTACATCTCAAGAAACCCATATGTCTTATCTCACAGCTGATCCTGTACTGATCAGTTATTTCCATATTTCTTTGATTGAGTAGAGTCACTTGGGGGGAGTGGGACACCTCTTTTCTGATTTCATGGAATTATACCTGTTTACTCTCCCCCTTTCAACTGGGACAGTCCCTAATCTTTCCTCTAATTAGAAATCATGTTACTTAATTTTGTATCCTGTTAATTGTTTTCCTTTAACTAATTAGTCTTTTTTGATTAATTGATTTTATGAATAAAAATCTCTGTCTCATTGTATTCAGGGTTCAACCCTAAGCTGAGGAGGTCTGGTCCCAATCTGTTAGGCAATTGACATGCATTGCTTGATAAATTCATAGACTTGGAAGCTCAAACCTTTATTTTCTCAGTCATTTTATTTTTCACTCATCATACTACCAAGGAAATAAAAGTTATGTGTTTGATGTCTGCCAGGGTCACTTGGTTCTGATATATACTCTAAATCTCTCACATTTATCTCTCAGATGTGTGCCATTGGTCATAAAGGGGATTAGTAAAATGTGAGTGTTTGCTATAAAATCCCATCTATAGGATGGAAACCCCAAATATATGCCTTACTAATGATAAATGGGGGAAAAACATAACAGTGGATAGAGTACTATACTTGGAGTCAAGAAGACCTGAGTTCAAGCGTCACCTCTGACATCTACTAGATTTGTGACCATCAGCAAATCACTTCTATTAACCCTTCAATTTTCTTACTTACATAAATGCTAACAATGGACACTAGATGATCTTCAAGATCCCTTTCAGCTCAAAAATCTATGATTTGTTGATTCTAACTGTGAAGTTAATATCTAGCCATGAGAATTTCAACTCTACTCAGTTAAATTGAGTTCAATCTTCAATTCAATAAGCATGATAATATGTGAACTCTATAAAGAGTGCTGTGATAGGTTTTAGATAAGGCAGAGTCCCGGCCCTCATAGAAATAACAGTTGACCAGGGAGAGTTGGCAAATACATAGATAATCGTAATATATAAGGGCATTGGAGATACAAACCAAAGAGAAGAACACTGGCCTTCTGGACTTGGTACTAGGAGAATTTGGATAGTTTGAAACTCAGAGATTGGGGGTGGGAGTCTATGTGCCAGAGTAGAGGCAACATTTAGGAGCTGGTACCTAAATGCAAGCTGAGTTAGGTTCAGATTGGTGGAATAGTAATTACAACATGGAAGAAGCTGTATAGAAACTAGCATTCTGTTGATAAAGAATCAGCCAAGAACAGTATCAGGAAAGAGACAGATTGTTGTCCATAACTTTAATGCCTCTTCAAGGCATTAGAATCACCGTAACAATCCTGCTCCTGTCTGCTGGTTTTTAAAATTAGATAAATAACAATTTGAATAAAGAGCAATACATTTGTAAAGTATTACTGAAAAGATGGCATATAAACTTAGTTTCAGATCTAGAGCCAGAAGAGACTTCAAAATCATCTTGTACAACTCTCCACATTTCACTTGTTAAGAAAGGGAGGCCCAGGGAGGTTGTGACTTGCCCAAGGTCACAGAGATACGAAGTGCCAATGTTAAAATTCAAACTCAGGTTACATGAGTTCAGTGTTTCAAGTTCAATGCTCTAATTACAGTAAAATAAGAAGGTTTAGTTTACAAAACTACGTTCATGATACCCAAAATTTCAGCTTTAAAACTAGGATGGAGAAAGATACAATTAAGTGGTTAAATAATTTCATGTTGTAACAATGATTCCTGCTACCCTTTTATGACTACTGAGTAACAGATTTAACGAATGTTTGTTAGGTGGGAGAATACTCCAATCCTCAAGCCATAGAGCCATAAATAGATGTCAATCAGACAGGAAGACATCTGCATCAGACCGAAGGCCCATTTTTCTTTGTTTTATTTGTTCATGACTATCATTAAGTAATGGAATAGTTTATTCCTAGTCACAACTTTTTTTTTATTTTCAAGTATGCAAAAACAATTGCAGAACACTGAGCTAGATTTTCCAAAGGACCCAGCTCACCACTATTTGTAATTTAGCCCTCTTTTTAGGTTCTTTCAGCTGAATTCAATACAAAACAGTGCAATGCAATCCCATACAATCACATACATTTCAAAGGACTTGCTGTATGGCAAGCATTACACCAAGAACTGAAGATACAAATATGAAACAATCCAAGATAGTATAGATTCAATGATGATCTCTATGTGATCACTAGAAGACTATATCTATATCTATGACTACACACACATATGTGCGGATGTATATGAATGATCTCTATTCATTCATATAAAATCAAATATTTAAAGCTAGAAGGAAGCCAGGAGGCTATTTAGTATACCATCCCTCATTTTATAGTTCTGGAACCTGAGACCAAAAGAAGTGAAGTGATTTATTAAAGGTCATACACATATTAAGTCTTCTCTGAACTTGAGTTCCTTCACCATTCTTTTTGTCCTTGTCTTTATGTTTTCTAACTGGTCAATACCCTTCTTAAAATGTAGAATCTAGAATTTACTACAGTATTCCAAATGTGGTTTTCGTGGGCAGAGTAATTAGGGTTACCAATGCATACTGAATGAACTAATGAATACATGAATGAACAAATAAATATTTATTCTTCTGAAGTGGAATTATCTGTTCTGTTTTATTGACAGAACCTTGTGTTTGAAAAAAATGAAGACACCTGCACAACAGTTTACATATCTTTCCTTTTTCTTAAAAAAATTAGGTTTTATTTATGCATTTTTACATCAGTTATTTTCCTGATATACAATTCTTTCCACCAATCCCAATTGTGTACATGCATGCTGGTGCAAATATTCCCTCACCAGTGTAAAGACACACACTAAACCTTTCCTTGAAGAAAAAAATGGTAAATCCAAAACAACCAGCAGAGGACCTCATTTGACAGTGTACATGATTTCTCTACATTCATTGTCCACCACATATCTATCTAAGGAAGGAAGTATGTTTCATCAGTTTTCTCCAGTATATTCTGATGTGGGGCCTAGATGGTACAAAACATTTGAATGGAAGATAAACAAACTTGAGACAAGCTTCTTCTGTTGTGACTCAGTAGACCAAAGGCTACATTTGCAGTCCTACAACTTGGGTTTAAATCTTGTTTCTATTTCTTCCTAGGTATGTGACTTCTGGTAAGTTACCTAACCCTACTAGGCTTCAGTTTCCTCATCTTCAAAGTGAGTAGCTTGGACCAGATAAATTTTTTCTGGCTTTTTTTTTTTTTGGAGGGGGAAGGTAGGGTAATTGGGTAAGTGACTTGCCCAAGGTCACAGACTAGTTTTGCGTTGTGTCTGAGGTCAGATTTGAACTCTGGTCCTCCTTACTCCAGAGCAGTGCTCTATTCACTGTGCCACCTAGCCACCCTGATCAGATAATTTCTAAAGATATTTCCGGCTCTAAATCTATGATATTATGATCATACAGTCTTTTTTCACATAAAAAATGCATAGAATTACAGAATCAGAGCTAAGATTAGGAAAGTACCTTAAATATCACCAAGTCAAATGTTACCAAACATAGAAACATACTTTTTAACATCCCTAATAGTGTGTGATCTCACCTGTGCTCAAATACTCCTAGTAATTGGGAGCTCATTATTCCAAATGGAAGATCATTATGTTACTTATTGTTTAAAATGAATATATATATATATATGTGTGTGTGTATGTGTGTGTATACATATGCATATATGTGTACATATATATATTTTACTGAGATAACAACATTGTAAAGAAAAACTCCTTTTAATTACTTGAGAATTCTGCTTAGTGAAATGATGCACCACGATTCCAGAGCACCAATGATGAAGCCCGCTAACCCCCTTCTGCCAGAGATGTGATGAACTCAAAATACAGAATGAAACAGACATTTTTCAGTGTAGCCAATGAGTAAATTTGATTAGCCTGATCACACATATTTGTTGTGGTTTTTATCTCTTTTTCTTTCTTTGTCTTAGTTTCTTTTTAAAAATTTGTTTAAGGTGGTGGTGAGAGAGATTAAATGCTTGGGGTTTTTTTTGCTTCTTTTTTTTTTGGAGGGAAGGAAGGTAGGTCAATTGGGATTAAGTGACTTGCTCAAGGTCACACGGCTAGTTTTGCGGGGGGTGGGGTTAAACGTCTGAGGCCAGATTTGAAACCAGGTCCTTCTGACTCCAGGGCTGGTGCTCTATTGACTGCGTCACCTAGCCAACCCAAATCCCTGTTATTTAATTAAAATATGTTCCATTGAATCTATGATTTCAGCTATGCAGATACTCTTTCCACCCGGGTAAGACTGCAAGCTTTTCATGTCTTCCCAAGTGATTCTTGAACATGAACTTCCATAAATACTCCAAAAAGAAGTACTCCAAGCTCCAGGCTCACTTCTGGATATTTAGGCATTCATGGATACCAGTGCAATACTTAGATTGCTCATATTTTATCTCTCACTCTTGCTATTTCGCTGTTTCCAGATGTATATGTCATTTTTTTCCAGACCTGAGATTTCAATGATGTAAGGGAGCTCCAGCTGAGTGATTTCCTTTGCCAAAGCACATTAGTACCTTCCCTGAAACTTAGAGTTTTAGAGAGTTATCTGTGGACACTGAAAGTTTAAGTGACTTGCCCTGTGTCACACACCCACTATATGTCAAAAGCAGAACTTGAACCCATCTCCTTCTTGACTCCAAGACCAGCTCTGTATCCATTATGTCATGCTTCCTCTCATGCTGTTAACACTTCATTTCTTATACCACTGTGTTAATATGCAACAGTCTTCTTACACTCACCTGTAAAGAAACAAACACAACGTACAAAATAAAATTTAAAAAAAGAAAGTGGACAACCTACTAATTTAGCCCACTGTGTTTGATCTGGGCATTTTTAGTATCACAGAGACACAATCTTAATCAATACACTATAGTTGGGTACCCTATTACTCTGGGAATCTAGATTCTAGGAAAGTATCCCTAAACTGAAGGAAGAAGTTCAACACTGAAGGATTTAAGCTTAATAAAGAGCAAAGCTCAGAATGTCAATAATGGGCTAAACCTGCCCTAAAAGAATTGTAGGGAATTTTAAAAAAGTATTTCTAAATCCAATAAGAGAAAGGAAACATTTAAGGTTGATGAAACACTCAAAGAAAATTTATGATGACTCCAAAATTGTTGATATTCTGAAAACATTTTAAACATCTATCTTTGATAAAGAAAATAAATTGGAAGAATTAGAAGTATATATATATATGTATGTATATATATACACACACATACATGTATATGTACATACACACATACATCACACATATTTAAAATTCATTTAAAAATTATTTTGAATTAATCTGGAAATGTGAGAGTGTATAGATCTGTATGGATATAAACAAGGCTAGGCTAGGGTGTAGGTGATCTAGTAACATCCACAACAATTGGTCTTTACATAGTGTTTTAAGGTATGTGACATAAGGTATAGTTTCCATATAAACTTCCCTTTCCAAACCTATAAAGTCATCATGAAAAGAAGTGTCACTCCATTTTTATAGTTGTAGAAACTGAGGCTCAGATAAGATAAGTGACTTGCCCGTGGTTACACATTGAGAAAATGTCATAAGTGGTTCCCTACATGATCTAATTTGAGAGGTACTTAAAAGCTTTACCTTTCCCCTTACTTCAGGCATGTACTCCTAGAGGATTCTACTTATAAGGTTTCTTAAGAATTTATGTCTGGTACTCTATTAATAGTGAGTAGTTCTTTACTTAGGGTCAAACCTTGCCCCATTAATAGTCCCCATACTCAAATTCAAATATGCCTAGAAGGCTAATACGCTCAGCTTTTTCTAGGTATTAATCACAAACAAGAGAATTTCTTCAAATTGCTTTACAGTGAAACAGAATCTTCTCTTCCTTTTCCTCCTCTTCCTCTTCTTTCATTTTCTCCATCACTACCACCACCACTATCACCACTGCTTTTACTCTGGAAAAACCTTTAACCCAAGACTTTTTCATCTTGGTTGGTAACTGTCTTTCAGGACCATTATTTCAGAGGAGGCTTAAGTCATACTCCCCTTCATTTGTGACTCAACTATTTGGATTTTTAAAAAATCCTCTTCCTCCTTCTCACCAACTGTGTTTCCCCCTTACAGGTGTCCTCCTCCCCTTTTCCAACTCCCCTTTATATATTGTCTTCCACTGTTAGAATGTAAGTCTTTGAGGGTAGGGCTTGTCTTGCTTGCTTGTGTTTTTATCCCCATTACTTAGCACAATGCCTGGTTTGTAGTAAACACTTAAAAAATGTGCTCTCTCTCTCTCTCTCTCTCTCTGTTTGTTTCTGTCTCTCTGTCTGTCTCTGTCTGTGTCTCTGTCTCTGTCTCCCTCTCTGTCTCTGTCTCTCTGTCTCTGTCTCCTTCTGTGTCTCTGTCTCTCTGTCTCTGTCTGTCTCTCTCTGTTTCTCTCTTTGTCTCTCTCTGTCTCTCTGTTTCTCCCTGCCTCTCCCCTCTCTGTCTCTCTGTCTACTATTTATCACTACCATCTATTTCCATTTCTCCATCTATCATCTATTTATTAAAGAGGAAAAGCTTTTCAAGAATGAGGATAAGATCTCTAACATGTATATATCAGAATGAGTAGTAAAGGCAAATGTGGAACGAGTGAATGGCAGCAGAGGGGTGGCCAGCTGCATGAGTAACATGAAGGTATTAGATGGCTATTTGGTGAAAAGGAGAACAAGATAATATGCATGAATGGTTTCAGAAATAGAAGATGTTGGAAAATGAAAGAAACATTGTGATGTAGTAGATGAGTACTGGCCAAGTCAAGAGGGCCTGGACTCCTATCTTACCTGAGAGATTTATCAGTTGGATGGCCATGGGCAAATCATTTAACATCTCTGAGTCTCAGGTTTCTCATCAGGTAAATGGAGATCATAAATAATCGGTGTATAATAGACCTTCAATCAACAAACTTGTATTAAGGATCTAAAACATGCCAGATACTGGACTAGGTAATTTAACCTTCATATATGTTATAGATTGAGAATATACACACCTTCTCTTAGTCTTTGAAAGAAATCAATTTAGCAGACATTGAGTACTTACTGTCAAGGCCCTGTGTTCTGTACCTGGGAGGATGTAATTATGAACAAGACAAAATCCTTGCCTTGAAGAAGCTAACAATCTAGCAATAAGGTAAAATAAGTAGACAAATAACACTAGTACAAGTCAGACCATGATTTGTACTATATGAGAGGTACAAGTCAGGTTCCCAGAGGGAAGTGAAATCCTCTAGCTTTTCAATGAATACATAAAGATTTATGGGAAAAGCAATATTTGAGGTGGGTCATGAAAGTTCCTTAAGGATTTTAAAAGGCACAGATGGGAGAGAATCTGAGTGGAAGGAGAATGACAGGGGAACTCTGTAATAATGTCAAAGTGTTGTAGGTCAGCACTCTCTTTAGAATTTCTGTGTTTGGGTGGAAGAGATGTCCTACACAAGCAGCCACAGTGCACAGAAGAGACAGAAGTGACTAGCAACCTACTTTATATTGGGTCTTCACCATGGTCTAGACTAAAGGAAGCCTGAAAGAAAACAAAACAAAAGATATACCTATCTTCAGAATGGGTAAGAGGAAAAAAAGACAATTAAATTAACTTTTACTAAGTCCCATTTCAATTGTTACCCTAGTAATTGAATAAATATTAAAAGAAGTCACCTAGAGGATAATGGAATAATTAGGAATGAATGTTCTGGGGCTAAGAAGAGAAAATTGTGCCAGGTGACTATGATCACTGTTATAAAGACTAACTGAATTAGTTTCTGTATAGGACCCATGAAGGGAGAATAGATGGTCTTGTGGAATTTCCTTTGAAAAAAATTTGTATTTATTTTTCCCTTAAGCCACAAGCAATGTCAGAAGTAATGTAAAAAGCCTTGACTCTGAAATAAGAGAATTTAGGTTCAAATTCAACTTCTGATACTTCCTACTTGCATGACCTTAGAAGATACACTTAATCACCTTGGGCATTAATTTTCACCATATGAAATCATGAGGGTTGAACTAGATGACCTCTGAGGTACCTTCCAGTTCTATATTTGTGACTACAGGTGTCACTGGGTGAACACCACAGGGCTCTAACCTTGAAGTGGTTGGGTTTCCATTCCTTCTGGCATCAGGACATGAAGTACCTGCATCCATCAACTCACTTGACCAATATTTTCTAAGTTCATAATTTGCACTAAACACCATGTTGTGTATAGCAATAGAAAATTATATGTGTGTGTGTGTGTGTGTGTGTGTGTGTGTGTGTGTGTGTGTAGATAGCTATAATGTATGTGTGTGTGTGTAGGTATACCTTTATATTTCATGGTCTCTGAATTCCCCAATAGTACTCAAATGCATTAATAATAAGAGTATCTCACATTTATATCACACAATAAATACTTTATCTTATTTCATCTTATTAAGCTTATGAGGTAAATGTTATTATTAACACCATTTTTTAAATGAGGCAACTGAGATTGCAAGGAGTTAAGTGATTTGGCCTGGGTGACACCAGTACTAAGTTTCAGAGATGGGATTTGAAATCAGATCAGTTTTGACTCATAACCCATCACCTCTATATTATAGTTGAGTTGAGAAGCTCAAACATTAGACAGATGGTAATGTGGAAAATCCTTGGATATGGAGTTAAAAGACCTGGTGTGAAATTCCAACAATAAAAGACATCAATAAAGATGTACATGAGAGAAATGTAGTTGGGCCAATCACATAAGGAGAGGCAACAGATGGGTAAACCCAGCAATATATTGGTATCCCTGAGAGGAGGGCTTCTACCTGGTAAAGAATTAACAAGAAGCCTCCTGGTTGAGATATTGTGGTAACTACATCAGTGGAGAAAATATTCACATAAATGAAACCTTAAATTTCACAGTCATTGAAATTGTCATAAAACTTAGTCTTGCCCCTTAGGC
>CM053580.1:500182149-500197167 GCA_028627135.1 Pseudochirops cupreus | reverse complement strand
AAAGAGCTAGACAGAGACAGAGAGACAGACAGAGAGAGACAGAGAGAGACAGAGAGAGATAGAGAGAGAGACAGAGAGAGACAGAGAGAGACAGAGAGAGACAGAGAGAGACAGAGAGACAGAGAGACAGAGAGACAGAGAGACAGAGAGACAGAAAGAGACAAAGAGCTAGACAGAGACAGAGAAAGAAAGAGGGAGGCAAAGACAGAGAGAGACAGAAACAGGCACAGAGAATGAATTAAGGATGTTATTCTTTCTGTTTATTCGAATTCTCTGTTACGCTAAACAGTTTTTCTCTAGTAGGAATAACACAGGAAGACATTTGCTAGTACTATGACTATAAGAAGTCATTTAACTGGTTTCTTCATCTCTATGTTATGGAAAATTGAATATGAGCATGGGACTCATCTCGAGGTCTATAAACACCTAAGTGATACAGAGAGATTTCAGGGGGGAATACATTTTTTATTTTCACCAACCTCTAACTGAAATTTAGTATTTCCTTCAATTATTTAATAACAGTTTCCTGAGAAAGGATCCAGAGGCTTCATAAGATTGTCAAAGGGTTCCATGACCCCAAAGAAGTTCACCTTTGAATTAGAAAATCCTAGAATTGGAAGCAAATTGAGAAGTCAGCTCACACAAAGCTTTCCCTAGTACAGGAATTCACCCCAGAACACTCTTGACAGGTGATTATCCATCCTCTCCTTGAAAACTTCCAGGGATAAGAAACCTCCTGATGATGCCCTGCACAACAATGCTAGAATTATGTGTCCCAGAAGGTTATTGCGAGGAAAGTGCCTTGTAATTAAACAGCATCAATTCAACATTTATTAAACATGAGCTATGGGCAAGATGCTTTATTAAGTTCTGGAGATATAAAGAAAACTAAGCCCTGCTCTCAAAGAGCTTATATTCTATTGGAAAGATTCAGCGTACAGGGATGTAAGTCAGTTAGGAGAGTAAATAAATGTAGTTCAGGAAAATTTGAGGAAGGAGGGAATCAAGGAAGATTTCACAGCAGAGTCCATACCCTACCAGAGCCTTGAAGAAAGAAAAAGATTCTGGGAAGCAGAGATGAGAAGAGAGTACATTTGTGAGGGGGGCAGCCTATGCAAATCCTTGGAGGTGAGCCATAGAGTGTTGAATTCAGGGATGGAGTTAATAGTTCAGTGTGGCTGGAGTACAGAATTAATGAAGGAAGCAGTAGGAAATGATACTGAAAAGCTAAGTGGGATCCCTGACTACCAAGCTGAGTCCTTTGTGTCTAGGGAGAACCTAAAAGTTTCTGAGCACGGGAATAATGTAAAGCATGAAATAAATGAATGACTATCACTATGATTATCATCATTTTTATTGGTCTGAGTTGTAGAGAACTCATATCCTTAAGCAGGACTGAAATGGCAGCCCTTATTGCCAATGACCACGTGAGCTGCTCATTCTTGGACAAGTTTCACATGACAGTCTCAATAATACTTAGAGCCAGGGAATTTGACAGGTTAATGTATACTGTATGAGAACATTTTTTACTCAATATATTCCAAAAAGGCAATATCAGCAGTCTTCTTGTTCTTGAACAAAAGTTGAAAAAGAAAAGGAAAATTCCACCCTGAGGACTTTACTACTTACTGGTATTTGATTGGGGTCCAAGGATATGAGTTACTCACCAGCCAAGCGGTGACTGTACACTTTTTATTATGCCTTGAGAGGAAGCAAGGTGTTATGGGATTTAAAATCAGAAGAACTGGGGTCAAGTTCCTTCTCAGTTGTTAGCTCATGGGAAGGTCATCAAAGACCTTAGAGCCTCAGTTACCTTATCTGTAAAATGGAGATGATTGTGTTGCATTCTGTGCAGGGCTATTATGAGGAAGAGCATGGAGTTATTTATGCTAGTGATTATCATCTCGTGCTAAAACCAGACCTTGATCAACTCCTTGGAATCACTTCTTCAATTCTTTAAGTAATTTATTCTGTGTGGATGCTCCTTTCAGTGACCAGATCACTATCTTTCTAATGTCTTAGTAGCAATCCTCCAAGAAGTGATTTGCATAAAAATTCATCCTTTGTGGGGCAGCCTATAAAGGAACATTTCCACAATTAGCTTTGTTATTCTAGTCAATGAAGGAAAGACATAGTTTGTACCCCAGATTTCCACAGCTTGGCAGGACCCTATAAAGCATGGACTCTATTGGCAAAGTCTTTGAGTACCTAAGGTCACCTCCACATCTTGCCAGAAAGATAGAATATAAGCTCCTTGGTCAGATTAAAAGTCCTTCATAATCTCTCTCTAGCTCATATTTCTAGTCTTATTACAAAACCTTATTGCAAGGTCTAGATTAGTACAAATAATAAATCCCCCCTGAAATGATTGCATGGGTTTGAATTTGCTTATTCAAAGTATGGTAAATATGGTAAAATATAGTGCATGTGTCCACCACAATGGAAATATTTAGCCAAGATTAAAATAACACAATGGTTTCAGAGGATTCTATCTTTGAACTAATTGGGACTCCAGTCGTGCCCTCTTCCATGTGTGTTACGGTCCAACCAAACCACCTCACTTGCTGTGCCTTGTCGATGGTATTCCATCTTCTGCCTCTGTACTTTACTTTTTGCACACCTGTATTCCATGTAGGGATGACTCTCTCTCTTCACCTCTACTTCCTGGAATCAATCCCAAATTTTCTTCAGGACTGATCTACTGCTGCCTCCTATGCTAGGCTATTCCTGCTCCTTTCAGTGCCCTTCTTACATATACCCCAAGAAAATGACTTTATATTAAACTATTAGTTCATATATCATGTCTCTACCATCCTACCCTTCACTCCACTGTAGAATGCTAGCTCCTTAAAGGAAAGGACTTTTCCATTTTTGTTTTTTGATCTCAGTACACATACTAGTGTATTGCACATAGTAGATGCTTAATAAATTACTTTTCCTCCTCCCCCCTTACTTTCCAGATACATTTTATGTATTTTCTTCCCCCATTAGAATGTAATCTCCCTGAAAAGTACTATCTTTTTCTTTTTTTTTCTCACATTTGTGATCCCAGCATAGTTTCTACCACATAGTAAATGTATTTCTCCCTCTCTCTCCTCTCTCTGCCTCTCTATCTCTTTCTCTTTCTGTCTCTGTCGGTCTCTCTGACTGTCTCTGTTTCTTTCTCTGTCTCTCTGTCTCTCTCTCTCTTTCTCTCTATTGCTCTCGCTCTAGGCTCCTCTCTCTTTGTCTTTGTAAATGCTAATTGAATTGAGTAAGACAATAGATTAAACTTCTGTGGAATATGACCCCAAAGCACAAAGCAGCAGGTAAACCTATGCAAAAGACTGCCAGTTTGAAGTTTTTCTCCTGTACTGTACTCTGTCTATGCTCACTGCCTAGTGGTTCTGTTGAGTTTCCTTAGTTCCCAAAGTCCACGTCTTCCTTTAGTACCTGTACCTTAGTTCTCAGAGAATCACAAAGTCTCAGAGGTGGAAGAAACCTTCAGGGTCATCTAGCCTAACTACTATGACTAAGCAGCAATCACCTCAAAAATATCACTGACAAGTGGTCATCCAGACTCTTTTGGAAGACCAGCAGAAGTAGGGAACTCATCATCTCACATTCTCTTCTGGATATTCGCATCATTAGGAAAAATTTCTTTACACTAAATCTAAAGCTGTTCATTCTGCTCTCGGAGACAAGAAAAACAAGTCAAAACCTATTCCATATGACAGTCTTTCAGATGCATGAAAATAGCTATTACACTCCCCATGCCCACACTAGTCTCTTCCTCCAATCTATCTTTATCAAAGGGAAGGAAGGGGTGAGAGGGATTGTGGACTACAACCTTATGATGGTTCAATGCTGTGACATAGCTGCTAAAAACATAATGCAATCTTAGCCTACACTGAGGTTATTATGTCAAGAACAAGGGATGAGATAGTTCTGCTCCATTCTGCCCTGGTGTCATTTTATTATTGATTATGGAGAGTCAGTCATTTATCCAATAAACATTTGTTCTGGTTGTTTGTTGATTGGTCTTTTCAGTGGCATCTGACTTTTCATGACCCCCACTTAGGGTTTTCTTGGCAGAGATACTGCAGTATTTTTCATTCCTTCTTCCTTCCCCAGCTCATTTTATACATGAGGAAATTGAGGCAAATAGGATTAAGTGACTTGCCTAATGTCACACAGCTGATAAGTGTCTCAGGTCAGATTTCAATTCAATTTTCCTGACTCCAGACCCAGTGCTCTATCTACTGTACCACCTAGCTGCCCAGTAAACATTTATTAAATATCTATTATGTGCCAGGAACTTTGCTAAGCACCAGGCTTACCAGAAGAGGCAAAAAATTGTCTCAACCCTCAAGGAATTTACAATTCAGTGGGGAGAAATGACTAGGATTATGAAGATCTTTCAGATCACATTATATAAAAGTGCACTGCCATAATGAGAGATATGTAGACAGGGGAAGAGAAGATTAAGAGGGGAGTCTGATAGCTGTCATCAAGAAATTGAATGGAATGGACTTATTATGTGGAAAAGTGATTGTTCTGCTTGATTCTGGAGAATGGAACTATGAGTAGAAGTGACAGGGAAACAGATTTTGGGTTGGCATCATGAAAAACTGCCTAACAACAGAACCTAGTCAAAAGTGGAACAGGTGGTAGGTCTGCAAGAAAGGCAGGATGATTGCATTTTGTTGGAGATGTTGTCAAGGGCAGTCTCAGTCAGGTATAGGTTAAACTAGATAGCCTCTTTCATCCTTTCTACATCTGAGATTTTGTCAGTCTCCTTACCATCCTGGTAACCTACCCTAATCATTCCTCCTAATAATTGCACCCAGAACTGAATATAGCACTCCAATGTGGTTTGACTAGGGTCTAACATTTCCCTCATTTGGGGCACTGGATTTTCCCTAAACTCCTTTGTCCACCATGTTAGGTTTTGACATTTATTGAGTCTGCAGTCCAGTAAAATCCCCAAATCTCATTCACATAAATTATTGTCAAATCTATCCATTACCCATCCTTTACTTGGACAGCTGATTTTTTGAACCTAAGTGTAGAACATTTTTTCCTATTAAAATTCATCTTATACAATTCAGCACATTGTTCTAGGCAGGTAAGATCTGTCTGTACCCCAGTTCTGTCATCAAACGTGTTAGCTACCCCTTCTGGAATTTTTTATTTGTGAATTGGATAAGCAAGCAATCTATGCTTTCATCCAAGTCGTGATAAAAATATTAAACAGAGCAAGACAAAGAATAGGTTACTTATACAATCCACTGGAAATATCTAGTTTGACAATGATTTATTTAATACTGTTATAAAAAGATCATGGAATCACAAATTTCAATCTGAAAGAGATCTAAGAGGTCATCCAGTTCAATCTCCTCACTTTACTGATGATGATCATTTAAATCTGGTTATTCAACCTGCCTTAAATCGAAGCAACTGTACTGTCATATAACTCATACCCGTCCACATTGTCTGGAAGAATATAGTGGGAGATTTTTATCAAATGCTTAGCAGAAATTCTAATATACTGTGTTAATAGCAACAGATTGATCTTTTCATCACTTAATCTTGTGGGGTTAAGGATGATGCGGAAAGAAATATGGTTAGTCTGTCATGATCTATTCTTGATGAAGCTATTCACTGGCTCTCTTTCTAAGTGTTTAAAAATCATCCTTTAATAATGTATTATTTGGACTTCTAATACCAAGATGGTGGAGTGAGGAAGGAGCCTTCTGAAGCCCTACAAAATTCCCCTCCAAATAACTAGAAAACTGACTCAGAATTTATCTAGAAACATAAAGATTTGTCTCCGTGGGTGGGAAGAGAGTGAAGTCCAAGAGCAGCAGCAGTTATAGCAGGAGCATCCACCATCACAGTAGGGGGACTGCAGCAAGGCTCTAAGCCTGGAGCAATTCACCAGTGAAGTCCCACCCTCCTACAAACCAGCAGCCACCTAGGCAAATGAACAGTCTATTTAGGACAGCAAGGTCTCACTCCAGCAACCCCACCCATAGGAAAAGCCTTGAGGGTGGCCTTTACCTCACTGCTGAACAATAGTGTAGCCCTACCATGTACATGGTTGCCTAAGTGAGGCCACTGGGACCTGCCCTTGGGACCTACCAGCAGAAAGACCCTGTTTCTATAACAACCCAGCAGAAAGGCCCCATCCCTGTGGAAGGACAGAAGATAAATCCCATATCCAGATGAGGTACCTCCAACAAAGGTACCTCACCCCCCAATAAAAGTCAGAAGGGTAGCCTACCCTCCAGTGAAAACAAATGGCCAAGTCCTGAAGCCCAGTGAAAGCCAACAGTAAAAACCTAAGCCCCAGTACAAAAGACTTGGGACAGTGCAAGACCTGATCCCATCTCTCATATTAAAAACACTAAATCACAAAAAGTCAAGGAAAATAAGCCAAAAAAGAAAAAGAAAAGAACTTGACTACAGAATGGTACTATGGTGACAGATAGGATCGAGGCATAAAGTTAGAAGAGGACAATAGTGTCAAAATGGCTACATGTGAAGCCTCAAAAGAAAAATGTTATTTGGTCTCAGGACCAAAAAGAATTCCTGGAAGACTTTAAAAAAGGATTTTAAAAAGTAAATCGAAGGGGCAGCTAGGTGATGCAGTGAATAAAGCACTGGCCCTGGAGTCAGGAAGACCTGAGTTCAAAGCTGGCCTCAGACACTTCACACAAACACAAAACTAGCTGTGTGACCTTAGACAAGTCACTTAACCCCATTTCCCTACCTTCCCCTCCTCCAAAAAGCAAAAAGAAAAATAAAATAAATTCGAGAAGTAGAAGAAAAAGTAGGATAATAAATTAAAGTAAGGCAAGAGAATCTTGAAAAAAAGAATCAATAGCATGGGAAATATACAAAAAATTTGCTGACAAAAGTAACTCCCTAAAAATAGAATTGACCAAATAGAAAAGGAAATACAAAAGCTCGCTGAAGAAAACAATTCCTTAAAAATTAGAATTAAGCTAGTGGAACCTAATGATTCTATGAGACATCAAAATATAATATAACAAAGCCAAAAAAAAGTAAGAAAAAATGGAAAAAAAAAAACCAAATCACCTAGAAAATAGATCCAGGACAGATAATACAAGAAGTATTGGACTACCTGAAAGTTGTAATAAAAAAAAAAGCCTCAACAACATCTTTCAAGAAATTACTAAGTATGTTAGATATGTTAGATATGTTAGAACCAGAAGGCAAAATAGAAATTGAAAGAATTTACTGATCACCACCTCAAAGAGGTCCTGAAATTAAAACTCCCAGGAACATTATAGCCAAATTCCGGAGCTCACAGATCAAAGAGAAAGTATTACAAGCAACCAAAGAGAAACAAGTCAAATATCATGTAGCTACAGTCAGAATTATACAGGATTTAGAAACTTCTGCATTAAAGAATCAGAGGACTTAGAATATGATGTACCAGAAGGCAAAGGAATTAGGATTACAATCAAGAATCACCTATCCAGAAAAATTGAATATAATCTTTCTGGGGAAAAATAGAAATCTAGAGAAATAGAGTACTTTCAATCATACCTAATTAAAAGAACAGAGCTGAGTAGAGGTAGATCCAAGATGGTGAAGTAAAGGTAGAGACTCAACTGAAATCTCACCTAAACCCCTCCAAATACCTTTAAATAATGACTCTAAACAAATTCTAGAGTGGCAGAACACACAAAAAGAGAGAGTTAAATAATTTTACAGCCTAAGAAAACTTAGAATGTCAGCAGGAAATCTCTGTGGCATAAGGGTGGGAGAGGAGCGCAGTCTAGCACAGGTTATGCAGGTCAGTACAGATCCAGCCCCAGAAAACCAGGAGCAGGCCTTGAGGTTACTGAATCGGGGACAACAGTGGAGATTTCTAGACCTCTCAGCCCAAAGAGAGTGGGGTATCTGACAATGATTCAGAAGGAGATTTACAAGAGTCCCTTTCTTGGCATCTGGGGCTCTGTTGCATTGCCTATGCTTAGATCTGGGTCTGGGTCACAGTCCTGGGTCTTAGTCCCAGTGCAAGGAGGAACACTAGTAAAACAGAGCTTGTGGTGGCGGGGGGGGGGGGGGGGGAAAGGACCCTGGTCACAATTCCAGGGTTGAAAAGCATGGTTATGATTGCTCACAAACCAGTGGACAGTACAGGAGAATAGGAAACACACCTCTCCCTATATCATACCACTTTGTTGTGAAGAGCCAAAAACATATAGGTCCCCAGAATTACCTTTGAGAACAGCTGCACAAAACCCTGAAGTCTGGAACAGTGCTCTCTTTACTTGGGAAGTAAAGGCCAAAAAGTCAAGAGATAGACTTAGAATTGAGGAAAGAAAGGAAAAAAAATCTGACCATGAAAAGTTACTACAATGACAAGGAAGATCAAAACAAACCCTCAAAAGAAGTCAAAGTTCCTGCATTCAAAGTTTCAAAGAAAAGTATGAATTGGTCTCAGACCAAGAAAGAGCTTTAAAAAAATGGCAAATTAAGTAAGAGAGGTAGAGAAAAAATTTGGAAGAGAAGTGAGAGTGATGCAAGGAAATCATGAAAAAAAAAAGAGTCAATAGCTTGGTAAAGGAGGCACAAAAAATACTAAAAAAAAAAATTAACACCTTTAAAAAACAGCCTAGACTAAATGGTAAAAGAGGCAAAAAAAAAAAAAAATCCAAAGACAAGCAGAATCAGTCAAATGGAAAAAAAGATATACAAAAGTTTACTGAAGAGAACTCTTTAAAAAGTAGAATCGGGCAAATGGAAAAGAAGATACAAAACCTCACTAAAGAAAATAATTGCTTATAAGTTAGAATTGGGTAAGTTGAAGTTAATGACTTTTTGAGACATCAAGAAATAATCAAACAAAATCAAATGAATAAAAAAAGAGAAGACAATGTGGAAAATCTCATTAGAAAAAACAACTGACCTGGAAAATAGACCCAGGAGAGATCATTTAAGATTTATAGAACTACCTGAAAGTCATGATTAAAAAAAAAAAAGAGCTCATACATCATCTCTCAAGAAATTATCAAGAAAAAGCTGCCCTGAAATACTAGAACCAGAGGGTAAAAGAGAAATTGAAATAATTGAAAGAGGTCTCAAAATGAAAACTCAGAAATATTATAGCCAAATTCTAAACCTCCCAGAACAAGAAGAAAATATTGGAAGCAGTCAGAAAGAAGTAATTCAAATATTGTGAAGCCATACTCAAAATAACAGAAGATTTAGCAGCTTCTACATTAAAGGGTTGGAGGACTTGGAATAGGATATTTAAGAGGGCAAAAGATCTATGATTGCGGCAGCTAGGTGGCACAGTGAATACAGCACAGGCCCTGGAGTCAGGAGGACCTGAGTTCAAATATGCTCAGACACTTGACTTATTTGTTAGCTGTGTGATCTTGGGTAAGTCACTTGATCCCCAATTTACTTGCCTTTCCCCCCTCCAAAAAAATTACAAATTAAAAAAATTCTGAGTTACTACCTCACACCTACAAATGTCATAGGGTGTGTGGGAAAATTGAGACATTAATGCAATATTGGTGAAGTAGTATTCTTGTACTTGTTATTGTTTAGTCATCACATTTGTGTTCAGTTCTTCATGAGCAGTGGACCATAATATTCCGAGTTCTTCTGTCCTCCACTATCATTTGAAGTCTGTCCAAGTTGATGTTCATTGTTTCCTTGATACTATCTATCTCCTGCTATTTCCTTTTTCCTTTGCCTTCAATCCTTCCCAACATTAGGGAAGCTTTTCCAACGAGTTCGGTCTTATCACTACATGGCCAAAGTATTTAAGCTTCACCTTCATTATTTGACCTTCCAGTGAATAGCATGAATTCTCGAACTTACAAGTCCTTTTTCCTTTTCTTTTTTTCTGATTAAATGATTATGCTTTTAATTTAATATTTAATTTTTCCACAATTACACATAGAAACAATTTTCAGCATTCATTTTAAAAACTAAGTTCCATTTTTTTTTCCTTCCTTCTCATCCCTTCAATTAGAAGGTGAGCAATTTGATGGAGGTTATGCATGAGGAATCACAAAAACATATTTCCATGTCAGTCATGTTGTAAAAGAAAACATAAACTAAAATAAAAACCCAAGAAAAAGAAAGTAAAAATGCATGCTTTGATCTGCATTCCTATTTCCTCAGTTCTTTCTCAGGATGGATAGAATTTTTCATAATAAGTCCTTCAAAGTTGTTGTGGGTAATTATGTCTTAGAATAGCTAAGTCATTCACCTTTGATTATCTTACAGTATTGCTGTTACTCTACAATGTTCTTCTGGTTCTACTCATTTCACTTTGTATCAGTTCATGTAAGTCTCTATAGGTTTTTTTGAGAGCATCCACCTAATCATTTCTTATATCACAATAGTACTCCATGAAAATTGTATAACACAAATTGTTCAGTCAGTCCCCCAACTGATGGGCATCCCCTCAACTTCCCACTCTGTCACCAGAAAAGAATTGCTATATATATTTGGTCATAGTTCCAAATTGCTCTACATAGTGGTTGAATCAGTTCACGACAACAATGTTGCATTAATTTCTCAATTCTCCCATATCATCTCCTACATTTATCATTCTCCTTTCTTGTCCTATTAGCTAATCTATTGTTTTTCTTGTGGCTATAGATAGCTTTGATCACTTCATCTGAAAATTGTTCATAGTTTTAATCATTTGTCAATTGTGGAATGGATCTTATTTTTATAAATCTGATTCATTTCTCTATACATTTGAGAGATGAGGCTTTTATCAGGGAAACTTGGTTCCATGTTTTTTTTTTCCACAATTATGATTGTTAGTTGTATTTTCCTCCATCCTATTTCCTTCCTCTTTTTATTCTATTCTCTCTCTCCTTTCACTTCTTCACTTTTCAAAAGTGTTTTACTCCTGACTATTGCCTCCCCCAATACACCCTCCTTTCTATGAGTACCCTTTTTTCCCTTATTCCTTCTCCTTATTATTTTTCTGTAGGGTAAGATAAATTTATATAGCCAATTAAGTGTGTATGTAATTCCCTTTATGGACCACTTCCAATGAGAGTAAGGTTCAAGCATTCCTGGCCACCTCCTCCATGTTCTCCGCTGTAATAGCTCTCTCTTGCCTCTTTTATGCGAGACAATTTATCTAATTCTACCTCTTCCTTTTTTCTTTCTCTTGGTGCATTCCTCTTGCTCACCACTTAATTCTATTTTTAAAGATATCCCATCATATTTAACTCACATCTATGCCCTTGTGTGTGTGTGTGTGTGTGTGTGTGTGTACACACCATTTCTAACTGCTCTAATGAGAAAGTTTAGAAGAGTTACAAGTATTATTTTTCCCATGTAGGAATATAATCAGTTTATCCTTATTAAGTCCTTTATGATTTCTTCTTCTTGTTTATCTTTTTATGCTTCTTTTGAGTCTAGTATTTGGAAGTCAAATTGTCTCCAAATCTGCCCCTTTCATGAGAAATGTTTGAAAGTTCTCTATTTCATTGAATTTCAATTTTTTCCCCTGAAGGAGTATGTTCTGTTTTGCTGAGTAGGTGGTTCTTGGTTGTAATCTTAGCTCTTTTGCACTCTGGAATATCATACTCCAAATCCTCTGACCCTTTAATGTCAAGGCTGATAAATCTTGTGACTGTGGCTCCATGATACTTTAATTGTTTCTTTCTGGCTCCTTGTAATATTTTCTTCTTAATGTGGGAGCTTTGGAATTTGACTCTAATATTCCTGGTAGTTTTCATTTTTAAATGATTGATGGATTCTTTTAAGTTCTATTTTATCCTTTGGTTGTAGATACTAGGCCAGTGTTCCTTGATAATTTCTTGAGAGAGAGAGCCTAGGCTCTTTTTTTTTTTTATCATGGCTTTCAGAAAGTCCAATATTTTTTAAATTATCTTTCCTGTGTCTGTTTTCCAGGTAAGTTTTCTTATTCAAATTTTTTTTTCTGTTTTTTAAAAAAATCTTTTGGTTTATTTTATTTTTTTGATATTTCATAGTCATTAACTTTTACTTTTTCAATTCTAATTTTTAAGTATTATTTTCTTCATTGGGGTTTTGTACCTCCTTTTCCATTTGGCCAACTTTATTTTTTAAGTTCTTCTCTTCAGTGAACTTTTGCATATCTTTTTTCCATTTGGCTGATTCTGCTTTTCAAGGCATTCTTCTCTTCATTGACTTTTTGTACCTCTTTTACCATTTGGCCTAGTCTGTTGGTTTTTTGTTTTTAAGGTGCTATTTTCTTCAGTATTTTTTGTACCTCCTTTTCTGTTGACTCTTTTAATGATTTTCTTGAATCACTCCCATTTCTCTTCCCAATTTTCCTCTACCTCTCTTACTTGATTTTTAAAATCCACTCATTATTCTATATGGGCAATAGAGTTACTAATCAATACCAGCTGCATGCATTGCCAGCAAGGTGTCTCCTATAATAGCTTTCTGACCAGCTGTCTTAATCCCTCACCATCTCTGTGATGAAAGTTCTGAAAACTGTCGCTGCTATTAAAATTCTCTCAAAGATACACTACTGGTACTCCTGCTGCACCCAGGGCTGGTGCTAACCCCAGCAACACAGATCTCTCTTGCCAACCTCCTCATTTGCCTTAGGCTGGAAAAATATTTAACCCTCACTTTTTGTTGGTTCTGCTGTTTCAAAATTCAAATTGAGGCAATATTTTAAAGATGTCTGGAGGGAAATGCTGGGACATTTCAACAGTTGCTGTCTCTAATCTGTCATCTTGCTTCTGCCTCTGACTTGAATTTATTGAGAGCAAGTTTCTGTTCTAGGCAGCAAGGTAGTACCTAACTGGCGCCTAATTCTCTCATCTACTATGTTACCTATCCCTTTTAGATATTTACTTATCTGTGAATTGGAAAGGCTTCACTGCTCTAAGATAGAGTGCTGGACCCAGATTAAGGAAAGACTTGAGTTCAAATCAGGTCTGTTCCTTTGGTCAAGTCACTTAACTGCCATCTGCCTCAGTTTTCTCAGCTGTAAAAAGTGAATAATAATAGTATTTAACTAACAGGGTTATTGTGAAGATCAAATGAGGTTATATATGTAAAGCACTTTCCAAACATTAAAAAACCATATAAATGCTAGCTATTGTTATCATTATCAAGGCCATTCTAAGCATTAGTCCAATCCTTTCCTTTATCTTCCTTTAATGGTTAACAGCTCTTGGCGTTAATGACTAGTTTCAATTTGGGGTTTTATAACTCTTCACATTATTATGAGAACCTCCCACTCTTCTGTACTTAGTCTGAATTATTTATTTCCATTTCCATTTTCTGTATCTGTCATTTTAAAGTTGGTCATTAATTACTTGTACATCCATTCAACAGTTCTCCCTTTTCCTCCTAAAGAATGAAAAAATCTATCTTTTTGTACTCAGAATTATTATTTTTTCCCTTGAGAGTTTTCCATGACTTTCAAATTGACTTTTCATTTAAAACATTTGGCTGTGGTCTCTTTCTTATTCTTTTTCTGAACTTTGAAATCTGTTCTTTCAAAGTGTTAGAAGCAGATCAAACTATGTCCAACTATCTTTTTTTTTTCATATCTGTCTGGACCACATCCACTCACTACCCAAGAGCAGCCCCAAGTGAAATTGTTAAGTATGAAAATAGTTTCTTCCATGACCTAGCTTCATCTATCAGCAGTTTTCCCCACCCTCTGTATTCTCTCATCTGTCTCTATTCAGATGTCCAGCAAACTCATTTTCTCTGATCTCTAAATCTACTTCTAACAAACATGCTCCTATTAGCCATTTATAGCTTAGTGACAATTTAAGTCAACATATTGCTTCCAATTTTTTTGTTTAGACTTTTGTATTCAGCATAATAACTTTTCACAAAGAAACAGATAGACCAATAATGCATAAAAATAAGATCTATAATAAATACAGACATTTACATGGGAAGCATAAAGCCAAAAATGAAATACTTGGCATTGGGGAAATAGAGAGGCAGAGACAAAGTATGAAAAAGAATTTAGAGCAAAGAATTCTACTGAATCTCAGTCATTGAATTCACCTGGAACCTTGATTTGATGATCCTCAGGCCATTGAAGAGATCAAAAAGCTAGCTAAAAGCCAGGACTTTTATCTCTGTAAAAATCATGACCATGATGGGAGGATAAACTTTCCTTATGTAAAGGTGAAAAGAACCCAGACATCCTAAACATAAACCACAGGAGTAAAGGAAAGCTTGATGGAAATAGATGAGTTAAGTTCAGGGTCTACTTCTTCAAAGTGTCACTGTCCTTGCATAAAGAAAGTTCATCCCTCCCTTGAGGTCATGGGTTTTTAAAGAGGCAAGGAGTTAAATCCTGACTCTTAGCTAGCATTTAGATAGTACTTCCAAATGTCTAAAGTGCTTTATATTACTGATTTTATTTCATTCTCACAACATCCCTCTGAGGTAGGTGCTGGAATCTTACCCTCATTTTACAGATGAAGCAACAGAGGCTGAGAGATATCACACAGTTAATGAAAGTGTCAGAAGCGTCAGAGGCAAATTTTAAACTCACTTTCCCCTAACTCTAAGTCCTCTATTGTATCCATTACACCATCTAACTGCCCCTAAGATGGTCTTGATATAGATGTTATAAGTTGGAGGAACTAACAAGGATCCAGTGAGTGTCTGGTCCCCATCTCTTTCTTCCTAAGCAGAAAAAAAAATAAAGTTTCCAACAAGTTAATGCAAATTGCTGATGAAGGTAGTTACAGAACATGGTGAATTGCATGATATTCAACTTTTCTGAGGACAAAAGAAAAAGTAGGAAGAGCAGAATGTAATGAGAAAGCTTCACTTCTGCACACTGTGTTCCACTTCCTATCACTAGATTATGTGGATTTTTTGATCATCTTTCTTATTTTGGAATCAAAGTCCTTGTTGTCTGCTAAAGGAATTTCAATTATTGGAAGTCAGAGATACAGAAGTAGAGGGAAGTATCTGAAAGACACAACTGATACACAAAGCATCTCTCTCTCTTTTTCATTCTTTTCTGTTTCTGTATAACAC
>CM053580.1:500159899-500181649 GCA_028627135.1 Pseudochirops cupreus | reverse complement strand
GTGAGGACTCCAAGACTGGGGCCCAAGACGGCGATCCGTCCAGGCCGCTCAATGCGAGAGCTCTGGCGGAGAACAATTGCTCAGTCCCCCTGCTGCCTGCAGGCCACGGGCGGGAAGCTGCAATGCTGAGGTGGGTGCAAAACCTCTGCCTTTCACTTTTCCGCTCTGGAGGCCTTCTGGTCAGACTGCTTATCTCCCCCTTTCACAATTCCCATTCACAGCTGCCGCTAATCCGGTCACCTGAAGCTTCTCAGCTCCTCTGCTCCTCCTGTCCAGCCGTCCCCGGGGCAGAGCCGGGGCTTCAGGCCAGGCTGGTTTCGGTTCGCAGTGCTGATATGGTTCCTCGTAGCCGAGCTGACTTTAGTGGGAAGTATCTTTGTGTGTGTTTTGGAGTTCTAGGATTGGTTTAGAGTCCTATTTTTTGGGTATTTTGGGGTGGCTATGTGAGAGCTGTGATATGTTACTGCTGCTACGCCGCCATCTTGGCTCCGCCCCCCAGCATAATGATTGAAAAAAAAAGGAAAATAAAGAAATAACAACAACAAACCATATTAATTGGCTGCTCAGATGTGTGCTTAGAAAAGGATTGAGTAGATGATGTCTCAGGCTTTTTCCTGGTGCCTTTGGGGTAAGGAGAAAAAATTGGCAAGTGTCCTCTAGATAGGAATGGAGCATAGGACCTTCTCACTCATCTGGCTGTTGTATGTTTATGAATGTTCTTAATGTATTTCTTCTTCATTGATTTTTATGTGAATCTCTTGAGAAAGATGTATCTAAGTGATAAGTGGAATCCGGATATCCATCAAAGACATTTGAGATCCCATCAGTGAGAGGAGGCCTGGCAGCAGTGGGAGTAATGGTAGCAGTAGCCTTCTCTGGTAAGGAGACCACACAATATCCCTGCTTGATACAGACCAGCAAGGTATAAACCTATTTGAGCAAGAGAGTGACTCATCCACCTTTTTTGTCACACCCACAAACAAATTTGGTGGTGGAGCGTGCCTCCCCTCCAATTTAGGGAAGGTGTTTGTAAGCAACCACTTTTTATTTGAGTTTATTTTTCCCCATAAAGACAATGGGTATATAGAAATGGAAAGTGTGGGGAGAAGATCCCTCCCAATTTTGATTCTGGGGTTTCTTGCTATGACTTCTCAATGAATAGTCCCTATATACCTCCTTATTAAAAAGCAATTTTCTTAATTGATATTGGGGAGATGTGAATGGGTTAAATGATCTTTGTAAGCACACTCATGAGGGAATCATGAACAAGACATCACAATACCACAGGGTTAATCTAAAAAGAATAATATTTATATAGCACCTAAAGTTGACAAAATTCTTAACAATTATTATATCATTTAATAGCCATAACAACATTGATATTATTATCCCCATTTTATAGTTGGAAATGGAGGCAGAAAGAGGTTAAGGGACTTTTCTAGGATCACACGGCTTGTATGCATTCAGGGGCCACATTTGAACTCATATCTTCTCACTACATCACTGTTCCACCTAGCAGCAATATTTTATTGATCAGTCATTTCAGTTATATCTGATTCTTTGTGACCCAATTTGAGTTTTCTTGGCAAAGATACTGTAACGGTTTTCCATTTTCTTCTCCAGCTCATTTTATAGATGAGAAACAGAGGTAAAAAGGGTTTAGTGACTTGTCCAGGATCATACACTTAGTAGATGAGTGAGACCAGATTTGAACTCAGGAAGATGAGTCTTCCTGACTCCATGACTGGCACTCTCTACATTGCAGTAAAGGCAGGGACTCACCTGAAACCCTCCAAATACCTTTAAATAATGACTCAAAACAAATTCCAGAGTGGCAGAACCCACAAAAAGATGAAGTAAAACAATTTTCCTGCCCTATACAACTTAGAAGATTGTCAGGAAAGGACTGTGGTGTAACAGGGTGGTATAACAAGGGTGAAAGAGCAGCATCATCCACCACAGACCTGCCAGTACAGACTGGGTCCCAGCAAACCAGGAGTATGCCTTAATGTGATGGAATCAGTAACAACAGAGGCAATTTCCAAACCTTTCAGCCCACAGATGGTAAGGGGATAAGACAATGAGTCAGGAGATTTACAGATATCCCTTTGCTGGCACCAAGGGCAGGAATATGTTGCATTACCTTGGTTGCATTGCTTGGGTTGCATTGCCAAGATCTGGGTTGGAGAGGATTCCAAGTGTGAGGAGGAGGAACATTACCACAGAGGATCTTGGGGCCACATAGGAGCAGGGACACTGATCACAGTATGAGAGTTGAAAAGAGTGCTTGTGGTTGCTCACAAAGAAGTACACAGTACAGGAGAATAGTTAACACACTTCTTCCAAAACATACCACCTTGGAAGAATCAAAAACTTACAGGTCCCCAGAATCACCTCTGAAAACAGTTGCACAAAAACTTTGAAGTTTGGGACAGTACCCTCTTCACTTGGGAAGCAGATCCCACTTGAGCATAGAGTAAAAAGTCAAGAAATAAACTGGAAAATGAGCAAACATCAGAAAAAAAATCTGACCTCAGAAAGTTATTACAATAACAAGTAAGATCAAACCAAACACTCAGAAGAAGACAACAATGTTAAAATTCCTACATCCAAAATCTCAAGGCAAAATTTGAATTGCTTTCAGGTCATGGAAGAGACCAAAAAGTATTTTTAAAAATCGGGTAAGAGAGGTAGAAGAAAAATTGGGAAGAGAAATAAGAGTGCTGGAAGAAATTCATGAAAAAAAGTTTCAACAGCTTGGTAAAGGACACATAAGAAATACTGAAGAAAATAACATCTTCAGAAATGGAGCAGGTCAAATGGTAAGAGATACAAAAATCCAATGAAGAGAAGAATGCCCTAAAAAGCAGGTTTGGCTAAATGGAAAAAGACATAAAAAATTCCTGGAATGAAGAACTTCTTAAAAAGCAGAATTGGTCAAATGGAAAAGGAAATACAAAATCTCATTGAAGAAAATAATTTTTTAAAAGTTAGAACTGGGTAAGTGGAATCTAAAGACTTTATGAGACAACAAGAAACAATTAAACAAAATAAAAAGAATGAAAAAAAATCAGAAGACAATGTAAAATATCTCATTGGAAAAACAACTAACCTAGAAAATGGATCCAGGAGAGAGAATTTATGAATCATTGGATTACCTGTAAACCATGATCAAAATAAAAAAGAGTCTAGATACCATCTTTCAAGAAATTGCCAAGGAAAACTGTCCCGATATTTTAGAACCAAAGGGTAAAATAGAAATTGAAAGACTCCATTGATCACCTACTGAAAGAGATAGCAAAATGAAAACTACCAGAAATATTATAGTCAAATTCCAGACCTCCCAGATGAAGGAAAAAATATTGCAAGCAGCAAAAAAGAAACAATTCAAATATTGTGGAGCCATAGTTAGGGTAACAGAAGGTTTAGCAGTTTCTATATTAAAAGATCATATGGATTGGAATATAATATTTCAGAGGGTAAAAGATCTAGGATTATAATCAACTGTCATCTACCAGCAAAATGGAATATAATCCATCAGAGTAAAAAATGGATATTTAATGAAACAGAGGACTTTCAAGCATTCCTGATGAAAAGAACAGAGCTGAATAGAAAACTTGACTTTGAAATACAGCATGCAAAAGAAGCATTAAAAGGCAAACAGGAAAGGGATAAGGGACATGATAAGGTTAAATGGTATATATTCCTACATGGGAAAATTATATTTATACCTCCTAAAAACTTTCTCATTATTAGGGCACTTAGAATGAGTCTACATAGAAATCAGGTGTGTGAGTTGAATGTGATGGTACAATTAAAAAATTAAATTAAGAGATGAGAAAGAAGAATTCATTGGGAGAAAGGGAAAGGGAGGAGTAAAATAAAATAAATTATCTGACAGAAAAGAAGCCTGAAAAAGATTTTATAGTGGAGGGAAAAATGGGGAAAGTGTCGAGGGGAGCACATGAACCTTACAAGTCTCATCAGAATAGACTCAAAGAGGGAATTACATGCAAACTCAATCAGGTCTAGAAATCTATCTTACCATACAGGAAAATAAGAAGGGAAGAGGATAAGAGAAGATCTGATAGAAGAGAGGACAGTTTGGGAAAGGCAAGAGTCAGAAGCAAAACACTTTTGAGAGTGGACAGGCTAAAAGGAGAGAGAGAGTAGAATAAACAGAGGGAAGACAGGATGGAGGGTAGTATATAGTTGGTGATCATTGTGAAAAAGTTTTTACAGTGAGTTTCTCTGATAAAGACTTCATTTCTTAAACATATGGAAAACTGAGTCAAATTAATTGAAATAAGAGCCACTCCTCAATTGATAAATGGTTAAAGGATATGAACAGGTAGTTTTCATACCAAGTAATCAAAGCTATAGTCATATGGGGAAAAAAAGCTCCAAATTGATATCAATGAGAAAAGTGCAAATTAAAACAACTCTGAGCTACTACCTCACACTTGTCAGATTGGATAATTTGACAGAAAAGGAAAATGACAAATGTTGTAGGGGATGTGGGAAAGTTAAAGTACTAACATACTATTGGTGAAATTGTATACTGATTCAACCATTCTGGACAGCAATTTGGCACTATTCTAAAAGGGCTATAAAATCATGCATAACCTTTGACCAAGCATTACAACTACTTGGTCTGTATCCAAAAGAGATTTTAAAAATGATAAAGGAAAAGGATCTATATGTACAAAAATATTTGGAGCAGCTCTTCTATTGCTGACAAAGAATTGGAAATTGAAATGATGTCCATCAATTGGGGAATGGGCGAACAAGTTATTCTGTATAATTGTTAAGGAATACTATTATGCTTTAATAAATGATAAGCAGGATGCTCTCAGAAAAAAAAATATGGAAAGACTTACATGAATTGATGCAAAGTGAAATAATCAGAACCAGGAGAGCATTGTACACAGTAACAGCAATATTGTATGATGATTTACACTCAATGACTTAGCTATTCTCAGCAATATAACAAACCAAGGCAGTTCTGTAGAACTTTTGATGAAAGGTGCTGTCCATCTTCAGAGAAAGAACTGGTAGATCCTGAATGCAGATCAAAGATACTTTTTATTTACCTTTTTTTTTGGGGGGGGGGTATCTGTGTTTTCTTACATAGAATGACTTTCATGGAAATGTACTTCACATTATTCCACATCTATAACCTATGTCAAATTGCTTGCCTTCTCATTAAGGAGTTGAGGGGAGAGAAAGAGAAAATTTGGAACTCAAAATTTGGGGGAGGGGAAGGAATGTTAAAATTGTTTTTACATGTAATCAGGAAAAAAAGAGATTAAATAAGATTTTAAAAAATAAAGTGCCACTGGCTTGGAGCTAATGCCTTGGTGGTTTTTCTTGCATATTAGACAATTTTGGACCCCACAACAGGCAAATTTTGTAATCTAGTCCCTTTTATATCTCAAATGTATGGGTAGATAACATGACTTCCCAACCCATTAAAGAAAGTTCAGTCCACAAGTTCCTGGAACAATCACCTATTGTCTAAAGCCTGTGTGGGACATGGGAGAATAAAGGAGAAGTGAGTAGGTTGAGATGAAAGGGAAATCAGGGGCCCTGGTCAAAACCTGGTGGGAATGCAAACCCCACTCCTCTTCTAGCAACTCATAGGCATGGAAATCAAGTTGCTCTTCCCCAGTAAGACTTCCACTCTCACTGTCCACAGAAAACCAGCTTTAATTCCTACTAGTGTTGTCATAGGAGTGGAGAGAAAGGGAAAGATGTGAATTCTTGTGAAGATAAAATCAAGACTGGTGCACTGGGAGGCTATGTAGGTGGGAGGGAGTGAGGACTACAGAATGACTCTGAGATTATAAACCTGGCTGTTTGGGAGAACGGTGGTACTTGTGAAAGAAATGGTGAAGTTCAAAAGATGGAGACATATAGAATTTGATATGCCTACCAGAATATCCAGGTCAAAACCTCCACATCAGCAATTAGTGACATGGGACTTCCAAAATGATCTTCTCATGGTTCATCTGAGAATGAGAAGTTTTGGACTCACCCATTTAATGAAAAGAGAGAAGAAATAAGTACCCATGTGGCCCCTAGAAACTTAAAATTCACCAACATACCAGCTGCATCAGATAGTCTCTAGCTATCTGCTTTGTCCCCACTCTCCAAAGTCCATATCAACTCAGTGCAAGGATTTCAAGGGGATCCTCATGGGAAGGCTATCCAGAGAAGCATGCATATCTCTAAACCTCTAGCCTTTGTTATCCATGAGAATAGACAAGATGAACTGCCCCCTTCTTCATTCTATGGCATATTCCCTCCTCTATAGCTTCCATCTTCTATTCCCCACACTCTGTCAAGTATCAAAGCCTAAGCAGACCCTTGAAACTTGGGAATCTGAGTAAAGTGCTGGTCCAGCAGATATATACCCCTGTCTTCAAGTCTCTCTGCTCCCTATAGTCATGATCAAAGGCAAGTAACACCTTAATATTTCAATACTGATTTTTGGTTGAAGGTGACCCCTTCACAGAAGCAGATGACAGCCCTTCCTTACCTTAGCAGACAGTCTTTGTAAGCTCCTGTGGCTAAAAAATTTATCACCCTGTGGCCAGCCTTCTGATGATGTCTCTCCAAACATAGCTGAGCCTGTCTATATTTAGCTTTCCATTGGATTAGTACAGAGGCTGAGTCCTTATTCTCTGCTCAGTTTGATTTTTCCTCACTCTAATCTTATTTAATTAACTTCCAAAGATTCAACCCTCAGACTGGAGGTGACATAGTCAAGGGGAAACACTGGGTCTCTCTTGTAACTTGGTTTAATTAGCACCCAAAAGCCTCCCCACCATGCAAACTTTTCCAAGTCTGTTGTATACAGATCTCATCAAATTGATCATGCATTTAAATCTTTAGGTTCAAAGATTTTGGCTTCATTCCATGTCAGTTGTTCATGAGTGTGTTGAGGATTATGATTTATCCCCATGTTAGCTATCAGAGAAGCAGCATTGAGGTAGATGATAGGATGTGGAGTCACAAAGACATGAGTTCAAATCCAGTTGCCAAAACTTACTAGCTGAATGACCACAGGCAGCCAATCACTTAACCTCTCTGTATTTTGCTGCCCTTACTCATTAAAATGAAGAAGTAGGACCAAATATGGTCCCTTTTATTTCTAAACTGATGATCCCTTGTGTATTTAAACAATTACATAAGTTTATAATCACAGAATTTTTAGAGAATTTTGAGATAAATGAAAGGTTATGAAATTTCTTTCTTCCATATATCCTCTTCTTCACCACTATTCCTTGGAAAGGGTGTAGGAGGTTGGGGGTGGTGGTGCATAGGATAGTTTTAGTGTGTGAATCCCTTCATGGATCAGATAAGTTTAGTGAGAGTTCAGGATAATATATGGAGAGTCTGAGCATTACCCTAGTATCTTTGAAATATTAAAAGATGGGGGAAGCTAGATGGCACAGTGAATAGAGCACTGGCCCTGGAGTCAGGAGGACCTGAGTTCAAATCTGGCCTCAGACACGTAACACAAAAACTAGCTGTGTGACCTTGGGCAAGTCACTTAACCCCAATTGCCCTCCAAAAAGCAAAAAATTAAAAATTAAAAAAAAGAAATATTAAAAGATGCAGAAGATATCCAGCACATTGGGCAGATCCTCTGTGGAGGATTTAGTGATAGTATATGGAGGAAGAGAAGGCATGGGAGGACTACAATCTACATTCAATGTATCATTCAATGTACCATGTATCCATTGAAGTGGAGTATTTGTGTCAAACAACCCACAAACATGTATTAAGTACCCACTATGTGTCAGGCACTAGGGATAAAAAGACAAATGAAACATGGAGAAGGAGTGGTCAGAGAGGTAGAAGGAAAACCAGGCAAGAGTATAAGTATGCATTTGTGAGTTTCTCCCAAGGAAATGTTTGCACCTCCCACTCCCGATGAAACATCCAAAACTGGATGTCCCTTTGGTATCTTAATCTCACTATGTCAAAAACTGAACTCATTATCTTTTTCTCCAAAAACACTCCCCCTTTTTGAACTTTCCTATTGCTATTGAGGGTACCTTAATACAATCCTCCCAGGCACTAGTGCTCAAAACTTGGTATAATCCTTGACTTTTCACTCTCACCACCACTTCAATTTGCTTTCAAATCCTGTCAAATTTACCTTTGTAACATCTCTTGTATCTGCCCCCTTCTGTCTTCAAATACTACAACCACCCTGTTAATCCCTCATCATTTCACATGTGAAATTGTGATAGCCTTGTTGGGAGGTCTTTCTGCTTTAAGTCACCCTCCCCACTCTAATCCTTTCTCCCCTCAGATGTCAAATTAATCTCCATAAAGTCCACATGCATCCCTGTTACTCCCTTGTTTAATCAACTCCAGTGGCACCCTATCAACTCCAGGACCATACAACCATCACAACCTGAACCACTCCCACCTTTTTCAATCTTCTTATACCTTTCTCCTTTCCACATTCCAGTGACACTGCCCTCTTGTTGGTCTTCACACCAGAGACTGAACTCCAGATTCTTGGCATTTCCACTGGTTGGTCCTCATCCCTGCAATGCTCTCTCCTCCTTCCATGACTTCGTTCAAGACCCCACTAAAATCTCCCTGCTTACCAGAAACTTTTTCTAATCCCCTTAATAATGCTGTCTTTCCTCTACTGTTTATCTCAAGTGTATCCTGTCTATAGCTTGTTTATACATAGTTGTTTGCATGCCATCCCCCCATTGCCCTGTAAGTCCCAGAAAGGACTTGGCTTTACCTTTCTTTGTAGTCCCAGTTCTTAGCAATGTGTCTGCTGTTTAATGAATCTTTATTGACTGATTGATTGGATTTGAAGTCATAACTCCATGTAAGTTCCTTTAAAAAGGGTGGTAGAATTAGGGATCAGAAAGTCAAAATCCCAAATTTCATATTGATACTCTGAAAACGTGGATGTCATTATCATGACATAATGTCATCACTGCTAGGTTTCCTTCATAATAATCAGAACTGTCCATAAGTGAAGCAGGCAGCCTCAGTCACTGGCAATTACAGGTTTTCAGGAAAAAGCTAAATGACCACTGTTCAGGGCTAGATATTTAAATTTGGCAAAATGCTACACACAGAAATATATGTAATGGATTATGAGTTGGCTCTGGGCATTTTCTCTGGCTGCTCCTCATGCTTGGAAAGCTCTTCCTCCTCTGCTCTGCCTGCTGACTTCTCTGGCTTCCTTTAAGTCTCAGTTAAAATCTCATCTTTTACTAGAAGTCTGTCTAATCTCTTTTATTTCTAGTGACTAGAATAAATAATTTCCATAAGTCCTGATGAACAGCCTGGTTTATGTATATTTATTTGCATGTTGTCTCCTTTATTAGATTGTAAGCTCCTTGATTTCCATAAGTCCTGATGAACAGCCTGGTTTATGTATATTTATTTGCATGTTGTCTCCCTTATTAGATTGTAAGCTCCTTGAGGGGAGGGACTGCCTTTTTTTAAATTAAATTTTATTTATTAATTTATGGACTAAAACAAGCATTTCCAAAATATAGTACAATGAAAAAGATGATTGTACATGAAATGTAAGTCTACTACGTACAACTTGCCATTCCTTTCAAATATACAACAAAATTATCACGTAAATTTCTTGTTTTTCTCCCCCTCCCCAAACCCTAGAAATGGTTAGTGCTAGACACAAATAAGTATGTATGTGTAAGATTATTTTTTTACAGACTTGGATTTATCAGTTCTTTCATTGGTTGCAGATAGTCTTTCTTCAAATGTACTCTACAGTTAATTTGGGTATTTATAATAGTCAACATAACATTCACTCCAACTCATTCTTAAAACAATATTACTGTTGCTATAAACAATGTTCTCTTGGTTCTGCTCTTTATACTCTTCATTATTTTGTGTGTTTCCATGTTTTTTTTTAAATCATTGACCTCATCATATCGAGGTTCAGTCTATGAATTCATACTAATTATCAAAATTTGAGAGGAGATAAGGGCCACGCTCCTAATATGAAGTTCGGGGACATCTACTCCCATGACTTTAGTCCTAGCAGTTGTATTTTTACATTTATTATTTCATTTAATTTTCGTGCTAAGTTTAGTTTTGTTTTTTTTTAAAACAATGTAGAACACAAATTACTATCCTATTTTACAGATGAGGAGCAGCTAGGTCATGCAATGGTTAGAGAGCCAGGCCTGGAGTCAGGAAGACTCATCTTTGTGAATTGAAATCCGGCTCAGACACTTACTACCTGTGTGATGCTGGGCAAATCACTTAAGCCTCTTTGTCTCACTTTTCTCATCTATAAAATGACTTGGAGAAGGAAATGATGAACTATTACAGTATCTCTGCCAAGAAAACCCCAAAGGGAGTCACAAAGAGTCAGACATAACTGACAATGACTGAATGACAACCTTTTACAGGTAAAGAAAGTGAGTCTTGAAGAGATTAAATAATTTTAGGAAGACTACCCAGATATTAAGTGGTAGAGCTAGGTTTTGAACTTGGGTGTTTTGACTGAAATTCCAGTGTTGTCTCTGTTTGACCGAGATACAGACAAACTGAAAACTTATTTTTGTATACATAATTTCCCTCTCAATTTTCTATTTTCATGAATCTTATAACTACCATAAAGAGTGAAAGATTCCACCTACAATTTCCTCAATGACTCCTTTGTGATAGCTTGTTTAACCTTACCTGATGTTTCTCTATTGTTTTGCCTAAATTTTCCTGTGAATAATTAAGTTGTTTGAAAGTAGGCAACAAACATTTATTAAGGCTTACCATATGCCCAGAAGGGCAGCTAGGTGGTGCTGTGGATAAAGCTCCAGGAGTGGAGACAGGAAGATTCACCTTCCTGAGTTCAAATTCAGCCTCAGACACTCTCTACCTGTGTGACTCTGGACAAGCCACTTAACCATGTTTGCCTCAGTTTTCTCATCTGTAAAAATAAGCTGGAGAAGGAAATGGCAAACTGTTGTAGTATCACTGCCAAGAAAACCCCAAATTGGATCATAAAGAGTCAGACATGACGGAAACAACTAAATGACAATAATATACCCAGACACTGTGTTAAGCAATGGAGATACAAATGCAAGCCAAAAGAAAGACTTGTCCTCAAAGAGCTTACATTCTAAAGGTGGAAGACAACACACCAAAGGGAGTTGAAAGAGGACAGGGGAGAACGTACCCACATGGGGGAACTGTGGCAAAGTCTATAAGTCGAAAACAGCACAGAGGGGAATAAAACCTGACCAGCCTGAACCTAGCTCCAAAATGGAGATGTCAGATGGAATTCACCAACGGGAAAAAAGAGGTGTGGGGACGTTGGAGGTGTGTTCAGGGTGAGAAGACCTCTTTCTACCCCCGCGGAGAGGAGTTTCCAAGGAAAAAGGTAACTGAATAACAGTAGTGAAGTTTGGAGAGTTACAAACACAGCAGAGATGATTCGGAAAACTGTTCTCATATTTTCTGGGCTGTTAAAACAGAATAAAACTTTAAAAGCCTTAGAAAAACAAAAACAAAAAAGTACAAATACCTCTTTGGAGGCATTTTTACTGTGGAATAAGGCCAGATTAGAAACTGTAGCAATTAAAGAAATGAATCGATGCTCATAAAAGTATTTAGTAAAATTGTGAATAATAAGGAAAGTATATTATCTATAACAACACATAATAGGTGCTTAATAAATGATTGTTGACTGAATTTTGGGCGGAAGATTTTTTTTTTTTAAATTCATGCCTTGAGGTGAAGCTTTTCTACCTAGCTTATACAGCCTGGTTTACAGCACCACCACCTGGTGACAGCTCCAAGAATTGTAGGCATACAGTTAGGAAATAACCAGTATCTGGCATGTGTGCCTCTGAGTGTGAAAAGTATTTCAGTTAGTAAAATAGGATATCACCATCCTAATAGAAGTTAGACATTAAAAAGATAAAGTTGCTCATCTCTCAATTTGCAAATAATTACAAGCTCCAGTAATTTGTCCCTCCTGGGATGAGAATGTTTCTAGTGATCAGGATTCTGGGAAATAATGCCAGGAAAAGAGCTTATGGGTTAGGCTTAGTTGCTGTTGTTCCTCCTCCCCCCAGGCTTTTGGGGAAAAAAAAAATCTGTGTTTTGCTACTCCATATTTGCAATAGCATGAACTAGGTTTTAGTACTTAACCTCTGAGCCTGGAGAAATGTCAGCATGTAACTGGTGACAGACTGCAACTGTATTTCAATTTTTAGCTTAAGGAATCTACAATGTACTTCCCTCTTTATACTTAATCCTTCAAATCAAACACATTGCCAAGTAATTAAATCCTAAAAAGTTCCTAGGATATGTGTGGTTGTTGGAATACATCTGTTACATCCTGGAGGAACTTTCCTCCCAGATGTTAACTTTTCTTCAGTTGTTCATTTATCTATGGGAATAAATAACTTACACCCTCTCTGGGAAGCCTGATAAAAAACAGTCCTCTTTTCACATCAACCTCATTCTCTATGTGACTTTCCTTTATCAATACATTAAGGACAAATCCTATGTAACTGATTATTTTCACACAACACATTAGTTCAATGACTTTGAGACCATTGGACATTGCAATATGACATCCATTGCCAAGGGGTCCATTTGTCCTTGATGCTTTGTCCAGGGGCAAACAGAATCCATAGATTTGAAAGAATATTGCAGAGCTAATACACAAGATGAGGTATACTCTCTGTCACCATTAGTTCCAATGAAATAAAATTTAGCCATTTAACATTCACTTATTAAAGGGTAGTCAATTTATAATTTACCAATAACCTAGGAGAAAGAGGGAATAGATGGTAAAGTGACAGCAGAGTCTGATAAAGAAAAATGTGAGTATAGCATCATTGATTTAGAGCTGAAAGGTGCCATTTAATCAGATATGGAGGCTCAACAATTTCAAAGTTTTCTTTATCCAGTCTCCTCACCTTCATTCCCTTCCTTCTGAAAACATCCAAATAGCTTGCCAAATCGATATTTCTAAAAAGTAGATCTCACCTTATCAGCTCCCCATTCTTAAAAATCCTCAATGGTTCCCTATTGCCTTCAGGTCAAGCTATTCTCAGCCTGGCATTTCAAGTACCTCAAGTCCGGTTCCCACTTACTTTTCCAGTCTGGTTCGTATTTTTCCTCTCATAGGCACTCTGTTGGGTCAAAGGTTAAACTGACCTTCTACCTATTCTCTATACATAATAAACTATTTTTTGCATCTGTGCATTTGCGTAAATGGTATGCCATATCTGTATTGCATTCCCATCTTATCCCCAGCTCCTAGAATCCCTGGCTTCTTATAAAACACAGCACAAATGTCAACTCTATATGAATCCTCTACTGATCCCTACCTCCTGCTACTAGCATTCTTTCTCTAATGAAATTTCATTAGTTTTTATACTATATTTTAGATATATTTTACATTATATTTTACATATATTGTATTATATTAGTTTTATAAACCTTGAAGTTCCTTACTTGTATGGTTGTTGTATTTCCCAGTTAGAAGCAACTAGATTAACACAGTAGATAAAATAATGGACTTAAGGTCAGGAAGTCAGAATTTGAATTTTGCATTAGATACTTACTAGCTGTATGACCCAAGACAAGTTACTTAATCATTCTCAGCCTCAGTTTCCTCATCTATAAAATGGGGATAGTAGGAGAATCTACTTCACATGCTTACTGTAAGGATCACACAAGATAACATATTAAAAGCACTTTACAAACCTTAAAGTATTATATAAATGTTATCGATGGTGATATTTATGACTTGATAATGCAAGTTCCTTGAAGACAGAGACTTTTCATTTTCTATAATTTTTATTTCCATAACCTGACAGAATTCCTTATACTTAACAAATATTTATTAAATTAGATTGAAAGGAACTTGACTATTTCCTCTCTCTCATCATTTACAACCAATCATTTGCCAAATATTGTCAATTATTACCTTCATGACAACTCTAACATTTGTCTCCTTTTCTCTAATCACAGAATCACCCTTAGTTCAAGGTCTTATCAGTTCTAGTCTCTAAGTTGTTTCTCTGTCTCCATTTTTTCTTTTCTATAATCAATCATTCAGAGCTTCCAAAATTATCTTCCTAAGACACAGTTTGACTAGTTCAATCTCCTGTCAAAACATCTTTGGTAGCTCTCTATTTCTTTTAGTAGCTTTCAGATACTTCCTCCTTACCTTGGCACTTTAGACTCTGCATAATCTGGCTCCAACCTGTATTTCTAGCCTTATTCACAATTCTCTCCTTCAATGGCTACTTGTTTCAGTGAACTCAAACAACAAGACTGCTAACTCTTCCCCCAACCCAACCTGGCATCTCTAGACTCTTTAAATTTGTTCTGGCTATCACCGCTTATAAGCCTAGATTGAACTTGTTCCTCAAATTGTTTACTTTACAGGGCTTTTTAAAAAGCATTTTGTAAACCATATAATATCCATCAAATATATTTATTTTTTTTGTTATCTCTGCTTTTTAGCATTCATTTTCATCCAAGTAAGTATAACTCAAATGCCACTTCTTTAGTAAAGCCTTCCCTGATTTGCTTCACCTCCTTTCCCTGCCCCCAGAAGGTAGTGTTCTCTCTTTCTCTTTAAATTATCCTAGATTGTTTTTCCTGGAACTCTCCTGGGCAACAACATACTACATAGTATCATATGTATCCTCTCTAGTAGAATGCAAGCTCCTTACGGGCAAGAGTCACACCCTTCAAAAAGAAAAATAACCTGTATCCCCATTGTTGTGCATAGTACCTACCATGTAAAAGAAAATAACAAATTTTTGCTGAGTGAATAAATAAGAAAGACTGTAAAACTGCCTAGGAACTTTTGCATAGTGTCATGGCAAAACATGACAAATATATATTAGGAAGGCCAATTTTCCTTGTGCAACCACAAGATTTATGAAGACTTCTGATAAAGTATGTCAGATGTATCAGAGATAACCAATCATTCAAAAATGTGTTCAATAAGTAACACAATAAAGATGACAGATGTTAGTTGTACAGTCATATATCAGGTTGGATCTCATGGTGGGTGACAGGCACAAACTGTTGGCCACTTAGTTGGTTCAAAGTCTATAGAGATTGCCAATAATAAGGTTATCTGGATACAGATATAAATGATAAGCTCAGGATCATTTATTATGGTCTTAAAAACATGTATTCAAACTAATATATCCTGGAAGAAACTATCAAAATTACTTGTGGATTTTAGAACTTTGGAGGAAGTGAATTCCCGAAGACTGTAAGTCTCCAAATAGAAACTAGATGCCAACTTATTATGGGTGTTGATGGAGTGATTCTTGTACACATTTAAATTACGCCAGATTGCTCAGTGGGCTCCAAGGTGTATTCCAGTTTGGAGATTCTGTGGTTTTCTAAATGGATTTTGGAGCCAGTGTTGTTATTGTTGTTTGTCCTTCCTTATCAAAGCAGACCATGACTTCAGAGAGATAATGCCATGACATGCAAGTTAATTGGCTTTAAGTGAGGGAGGGCTGTGCAAAGTCACTAGCCTCACTTTCTTCTTCAGAACCATCTGGGTCCAGTTGGTCTGATATATAGGTCAGGATGACTGGAAATGGCCCTTGGAATTGTTGTTATCTCTTAAGGAAAGATATTGGACTTATTATGGAAATCTCACAACAGGTATCTGCTTGGTTAAGATGGCATTCTAAGTCAAAAGAGAATAAGTATTCTTGTTTAGTGGGCATGGTTGATATGGATGAGGAGAGAGTTAGAAGGAAAGAGACAATTTTCAAGTCTATCATAGGCATGTCATGGCAACCTTTGAAGATTGCAGGGGGCTCTATTTTTTAAAACTCCTTGCCTGTGTCATGTTCTTTATCTCACCCTTAAAAGTGAAAATTAGGCTTTTCTGTATTGCATTTGAATTGGTGATTTTATAACAGTTCAATTTTTTGTAAGAGTGAAATGATGAGCTTTTTTATTCAAATTAAAAATCAATTCCTTGACCAATAATTGTGATTTTTTTTCTACATATCTTACTTTCTGACCTGTTTCTCAACAGTTATTTTATGTCCAAGAGATGTCAATAATCCATGGAGCAAGAAATTAACTTTATAGGTAAAGGTAGGTGATGGTACCCTCTTCAAATTGAAGGAATCATAATGAGGAGGGAACCCTGGACTTTTAGTTAATAGACCTAAACTTAAGTCCCAGCTCAGATACTTATGAAGCCTGTGACAATGGTCAAATCATTTGAGTTTTCTAAGCCTCCATTTTCTCATATATGAAATGGAAATGATGATAGCTGACATTTATGTACCACTTTATAGTAACAAGGTACCATAGATGAACTCCAAGGTTCCTTCTTGCTCAAGATCTATGACCTTATAATTTATGCTCTTTTGAAAATGTTGGAACACAATCTCATGTGATTCACTCAACAATCCTGGTGGGAAGGACTAGTAACCTAAAATATGTGTTGTTCTTCATCCTTATATATGAAAATACCACTGACCCACCATCAGTAGGGCACCCTCCTTAATGTTTCTACCCTCTTTGCTAGTAGTATGTTGGTACTTACCCAACTCACGCCATAGACTCTAACTTGTTTGTGATACCAGATATGCATTTGTCAACTGACTTTCATCCAAGCCCAGAAGTTATATATAGGGTTTATAATCCTGTGACAGACTAGAGCTAGCTGGCCCACGTGGTATAAAAGCTCCAATGATAGAGCAATGGAAAATAACTAATGGTTAAAAAGTACCAAATAAAATCTTCCTCCTCCCTTCAACTTATGCCTTGAAGCAATGAGATCGCTGATGCAGCCTTTTTAGAATGTATTGAGGGAAAAATGTTCTCATACAGTATATATTAACCTGTCAAATTCCCTGCCACTGGGTATTATCAAGATGGTTGCATGCAATTTAAAAAAGGATGAGCTGCTCACACAGTCATCTGCTGGAATAAATGCTGCCATATTAGTTTTCTAGTTTAAGGGCCTGGAGTTTCACCAGATGGTCTGAAGGAAAAATTGGCCCTAGTCTTCAATCTACCTTGAGGTTGGAGTGGCCAATAATTGAGGGTGGAGTTTGGAGATAATTCTTAGAATACTAATAGACATAAAGAAATGTCCATTGTTGCTCTCTCTTGTCTCTCTCTCCTTTCATTTTTTTTTCTATCTCTCACTCACTATCTGCCTTCTCATACACCCTCCTCTCCTTTCTTCTACTTGTATTTTTCTCCATCCCTTTTACTTCCTTTATTATTCTGTTTCTCACTATCTCACTGCCCTTCCTCTCCTTCCTATCTTTTCTTGCTCCTTTCTCTTCCATTCTCCCTTTGCCACCTTTCTATTCTCCTCCTCATTCTTTCTCCTGTCATTTTCACCAGCTCAGGTTTTCTTCTATCTTATTCATTTTCCCTTCTCTCTCTCTACCTTTCTTTCTTTAGTTTCCTCTTCTTCTTTCTCTCTGATTTCTTTTCCATCTCCCTTTATCCCCTTTCTCTTCCTATTTCTCCCTTCTTTCTCTGCCCTCCCACTCTTCACTTTGTTTTCTCTAGTCTTCCTCTTTATCTCCCCCCCCCTTGAATTGCCTTTTTTCTTTCAACTCTCCTCTCTCCTTCTTTCTCTATACTTCTCTTTCTTTTTTCCCTTCCCCTTCTTCTCTCCATTTTTCTCACCCCTTCTAGATTTTCAATAGAAAAATCCTAGGGAGAAAAGATCCTGAAAAGATGATGGAGTAGGTCAGAAAATTCCAAGATCTCCAGATTTCCCCCACAAACAAGATAAAATAGCTCCTTGGGGTCAACATAGAGTGGTAAAAATAAATAAGAGTAGGGGCAGAATATTAGCCCTCCTGGGACAATTGGAGAAGATCTGAAGAAAAATCCCAGAATGAAGGGTTTAGTCTTTGGGAAGAATAAACACTTCTAGGCTAGTTCCGCTTAAACAACAAATGGTGAGAGATAGGGTTAGCCAGGTTGGGAGGCAACCTTGTCCCCAGTCACAGAAACTTTTCCCCCCAAAGACAGTGAGGTAAGTTGACCATCTGAAGTGGCGGAGTTTGAGGGAAACTCTGCTAAGAAGGAATGTCAGACTCTGCTGTGTTATGGAGACTTGGCTTTGGGTGAGAAAGAACCAGCACATTCTGGGTGAGTGCAGAAGCAGAGGGACAATGCTGCTGCTGGCTGTGGGCACTTAGTAAAGGCTGGAGATCTTAGTTTTAGTTCTAGGCAAAAGGGGAGAATTGAAGGAGGATCTGAGGACAGAGGCACCGTCCTCCAAAACTCAGGGTTGGAGGTAATTACAAAACAATAAGCTGGTACAAGCAGGCAAAGGAGAAAGAATTCAACCATAGAAAGTTACTATGGGAATAGAGAAGATGGGGGTTCATCTTCAGAGGAGCATACTGAAGCAAAGAAACCTTCTTCTACCCTCAAAGCTTAATGTCAAATGGTTATCCCCCCAATTCATAACTTAAAAAAGACTTTGAAAATCAAATGAGATTGAGGAAAAACTAAAAATAATAATAACAATGCAAGATAAACAAGAAGATTATGAAGTGAAAGTTAACCAACTAGGAAAGAAGATCCAGAATCTGAAGGAAGAAAACAACTCCTTGAAAAACAGAATTGGGCAAGCCAGTGAAGAAATAGGAGACTGAGAAATAATAAAACAAAATATAAAGAATAAAGAAGTGGAAGAAAATCTGAAACATCTCATTAACAAAAGAAAAGAAAAGAAAAGAAATCTGATCTGGAGAACAGATCAAGAAGAGAAAATATAAGAATCAGACAACCTGAAAGCCGTGATCAAAAAAGGAATTCTTGATGCAATAATAAATGATATAATTAAAGAAAATTGTCTTGAAGCATTAGAACAAGAGGGTATAGTAAAAATGGGAAAAAATCCATCAATCACCATCTAAAAGAAATATTATGAGGAAAACCCAGAGAAATATCATAGTCAAATTATGAAACCCCTAGGTCAAGGATAAGATAGTATGAGCAACAAGAAAAAAATTAAATATGGTGCTGCCACATTTAGAATCACACAAGACCTAGCTGCAGTGACATTAGAAGACCACAGGTCCCTGTTTGGTGAAGTACCATCTCTTCAGCCATATGGAGTTGACAGTTCCTGCCTCTCCTTCTTCTGACTCACCACTGTTCAGTCTCACCAAAAAATAAGTCAGTCAAGAAGCTGCTCCACTGCCATGGCATTCAAAAACACCAGTAAAACACTTCTGGAGTCCTAAAGTTCACTGGATCCAAATCATCCTCACCAGTTGCAATGTGAAATCACTCAAGAAAGTGTCTCCTAAGCTAATTAAAGGAACGAAATAAGAGAATTTGAAAGTGAATGGACCTGTTCAAATGCCTACTAAAACATTTCAAATCACAATTAGAAAACCCCCTAGCTGTGAAGGTTCAAAGACTTGCAATCAGTTCCAGATGAGAATCCAGTCAAGCCTTATTGATTTGCATGGTCTTTCTGAAATTGTTAGACCACTTCCATCTGCATTGAACCAGGTATATAAGTTGAAGTCACCATTGCAGATGCCTAGTCAATCGTCTCTTTTGACAAACCAGTTGCAACTATTAAAAAACAAAGAGAGCAAGTCTTGGAACATTATCTCAAAGAGTAAAAGAACTAGGGCTCTGGCAGAAAATACCATATCCAACAAAGCTAAACATAATCATGGGAGAAAAGAACATTTAATGAATTATCAGACTTTCAGGGTTTTGTTTTAAAAAAATACCTGAACTTAATAGAACATTTGACATTCAAAAAGCAAGAGAAATATAAAGTATATACCAAAGAATAATAGGGAGAGATTCAATAAGAACATACTATTTACCTTTTTTATGGGAAATTAAAAAGATTGTTATTAGTAATTGCCTAGTTTGTAAAAAATAAAAAAAAATATTGGGGCAGATCTGACTATGATATGATTTTAAAAAGTAAAATCCTTTAGGAACAGCTAAAAAAAGGAATAATCATAAACAAATGAGGTGCAAGAGGAAGAACAGACACAGAAGAATTAGATGTGGGAGAGGCCTGGTAGTTCTAGAAACTTACTTTCAACATGAATGGGTTCAAGAGGCTACAATACATATATATCTAGAAGAATGTAAAACTCTTCTAAATTCAGAAAGAAATAAAATGGTAAGAGAATTGGAGGAGGATAAGGGAGGGATCTTTGGAGGGCAGGGTGAGGGAAAAGGTTAAAGTGTAGTATAGAGGAGTGTTTGGATTAATGGGAATGGGAGGATAAGGAAGGGATTCTTGGAGAGAGGGAGGTTAAGTAATAGGAGGGTAAGGTAGTCGGTAGAAGTAAAGCAGAGGAGTCAGGAGGGATAGGACATGAGATACACACAAACATAAAAAAAATGAGGAGTGTCATTTGTCAGGGAAAAAGGAGCAGAGGTGATAATTATCATTTTGGACAAAGCTAAGGCTCAAATAGATTTAATCAAAAGAAAAAAACTGGGAAACTGCACGATGTGTCAGTCATATTCATCAGTGTTGTTTTGTACTATTTAAAAAACTAGAGAATATAAGGCAGGAATATTGGTGTGGTGTAGAAAATGAGTTGGTAGACTTGGAAAAAATATAAAAAAGACTTAGAATTGTGAAGGAAGAAGTTATACATCCTCAGAGAAATAGAGGATTAGTAAGTATAATGTAGTCTTATATTGCATATGAATGTGTATGTCTATATATGAAGATGATTATCAATATCTAAGTACATGTATGTATAAGTATATGTATATATGTATATGTATATATCTACATATGTATATTTGCATGTATATTTCTATATGTAGGTACATGTGTATGTCTTTATGTGTATATATGCAGATGCGTGTATCTATATGTGTATGTGTATATTGTGTTTATGTATATATAATTCATATATACATACATACATACATATATATCTGCACTTAATTGTAGCTGTGGGGGGCGGGGAGGAAGAACAAAGTTCTCCACTGAGAACAAATGAAAACTTACAAGGAAGCTCTTAACACAACAAATTGTATTTATTATATACTTTCTTGAAATGAAAATTTATTACTATATGTATTTTAATCATCTCTTACATTCTGCTGTGCACATGGCAAAGCTTATTTTTTCTTTCATTTTGTATCAATTTAGTTTTTGTATTTATTTCTTTTTTGTTTCATATTTTGTATTTAAGTTTAATTTATTTTTAAAAATTACTAAAAGAAAAGAAGTCCTGGGTTTCTTGTGGGTTTCATCTGTCATTACAAGCAGTTATAAAGGATTTTCACCTAAATTTATAAAGTTTATTTTGGTGTAAGATAAAAAAGAGATTAAAACCAGTCCTGGGTAAGTCCTAATTGTGAAAACCAGAAGTAAAACCAGTCTTTTTAGAAATGGAATTGATTGAAATGGAATTGAATCATATCCAAGATATGATTTTTAAAGGTTAGGAGAGTAAGAATCAATATTGCCCAAGAAAGCATTTCTCCTCTTTTGATCCCTTAGGCAATGTCCACAATCTTATTTTGTGACAATCTCAACCATATTATGGGTTGTGGCTACATGACAATAGATACCTGAATGGAAGGCAAAAGATTAGATGTTTGGTGCATAGACAAAGCTGACCACGTCTATCTATGTGTCAGATGGCAACATCCTGAAGGGATGATAACATTTTGAAATTCCTTGATTGTATGAAAGTTATGTGTGTGTGTGTGTGTGTGTGTGTGTGTGTG
>CM053580.1:500116658-500159399 GCA_028627135.1 Pseudochirops cupreus | reverse complement strand
TATATATTCCCTTCAGCTATCCTCATCCAGAGAAAAGTTTTATGAGTTAAAATTATCATTTTTCCATGTAGGAATGTAAAAAGTTCAATTTTAATAAGTTCCTTATAATTTCTTTTTCCTGTTTACCTTCTCATGCTTCTCTTGCTTCTTGTATTTGAAAGTCAAATTTTCTGTTCAGCTCAGGTTTTTTCATCAAGTATGTTTGAAAGTCCTCTATTTCATTGAATGACCACATTTTCCCCTGTAACATTATACTCAGTTTTGCTGGGTAGTTGGTTCTTGGTTTTAGTCCTAGCTCCTTTGAACTCCAGAATATCATATTCCAAGCCTTTTGATCCCTTAATGTAGAAGCTGCTAGATCTTGTGTTATCCTGATTGTGTTTCTACAATACTCAAATTGTTTCTTCCTGACAGCTTGCAGTATTTTCTCCTTGACCTGGGAACTCTGGAATTTGGCTATAATATTCCTAGGAGTTTTCATTTTAGGAGCTTTTTCAAGAGGCAATTGGTGAATTCTTTCAATTTCTGTTTTGCCTTCTGGTTCTAGAATATCAGGGCAATTTTGCTTGATAATTTCTTGAAAGATGGTATCTAGACTCTGTTTTTGATCATGGCTTTCAGGTAGACCAATAATTTTTAAATTATCTCTCCTGGATCTATTTTCCAGGTCAGTGTTTTTTCCAATGAGATATTTCACATTGCCTTCTATTTTTTTTTATTTGTTTGGATCTGTTTTATGGTATCTTGAGTTCTCATAAAGCCATTAGCTTCCAATTGCTCCAATCTAATTTTGAAGGAGTTATTCTCTTCAGTGAGTTTTTGAAGTTCCTTTTCCATCTGGTAAATTTGGCTTTTTAAAGAATTCTTCTCCTCATTGGCTTTTTGGTCCTCTTTTGCCATTTAAGTTAGTCTATTTTTTAAGAGTTATTTTCTTCAGTTTTTTTTTTTTGAGTCTCATTTAGCAGGCTGTTGACTTGCTTTTCATGATTTTCTTGCATTGTTCTCATTTCTCTTCCCATTTTTTCCTCCACTTTTCTTACTTGATTTTCAAAATTCTTCTTGAGCTCTTCCATGGCCTGTAACCAATTCATATTTTTCTTGGAAGCTTTTGTTGCCAGAGTTCTGACTTGGCTGTCTTCCTCCCACTCCGTGCATTGATCTTTTTGTCCCCAAAAGAGGATTCTGTCATCTGTCTGTGCTTCCATTGCTTGCTCATATTGGCAGCCAATTACTTGACTTTTGAGCACTTTGCCATGGTAGAACCCATTTAGACTTTATTTTGGTATACTGTGTAAGATATTGGTCTATGCCCAGTTTCTGCCATACTATTTTCCAGTTTTCCCAGTAGTTTTTGTCAAATAGTGAGTTCTTATCCCAGAAGCTGAAATCTTTGGGTTTATCAAACAGTAGATTACTACAGTCGTTGACTGCTGCATTTTGTGTTCCTAATCTGTTCCACTGATCCACTACTCTATTCTTCATCCAGTACCAAGTAATTTTGATGACAGCTGCTTTGTAAAACAGTTTAAAATCTAGTATGGCTAGGCCACCTTCCCTTGCATTTCTTTTCCTTAATCCCTTCGATATTGCAATTAATTGTTCTTTAAATATTTGGTAGAATTCACCTGTAAATCCATCTGACCCTGGAGATTTTTTCCTAGGGAGTTTATTTATGGCTTGTTTAATTTATTTTTCTGAAATGGGGTTATTTAAATATTTTACTTCCTCTTCAGTTAATCTGGGCAATTTTAATTTTTGTAAATATCCATACATTTTACTGATTGTCAAATTTATGGGCAAAATAATTTATGGCATATGGCACTTTATGGCAAAATAATTCCTAATTATTGTTTTAATTTCTTCTTTACTGGAGGGAAATTCACCCTTTTCATTTTGATACTGGTAATTTGGTCTTCTTTCTTTTTTTTTAAATCAAATTAACTAAAGGTTTACCAATTTTATTGCTTTTTTCCCATAAAACCAGTTCTTAGTTTTATTTATTAGTTCAACAGTTTTTGTAATTTCAATTTTATTAATCTCTCCTTTGGTTTTCAGGATTTTGAATGTAGTATTTAATTGGGGATTTTCAATTTGTTCTTTTTCTAGCTTTTTCAGTTGCATGTCCAATTCATTGATCTCCATTTTCTCTATTTTAGTCATGTAAGCATTCTGAGATATAAAACTTCCTCTAAGAACTGTTTTGACTGCATCCCATAAGTTTTGGTATGTTTTCTCATTATTGTCATCCTCTTGAATGAAGTTATTGATTGGTTTTACAATTTGTTGTTTGACTCACTCATTCTTTAGGATTAGATTATTTACTTTCCAATTATTTTTTAGTGTATCTTTCCATGACCCTTTATTACATATATTTTTATTGCATTATGGTCTGATAAGTATATTTAATATTTTTAATATTTTATTTTTAATTTTTCTGCATTTCTGCACTGGATTGTGAGGATTTTATGCCTTAGTACATGGTCGATTTTTGTGTATGTGTCATGTATCACTGAGAAGAAGGTATATTCCTTTTTATTCCCATTGAATTTTCTCCAGAGGTCTATCATATTTACCTTCTCTAAAATTCTATTCACCTTCTTAACTTCTTTTTTTGCTTATTTTGAGATGAGGTTTATCAGGTTCAGAGAAGGGGAGGATGAAGTCCCCACTAGTATAGCTTTGCTATCTATTTCTTCCTCTAACTCCCTTAACTTCTCCTCTAAGAAATTGGATGCTATACCACTTAGTGCATATATGTTTAGTAATGATATTGTTTCATTGTCATTGGTACCTTTTAGCAGGTTACAGTTTCCTTCCTTATATCTTTCAATTAGATCTTTGTGCTTTTGCTTTGTGTGAGATTAGGATTGTTACCCCTGTTTTTTTTTTTGTACTTTAGCTGAAGCATAATGTATTCTACACCAGCATTTTACCTTTACCCTGTGTGTATCCTCCTGTTTCAAATGCGTTTCTTCTAAACAGAATATTATAGGGTTGTGGTTTTTAATCCATTCTGCTATCTGCCTCTGTTTTATGGGAGAGTTCACATTCACAATTATGATTACTATCTGCTTCTTTATCTCCATCCTATTCCCTCCTTTGTTTATGCTTTTATTTTTCCCCTCTCCCTTTCCCTCCTTAAGAGTTTTCCTTTTGACCTCCACCTCCTACAATATTCCCTCCCTATCAGCCCCCATCCTTTTTCATACCCTTTCCCCTTAGTACTTTTTCCCTCCCTTTTAACCACCTCTCCACCTTTTCTTTCCTCCTTCCCCACCTACTGCCCATAGGCACATTATGTTTTGATACTTCACAAAGAATGCTATTACTTCTCAAACCAAATCCAGTGAGAGCAAATCTCAAACAATGCTCCTCTCTCTCCCTTCTTTCCTTCTTCTATAATAAATTTTTGTGTCCATTCACATTAGATTACTACACTTAACTGTTATTCTCTCCTTGAACCAAAACCAATGAGAGTAAAGTTCATGCAATGTTCACTTCCCTCCCTTCTTTCCCCCTTCTATAATATGCTTTTATGCCTCTTCATGTGGCATAATTTACCCTTTTCTGCCTCCTCCTTTCCTATTCTCCCACTACAATTCCTTTGCACCCCTTAATAAGATTTTTAACATCACATTAATTTATACCCACACCCTCTATCTATGTATATCCCTTTTAAATGTCATGATAATTATACAGTTCTCAGTATTGACAGCTGTCATCCTCCTATATATGGATGTAAACAATTTGCTCTTATTGAATAACAAGTTTGTGTGTGTGTGTGTGTGTGTGTGTGTGTGTGTGTGTGTGTGTGTGTGTTCTCTGTTTATATCTCTCTTGAGTCTTGTATTTGGAGATCAAATTTTCCATTGAGCTCTGACCTTTTCGTCAGGAAGGTCCGGAAGTCCCTTATTTCATTGAATGACAATCCTCTTTCCTGAAAGATTATGCTCAATTTTGTGGGTAGTTGATCCTCAGTTGCAGTCCAAGCTCCTTTGCCTTTTGATATATCATATTCCAATCCCTCTGACCTTTTAATTAGAAGCTTCTAGGTCCTGTGTAATCCTGACCATAGTTTTGCAATATTTGAATTGCTTCTTTCTGTCTGCTTGCATTGTTTCTTCCTTGAATTGATAATCCTGCAATTTGGCTACAGTATTCCTTGGAGTTTTCAATTTAGGATGTCTTTCAGGAAGTGTTCAGTAGATTCTTTAAATAACTATTTTACCCTCTGGTTCTAGGACCTCAGAGCAGTTTTCCTTGATAATTTCTTAGATGTTGTACAGGCTCTTTTTTTAAATCACAGTTTTCCGGTAGACAAATAATTCTTAAATTATCTCTCTTGGATCTCTTTTCCAGGTCAGTTGTTTTTCCAATGAGAAATTTTACATTTTCTTTTATATTTTATTCTTTAGATTTTTGTTTGCCTGATTCTTGATGTCTCATAGAGTCATTACCTTCAATTTGTCTAATTTTAATTTTTAGCAAATTGCTTTCCTCAGTTAGTTTTTGAAACTCATTTTCCATTTGTTGAGTTTTTCCTTTTAAAAAGTTATTTTATCCAGTTACATTTTATACCTCCTTTCAGATTTGACAAATTTTACTTTTTAATGAGTTGTTTTCTTCAGTGATTATTTTTCCATTTTGCCAATTGTATTTTTAAATTAATTGGTCAATTTATCTTCTACCTCTCTAGTTTGACTTATAAAATCCTTCTTGAGATCTTCCAAGAAAGCTTTTTGGGCTTGCGACTCGTTCAACCTTTTCAGATTTCAGATGTGGGTATAGGGTCAATGCTGTTTTCTTCTATATTTGATTCTTCCCACTCACCAAATAGGATTCTATAGTCTTTCTTTTTCTAGTTTGCTTTTTTCCCATTGTGATATCCTCTTTCCTAGCTTTTAAAGTAGATATGATCTCTGCTTCTATGTTACAGGGGGCTCTAACCTACATTTCTTATGCTGGGAGTTAGAGAACTGGTTATTAGCTTTGTGTGCTGTGGCCTCTGAGTGCCTAGATAGAGGCCAAGGCCAGGAATTTCACCATTTCCCTGGGGTTAACTGAAGCTCACAGTGTGAGGTGTAGGGGAGAAGTGGTCTGGCCACTTCAGGATTCTCCCTCTGCATCCCTGGGCTAGATCTCAGACAAGTTCAGCTGCTGATGGCTGGGTCACACTGGTGTCTGCTTATTCTCTTGGTTGTACCAAGCCATCCCTTGGGTTCTGCTGTTAGTGCTTGCTGGCTCCACCCCCCTAGTGTTCAGGGTCTCTCACTGGGCTACTGTGATGGAACTTGTTGGGACACCTCCCATCCTGCTCTTTAGCCTCAGCATAGCTACAGTCACACCCTTGCTCCCAGTTTCCCAAGTCTCTAGCTGCTTCCACTATTACAAGATTTTACCCTGGGGCAAAATTGTTTTTTTGAGGTCAAAAAAAGGGTGGGGGATGTGAACATCTAAGGTTTACTCTTCCACCTTGGCTCCTCAAAGTTGAAGTAGGTGATTTTTAGACATCCAGAGTGTGGGCTGATAGCCCCAGGAGTAACTGCTGCCACTGCCAGCTTTCCTGAGCTTGTCTGTTACCCAGCTCCAAAAGATCCTCATCCTGTGGTGCAAGGTCTGGGAATCATTCCAGTGGTACATAGTCAGTTCACCTGTGCTTGCTTCAGTTCCACTATGGTCAGGTCTGTGCTGGTACAGCCCCATGCTCTGCACACAGTGCTTTCAAAAATTGAGAATTCTTACAATTAAGTTAATGTCCTTTGATGGTATTGTAAAATTTGAGAATTGGATGGGATCTCAGCTACTATCTAGTACAACTCATATATGAAAGGGTGTCCCCAGTACGATATATCTGAGAAGTGGTTGTCCAGCTTCCAGATGAAGACCTCTAAGGAAGGAAAACCCAATACTTCTAAAGGTCTAAAATATATGAGATTATTGGACTTTCAGTACAACTTTTTTTTCTTCACCATTCCACAACCATTACTGGGGAATTGTAAAGAGCTTGAAGAGGTCTATTTATTCCTTCTTTCCTCTCTCCCTTCCTCCTTCTCTTCCTTCTTTTCTTCCTTTCTTTGTATTCCCACTTGTTGTGTTTCTTGGTTTGTCATGGTTAAATAATTTATCATCAAAGACAACTTACTGGCAATGAGCCCCACCATGCTTTGTTAGATAGATCTTCAGACAACTGTCTATCATAAAGGCTGTATAGAAGCCATTCCAGAATGGTGGAAACTAGTAAAGCTTATGTTCTATGTGCAAAGCCTCCAAAAATTCCAAACTACCACCTTAGTTTTAAAAGTAGTGGAAATGTTGAGTATAAAATTCTAATTGTTGTCCAGAGTTGTCTGAAGAATTTTTATCAAATAAAAGGAATATGGGAATAGTTTGTATACATATGGTTCATAGAATCTAAGAATTATACAAGATCTTAGGGGCTCTGTAGTTCAACTACTATCCTTCCCAATGAAGAAATGCTCTCTATAACATCTCTAACAGATTATCATACAGCATGTTGAAACACTTTCAGTGACAGGAAACTATTTCATAAGGCAGTCTATTCCATTTTTTGTATAACTGATTTTTTTTTTAATATTAACTTGTTCTTATTTCAGGCAATACAGCTAACTCTGCCATCAGAGGTAAGGTGGCATGGATAATGAAAACTCACTGGTAATTTTCTAAAGGTCACTTTAGGTCAACCTAAACCCCCACCCTCCTCCCACTAAGCCTTTGACAGGAGCTGATAAAATACAGCCAAATGGATTGAATGAAATTTCATATGCTCCCTGTATTGGTCCAAATGTTCCTTGAAGCTGTAAATGAGGACTGAAGAATGAGAACTGTCAAACAGTAGATGTATAGCCTGGAGAAAAGAAGACTTAACAGAGACATGAAATCTGTCTTCAACTATTTGTTGGGTTGTCATTTGCAAGATAGATTATATGTCTTTTACTTGGTCACAATGTAGAGCAATGGGTAGAAGTGGCAGAGAAGCAGATTTAGACTCCATGTAAGAAACAATTTCCTAATATTCACTTATTAATTCAAGAAGTGTTTATAATATGTCCACTAAGTTAAAGGACCTAGGGATATAAGGACAAATACGAAAGGGAGAAAAAAAAAGTCTTCTTTTTTTTCTCCTAGATAACAGGCCAGTTAAATAGATAAGAAAGTATAAGATTATTAGAGTGGGGAGATAGCATAGATGATGAAGAGAATTAGGATAGACTTCCTCTAGGCGATGGCACATAGGATCATAGCTTTAGAGGCAGAAATGACATTTACCATGCTATAGTAGTAACTCTTTGTATTGAAGGAAAAAAATTGGGGAGAGGGCTTGGGGTAGTTCTTGGTAATGATGAAACAAGTTTTGGGATATGAAAGTAGTGAAATATTCCTGCTCTGGAAGAAATTATGAATATGAAGAATAAAGAGAAGTTTTACATGAACTGATACAAAACAGACAGAACCAAGAAAAGAGTATAAAAAATGACTAAGGCAATGTAAATTTGAATAACACCCATCAGTTTAATAATAAAAAATTAAATGTTGCAAAATTACAGAGACAGGAGAAGACGACTCCTTCCACTCCTTTACAGAGTTTGGGGTGAGTAGATATGTGTGTGTGGAACATCGTATATATTCAGATTTTGTGTGTATGTGTTGATTTAATTTGCTGGTTTTTCTTCTCTTCTTACTCTTACTCATTTTTTTAAACAAAACATGACTTTCCGAGATGAAGAGAGCAGGATAAAAAGGGAAATATAGTTAGGGAAAAGCGAAATAAATGATAAAATAAATGCATTTAAAATAATTCCATAATGCAACATCTTCAGTGAAGAAAGTTAATGATTATTAGAGTTAGTGGCAAGAAAGGGGTACAATTCAAGCTTAGGAGATAGCCAGTACAAAGGTGTGGAAGTGAGAGGTAGAATTTTCCATTTAGTCAAGAAAAGTAGATGAGTTAATCTGGAATGTATTATGCATGAAGGAAAAGAATAGAAAATATTTTTTAAAAGAGTAAGGAAATGTATTGTGCAAAAAATTAAATGCCAAACTAATGAGTTGGTGTTTTATCCTAGAGGTAGTTGGGGGCCAGTAAAGAATCTACAACAGGAGAATTAACATGGTCAAACCCCTGGTTTAGGGAGATTATTTTGGCAGCTTTACGGAGGATTAATTAAATAGAGAAGAGAATTGAAGGAGGAAGACCAATTAGAAATCTATTATAGTAACTCAGGTGACAGGTTGTGGTGGTCATATGAGCCAGGAGCACAGACTGGATCACAAATATATTATCAAGGTTAAATCTATAAGTCACAGCAACTGATTGAATATGGGATAGAAAGGAAAGAGTTGAACATGAATGACTTCAAGGTTGTGAGCTTGAGTGACAAGGATGTTGGGGCCTTCAATAGAAAAGTGAAATTTAGGAGGGCAGACATATTTGAGAGACAAACAGTAAGTCCAATTTAGGATAGCTAAGATGAAGATGCCTATGTAGCATCCATTCAGGAGCTGTTGGGAAGTGATGGGCTTGGAAAACAGAAGACTTGAGGTCATGCAGGATGGAGAGCAGATTTTTGGGAAGAGTCAAAAAAAGGATAAAAAGTTTTTATCAGTGAGAGAAAATTTCGAAGTTCTGGATCATAGAAAGAAGTAACTATGTGGCATAGTAGATTCAGTGCTTAGCTTCTAGTGAAAAAGACCTGAATTCAAATCTGGTCTCAGACATTTACTAGCTGTATGACCTTGGGCAAGTCATTTAATCTGTGTCTTTCTTAGTTTTCTTTTATGCAAAATAGGAATAATTATAGCATTCAACCCACAAGGTCATTGTGAAGATAAAATAAGAGTATTTGTAAAGTGCTTTGCAAAACTCAAAGCATTACAAAAATTGTTAAAGTAGGATAGTCATGAGTAAAACTGAAATCAAGTAACTGATCATTATTGTATGCATGCTACTTGCACTGGAATGAAAGTATACATCTTGGGAGTTGAGGATGGAATATCAGAGGGTCAAATTAGAACAACTCAATGAAAGGGTCACCAGGAAATGCACATCAAAAGATAGAAATAATCAATTTTTGAGAGGCTGTGGAAAGATAAGCACCCTAATACATTATTGGTGGATATGCAACCATTCTGGAAAGTAACTCTAGGTTATGCTTTTTTGAAAATTGACTAAACTAGTACATAAAATGTGATAGCTAAATTTAGTGAACTGGTTTTTTTTTCAACTTTTTAATCTTTACTACAAGAGGTAACTTTATTGGTAGAGGAGAGCAAAGAGATATATTTGGAAACAAAGATGATGGCAAAACCAAAACTTAACAATAAAAGTAAAGTGGTTTTTTTTAAGGGAAAATGGCACCAGTAATAAATGTAAATTTATATACTCACATTCTTATAACCAGTTTCATAGATATAAAATAGTGAAATCACTATACAGGAGAGAGAAAGAGAGACAGAATAGTCTCTCTTCCTGGGAAGACAAGGCTTAACAAGGCCACAATAACATTCATACACATTAACAAAGCCACAACAACATTTATACAAAATACCGGCACCACAGTCATTCTTCCTCAGTCTTTGGCAGCTCCAGCTGGCCCTTGGAAGGACATGGCAGCTCTAGCTGGCCCTCAGAAATCCTCAGCAGCCTCAGCAACTCCGGCTGGCCCTCAGCTCTGGCTGGCTGTTGGAAATCCTCAGCAGCTACGGCTGGCCCTCAGATGTCTTCAGCAGCTTTGTTCTCAAAATCAAAATCACTTTCTCCCCTTCTCAAAATCAAAATCACTTTCTCCGTGGAAGTTCCAGTCTAGCACCAGCAGCCCAGCCTTCAGGTGCTCATCCCAAGAATTCTGACTTTCCAGTTCATGCTCTTCCTTAAATACCATATAGCTCCTCCCTGTTCAGCCCCTTCCTGTTATGTCAAAAACCAGGGTACATACCTTCTGTTTCTTCAACAGAGGCTTAATTTGAAACTAGGTGTTAAGTACCTCTTAGCTTTCCAATACAAAGAGATCTTCAAATGTCATTACCATTACAGAGAGAGAGACGGAGACAGAGAGAGACAGAGAGAGAAACAGAGACAGACAGACAGAGACAGAGAGAATAGGGTGATGAGAGAGCTGGAAGTCATGTCATATAAAGTCATTTAGAAGAACTGATTACAGTTTGTTTTAAGAAGATGAGTCTTAATACTTGATAGTGATTTGCAAAGTTCAACAGAAAGTTTGATTCTAAGACAGAAATGATTTTTAAATCAGTCTTACTTTCGCTCAATGAGTTCTTGTCAAAAGGTCAAGATGTATTGGCAGATGTGCTAGCTGAGTCATGTTCAGAGATCTTTGAAAGATCATGGCAAATGAGAAAGGGTGGCACATGAATGGACAAGGGCAAAAATACTGAATCACAAAACAGGAAAAAAGGACAGTGTGTGCAATTTCTAGGTCAGTTAACATGACCTTGATTCTTCGCAAAATTCTAGAACATAAATAAAGGGACAGCTTGTTAGTATGTTTACAAGAATAATGGTAATCATAATCACCGAGACCTTGAATGACTTCATCAAGAATAGGTAACTGAAGACTAACTTTCTGTTCTTTTCATGTCAACAAACTTTGTTTTTCATTTTCTCCTTTTCTCTTAAAATTCTTCCTCTATTGAAGGTAATGTGCTAGGTGTTGGATTTTTTTTTTTTTGGTGTGTTTGTGGCAGGAAGACTGGACCTGTGATCTCATTGGTGTAGGGTGCTTCTATGGAAGAAACTCCCTCAACCTATGCAGAACAGCAGCTTTTTTCCATGAGAACTGGCTGGAGCACCACAAAATTAAATGACTTAGCCAAAGTCACCAGTAATATGTATCAGAGACATGATTTGAGTCCAGGTCTCCCTTCCTCCTTTCCTTTATCTTTCACTATTTTTTTTCCTATTTCTCTCAGGCTGGAAGTGCAGGGGGCCTCTCACTGGCTGGCCCCCTGTAATGGTAATGGGGATTTGAAGATCTTCCATACCCCTTGTAATGGCAAGCAAACAAGTACTTAGCACCTTGTTTCAGTTGAGCCTTGCCCATGATAATATCGAGTCTTTGTTAAGAAACAGAACTTGTGAAACCTATAGTGGGAGGAACTTGCTGATACAACAGGAAGGAGCAGAATAAGGAAGAGCTAATGGCCACATAAAGAGCTGAGCACAAGCTGAGAGAGAGCTTGGGAGCAAGCATCATGGAGGCTGAGCAGCTAGCATGAGTGAGAGAGAGGAATTCTTGCTTAAGGGAGGCTGTTTTGTTTTGAAGGGCTGATGGAGGGAAGGCCTGGGAAGGCTTGGGAATGTTGGTGTTTGCTGCATTGGTTATGTGTACCAAATTCATGGTTACTGTGATAAATTTTACTTTCTGGTTTGGGGATTCAGCTTTCTGGTATTTGAATAAATGCTTTGGTTTGGCTCTCCATGTGGAGAGCCTGTTACATTTTGTGAATCACAACTACACCAGCATATTCATAGCTGCTGTGGGTGCTGTGAATATTGCATTGGCATTATACCCCCCCTGCTGACTAACACATAAGCACTGATTTATTCTATTTCCAACCTGAGTTGCCTCCTAAAGCAAGGGGTGTTCTCCCAGTCTCACCATATTGATTTCATGTTTAGGATCGACACCTGATCCCTCTTGCTTCTCATAACTCTGGAACTCAAGTGATTCACCAGCCCTGGCCTCCCCAGGAGCAGGGATTATAGGCATGCATGTACTACTACCACCCCTGTCTAGGCCACATCTATCTGACTTCAATTCTTTCTAATTTACCATTTCCAAGTAATACAACTATAGAGACAAAAACATCAACACAATTCCTTTGAAAAATGTGTTAAATGTTGTTGATTGATTAACATATTCAGATAAAAATATTTTTTTAAAAAAACAGGATAATATAAGCAAGGACAGCACACTTTGAAAGTATCAGAGTAAACTAAAAACCTGTCCTACACAGACTGAGCCCTATGCTCACCATGCATTCCATCATTCCCAGTCCAGTGGGATAGAAAGAATCCTGCACTAAGAAATACAAGATCACGATTCAAGTCTCAGCTTCCCAATGCTAGCTACCTAATATGGGGATGTCACATATCTTCTCTGAACCCTGATTTCCTTGTCTATGAAATGGAGAAAATGATACTTGTGACACCTACCTACAGCATTGTTGTGGGGGTGGGGAGAGTACTTTGCACACTGTAAAGTGTGCATGAATCTAAATTGATATTATCCATCCTGTGTTTGATTTCCTCAGGGTCTTTATTATGAGTTAGGCTATCTAATCAGATTAACATGTCCACATTGATGGATTTATAGCTGTCGATGACTTAGCTTGCTACTCATCCCAGGTAACATACTAGAATTTTAACAATGAACTTCTAAGCTTCAGGCAATAGGAGTGACTGATCTTAGGGACTGAATATCCCAGAATTGCTGTACCACTAACTCTCAGAGGTCATTTAAGTCTAATAGTATTTCAATAGGAATTCCTTCTGTGATGACTCTGATAAATGCATGGAATGCTCTGTCTCTTTACCTCTACCTCCCCAAATCCCTAGCTTCCTTCAAGGCTTAGGTCAATAGCCACCTGCTACAGACAACCTATCTTGATCCTGCCAGTTTCTGGAGTCTTCCCTTGCTAGAAATTATTTTGTATTTTTTTTGCATATATTCTGCATTTAATTATTTGTGTACATACCATTTCCCCCTTCTCCACCCTCAAAAAACAGAATATGAACTCTCTGAAGACCTTCGTTTTCATCTTTGTATATCCAAGTGTTATGGGAATCTGAAGATCTTCCTTGCCCCTAGGCCCTCTGCTTAAGTGGCTTACGTGGCTCTGAGAACCTTCCCCTATTTGAAAGTATACTCTGCCCCTTAATAGGCAGAATGTGATCACATGGAGTCTGTGGCGGGAGGCTTGTTTTTTGGGAATGCCCACACCTTGTTGCTTTGTGATTGGGCAGTGGGTCAAGAGGGCTGTGACATTCTCTGATATAGGAGAAGGCTATATATATGCCCTGATGTGAGGTTTTGCTTTGGGGCTCACTTTGAGAAGTGATGTGTGATTCGGCCAGATGAGACTCTGGAAAGCTGTTGAGCCCCCCAGCTTTGAAAAATCCAGATGTTGGTGCTTCCCTCTCTGGAAACTGAATAGGTATGGATGTAATAGTCAGATGGTTGGAAGCTCATCTGCTGATCTGTTTCTCTGTCTGCTTGTAACTTGTGTTTGTATTCTCTGAAGTTCAGGTGCTGACTTTTTCCCCTGAACTAGGTAAATGATATGTGTTTGATTGATTAAAGTGAGACTGTTAACCCATTTTGAGTTGCTTTCCTTTAGAAAAGCAGATCTAAAAACCTGTGCTAGTTGCCACCCTGGGTATGCTAGGGTGCTTGCTGATACACCAGGGAACAGAATAGATACTCTAGAGCTACTCATATTAAATGAATGAATAAATGAAGTTGTCGTCTATTTTTTTACTTTAGGATAGCTAGTGATGGAGAATTTATGAATTGCATCCTTGCACAACTCTTCTTGCTGTAAGGTTTGTTCTTAAATTTGATCAAACTCTGCCTATATGCAACATTTCATCCATTCTGCCCTCTTGGACCCAGCTCCATATGACAATACATCAGACATGTGAAGGTAATAACTAACATGTCCTCTCTGACCTTTCTTCTGTTGGCTTAAACACATCTTGTTGTTCTTCATCTTCAGTCATCTCCGACTCTTCCTGACCACATTTGGGGTTTTCTTGGCAAATATGGATTGGAATGGTTTGCTCTTTCCTTCTCCAGCTCATTTTTACTGATAAGGAAACTAAGACAAATAGCATTAAGTCACTTAAGTCACACAGCTAGTAAGTGGTCAGATTTGAACTCAGGAAAAGTCCTGACTTCAGGGCTGGCACTCCATCAACTGTGCCATCAAGCTGCCTCTAAACACATCTAATTTTATGCTGCTGAAGAAGAAATCAGGCAAAGAAGCCTTTTACAGGTCTCTATTGTACTATTTAGAAACTGACTATTCTATAAATGGTATACATGAGCCCAGTCTTATTTGGTTGATACACTTAAGCCAAAAAAAGCTAAGATTTTAGTATTAATCATACTCTATAAATCCTAGGTGGACCATGTAGAGGGATGAAACCACTCCCTATATGCTGCTTGAACTATCAATCAGCATTAGGCCAATCAGAGATAATTTTCATTTGTTGGAATACTATAGATAGTCGATCAGATGCTGAATGATGGCTCATCCATCCAGTGGTAGGGAACATAGGAACCCTAGAGTTCACCCTCTCTCTACCACCACTGGCAATAACAGTTGACAGTAATAGCACCTTATTTTTCTATTGTACCTTAAGATTTAAAGAACATTTCCTTTTCAATAACTCTATCTTGGAGGTAGGAAAAATACTGTCAGTCAATCAATCAATTAATTAGTAATCATTTATTAAGTACCTACTATTTGTCAAACACCATGCTAAATGGGACAGTCCCTGGCCTCAAGGACCTTAAATTCCCTTGAGAAAGATGATAGGTACAAATATAAGTACATATAAAATACATACATAGTAAATAAAAGGTAATTTGGGGGAGGAGGAGGGTATGCATTTACAGCTGAAAAACAGTGAGGTTCAGGGAGACCCACAGTTAGGGGTTGAGGTCAAAAATTCAGTCCAAATCTCCAGATCAGAGTTCCCAATTCCAGAGCTATAGTAGACTTGATAAAGTCCTAAATATTATGTCTCTCCCCTTCTTGATTGGAACTGGAATTCCTCTAGATTATGTCCAGGTACCCCTTCTCTGCAACTGGGCAGCTCTCTAAATATGTTACAATGCTATTATTTATTTTTGCAGGGACACACTGACTCTTTACCAGTGATACTGCCCACAGAATGAAAATGTTATCTATCTCCGTTCCTCAGGCTGATTCCTATAGGAATCAATGAATAATCAGCCAGTGGGCTGAGAAGGTAGTAGTCTGGTCTCAGACAACAGCCAGCCACAGCAACCACTGCTTGTTTTGATGAATGCTAATCACTGATTCCTCAATTGGAGTCCCAGCTTACTCCTAAAGACATAGTTCTCTGGTCTATATACTGACATTTGCCCATGTGACATGACAGGACCCATTAAGGGAGCACTTTGTATCCTTCCAAGTATTCCAAATGTCAGAAGTACTACATTAGCCCCTAACAGAAGTCTTATGGGGAGTTTCACAAATCACTTTTTGACACATCCTTTGTTCTGATCTAGCCTACCTGCTGGGCTTTCAGTGCAGCAGGGAATTGGGGATTAGCATGGGAAAAAAGATGCAGCCGCTAAAAAGGAAATCATCCCATCTGATGAAATACTCTTTTCATATCCACTTGCATGACTCTGTTTTTCTCCCCTAAGTCAAAGTATGGTTTTCTCAACCCCTGGAGCCTTTTTTTCCAGTCCTTACCTGCAACCTGTTTATTCTGATTCTTTCTCTGCTCTGTCACGTAGAATTAAAGCATCACACACAACAACTTGTTTTCCTGTTGTCTCTACATCCGACTTGTTGGGGCTCAAACTTCAGTTAAATCTCCTAATCCTATTTGGTGCTGTCACACAGCCATAAGCCATTTCTGTCTCTGCAGTCTGTCTGGGGATGTTTGGGAACTGATTTAGCAACAAGTCTTTTCTGTTGACAGCTGTATGGTACAGACACTGTGTAGTTTGGTGGCATTGTACAAGACTCCAGAGGATTACATGTTTAAAGACGAGGGAAAGTAGGGAATGAGGATGTGCCAAATATTAGTAAGCCATCCACATCACATTTGATTTTTCCAGTTGAGAGAGAAAAAAAAAGGAAAAGGGAGGGGAAAGAGGAAAGAAGAGAGAAAGCGAGGAGAGAGACAGATAACTATAAGCTCATAGAATGTTAGAACTTGTAGGTATATAAGAGGTAATCTAATCCAGTGGTATCAAACTCAGACAGAAATGGGGGACTCTAAATAGAACATAATGGTCACTGATCTGCATATGAACCTAGAAAACCAAATATTTGTGTTATTTATGTTTTATTGTATTTTTATTTAGTTAAATAGTTTCCAATTATATTTTAATCTGGTTTAGGCTGCAGTTGGGTATATTGCCTGTCATAGTCCCAACCATGGCCATGTGTTTGACAACTCTTATGCAATCTCATTTTACATATGAGCAAACGGAGGCATAGAGGAAAGGTGACTTGTCCAGCTACTACAGGGGAGAACTAGGACTGAAACACCAGTGCCTACCTCTCAAACCTAAGATCTTGCCATTATATCACCCTATCTCGAAATATCACCCTGAACTGATACACATGAATGCAGTCTTCTCCTGCCCCAACACACAAACACACACACACACACACACACACACACACACACGCACACACATACACACACACACACACACACACACACATACTTAGAGGAAGCCGGTTTTTGATCATGAATGTCGATTCTTGAGTTACTAGTGAAAAGATTTGTTTTTCTTCTTTACCTTCTCCCCCATTTGGGAAAGGCATCATAATACAGTTGTTAGAGTGTTAGGCATAAAATCTGCAATATTTAGATGTGTGATCCTGGGCAATTCAGTTAACTTCTTTGCGTTTCAGTTTTTTCACCTATATAGCAACAATAAAACCTATAGCAAATATATCCCAGGGTTGTTTAGAGAATCTAAATTTGGCAATAAAGTATGTGAAGTGCTTTGCAGAAGCACCATTTAGATGCAGTGATTATTATTTCCATAGTCATCACAAAAGCCAAAGAATAGGCCATCCTCCCTTTGAAAACATACAATGCCAAGTAACATTATCGCTAGCCTCATCTCATTCTCGGGCAGCAGACAAAACAACCACTTCAGAATTCATCTGGAATCTAAAGCAAGCTGGCAGGCCATGAGAAATCCTCAGAGAGAATGGCCTCCTCTGCTCTTTCTACGATTGGCCATTTTTAATTTGGAAAAGGAAATAGAGTGCATACATGCCGGCACACATAGACATGCACACAAGCATTTTTATCCTGATCCTGAAATTTAGAAGGCTTTAATATCCAACTTCTTAATGAAAAGTTTAAAAAAGCAGAATCGATATCTCTATATTTATGATGAGTTTTATTAATTCATAGGATGATCAAATGAATTGTTCCCTTCTGTTATTATTGGAAAATTGTCAGTCAAAAACACAGGCAAGACTCTCTGTACTCTAGCTATTTTCAGATCACCCAGAAGAGGAGTATTCAAATGACAGCTCACTGTGGAACAGACACTACCTTGAAGGTAGGCAAACTTGGGCTCTAACCCCTATTTATTATGTGACCATGAGTAACAACTCCCAGCCTCAGTTTCCTCATCTGCAACGTGCAATAATAACATTTATAACTGTCTACTTACAGGATTAGTGTGGTAAAAACCTTTAATAAATAGCTACTTCATTTCATGGGATATTTAACCAAATGACTCCCCTTCTAGAAGCCAATCGACTACTAGTGATAGGACTCTTGGCACTTTATGAGCCTTAATGTTGGGCGGTAGATACAGTTTGGCAATGAAGACAAGTAGTACAGATTAGTAGTTTGCTCTTTGCTTGGGAGGGCATCCAAAGCCCAGAGCTACCCCCATGACTCACTGCCTTGCACAATGCTGTATGATTTGTTGCTGTTATTCCTTCATTTAGGTGTGTCCGACTCTACATGACCCAGTGGGCTTTTGTTCATGGAGTTTTCTTGGTCAAGACACTGAAGTGGTTTTCTATTTCCTTCCCCAGTGTGTCCCCATTTTATAGATGGGGAACTGAGGCAAATAGGGGTTAAGCAACTTGTCCAGGGTCACATAGCTAGTAAGTGTCTGAAGCTGGTTTTGAACTAAGATCCTGACTGCAGGCTAGGAGCTCTTGCTCTATCCGCTGTACCACCTAACTGCCTCTACGGGTTACAAAGCACTTTTACTCATGTTGTAGAACTGGGATCCTATCTCCAGGGCAGGTGGGGGAGGGATTGGGAGAAGGGGGAAAAAGGAAAAAAAAAGTTACCTGATAACTGCATTGTATATTTAGCAGGAATAGCAAGTTGAACATAATAGTTTTGCAAGGTCACGTACAATTATCTATTTTTTTCTATTCTACTATGTTATGGAAATGCTTGTTTTATTTAAGTTCAGAATTTTAAAAAAAATTTAAAAAATAAAAACAAATAGGATCCTAAAAACAATTCAGTGAAGTCATTAGGGACAATATAGCATATAGAGCACAGTGCCTGGAGATAGGAACCCCTCGGTTTAAATATGGCCCTAGATCTTTACTAGCTTTGGAAAGTCACTTAATTTTCATTTGGCTCTATTTTCTCAACTATAAAATGAAGATCATAATAGCACCAACTCCTCAGGTTTGTTGTGAAGATCAAATGAGAAAATATTTGTCAAGCACTTTACAAAGTACCTGGCACATAGTGGGTCCTGCATAAATGCTGTTGTTATTAGTGGTATTTATTATTATTATTATTATTAATTATTATTATTATTATTGTCAGTGCAGGTGTTCACAGGATTTAGAGCTGTTGAGGACCATCAAGTTATCTAGCTCAACTCTTGCATTTAAACTTCAGTAAACTGAGGCCAATAGAGGTCATGCACTTTGCCCAAGGTAATACAAGTAGTAAACAGTGGAGCGGAGAGTCAAACAGTGGTCCTTTAACTCCAACTCCAGGGCACTTCCCACTCTACAACGCTACCACTTCTTTTGTCCTCATGTTATAGGTGAGGGGAGTGAAATGGCTTCCTGAACGTCATGCTCCTCATTAGTTGTAAAACCCAGACTTACACTAGGGATTCAACTATGAGCCTAATGTTCTTTGGCCTGCATTGTGCTTTCTCTGTTCCCATCTGCTAGTGGGGGTAAGACATACAGAACAATTGTTTCACCTTCATCCTGCTCTTTACTACTCATTTAGCCAAAGATTCCAATAAAGAATACTGACATTCCATTCTATTCTCACTCTATTAGTCTTTCTCCTGTGTAGCTTCAGTGTATCTAAACCAATTTTCTTTAAAGGAACATTTATTTCTATTAAACAAGTGATGTGTATTCAAGGTGTCTGGTTTGTTTAATCCAGGTTCCCAAATGATCAATAGCTCTTTTTAGGGAGAAAAGGAAGATCTCCAGATTGGAATGATCATCTTATCACCTCTTCTGATGAACTCAAGGAGAAATAAATCTAAAACATGCTATTTTTTCTCTTTGTGGATATTTGTTGACTTTTTCAGTTTATTGGGAAAGTTATTCAAACTTGGGAGGCCTTAGAGTCACAGAATCTCACTCATAGAAGGGACAGTAGAGGTCACCTTGGCCAAACCCCCTGCCAGATATATAAATGTACTGTAGAATGTCTCTGAAAAGTGGTTTTTCAGCTTCTGCTTGGACAGCTTCAATGACAGCAAAATCAGTAGCAGGAGTGGCAGCCCCTTCCATGAAACATGAGGGTCTGCTCAAAGAGGAGGCAGGAGACAGGTAAACAACAGAAATCACGAAGGCATGCACAAGCTAGTGGACAGCAAAGGCTGGCTCAGCTGTTTATTCTGTTTGTGACTCAGGGCAAGTCACTTATTTCCTCTGAGTCTCGATTTTCTCACCTCTGAAATGAGGGGGTAGAGCTAGATGACTTTTTAGGTCTCTTTCAGCTGGAAGTCAGTTCTACAAAGTTCATAGGAAATGATGGAGTGGGGTGGGGCTGAGTGGGAGAGAGAGGGGCAGGGCAAGAGAACAAAAGAGTGACAAAGGAACCAGTACAGAGGCAGCTTGCTGGCTTATCTCTAGTTGCCCTTAAAATTCTCTGAGAAAAATCATACCTGACTGAGCCTCACTCCTAACCACAATGATGAAAATGCCATGGCAATGGCAAACTGGAAACTGACTAAATGGTGAAATGCCAAGATGGGAAATAAACACAAGTCTTTGTTATTGTTCTTTAGTCCTGTCCAACTCTTCACAACCCCATGTGGGGTTTTCTTGGCAAAGATAGTGGAGTGGTTTGCCATTTCCTTTTCTGGCTCATTTTACAGGTTAGGAAACTGAGGCAAATAGAGTTAAGTGACCTGCCCAGGGTCATACAGTTATTAAGCATCTGATGCTGAATTTGAACTCAGGTCCTCCTGAGTCCAGGCATGGGACTGTATCCACTGTGCCATCTAACTGCCCCACAATTCTTTAGTGGGGGTATTTGTTTTACCTCCACTGTTTGTTGCTGATGCCCCAAATCCCCAAAGAGATTAATCACCTAGTGTTTTATTACCTCTTGAGGTTTTGTTTCCATTTTCTCTGCCAAGGAAAATTATCTTTGCACTGCAGAGGACAGAGCAGAGAATGGTGATCTTCCCCTTTCCTGCTATGGAAATCTGTTTTCAAAAGGAAAAAAATAATCAATTAATTGGCATGAAATTATAAATAGCTGCTGAAAGCTTTATGTGCCGCCATATGCTCATGTATTTTAGAGCAAACAGAGACCTTAATGATCATGTAATCTGATCTCCAATTTTACAGATGAGGAAATTGCACAACAGAGAAGTGATTTCTCTCCTTCAATAAAAGCCACTTCATTGTAGGCAAGGACTTTTTCATTTTTGTCTTAATCTCTCTGGTGACTATCACAGTTCTAGACACATAGGAAGTACTTACTAAATGTTTTATCTACTTATCAATATTAATAAATGTTTGTTGATTGATTGATTAATGAAGGTCACCTGAATGAGGCAGTTTTCACCTTTTGGAAGGGGAAGATTCTGGGATTTTCCAAATCATAGAAAGTCAGTTCTGGAAGGGACCCCATCCACCATTTGGTCCAACTCATCTCTGGTATGGAAACCTCACTACAACCTACTAAACAAGGAATGACCTAATCTTTTCTTGAAGAATTCCAATGGGTATTGGGAAACTACCTCTAAGGATAGCCCATCCCACCTTGGGATAGCACTAACATTTATCATACTTAACTTTATATGCATATCAAATATAAATGTGTCTCTTTGCAACTCCCACTCATTGCTGTTCATTTTGCCCATTGTGGAAAAGCACAACAGACTTAACCCTGTTCCACAAGATAGTGATAATGTCCTTTGCCATATTTTATTTTTGTCTAGACTTTGACTATAGGATTATAGGAGAGGTGATGACAGTTTCTGCTGCATTTCCTTCTTGTTACTCCAATTTTGGCTGATTCAGTCCTTATTCTTTGAAACCTTTCTCCTTTAGACACATCTGGGAAGAAATCATTAGACCTCCTGTCACAATAAAAGTTAAAGTTTAACTAGAAAAAATAAGATCAATGTCAACGATCACATCAGGCAATAGCAGGATCAAGGAGCATGAACTACAACTCAGTAGTCTTCTCCCCAAGGTCAAGTTTGCCATGGGAGAGGAAGAGGATTCAGGTAGTTCCAGCACCCTTTCACACATCTCTCACTTCCTTCACTTTCATATTTACTACAAATTATGATCCCCCGAATCTCCAGGTTGGCCTTTATCCTGACACTCTGAAGTTATCAGAGAGAACAGGATTTTCATGACTTTCCTAAACTTTCTGTCTTTCTACATGGAGGAAGGGGAAATATCTCTGTCCCCACAGCATGATGTCAGCATGAGAACTGAAGTGACCTTTGCAGAATTGTCAGTGATGCGTCTTTGCATCACTACTGGGTAAAGCAGATATTAAATTGACTTTCTCTAGCTCTTCTTCCACAATCCTGGAAATTCTATCCCACCCTGTTGTATTCCTAGTGAAGGACTTTCAGGCACAGAGGGACAAGGCCTCATGGCAGCCAGATGGCAACAGTGGCTGGAGCACTGCTCCTGGAGTCAAGAGAACTAGAACTTAAATTTGGCCTCAGACATTTCCTAGCTCAGTGACCCTGATCTAGTCATAATGTCTCTCTGCCTCAGTTTCACCATCTGTAAAATGAGAATAAAAATACCACCTACTTCCCAGAGTTGTTGTGAGGATAAAATGAAATGATAATGTGCTTTGTAAGCCTTAAAGAGCTATGCAAATATTAGCTATTACTTTTAGGGGTATCCAGGTAGCACAACAGATAGAGTACACTAGCCCTGAAGTCAGGAAAACCTAAGTTCAAATTCAACCTCAGATACTTCCTAGATCTGTTACCTTGGACAAGTCACTTAACCTCTGCATGCTTCAGTTTTGTCATCTGTAAAAGGGAAGGGAAAGAGAACTATCATTTATTAAGAACCTACTATGCAAAAGTAATTTACAAAAATTGGGATAATAATATCACCTACCTCTTAGGGCTGTTGTTAGCATCAAAAGAGAAAATATTTATAAAGTTATTTGTGGACCTTAAAGTGCAAGAGAAATACTTACAGGGGGCAGAGCCAAGATGGTGGAGTAGAAACAAGACTTTTGTACAGCTCCAGCTTCCATCTCCTCCAATATATGTAAAAAAAAATGACTCTAAACAAACTTTAGAGCTACAGAACCCACAAAGTGACAGAGAGAAACAAATCTCCCACTGAAGGAAGGCTGGCAGGCTGACAGGAAGGTCCAGCACAGTGTGCTGGGAACCAAGACCAGTCCCACCTGAGCCCATGGTTTTAGCCCCAGGGCAGCCTGGACAAAACAGGCATGTAGAACAGACTTCACAAGAGTAAATCACCAGGAGCAGTAGTGGTTTCCAGACTTCTCAATCAATAAACACCAAAGGCAAAGTAAAAGCTCAGTGAGGAACTTAGTTTGTCCAGGGGGGATAGAAGAATGCGGTCTGGCTGCTACCCCCAAAGTGAGAAGCAGAGAAGGCATGGTGGCTGCAGCTGCTGCCATGTGGCTGCTTTTGGTGCTCCTGCAGATTGTAGGGGGACCAAACAACCATTCAGAGGCTAAGCACTCTTGATTTGACCTGCTTGGATCCTGGGTGGTGGTCCGGGTGTGTGTGACCAGTGAGCCAGGGCATGTGGGGAATGTAGATAGGGCACCAATCTAATATCTCTGGCAGGTGCAAAAACCCCAGTGATTTGGGACATAGCTCTATCCATTCTGGAAGCAGAGTTCTACTGTCATAAAGAGATCAAAAGTCTAGTAATTGGCTTCCAATATGAGCAAGCACAGGGAGAACAAACAGATAATGGAATCCTTTTGGTGGGTATAGAAATGATCAAGGCATGGGGTAGGAGGAAGACAACCAAGTCAGAACTCCGGCATCAAAAGCCTTCAAGAAAAATATGAATTGGTTACAGGACATGGAGGAGCTCAAGAAGGATTTTGAAAATCAAGTTAGAGAAGTGGAGGAAAAATTGGGAAGAGAAATGAGAACAATGCAAGAAAATTATGAAAAGAAAGTCAACAGCCTGCTAAAGGAGACCCAAAAATACACTGAAGAAAATAACACCTTAAAAAATAGACTAATTCATGGCTAAAGAGGCCCAAAAAGCCAATGAGAAGAAGAATTCTTTAAAAAGCCAAATTTGTCAGATGGAAAAGGAATTTCAAAAAATCACTGAAGAGAATAACTCCTTCAAAGTAAGATTGGAACAACTGGAAGCTAATGATTTTATGAAAAATCAAGATACTATAAAACAGATCCAAACAAATGAAAAAAAAATAGAAGGCAATGTGAAATATCTCATTGGAAAAAACACTGACCTGGAAAATAGATCCAGGAGAGATAATTTAAAAATTATTGGTTCACCTGAAAGCCATGATCAAAAAAAGAGTCTAGACACCATCTTTCAAGAAATTGTCAAGCAAAATTGCCCTGATATTCTAGAACCAGAGAGCAAAATAGAAATTGAAAGAATTCACCAATCACCTCTTGAAAAAGATTCCCAAAAGAAAACTCCTAGAAATATAATAGCCAAATTCCAGAGTTCCCAGGTAAAGGAGAAAATACTGTAAGCTGTCAGGAAGAAACAATTTGAGTATTGTAGAAACACAATCAGGACAACAAAAGACCTGGCAGCTTCTACACTGAGGGATCAAAGGGCTTGGAATGTGATATTCCAGAGGTCAAAGGACCTAGGACTAAAAGCAAGAATCACCTACCAAGCAACACTAAGTATAATGCTACAGGGGAAAATATGGCCATTCAATGAAATAGAGGACTTTCAAGCATTCTTGATGAAAAAACCCGAACTGAACAGAAAATTTAACTTTCAAATACAAGAAGCAAAAAAAGCGTGAGAAGGTAAACAGGAAAAATAAATCATAAGGAACTTATTAAAGTTGAACTTTTTACACTCCTACATTGAAAAACAATAATTATAACTGGTAAGACTTTTTTCAGCATAAGGATAGCTCAAGGGAATATGTATGTATATGTATATGTATATGTATATGTATATATAGGAGAATGTATGTGTATATAAATATATATATGAGTGTGGACATTTGTATGTTCATGTATACATAGACAGAGGGGACAGGATGAGTTGAATATGAAGGGATTATATCTAAAAAATAAGATTAAGAGGTGAGAGAGGAACACATTGGGAGAAGAAGAAAGGGAGTGATAGATTAGGGTAAATTATCTCATATAAAAGAGGCAAGAGAAACCTGTTACAATGGAGGGGAAGAGCAGGAAGGTGAAAGGGAATGGGACAACCTGATTCTCATTGAATTTGGCCTAAGGAGGGAATAACATACACACTCAATTGGGTATCTTACCCTACAGGAAAATAGGGGTGTAGGGGATAAGAGGGAGAATGATAGAAGGGAGGGCAGATTGGGGAGAGGGTAGTTAGAAGCAAGCATTTTTGATAAAGGATAGGGTCAAAGGAGAAAGTGGAATAAATGCGGGGGGGTAGAATGGGATGGAGGGAAATATAGTTAGTCTTCCACAATATAATTACTATGGAAATTATTTGGGTAACTACACATGTACAATCTATATTGAATTGCTTATCTTCCCAGTGGGGGTGGGTGAGGAGGGAGGAGGGGAAAAGAATCTGGAACTCAACGTTTTAAAAACAAATGTTTAAAAATTGGTCTTTTACATTCAACTGGGGAATAAGATATACAGATACTGGGGTATAGAAATCCATCTTGCCCCACTAGAAATTTTGGGGGGTGAAAGGGGAGGCTATAAGAGAGAACAGATTGGGGGCAGAGATATTCAGTAGGCTTGCTATTTTGGGGTGGGGGTATGGGAAAGATGGGGAGAAAAAATTGTAACTCAAAATCTTATGGAAATGAGTGTTGAAAACTAAAAATAAATAAATTAAAATTCAAAAAAAGAAAAATACTTACAAATAATAATAACTATTATTATATACCACCACCATCATCATCATCACCATTATTTTAGCATTTCCTGAGTAAAGGAAAAGGAAAGGGGATCCAACAATACTAACAAGTCATGGCCGGAAGAACCTTGGGCAACAATAGCCTTCCAATTTCCCAGACTTCTCTTTTATATCCTCCCTTCTCAGTTTCTTAATCTTAGCCTTGGCATCACTCCTCTGCCTTCAGTGCAACTAACCAGCCTGGGCAGTGTCAGTCCTGAAACTGTTGGAACTCTTCTATTTACAGCACTCTCTGTGAAAACATTACCTTGAGAATCCAAGATCATATCTATCAAGATCTCTCATGCAGAAATGAAAGAATTCACATTCCCTATCTTCAAGGAGTTTAATAGACAATGTAAAGGATAACAAATGCACTAAAACTTGTGTAAGTTAAAGTATAATATCATAAATTCAAATTCAAGAAAGACTTATTAAATGTATTGTCAATAAAAGCCCTCCCCTGCACAGTAGGGGAAATACAAAGTTTAGATAGGATAAATCCCTTCTCCTCATGGAGTTTGGATGAATTTAATAAAATAATAATTTTTGCCCAATGCAACTGCAATGCAAAAACAACCTATTTTACACCATTAAGGCAGAGTTGAAGCACATGACATAGGCAAGGAGTTTAAAAAATAGAGCCTCCTGAACTCTTCACAGGTTGCTGTGACATACTTATGTTGGACTTGAAAATTGTGCTTTTCTTTCCAACTCTCCTGTAGTCCTCATCAACCATACCCATTAAAAAAACAAAAACCTCCTTACAGTAAGAGTACTTATTCTCTGTTGACTTAGAGTGTCACCTTAACCAACTCTATGTACGAAGCAGACACCTGTAGTGAGATTTCCACAATAAGTCCGAGATCTTTCCTTAAGAAATATCACCTGCTCCAAGGGCCATCTCTGGTCATCCTGACCTATACCTCACTGAACTCAGATGGCTCCAGAGGAGAAAGTGAGGCTGGTGACTTTGTACAGTCCTGCCTCACTTAAACCCAATTCACTTGCATGCCATGCCATCATCTCCCTGATATCATGTTCCTCTTCAAGAATGAAGGAAACGCGACAATAATACAAATAAACAGGATAGCAATAATACATTCAAATGTATAAAGTAATTGTATTGGAAAGGTGCAAAGTGCTAAGTGCAGTCTGAGAGTGAAGGTTCCTATCGATAGAGGAAAACAAAGAAGCCTTCATGAATCAGGCAATTTTTGAACTAGATTTAAAGGACCGGTAGGAATTTAGCATGTGAAGAAGGGGAGGAAGGTCACCTTAGTCATGAAAAACATATGAAGAAAGGCAAAGAGGTGGAAGAGAATAGAGCTTGTTGGGAGAACTGAGACTATATCACATAACAGTAGCTGATAACCTGAAGGAGGATAATAAAAAATCAAGCTGGAATGGTAGAGTAATGACAGATTACCGGAGAGCCTTGAATGTCAAACAAAAGAGTTTTAAGTTTACAAGGTATCAAGAAGGAATCACTGAGTGGCAGAGCAGCATAACCAAATTTCTGCATAAGGAAGATAAATTAAACAGTATGTGCAAGATAAGCCAAAATAATAGAGAAAGATTTGTCTAATAGCATTTTACTCGCTATTGCAATAATGCAAGTGGGTAGTGACAAGGTCTTGTACTAGTCTGATGACAGTAGGAATAAAGGAGGGGGCAGCAAATGAGAGAGATGTGGAAGCGAAATCTACAGAACTTGGTAATTGATCGGGTATAAGAGGTGACAGAGAGGGAAGTGTCAAAAACAGAGATGAGGTTTTGAAGATTGAAAACTGGGAGAATAGCACTGTCATAGACAGAAATAATGAAGTCAGAATTACAATCATGTTTGAGGGGAAAGTTCATTTTGGGACATGTGGTGCTTGAGATGCCATCTGGACATTCTGGTTAAGAAGTCCTAGAGGCAATTAGAGATTTGGATTTGAAACTCAGAAGAGAGGTCAGGACTTGAATCTATTGGGATAAATAAAATTGTAAAAAGGAGAAATGGTAGCAAGACAAGAGAAGAGAATGTCCAAGGACAAAAATCTTAGGGAAAATGTACAGCAAGCACTCGGGAAGAAAATTAAGAGTGATAAATGTAAAGAAGAGGTCAAGAAAAAATGTAACGAGGTATCTGAGAAAGGATAAATGATTCCCAACTGAGTGGATCTTGGAAGGCTTTATGGAGGAGGTAGCACCTGATTTGGGTTTAGATCAAAGGAATGATTTCCACCAGGCAGAGGTGGAGGAAAGAAACCATTCTGGGCGTGGGAGGTAGTTTGAGCAAAAATATGAAAAAGGGTAGGACTAGAACAGGAAGAGAACAGTGTAGTTTGGCTGGAGGAGGTGAAGATAAGTAGAATAAAATAAAGCCAGACAAATCAGCTGGAGCCAGACTGTGGAGGGGGCAGGTCAGGATAAGGAGTTTATAGTTCACTTGCTAGTCAAAGAGAATGTGCTTCTGACTAGCAAAAAAGAGAAAGATTCCCCAAAATAGAACTTCAGTAAGTTGTCGTTTCAGTTGTCTGACTCTTCATGACCCCATTTAAGATTTTCTTTGCAAAAATACTAGAGGAGTTTCCTCCTCCAACTCATTTTACAGATCAAAAACTGAGGCAAATAGGGTTAAGAAACTTTCCCAGGGTCACATAGCTGTTGTGTTTGTCTTTTGTTTTCCAAGAGGACCATGGCATCAGGAAAATGATGACAAGACTTGCAACTGACTTTGATTTGAGTGAGGGAGAGCTGTGCAAGGTCACCAGTCTCACTTTCTCCTCCAGATCCATCTGGATCCAGCAACCAGATATTCATCAGGATGATTAGAGATGATTTTGGATGCAATGGGAGATCCCAGCCCTTTTAGGCTAAGCTCTTTTCAGGTATTTACTTGTCTGAGGCTGGATATGAACTCAGGATGATGAGTTTTCCTGATTCCAAGCCCAGTGGTCTAACTACTGCACCACCTAGGTACCCATAGCAAAGTGGTATAACCTAAAAATTCTAGTTTTAAGGGAAATAAATCATATAGCTCCTACCTGATGACTCTGTTTCCCTACCCCCAACACACACACACACACACACACACACACACACACACACATTTTCTCCATGCATACCTTTTCCATTTTATTTGCATAATGTACCCGGGCAGAAAGGAAAGGAAACAAGGCCTTCCTCCAGGAGTACTATGTCAATAGATAATTCTATGACCTCAGTTCTTCTAAAGAGTAACTACATAAGGACAACCAATATTTATCCATTTCAGCACATCAGTTTCCCCCAAAACTATCAATCATTCAATAAACATTTATTAAGAACTTATTACATGCTATTCACTGTCCTAAGCTCAGAGGACACAAAAAGAGGCAAAAAGAAGTCCCTGCTTTTGAGCAGTTCATGATTTAATGACAAGACTAGAAGAGTTTCAAGCTAATTCTCTGACTTTGTGAATAGAGACAGCTTGGTGTAGTGGAAGGAGTGATGAGGTGCAGGCTCTGGGAGCCCCCTTGAGTTCTCTTTGAATCTTTGAGGTACAGGCTCTGGGAGCCCCTTGAGCTCTCCTTGAATCTTCCCACATAAGGCATTTGATTGAAGCTATGGGCCTTAAGTTGTGGCTCTGCCAAAGTCTTTAACTCTCCTTTGTCCAGCAATTTCCCACCCTTGATCCTCCTGTTCCACCCTTGAACTGGCCTGGCCTGCCATTGTCTGTCTTTTCCAGGTAGTCTCCAGCAACTTCCCACCCTTAATCACTCATTACTGGAGTCTGACCTCATATGACTCCTCCTGTAGACCCTCCCCAAACTCCTCCCAGACCACCCCTAGATTCCTCCCACAACCTTTCTGCATATAAGACCCCTTCTTGCCCCCATGTGTGTGAGAGCACCATAGAATGACCTAGCACATACTTACTCTGGCCCACTTGCCCAATGCAAGCATCACAGATACCTAGGCTCCTTAAGAGTCTACCCAATATGGCGAACTTTTAATGAACTTTCAATAAACTTTGCTTTTCTTTGGCTGAGAGAAGACTTGAGTTGAATTCATTCAACAAGACCCAGCGTGTTGGTATTTTGGGGTCTCAAGCACCCTAACCCTAACCAAATCAGGAGCATCACACAACCTTGAGCCTCAAAACTTGGGTTTGAATTCCTGGCTCTGACCCTTACTCTCTCTAGTACCTTGGACAAAGCATTTCCTCCTTTTAGTCATGTTTTCTTGTAAACCAAACCAGAAAGGGTAAATTAGATGATTCCTTAGGTATTTCCCAATTCTAGGTCCCAGATCCTAATTCAACTTGACACTATCTTTGCTGGTCCTGAGCAGATGATTCTTCTGCTTGATGGGAAGACAAAGGGTGGTTTTAATGAATGACATTCCAGCTCCCTGGAATCTGTGTTCAGGGTACTGCTATTGTTCCACTGAAAAGAGCTTTTGATCAGACTCCATTAATAGACCAAGAGCACATTCAATTAATTTCCTAACATAGACTCTGTTGTGATGATAAAAGAGAGACAGAAACTTCAGCTTGGAAAGTGAAAGGTCCCATTCATTACTACTTCCCTCATTAGGGGGTTCAAGCAAACGTCCTTGTAGAAAAGCCAGAATCATTCATCACGCCTCAGATTTGCTTTAGCCTTAATGCTTTCCAGAGCACTTCTATACTCGTTATTTTATATGGCAAATTGTGTTGTTTCATGCAAAGAGCCCTGACCTTGGTGTCCTTGGTATTTGAAGGTCTGGATTAGAGTCCCAGTCACAGAACAATAGCAAAAACAATCATAATAATAATAATGGTGATGATGATAAAAATAATCATTATGGTCACCAACATTTGTAGTGCTTGGCAGCTAGGAGGACACAGTGGATAAAGTGCCAGGCCTGCTGTCAGGAAGACTTATCTTCCCGAGTTCAAATCTGGTCTAAGACACTTACTAGCTGTGGGACCCTGGACAGGTCATTTAACCCTGTTTGCCTCAGTTTCTCATCTGTAAAATGAGCTGGAGAAGAAAATGGCAAACCACTCCAGTATCCTTGCCAAGAAAACTCTGAAAGAGACCACAGAGTCCAACATGACTGAAATGACTGAATAAAATACAGTGCTTACTGTATGCCAAGCACTGTGTTAAGCATGGTTGCCTGTGTTAAGCACTTTATAGAGATCCCAAGTTGTTCTTTACAATAACCCTGGGAGGTGAGTGTTATTATTATCCCCATTTTACAGATGAGGATATCTCCACTCTAAATGTCCATATGGACTATTTGTACCTGACCTGCAGTAGAGCCTTTCAAACTCACATTGGTCTGATCACCCACAGTCAGATATAATGTACTTTGACCCCCACAAAGAGGGGTCAGTTTGGTATTCTTCAAGAACAAAGGACCAAGTGAGACTGGAATTGAATTTGAGTCTTCCTAACTCCGTGCCTGACTCTATCCAATTTGCCATGATACTGCCTCTAACATATCAGTAGACACATGTCTTCATCTGCATGAGCCTTGGTTTCTTCATTGGCAAAATTGGGTATAGCAATACAAAAATCACCCTTTGTCCAAGTGGAAGAATCACCTGCTCAAGACCAGTAAAGATAGTGTCAAATCAAATCAAGATCTGGAGACTTAGAACTGGAAAGTATGTAAGGAATCATCTAGTTCTCGTTGAGGGGCAGTTTAATATGGTAGTGATAAGGCTTGCCTAGAAGTCAAGAAAGCCTGCCTCTGACAAATACTGAAAAAGTGATGGGGACAAGTCTATTAAGCTCTCAGTGTCCCCAGGCAACTCACTAGGACAGGATTGAAGAACCTGTGCCCTCAAGGCTACATGTGACCCTCTTAGTCCTCAAGGGCAGCCCTTTGATTGAATCCAAACTGCACTTGAGACCCTAGAAGGTCACAGGTGGCCTCAAGGCCACAATTCCCGATTCCTACATTAGGATGCTAAATGCCTGACAAATTGATGATCTTTGTTGGTGTAGGGAGTTTCTCCACCAGAAATTTCATGGATGAGACTCCAAGTCTGGAATAACAGGGACCAGAACAGAATGCTTACACTACCTAACTCAGGAGATAGGCATGAAGGAACCTCTTTGTAAACTTCGAAGCACAATGTAAATATGATTTGCTATTGGATAATGATTGACATTATTAAAAACTTTTTAAGCTTGAAAAATGCTTTACACACATTGTCTTATCTGATCCTCAGTAACCCTATGACTTAGGTATGTTAGGTGTTATTTGTGGAAAAAAATACCAGAAATATTTACAGATTCTGATGCAGAGACTAAGAAAAGTTAAGTAACAGGGGCCACTAACTTGGTCTCTGCCTTTAAGATCCCAGCCCAACTCTGACACCATGTGACAAACATGGCTGAACCTCTCTTGGACTGGGAGGGGAAAGAATTGGTGTCTAAGCTTTGAGGGCTACATTAAACCATGTAAGGAATCCTAGGTCTATGGACATTCATCAGTACTAATTGCTCCTTCCTGTTAATTTGAGGCAGTGTGGTGTACTGGACAGATTGTTGGACTTGGAGCCCGGAAGGGAACTAGGTTTGAATCTTTACTCAGACATTGGATATCTCTATCACCCTGGGCAAGTCATTCAATCTTGCTGTTGCTGTTGCTTTGACTGTTGAGTCATTTCAGTTGTGTCCAACTCTTCATGACCCCATTTATGGAGTGTTTTGCCATTTCCTTCACCAGCTCATTTTACAGATGAAGAAACTGAGGCAGACAGGGTTAAGTGACTTGCCCAGGGTCACACGGTTAGTAAGTGTCTGAGGTCAGATTGGTACTCAGGAAGATGAGTCATCCTGACTTCAGGTGTGGCTCTCTATCCATTGTGCCACCCAGCTATACCTCTTGTGCCTCTGCAAAAAAATAGGGATAATAATAATAATAATAATAATCACAGGATTATTGTGAAGATTGAATGAGATAATATGTGTAAAGTGCATTGCCTAACCTTAAGTGCTCAGTAAATGTCAGCTACTCTTGCTTTCCTCCAGAAATAGATGAATGGAACACAGGGTGGAAGATGGCTATGTGAATATGGTTAGATTAGCTCTTGCTAATCTGATTAGGTAGGTTTTAGCTACTTCAAATTTAATCAAACTGTGGGCACCTAATAGCTACTTGCTGGCCCTTGCAAAGCAAAGAGAAAGGACTACACATTTATTAACTTAGCATCATGACTGTTGAAATGGAGAACAAGAGAACTGTGGAAGATACACTTGTTTATGGCTTTGCAAATCTTACCCTCTAGTGGCGTTTTAGGCAGCAAGAATGGAACAAGCAAGATCTCTCCCCAAGAGGAATTGGGAGAGAGCATTGATTAAGCAACTGTTACATTCAGGGTATTGTTCTAACTGTTGTACATACATTATTTCAGTTCATTTGCTTTATACCTACTATTTTATTCAATTCTCACAACAACTTTAGAAAATAGGGCTATTACAATCCCTAGTTTACAGTTGAGGAAACTGAGACAGCCAGATGTTAAGTGACTTGTTCAGGGTCACACAATTAGGAAATATTTGAGGCTGGATTTGAACTCAGCTCTTCTTCACTCTAGGCCCAATGCTCTACCCACTGAGCCAACTATCTCTAAAGCACTGACAGAACTTTTTATTTTGATCCACTTTACACTGGATGGCTTCTGTTCCTGGGATACATATCATCCTTGTCTCCCCCTCTTAAAAATCATTATTTCCTTCAGGTCTCTTGCCCTCATTTATAGGAAGCTTTTTCTGATCCCTCCCAAAGTGTTCTTGTGTAAGTGCTGTATTTACTTACATTTAAACATGTAATTTCTCCAGGATAGAAATATGCTCCTTGAGGTCAAGGATTATTTTGTTTTTGTCTTTTTATGTCCATGCCTGGCACAAGATAAGTGCTTAATATATACTTGTTTATTGGTTGAGTTTTGAAGCTAAATCCTAAGATTATTTAGTTAAAATAGGAAGGTACCAGGTGGTGTTTGCCCCCCTCAGTGGCCACATTCAAGCTGAGCTCATCAGGATTCAATGTTTCTGTCCCCTCTCCACTCACCTTTGCTCACAGACCCTCTCAAGCAAAGTCATTGTAGCATCCTGAGGTCTCAACCCTCTCTCTCAGGCCCCAACCCTTCCCCAAATGAATTGATGTTGTATTTTGTGTCACATGCCCCAGGCAAAAAATTTGCTAGTTATGGTACTGTCTCCCTCCTGAGGGCATTCCCTCCTTGCCTTTAGAGGGAAGTCTGGATGCTAGAGGCCACCAAAGGAAAGAGTCCCCTGTCTCAGGTGTGTGGCTGCCTACAATGACTGCACTCCTGAGGTCCCCAGGGGGCACTCTGTGTCATGATCTCTCTTTTTTTTTTTGTACTTTATTTTTCTGGTTGAAGGGACACTCGGGGAGACACAACTGCTCAGAATAGTACGACCGGACAAAGCCAGATGTGCCCCATTACATGGAACACAAAAAGAAGGAGGAGTAGGGATAAGGAAAGGAAAGGAAAAAATAATAACACAAGGGAAAGGATCTAAGTCAGAAATCATAAGACTGGATTAATTCCAATTCCACTCATTCTGAACTTAAGACAGTCCTTGTAGGGTGAAAATGCTACTCTGTATTTGACCTTTGGACTGTACTTAAAGAAAAAGAAATGTTTGAGCAAATTAGAGTACAAACAAGTAGAAGATGTTTATCCTAACTTAAAATGCAAACCTCATGTCAAAGGGTGGATCTAAACTGCTGAAAACTGAGAAATATGCTAATTACGAATAGCTCTTATCTACTGCTTAGAACATTCTTTTATTGAAGTACATCAGGTCTTCCTAGTTCCAGTTTCTCTCTGGTGTTGAAAATTACTACAATTTAGAAAATACACATATTTCATTGTAGCAGTTTGTCCAGAGCTAATTCCCCAACTCCCAGGTGAATTTTGAAGCCTGGAATTTCTAGAGGACAGCTAACTACTTCTCCCTTAAAGTGTCTAGGAATAACCCTGAGAGTCTATGATTTTTAGTACTGTTGTTCATAAGCTCATATCTAATGCCTTCCATATTGATTATTAGCCAGCCAGACCTAACTAGTTTTTAGAAAGGGTGTTTATTAATGTGGCATCAATTAATTTGGGGAGGGATTGGGGGCCAGAGAGAGAGCGTTGAAACCTTAGGATGCTAAAATGACTTTGCTTGGGAATATACTGTGAAAAAAAGAGAGGGGAGAGGGTAGGGAACCATTGAGTCCTGAGGATCTCTTGAACACCCAAGGTCCCAGGGGAGAATAGACATTTACAGAACACATGAATTCAGAGAGTAAACTCACAGCTTCTGGGAACCAAAAGTAAAGGAGTTTTTCTTAGGTTTATATGGGCTCTAAGTGGGTGCCCTTGTGCAGGTCTTATTGCATTGGTGTATCTGGTTTATCGTGGAGTGTTTCACAGGTCCCAATGCAATTGCTCCCATCAGTCACTCCTGCCAGCAATATTGCAATTTTGCAATAGCCTGTTGACTGGTCATCTTTCCAAAAGTTTCTCTCCACTCCAGCCTGTCTTCTACTTAATTGTTAAAGTGATCTTCCTAAAGTTTAGGTCTGATCTTGTCACCACTCCCCTCATTCAGTAAATTCCAATGGCTCCTTATCACCTCCAGGATCAAACATAAACCCTCCTATTTGGTGTGCAAAGCCTTTCATAACCCAACCCACTTCTACCTTTCCAGTCTTATATCTTACTCCCTTTCACATAATCTGAAATGTAGTGATAATGGCCTTTTAATTATTCCTTTCACAAAAACACCCAGTCTCCTAACTCCATTCATTTTTCCTGGTTATCCCTCATTCCTAGAATTCTCTCCTTTATCTCTGTCTCTTGACTTCCTTCAAGTCCAAGCTAAAATCTCCATTTCTATATGAAGTTTTCCCAATTTTCCTTAGTACCTTTCCTATGTTTATTACTTTATTCTGTAAACATCTTATTTAAACTTAGTTATTTGTTGTCTCCCCCATTAGACTATAAGCTCCTTGAAGGTAGGGACTTTTTTTCTTCTTTGTAATTCCAAAGCTTAGCACAGAATCTGACACGTGTTGTTCAGTCATTTTAGTTGTGTCCAACTCTTCGTAACCCAATTTAATTTTTTCTTAGCAAAAATACTGGAGAGGTTTGCCATTTCCTTCTCTAGCTCATTTTACAGATAAGAAAACTGAGGCAAACAAGGTTCAGTGACTTACCCAAGGTCATACAGCTAATAAGTATCTGAGGCTAGATTTGAACTTATGAAGATGAGTCTTCTTGATTCCAAGGCCAGTACTCTATCTACTGCATCACCTAGCTGCTTGTTTTCTGACTCATAGACTGTATAGTTCATTTAATTGAAATTTCCTCTCTGAACCAAGCAAACATTGTAATAGGAAGAGGAAAGTCATCAAATATGTATTTGGAGCCTAATTTACATCCTAATTTGTCTTTTCTACTCTTGACAATTTTAAATCAATCAATAAGTGAATCAGGAATTCACTGCATCAGTTATAGTTCTAGGTACTAGGAATTTGAAGATGAAAACAAAATCATACCTGAACTCAAAGAGCTTACATTCTGTCAGTGGAAATAACATGTTTTTATCTCAGTAAACAGAAAATTTTTTTTTATATAAATACTAAATAATTTGGGGAGAAGTTGTACTAGAAACCAAGGTAGTTCAGGAATGACCTTGTGTAGGAATTGGACTTGGAGTTGAACTTTGAAGGCAGCTCTGGATACTGAGCGAGAATGAAAAAGAAATGCATTCTGGGAATGCTGAGCAGCCAGTGCAAAAGCATGGCGATGAGAGAAAGACCCTAATATATAGGAATAATAGCGAGGAGGTCAATGAAATCACAGAGTGCTTGAAAGAGAAAAACATGTAATGAGGGTCTATAGATGTAGTCAGATCATGATGGGCTTTAAATATTAAACAGGATTTTTTCCCCAATTTTTGCTTCTCTCTCTGTCTCTCTCTCTCTGTCTCTCTCTGTCTCTGTCTCTGTGTCTCTGTCTCTCTCTGTCTCTGTCTCTGTCTCTCTCTCTCTCTTTTCCTGCCTTCCTGTCTTCCTTATGGCTTTCCTTTCTCCTTTTCTTTCCTTCCTTCCTTCCTTTTTTCCTTCCTTATTTCTTTCTCTTTCTTTCTTTCTTTCTCTCTTTCTTTGTCAATAGAGACACCACAGGAGTTTTTTGAGCATAATAGTAATATGGTTAGGCTTATTATCATAGCATCAGTTGAGCTAAGTTTATGGGGGTTCATGATCAGGTTTGCCGCAAGATAATGAATTGCCTGGCCACAACAACTGTTAAAGATTGTCTAATAAGTCATAGATGGAATTCAATTTATGTTGGGGAAAAGAGTAGCCCCACCGATGAAATTAAAAATCCTTGACATATTAGATGAAGTCATTGGAAGGAAGTCATTGCATACTTGTCAAATTTTATAATGACATGAAGCTAGGAGGAATAAGAAACACATTGGATGACAGAAACAGCCTCACAAATGATCTCTACAGGAAAGGAGTATTTGCTGGATTAAATAAATGAAATTTAATAAGAAATTGCAAGATTCTATGCATTGGTTTCAAATGATAGGAGAGAGTTGGTAGAGATGGGAGGCCTGCCAAGAGAACAGTTCTATTCAATATGGCTTGAGGGTATTAGTAACCTACAATTAGTAACCTAAAAGATTCAGTAAGAATAAAATGGGTGACCAGGAAGCAAAAGTGGCAATATTCTCTTACGCTTCATTGCTAGAAAAGAATATGTCCAGATGAGGAAATGATAGCCCTGACTTATTCTGCCCTGGCCAGACCGCATCTCCAATGATGTGTTCAGTTCCAAGTGCCACATTTAAGGAAGGTTATTTATGATAATTGGAGCTGACATTTATATGATGATATAAAGCTTACAAAGCACTTTATGTACATTGTTTCATTTGAGTCTCACAACTATCCACTGAGGTAGGTATTGCAGATTTTATTTTATAGATGAGGAAATTGAGTCTCTGATTCATTCACTTTCTTATGATCACACAGTTGTTAAATATCCGTGACAGGTTTTGAACCCTATTCTTGAACTGGCTAGATCAGTAGTTCTCAACCTTCCTAATGCTGCAACCCTTTAATACAGTTCCTTATGTTGTGGTGACCCCCAACCATAAAATTATTTTCATTGCTACTTCATAACTGTAATTTTGCTACCGTTATGAATCTATCTGATATGCAGGATGTATTTTCATTGTTACAAATTGAACATAACTCACAGGTTGAAAACCGCTGGGCTAGATTATGTAGTGGGAAGAGCACTGGGCTGTGTGAACCTTGGCCAAATCACTTAACATCTGTTAGCCTCAGTCTCCTCAACTGTAAAATGGGGATAATACTTCACAGGATTGTTGTAAAGATCAAATCAGATATATCTATATGGCAGTTGGCATGATACCTGGCACAAAATAGGGACTTGATAAATTCTTGTTTCCTAGCCTTACCTCACCTTCCTGACTCTAAGACAATACTCTTTCCACTATGGTACATCACCTGCAAGAGCCAAAATTCTAGTCGTGAGCGTGAATATACCATATAAAATCAATGGGAAAAAAATCTGAAATATTTTGTCTCCCTTTTGTGATTATCTCCTCTTTATCTTGTATTTATCTCATTTGTGAAGTTGGTTTACAAGTTGTCTGCCAATCCACCATCAGCCTGTAAGCTTCTTGAGGGCAGGGATTATATTTTTACATTTATCTGTACCCTCGGGGCTTGGCACAGTGGTTGGCACATAGTAAGCACTTAAAAATACTTGTTGACTTGACTTGAATCTGATGAAGAGATTTAAAGAGAATGCTATATCTGTCTTCCTGCATTTGTAAAGTTTCTGTGAGGGAGTGGAATGGGATTTGATTTACTGCAGCCCAAGAGACAAACCTAGAAGCAATCAGACAAAGTTTTAGGAGGCATATTTTGGCATGATGTTAAATGGGGGAAGGGAAAAAACAAAATTTTCCAAACTGAAATGGAATGTCTTAGTGTTTCTATCACTGGAAATATTCTAAGAGACTTTGATGATGTAGAACAGATTTTTGTTCTTTTAAATTGTAAGGTAGAAGACTACTGATGTCTTTTGTAATTGTTATTATATGATTCCTAAATTCTAGGTCTTGCTTGTACCTTCCAGGCTGTGTGGGTTTGGTCAGATCAGTTAATATCTCTGGGCCTCAGTTTCTAATTCTGTAAAATGAGGCATTTGGATTAGATGATTTCTACAGTTCCTTCTGTACTAACATTTTCTCATTAAAAAAATATTTAGCAATGCAAATGCATGATTACCTTTGAATTGAGTCAAAAGTAATAAATAAAGTATAAGACTATTAGAAGGACCTTTGATAATTTTACACTGATGAAATTGAAGATTAGATATAGAGACAACAAAGACTAGTCGTCACTTATGTATAGTAAGTGCCAATTCAGATGTCCTTTGGTCTGAGTTAATAGTCTTAATTATTAGATATGGTCCAAAATGGTTTTCTACTTTTGAGCTGGACTCAACTGGCAATCTGGAATTGTCATAATTGAGAAAATGATGGATTTGAAGTCAGAAAAGATCTGCGTTTCAATCCAGCTTCTGATATTTACTAGCTAAGTGACCTTGGTCAAGTCACTTAGCAGTTTCCTCATCTATAAAGTGAAAGGATTGGAGATGGACTCTGAAGTCCTTTCCAGCTCAAAATTTATGGGCCTATGCTCATTTACAAGTATGATCACTTCTACATATGAGTTAAAACACATCTAATTCAAGAAGTTGTCTTTCTGTCAGACCTAGAAATATGATACTCATATGTGTCTGACATATTTTTCCTTCTAATGAAGGTCTAAGACTGAACACATGGGGAAATTAGGGAACTGTGGCAGAAGAATCACTGTCCCACTGACCCAAAGCACTGCACATTCTGTGCCACATTTTCTAAGGGCTAGTTTAGGAAATCCTTCTCAAATCTCCATTTAAGGAGTTCATCCAGACCAACCATCTTTTCATTTCTCACCCAGCTGTCCTCTCCTCTGTCCTCTGTCCTCTCCTACCATTATGCTCCAGGAACCTCTTCGTCCTTTAAGATAACATCAGTTCTGGAACTCACACTTCATCAGTGACTTCTGCCCCTGAGACTTCTTGCTCTGATTAGAAGGCAGAGCATGGAGCTTCTCCCAGAACCTCCATTTAAGGAAGGCACTCAGGTTAATCATCTCTTTATTTCCCATCCGGCTGTACTCCTTTTAATTTCTCCATTATAACCCTTGGCTGGTACTACCCTTCTTTCCCCTTTAAAGCTTCCTTTTGTGCATCATGGTAATGGTAAGCTTCTTCAGGGTAAGTACTGCCTCCCTTTTTCATATTTCTATCCTATCTACAGAAGACAGTGATACTTGGTCACACTATCTGTAAGAGAATTTGAGATTTTCTGCCTGCATGAGGGGAGATGCAGAGTTAACAAGAGTACACAAAAGGAGAATTCTTTTCTTGTTAGACTCTCTTTCAGACTTTGCAGTTGCTTTGGGCACTTCTAGCTTCCAGCCTTGATAGAGAAAATGGTTGATCCCAATCCCACATTTGGTTGCTAAATGATTTTAAATGCATTTTCTTTAAAAAAAAATAGATTCATAGGAGAAACTAATTTTATTGAAATACAGTTATCAAAATGTTTTTTGAAAAACAAATCCATAGACCCCAAGTTAAGAACCCACGATTTAGTCACTCTATGGGTTAGAACACTAAAGCATAAGAGAGAGAAAAAGTCTCCATCAAGATTACAAGATAAGGGAGGATTCTGACAGAGAATTCATGATGAAACATGATTTCCACGTCCTGACAGAGAGTTATGGTCTCAAAGTATAGATTGGGACAAATACATACATACATACATACATACATACATACACATGCATGTGTATACAAATATGTATTATATATACATATACATGTCACCTAACACTTGAGTATTACAATAGCTTACTAGCGGGTCTGCCTGCCACAGGTCTTTCCCCTTTCCAATTCATCCTCAAAATCCAGCCACCAAAGTACTGTTCCTAAATCACATGTCTGACCATGTCCTCCCCATACTCAATATTCTATTCATTCATTCCCTATCATATCTAGAATCACCATTCCCATGACTTCCCAGATCAAATTATTCTTCCCTATATACCATCTTCCTATATACGGTGTTTCTCCTTAGTAGAATTAAAAGTCTTTGAGAGCAACATCTTTATCCTCAACATTTAACATAGTGCCTGGCACATAATAAGCATTTAATAAATGCATTTTTCATTGATTCATTCATCCAGAAGTTCTCTACCATGATTACATCACAGAATCAAAAAAACTTGAGAGTTGGAAGGGGCCTCATGGTCATTTAGTGAATACATTTAATCCAACCTACACATGAAAGGAATCCCTATAATAACATTGATGCTGTTATTAGGTCCTTTCAGCCATGTCAGACTCTTTGTGATTCTATTTGGGGTTTTCTTGGCAAAGATACTGAAGGGGTTTGTAATTTACTTCTCCAACTCATTTTACAGATGAGAAAACTGATGCAAAAAGGGTTAAGTGACTTGCCCAGGGTCACCCAGCTATTAAATGTCTGAGATCAGATTTGAACTCATCTTCCTTCACTCTACACCTTGCATTCTATTAACTGCACCACCTTAGCTGCCCCATAATAACATACCTGACAAGAAATTACAGGTTCACATCACTTTCTGAATCTTCTCTTCCCCCTCAAAATAAAAAAATAAGTACATATGTGTCTACAAATAGATAGATGAATAAATGAATTAATAAGAAGGCAAACAAACAAAAATAAAAATAAGAATTTGCTTTTAATAAACTTAGATAAGTTCATTGCTTTTCAGATCACGGAATAAAATCATGCTTCTCCTCTGGCTTAGACAATACTTACAGATATTATAAACATAGGATTATACCTACAGACTGAATCTTTTGAAGTGGTTATTTGGGGGCAGGGAGAGAAGGGACTCAGAAAAGCAGGAGTGATTTAGATATTTATTAGAAGTGAAGTGTAGAAATATGTACGTGCATCCAGCCATTCATGATGCCCACCTGTCTTGTGATGTCATTGTTGGTGTAGTATCCAAACAACAAGGCCAGAAATAGAGAATTCAACAAGCAGACCAGGTTTACTAACTTGTGATATTTAGGCTGCTTGAAAACCAGTGGAATCTAATTCCCACCTTCAGTTCAGCAGAGGAAATAGTACTCTCCCAAGGAGCTTTCTCACCACCACTGTCTTCACTGAAGCCAGGTAGGCCTTTTGTTTCTGCTGCTTTTTCTGTGGCTCTTTCCTCCCCAGTTTGTTTATTCTCCCCTCTGTGGATGCCCACATGGCATTTTTCTTTACTTACAGTAGGGCCTAAAGACTTGAAGCAAGCAGTGAGCTGATTAAAAATTAATAAGAGCCTCAGAGGTAAAGTAGTGTGAGGCAGTTGGTTCTCTGATCGATAATTTTTTGAGGTTCTTTAAATACCAAATTATTTCTAGGACACCTACGGAAAAGAAACCACAGGACATGGGAAATAGGTTTTCAGGCCAGAGGGAATATGTTTTTAAGCAAAAGTCTTTCAACTTGGAGAAAAGAAAGAAGAATTATGTTTACAATACTTCTCTTTAGTTTCCCTCCCCACTTTTTCCCCTTTCGTAAGTCCAGGTGACTCACCCAGCAATGGAGAGGATTTATCTTCAGAAAAAACTTGGTTATTCTACAGCAGCTCTGCATTTGCCCAGGAGGTAACAATACTACGCAGAAAAAAGCTAGCCAATGAATTAAAATCAGACCTGGGAATACTCTATAATGCATTAGATCTCAACACAGCAACGGAGAGAATCCAAACCTCCCATGTCAAGGCATTGTAAGGCCTGTTCTTAGATATTTTATTTCTTGGGGTGAGAAACAGCTTCGTGAGTTTCCTAATGAGCACACCAAACCATAAACTGCCCTCCTAAATACTTTCAAAGCATCTCCAGGAAACCACTTCTCCGAAACCATAATCCTGCCTTTTCTTCAAGCCTTTGCAGCGCTTAGTCAAATATTAATCCTCTGTGCTCCAGAAGCCTATTATTTATAATTCCCAAACAGGAAAGATTGCATTTGATGATCACATTTTAGCTAGCAGTGGGAATGGACAAACTGGGGCTGAATGCCTTACACAGAAGTGATTCTGGCTGTGTGTGGTTGATGAGTTTACTAACAGAAGAGGCTGTCTGGGAACTGAGCTGAATATGGGTCAGAAAAACTCCACATCATTTTTCCTGTTTAAAATGTTGTCAAAAGCCTGAGAGGAACATTTCTCTGAGGACAGAAAACCAGAGTGAGAACTATGTGACGAAGTTAAAACAAA
>CM053580.1:500102230-500116158 GCA_028627135.1 Pseudochirops cupreus | reverse complement strand
GAACTATGTGACGAAGTTAAAACAAAAACTACAACACTACTAGTTTTGCATTAATAGATTCCTAGTATAGTTTCGGGCACATAGTAGGGAAGGGCAGGGTAAGCATTTATTTAGTACCTACTATGTGCTAGTCACTGTATTAAGTACCTTACAAATGTTATCTCATTTGATCCTCACGATGACTCGGGAAGAAGGTGCTGTGCTTGTCTCCACTGACCCCATCAAGGTGAAGGAATAGTTGCCCCCAGCCCCCTTCTTTCTGGTCCCTACAACAAGGGTGATTAGGGAATGCTGTAGGAGTTGGTGTTCCCATTATCAGTTACCCTTTGAGAAGATTAGACTAGAATAAAGTAAGATTATTTTTTTTTCAAATTTTTTTGCCTTTATTAATTTGTTTGTTTACTTTTAGTTTACAAGATTCAGTTCTACAATCTCTTGAGTTTCAAATTTTTCCCCCTCCATCTCTTCCCCCCGCCTCATGGTGGCATGAAATCAAGTATAGGATCTGCAAATGCTTTAATATTAGACATTAGTCAGGTTATAAAGAAGAATTGTAACCTATGGAATGAACAATGGGAAAGAAGAAACAAAACCAAACAAGAAAAAGAAAGAGAGCAGCTAGTTTGCTTCAATCTGCATTCAAACTCTGTTCTTTCTAGATCTTTCCTTGAATGTAGACATCTCTTTTTATCGTGAGTCTTTTGGAGTTGTCTTATAACTCTGCATTGCTAGAAAGAGTCCAGTCTATCAAAGTTGGTCATCACACATACTTTGTGTCTGTAATTGTGTACAGATTTCTCCTGGTTCTGCTCTTATCACTCAGCATCAATTTGTGTAAGTCTCTCCAGGTAAATATGAAGTCCATCTGCTCCTCATTTCTTATAGTACAATAATATTCCATTCCATTCACATACCACCACTTGTTTAGCCATTCCACAATTGATAGGCATCCTCTTATGTAAAGTAAGATTATTAACCTCTCTGAAGTTGTCTTCCTGTCCTTCAACCTGTCAGAGGCTGGAGTCCAAAAACTCCAGCACTTCCCTTGTGTTATTTGTGAAACAACAGTAGAGCATCCTTATCCATGAAATGGGGATAATAATACATGCACTGAGTTATTGTAGGATCAATGGGATAATGTAGGTTAAAAACACTTTATTATGACAAATTCAAATGATTTTATTCAAGAAACGTGGATTTGGAGTCAGAGGACCTGGATTCAAATCCAAGCTTTGCTTTACCATCTCTATGACTTCAGACAAATCATGTGTTTTCTGAGACTCAGTTCTCTCAATTGTAAAATTAAAGAATCAGCCTACATGACTGCAAAGGCCCTTTGAGTTCTAACCTAGTATATTTTCACCCTTTTAAGCACCTATTACAGTCCAGACATTGTTTGAGATGCTGATTATATCAAGATAAAAAAAGATACAATTCCTGCCTTCAAGGTGCTTATATAAGCATTATATTAGTGTGATACATTCATTAACACTTTTATTATTGGCAAGTTCCCAGATCCTATAGGAAAAGTACATAACTATTTCATTAAGATAGTGCTAAACTTTTAGTTATCTCTCTTGCAAAATAAGCTAATTAATTTGAGTATAATCTTAGGCTATTAGAGACCAATCAGACTTTGTAATGGGAAATGTAGCTTCAACTGGAATGATGTAGCTGAGGTGTGTGAACTCTGAGAAGCAGAGTCGCTCTGTAATCATGGTATTATTCAGAGCTCAGATACTTGGTCAATATGTAGCTGCTGGCAATTAACCTGTGCTTGCTATGACCTCTATGCTTTCTTGGTGCTTTTCCTTCTGGATCTCATGGGTTTCCACCCCTTGGGGCTTCCAATCTTGCTATATCACGAGAGGAGCAGGGGATTTAGAGCCAGAAGGGTCTCTAGAGAGTCAGTCCCTGGAAAGTGACTTTTCCAAGGTCAGAGAGTGAATAAAGAGTCAGCATCTGAATTCATGTCTTCTATCTTCAAACTCATCCTTAACACCCAACCTGGAGTTTGAATGAGGTGGGGGGAACAACAGAGGGGAGAGGCAAATAACAGTATGTTTCAAGGCCTACTCAACTTCTTCCACTGATAATAGGGTTGTTTACCTCGTTTTCCTTCCAACTCTCATCCATTAACTTTTTTTTTAAAAGATTCAGAATATATTTTCAGAATTGTTAACTTGATCATATTGTTAAGTCATTGAGTACTATAAAACCTGATCTTTGCAATCTATTTGCCTTTTGCAAGAAAAAAAGTAAGGATTATGTTTACATCTTGCATGTCAGTTATAAATTGTGCTGCAAAATTACACATGGAACTGTAACTATAGAGCAAGGAAAATTAATTGCCGAATAATATCCTACTTAACACTTATTGACCATTGATCTTGTGTCTTTCACTTAGGGAAATACTCAGAGCTATGTTTGACCAGAATTTCACTGACGTGTAATTTATTTTTTCTTCCAATTATTTTAAATAAGACTCTACATTATTCATCTCACTCTGTTCAATTAAGAAATCTTAATTGGTTTTAAAGGAAATTATGAACATATATTCCTTTACTGCTCCAAAGCCTCCAATGGCTCCCTAACACCTTGCAAAGAAAGTATAAAGTAACTTTAATAAAGTCATAATCCTTTAATCCTAGATAAAGTAATTTTATCCAGGAATTCCAGGTCCTTGACATGATAGGCCCAGCTCAGTAGCCTATATATCAGTGTCCATGTAATCTCTCAATGCATAGTCTTAAAGCCTCTAACTGGGACAGGCCTGGACCCTTGGTACAGGTGAACTCTTAATGTGAGAGAGTGACTCAGAAAAGGGGGACTGACTTAGGATGTTTTCCTCATTGGTGGGCTTCAAGCAAAGATTTGCTAACCATTGCTAGGAATATTGTGACTGTGATTCATTTTTTAACATAATTTGTATACTTTAAAGTTTTTGAAAGGTTTCATATTCATGTGCATATATACGTGTGTATGCATACATATATGTATACACATGTTTGCATGCACATACATGCACATATATGTATATATATATCTGTATGTATGTATAAAATTTATCTTCACAATAAATATTGGAGGTAAGTGCTATTATGCTCAGTTTATAGCTGAGGAAACAAATAGAGGTTAAGTGACTTGCCCAAAGTCAGATAACTTAGAAGTTTCTGAGGCAGGATTCAAATTCAACCCTTCCTTATGCCAAGGCAATCACTCTATTCATTTTGTCCCCTACCTGCCTCAATGGACAATAAGGGCTGGACTAGAAGGTCAAAGAAGCCCCTTCCAAGCTCTGTGATTCAAAGTGTCTTCAGGACACCTTTGGTCAGCGATTTCGTAACTTCTTCCATACATGTAAATGAACTACCTAGCTCCAAGGCAGGAAACAGCATAGGCAAAGAAATCCATGAAAAACACCCAAGCAGCACCACCAGAGTGGTTCCATTTCAGAAAGAAGTAAAAGCTAGAGAGTGGGCGCACACACACACACACACACACACACACACACACACACACAGGAGGGACATACTCAGAGGCCCTAAGGACTAGGTGGCTTGCTGCCCAGTCACTATCACCAACTTCACCTGGCTTTTTCCATTACATTCTCCTCAAACCTGAACACCATGCAAACCTCCAGAAATCACAACTGATTTTTCAAAGAATTCACCAAACTATTTCCACCATGGGATTCCCTTCAACATCCTTATGATAACAACTATAGTCAGAAGTGCCAGTAAAGAAAGCTGTTGTTTGGTGGAAGAAGAGCAGAAGTTTGGTGGAAGCCTCTTAGAGCAGCCTTCCATGCACAGTTCTATGCTTCTTCCATTCATCCATCCATCCATCAATCAATAAGCAGCTAGGTGGTACAGTGGAAAGAATGCTGGACATGGAGTCAGAAAGACAAGTTCAAATCCTGTCTCAAACATTTACTAGCTGTGTGATCATGGACAAATTTAAGCTCTGTCTATCTTAGCTTCCTCATTTGTAAAGTGGGGACAATAATAGAGCCTACCTCACAGGATTGTTGTGAGGGTAAAATGAATTAATATTTGCAAAGCACTTTACAAACCTTAAAATGATGCATAAATGTTATTATTGTTATTGTTATGATAGGAACTGTCCTTTGTTAGGAACTATGTTAAGGATTGTAGAGTCAAAGATAAAAATGAAACCATTCCCATTTGCAAAAAGCCGTTGAATTCAGGCTTTTTTCACATTATTCTCATTCAGAGACCAGTCATGTTTAAGAGGTATTAAACTTGACCCCAGAGGTCAGAACTGGGAGCATGAGATAGAAGCTGCAAAGAGGAAAACAGAAGCTTGATGTCTGGGAAAAGTTCCTAACAATTAGAGTTACCCAAAAAGTGGAATGGGTTCCCTTGGGGTATAACAAATTCTGCCTGTCTAGAGGTTTTCCAGCAAGGTCTAGCTATCATAATGATCACTGGGCAGCCATTTTGTAGATGGGGTTGAAACATGAGGGTTTGGTCTCCTGCCTATCTCCTTAACATGTTTTATTATTTCTCGCTTCATTGCTTTTTGCTCAGGCCATTGTCTGAAACTAGTGAGCTAAGGGAAATAAATGAAGGTGCAGCCAGTATTAGAAAGGAAGGCCAGGATGTGGCTGTGTCCTTCAAAAGAGAGTCAGGTTTCAGTATAAGCTAGAAAATGGAATGAGTGGGAGAAGAAAACAATTAACATGAAGGGAAGTTTGTTGCCTATGGAATAGGCATTCCAGAGGGCACAGTGGAAGGGGTGGGGAACATTTGGCTAGAAATTTGGGATGGGAGGGTGGAGAGGGATGGGAATAAGGAATCAGGTGGTGAACAAGGGCAATGGGGTGGAAATTATGATCTATAAGACTTTGGAATCACTCAGATGTATAAGGTATGAGTGGGTGTGAGAATGTACATTGTTGGGTGGAAGGTGCTATTCCTCTTCCCGGAGGAGAATGGAAATTAGACTAGAGACAAGTGCAGCATGAGACAGAAGGTACAAGTTTAGATAACCAAATGGGAGGCCCCATTTCATTATTTCTCTTCTTTCCAAAGACTAGCAATTTGTCAGGAGTAAGCACATCAGGAAAAGGAAGTTGAATCTGTAAGTCAAGTGATTTGCCCAGCATCACACAGCTAGTAAGGATCTGGGGCAGGATTCAAACTCAGGTCTTCTTTTCTCCAAGTCTAGAAGTCTATCCCATGTGTGATCTAGTTACCAGGTTTATTAAATAAAGAACTACTATCATGTAAAAGGAACAAAAAGTCAAGTAACTGATCAGCAAGCATTTATTAAGCACCTACTACATGCTAGGAACAGTGCTAGGAATACAAATTCAAAGATTAAAATAATCCCAGCAGGACAAAGGAATGACACCTTTTCTACTAAATAGTTGGGTTTAAGCCCTAAGTCAAGATTTGAAAAGTCAGTTGCCATAGTAATTGCATCTTTAATATTTTTAAGAATCATGGCATTGTAGTAGTGACCTTGGGAACAACCTTGTATATGTCACCCACACTTGAGAGTAAATTTTTAAGATTCTTTCTTGGAAGCAAAGGGACCACCACTGGTCATTCTTCATTTGAACACATGGATGGGATGTGCTGAAAAACAAATTAAGACGTTGGAGGAAAATGGAGCAACCTTTCACATGGCTATTGAAGGACACCTTGTACACTTTAACATTATGACAATTCTTAATCCTGATGTCGGCAGAGATGAACATTTTAAAGATGAATTTCTAAAGAACGTCATTGCAGGACAAGACAATTTCATGGGCCATCTGGACAATTCCAATGACATAAGGAATGAAGAAGTTTGAGGTGAATCCCAAGGACATTATGATAGACAAGTCAGGAGAACATGACCAACATCTATGCCATCCCTTGAGTGTTTCCAATGTACAGCTGATCTCCTTTCCTCTCATCCTAGACAATGAGATGGAATGTTACCTGCCATTTCTGAGTCATCATCATGGCACTGGGATATCAAAGCACAGGCTACACATTTTCATTATGGTAATACTGTAGCAAATGCCCTGTGCCTCTGGCCTTTGTAAATGTCAAACTCTTTGCAGTGGTCAGAGAGTTACAAAATCAGAGAAACTTAGAACTAAAATTGATGTCTTATACAACCAAAAGGTCCTCTGGTAAAAGTTACAGACTCAGGATGAGGTCCAAATTTGCTCCAGCCTTAGATATGTACTTAGCAGCCAGGTGAACATGGGTAAGTCAAAAGACTTCTCAGATTATCAGCTTCCTCATTGGTGGGATAACAAGAACAAGCACTTGTACAAGGCTTAAAAATTTGTGAAGTTCTTTACAAATATTATCTCATTTGATCTTCCTGTCAACCCTTTGAGGGAAATGCTATTATCATCCCTATTTTATTGATGAGTAAACTGAGGATGATAGGGATTAAGTATCTTGCACACAGTTAATAAGTGTTTGAAACAGAATTTGACCTTGGGTCTTGCTCATGAACAAAGTCCAGTATTCTATTTACTGAACTACCTAGTTGGGAATAATAGTTCTTGGACTACCTGCTCAGGAGTGTGAGAAATTATTCATTTGCACTCCTCTATTGATTCTAATCACTGTTAATCAGTTTATATGATTCCATAGGGGTAGTGATTATAAGTTCTGTATATTAGGCCTCAGAACTGTGAACTACAAATTGCAAGTTAATTTACTTAATTTTAGGAAGCTGACTAGAGACTCTCCATCCTTGTTCTTCCTTGTTATGGTGACCAAGCCCAGCATGACAGAGGTCACTAAATTACACGGAAATTCCCCCAATTTATTTTTGTATCTCTGGACCACTCTCCCATCCAAGATAGCCAGGTTACCATCTTATGACCATTTTATGACCACTTAGTCAGTGGAGATGCTCCATGCTTCATCCAACCCAAGTCTCTCCCACCTCCCACCCCCACTGATATGCCATTTTTTTTTAACTCAAGTATCATTTTTGGCCCTTGAAGCAAGGTCTATCAACCAATGGGATCCTATATTTTGTGTAACCCTTCTAGAATGTCTGAGTATCAGATCTGGTATCAAACCCTATAAAAACAAGGTCCTGGGGACAAGAGGCATCTCAATCATGAGGAAGATATGAGGCATGCTTCAATAGAGGGGACTGTAGACATAGACCCTTGGATAATGTGCCATAGACTCAGAGTTCTGCTTCAGTGATTTTTTCTTGCAGATTAAGCAATTATAATCCCCACAGGAGGTTGTTGTGAGGAAAGCACTTTGCAAGATCCCCTCCCATTCCTACAAGTAAAATACAAGCTCCTTGAGGACAAGAATTGTTTTGTTTTAATTTTTGTTTCTGTCCCCCTTCCACAGTACTTTACCTAGAGTAAGCACTTAATGTCTACACATATTAGACAGATTGACTTGAATCTCTAACCTGCTTAGGGGGAAAAGCTTGGAGATGGGGGGAGGGTTAAATTTAGAGAACCAATAGGTTAATAACCAGTTACAATTGAAGTAGGCAGGGGCACAGAGCTGATAGAGAACTAGATCCGAAGTCAAGAAGACCTAGGTTCAAATCTGGTCTCATAGCACTTATTAGCTTTGTGACAAGTTTTTGACTTCATTCTGTCTCACTCTCATCTGTAAAACAAAGATAATTATTGCACCTACTTCCTAAGCTTGTTATGAGGATCAATTAAAATATGATTTGTAAAGTGTTTTGGGAACTTCAAAGCACTGTATAAATATTATTAATAACAAACTAGTATTATGAATCATTAATAATTAATTGTGTTAAAAAATCATTGTTAATAATAAATTATTATTGATACTACTTGCAAAAAGTTGATTTTAAAAATAACTACCTGACTGAATTCAAATATGGTGACTGAAAAATATATATTTTAAATTTATTTATTTAACATTTTTAGTTTGCATCATTCCTTTCCACAAGATTTTGAGTTACAAATTTTCACCCCATCTCTCCCCTACCCACTACCCCAAAACAGTGATCCCACTGTATGGTGACTGAAAAATATAGGGTTCTGGTTGCAGATATATTAAAATAGCTCACACATGTCACATTCTAATATTTTAAAAATCCTTTCTTATGTAAGGGAGGCAAGGATATTTACCATGGTGGCAAAAATGTCAGAAAAAGACTATTAACTTACCTCTTCTTTTCAGTGTTTCTAGAACATTCTATAGAGTTATCGGAGCTTCAAGATTATTTATATGGCAGAGGGTGAAGGATGAACAGGAAGGTGAAAGGACAAGTGGAAAAGGTTTGTACAAACACTTTTCCAGTGGAAAAGGTTTGTACAAACACTTTTCCAGTCTCAGGACAACTCAGAGGGAGGATCATCCTTCCTGTACCCTGAGATGAGAGGCTGGTCAAAAGAATTAATGTTCTCTAACTCATCGAGATGTAAGGACTAGGTCTTCTATGAAAGGACTAGGGATCTTCCATAGGGAGGGCTAAGGCAGTGAACTCTCAGATCTTCCTCAGTCATCAATGGGTAGAGACTGTGGAGTTATTTAACCAAAGACCTGAAGATGTGAGTCTGGGGCACATTACTTGGAAAATAATATTTTCCAGTTTTAGTAGAAGTGGAAGCAACAGCAGAAGCAGAAAGGCACTTAAGCAGACGTATCCTTTGATACTCAAATGGATCCTTCACCTCACTGATATACGTGTTTCATTCAATGTTGCAGATACATGTTTATCCATCTCGTATGATTCTCATCCATGTCCTCCCAAATGTCTAGTATTGGGCTTCTACCCAACATTGTGATTGCCTTCCTCAGATCTTTTGGAATTTTAATGAAACTGGGGGGGGGGGGGCAGAACTTCCCATATGACTGTTCTATTTTCCTTTTGTGGTTTTCTCGTAGAGTTAAGCTTTACTATAGTGTCTTATTTGTTATATTATCGTTTGTTTATATCCACCACTGCCTTCACTGGTACTCATTTTAATTCTTCTAGTGGTGTTGCATGATGCAGCTGTATAATGATACTGCTGGGATATTGTCATTAAAAAGAAGGACCTTCTTTTCAGTAGAAGATTAGGGCATTAAAAAAAAACCTCATTAATTTATTTGCTAGCTTATCTCAATTTATTTATTTTTTTGTCTGGTCTTTTGGTAGAAAAGGTAAGAAATCCTTAAGAAGCATTTCTTCTTCCACATTTAATGCAAATAATATATAATTTACAGAGTTGAGGAGATATGAGCTATACTTAGCAATAATGTCATAAGAAAAGTAATTAACATATTAATATTGCCATTATCATGTTTATATGATAAACCTGATTTTCAGAGAGGTAAAGAGACTTGAATATTGTCATGAATTCATTCATCCAACAAGCATGCATTAAGTTCCATGGCTCTATGTACTTATGCTTAAGTACTCTGTGCCAATTTGCAGGGAAAAAAGAACTCGATAAAAGTCTCTTTTCCTTCAAGGACTTGAATTCTCTTCTAGAGTGGGAGCAGAGGACATACCTGCACACCTAGCATGCAACTACACCATACAAATAAAATAAATATCTAGCAATTTTAGGGGAGGGCACTAACAAAGGTTGGTGTTCAGGGAGGTTCTTTGTAGGAGGAAACACTTGGATTAAGCCTTGAAGGAATCTAGGAATTCTGAGACACAGAATGGAAAAGAAGGATAGTCCAAGCCCGGGAAATAACTAGTATGAATACAAAAAGCTGGGGGATAGGGAGAAGCAAATATGCTTGTCTGTCTGGAACCTAGAATCCATGAAGGAGAGTAATGTGCAAGAAGTCTGGCAAGGTAGGCTGGAGGGAGATCGGAAAGTGCTTTAAATGTCAAACAGATAAGTTGGCATTTCATCCTAGAGATGATAGGGAGCCACTGGAGTTTCTTGAGCAAGGGAATAGCATAGGTCCATAGATTTAGACTTGATAGGAGCTGTAGAAGTCATCAAGTCTCAATTCCCACTTTATAGATGAGCAAACTGAGGGGCAGATTGTTGTTGTTGATCCTACTTTCTTGAAAAGTACCAATGACATTAGGAGGGTGATATCTTGATGACTTGCAAGTGAGTTGGATTTAAGTGAGGCAGAGCTATGCAAACTCATCAGACTCACTCTCTCAGCCAGAGTCATTGGAGTCTAGTCACAAGACTGGTGATGGCCTTGGATACAGTGGGAGACTTTGGCCTTTTTTTTTTAAAACTGTGAAATTTTACTCATTGTTACTCTTGGGACTTACATGGCTTGTCTGAAGAATGTACACCAAGTAAATCCAGTGTAGATTTTTTCTCAGGGTCTGAAAGAGTGAGAGTTTCTATGGCAGATTTTTTTGTGTTTTGAGGTTGATCGTTGAGAACCGCTAAGAATTCTGGAGGATCTGTGGAGAGACATGTAGACCAAGCACTAGAAGGAGCAGTGCAGATTGCAAAAGGCAGCAGGGAAATGCTGAAGATAGAAATTGAAGGTGGGATTCCTGAGTTGCTCTTTCAAACTCTTGGACTTCATCCATTGTCACGTACTTGTTTTATAAAGACTGTTTATGTCATACACAGTAGTTGAGTGCCAATTGCAAACTTTAATGTTGGTTTGTTCATATATGTTTTTGTGGTATTCCTGAACATCATCCATTGTCATATCATGCCACTTGTCAACCCACAAAAAAGCCTGTCTGTGCCCAATCAGCAGGATATCTCCAACCACCTTGTGTACAAATTGTTCTACTCTGGTCTGAAGTCCCCAAACTTTGAATTTCACAGTCACCAATTTGTAGGAGCACATGATTGGTTGGTGACTATCTCTCCAGCCTTCCCTTAAACATCCTCTCCCTGTTTTCTCTGATTTAAAATGTTTAGGATCCTCAGATTCCTTATAGTAGCGTTCAGGGATTTCATCACAGGCAATATCAATAAAACAAACTTCTCCTTTTACATCTTTGGCTGCATTATCAAAAATGTTATTGTTGCTTCCTTTGTCGTCCTGATACTTGGTTTCTATATACATAGAGAATTTGGCAAAAATGAGCATGTATATTCTGTAATTGTGTAAGGATAATAGTTTCAAGCCTTCTCTGTAACATAAAATATCTTGAGAACAACAGCTCTAGCCCAGCTAGGCAATTTGCTGTTGAGATCCAGTGACTTCTCTGTGAACTGCTCATTGCCATGGTTAGGATCTTCAAAGGGCTCATGCTGGACAACCTCCACCCCTTCACCATAGTCACTCTGCTCATGGCTATGTTTGCTGATCATGTACACTTGTCCTATCTTGTACTCAGCCTCCTAGAATTCCTAGTTTCCTTCAAGGTTTGGCTCTTTTCTTCTATTGGTCATTTTTGTCCCCTATTCATGGTAGTATGTCCTTAAATAATTGATTGAGTAATGAAACATATCCTTCCTTCCTTCCTTTCTTTCTTCCTTTCTTTCTTCCTTTCTTTCTTCCTTTCTTCCTTTCTTTCTTTCTTTCTTTCTTTCTTTCTTTCTTTCTTTCTTTCTTTCTTTCTTTCTTTCTTTCTTTCTTTCTTTCTTTCTTTCTTTCTTTCTTTCTCCTTCACAAAGGACGAAATGAGGAGAATGGTGGGAAGCCTTGTCCATGGTCACAGGCATGCATATCCGGTACTCCTTCAGGAGCTATTCCTGCTGTTCCGAGAGTTGGTGCAGAGCAGCGAATCTCAGAAGAGAAGGCCGGGCGGGCCGGGTCGAGTTCTATCTGCACCCTCTGCGAGCCGAGGGACGTCCCCCCAAAGCGGGCCCTGACGGGGGGAGGGAGGGGAGAGGGGCCAGGCAAATCAGCTTTCCCAAACATAGGCGACACCGAGTGCCAGCATACAGATACCCAAGGGCTGCCTGGAGCAGAAAACACCACCTCACCGTTCAGAGCTGCTGCTGCCATTGCTTCTGCTTCCTCCTCATACGGAGAGAAAGTCAAGGTTTGGGTTCCTGGGTTTCCCTCTCCCTTCCCCCCTTACTCCTCCTCCCAGAGGTTCCCTCCCACAAACACTCACAACGGGAAATGGCCAAAATCACAAAGGCAGGGAGACTCTCTTGAGATAACTCGGGAGTAGCAGCTTGAGTTGTAAAAGGGTACGATTGAGATCAACACCTGCCCGACACCCGACCCTGGCCTTTTTAAGCTAAGGTCTTTCCTATTTCTCAGTTTGTCTGAGACAATACCCATTCAGTAGTTAAAGAATAGGTAAAAATTGAATCCAAAGATAGCCTAGTTTGACTTCTCCACAGAATCAGTCCTGGAGGGAAACATTTTCAGAATTTCTAACCAGAAAAGAAACAAGTTACAGTCACATAGCTATTAAGTGTCCAGGACAGGATTTGAACCCAGGTCTTTTGGATTCTAAGTCTGGAATTGTGCTATCATACAACCAGTAAGTGGTGGTAACCTGCTCCTTACTATTGTTCCAGAACACTTTCCTCTATACTTCTTTGTATGTTGGTATTTTTACAGTAAACAGCGTTTAGTATTTGGGGGAGGAGAGACTTTTTATTAAAGGAACAGTGTAGGAATACTCTCAGCAATGACCCCAGCTTCTGTATACTAAACTCTCTGGGCTACTTCTATGCTCCTATAGGCACACTCTTGTACCAGCTCTCAGTCACATTTGCCAGTGACTGAGCCTTTGCCAGCTGGCTCTACTCCCAGATGGAATTTTGACAAGATTAAGAGATCATGCCTGGTATGAATCTGAAACTCAGGGGAAGGGGTGAGTTAGTTATCTGCATAGGAGTGGAAGTGAATTTGTACTTTAGAATTCCTTCTCTCAGAGTCACTCATTAGTAGCCCTGCTTAATCTTTCTGAGTCTTCCCTACCCAGGGCTTTGAAGCACTTTGGGAAGCCAATATTGATCTGGATACAAAAGTTGGTTAGTGTAACCTAGCTATTGATCTCCAGGTGAAGAATGCCTGGTGATTCTCTCACCTATGTGCTTTCATAGAGCACACCATCAATGTTTCTTCAAGTTTACATCTTTTTCTGATGGATGCAGCTAAGGCTATCCAAGAAATCAATAACTGCAAAGCAGGGTGAAGAAAAATCAACATTATGGATAATGTACTTGTCATCTTCACAGTTACCCAGTTTCTGAGTAATGGGCCCAGTGAAGCTAAGGGGACTGAATTCGCAGCTATCTGTCCAATGGAAATGCTGTGGAATTTTGCAGCAGAATCCCAAGATGCTCAGAGATATTAGATGAAATGTCAGGAATGTGTGACTTAGGACTTAAGGGAAGAAAACATTTAAGGAATACCAAGAATTTAATGATGAAAACTTACTAATGAGGTACTCCTTTGAGACAGAACAACAAGTCAACTGAAGGAAATTAATGCCTTTTCCCTGATGAGAAAAGGAGAGAAACACCTTTTAACTCTTTTCCTAAACATCTAGATTAATTCCTTTCCAAGATTTTAAGTGACCGTGAATGTACAAAACACTGGAAATAAGTATATTTTAAAAATCACACAGTCCTTGCCCTCAGAGAGGTTCTAATCTAATAGTGGAGTGCAGTCATTATGCAGTGGGAAATTTTGGCAGCCATCAACAGAGGGGAATTGTTGAACTGATATTGATGTTGAGAAAATAAAATTATGCCAACCATAGTGATAACAGTGATTAATGCAGAAATGATCAAAAAAAGGCAGTGTGATGGAAGTAGTCAGGTTGGTGTAGAGGGCATAATAGAGAGTGCATGGCATAGGGAAAGAGACTACCTCATCAATAAAAGCCTGCATTGGCTAAAATTTGACTTGTTGGAATCAAGATGGTAGATTAGAGACGGCAACTCAGCTGAACTCTCTATCAGCAAGCACCCTAGCATACCCAGGGTGGCTGCTAGCACAGGTTCTTAGATCTGCTTTTCTAAAGGAAAGCAACTCAAAATGGGTTAACAATCTTACTTTAATCAATCAAACATATATCATTTACCTAGTTCAGGGGAA
>CM053580.1:500037934-500093590 GCA_028627135.1 Pseudochirops cupreus | reverse complement strand
TGGATGACTATCTATTAGGTAAGCAGTAGACAGAATTCTTGTTCAGAAATAAATTGGACAAGATGGCCTCTGATGTCCTATGCAACATGGAGATTCTATTACAAGTTTTACTATAGTAAAACTTAGGTGGGACATGATGACTGTTTTCAAATACTCAGAAGGTCACCATGTAGAAGAGGAATTCAATTAGTTCTATTTAGCTCCTGAGGGTGTAACTGAAAAAATATGAAAGCAAGTTGCAGAGAAGCAGATTTCAGCTCGAGAAAAGGAAAACCTAAACGGCACAAGCACTTCCAAAGAATCTGAACTTTACAAAAATGAAACTGGTTAACTCAGAAGGCAGGTAAAAGTGAAGTGACTTACCTGCAGTCACATGGCTATTAAGTATCCCAGATCAGATATGGACTCAGGTCTTCTTGACTCCAGGCCAGGTGCTTTATCCACCGTGTTACCTAGTTTCTGTTAAAGAAACTAATTCTTCATGTAGCTTGAGTTCTTAGAATAAAACCAGTTAACCTCAGAGTCAGTTCTCATTTCCTTTTTCTTCAGGAGGGGAAAGGAGTGAGTTAAGAAAGGGGAGAGTTCAAACCTATGATTTAATCCTTTAGGAATTTCTAGTGCACAAATCCCCTCCATTGATACAGATCTTAAACTCTAAGATTTAAAGAACTGCCCTAGGAAATTTTTAAGAAGTAATGATTTGCTCATGGTCGTATATCTTGTTTGTGTCAGAAGGAGGGATTGAAGCCAGGGCTTCCTCAATCTAAGACTAAGACCAATTCTCTATTCTCTATACTATGTTGCCTGGTAGAAAATAGAACATCAAAAATATAGTACATTAAAGCTGTAAGGGACATTAAACATCATTTGATCAAATCCCCTCATTGTGCAGAGGAAGTCATTGAAGCCCAAAGGTAAAATGACTTGTCTAGGATTCCATAGCTAATGAGTATGGTTCTGATATCAAGACCTGAAATCTTTTTCCATCCTTCCTTCCTTCCTTCCTTCCTTCCTTCCTTCCTTCCTTCCTTCCTTCCTTTCTTCCTTCTTTCCTTCCTCTTTTCCTTTCTTCTTTCCTTCCTCCCTTTCTTCCTTCCTTCCTTTCCTTTAACATTTTTGTTGGAGTGCTAATGTGAATCCATAGTTTTATGTAAGTGAGTGCCAAGAGCCTTCAGGGGGTTTGGCTCTGAGCTCCCAATGATTGTCTTTCTAGCCCAAGAACCTTGTTTTCCCAGGCCAGATGGTAGACTTGGCAAAAGGGAGGTGTCAGAAATCATGTACTGAAGGCAGAAAGGAAAATAGGAAAGCTGAGCTCAATATAGAGAAAGTCAGTTTGTTGTATCTACTCTTTCCAGCCTTTCCCACCTAATTTTCTGAGTCTGAATGAGCAGATTGCAAAATCAAGTGACCGATATCATCCTAGTCCCATTCTCTACGCACCTCATAATGCGACCAAAGTGTGATATACCTTTTCTAAATACGTAACCAAAATGAAAGTAATTATCATGATCTCTTTTGCAAAAAACACTCAATATGGTGAAGTGAAAAGATTTGGTTATTAAGAGTCCTGGGTTCTAGTGCCAGCTCTGTCACTATCTCATTCTGGCCTAAACTTAGGTGAGTTATTTCTTTTTGGACCTGGCTGTTTTCATTTGTAAAAGTAAGAGAATAGAACTAGATGAGCTGTAAGATACTTTCCAAATCTAATATGTTATGATTCTATGATGTGCATTTGTAAGTAGAGGTAAACCTGAAACCTGAAAAGATTTTGGAGAATACTTGTGATGTGGGTCCTAGTCATGTTAATAATAACAACAATGATAATATAATACAATATTATAATCATATCACATATCATATCATTTCATACCATATCATACGATATGGCATGACATGACACCACACCGTACCACACCACATAACACAACAGCATAACATAACATAACAAACATAACACAACACGACATAACTAACATGACATAACACAACACAACAACACAACGCAACAAACATAACATAACACAACACAACAACACAGCAAACGTAACATAACATAACAATATTACTATGTAGTGCTTTTAAGTTTGTACAGATCTTTATGTATATAATTTCATTTGATCCTCACTCCAGTCCTGGGAGCTAGGTGCAATGATTACTCTCATTTTACAGATGAGAAAACTGAGGCAGACAATGATTAAATGACTTATCCAGGGTAACGTATCACACAGCCAGTATTGTTTGAGGTTGGATTTGAATACAAGTCTTCTTGACCCCATCCTCCATATCCCTTAATTCCTTGCAGTGGGATATATCCTGAGGCAAGGGTGAATTGTTCCGTAATTATTTGCTTAGCATAGCTGTAATTATTGCACATGATTACTATTACTAATAGTATGAATACATCGGCATTATTTCTGAGTTAATAGTTATAACACTAGCTGCCATATACTCTTTGTTCCCATGTGTAGAGTCTTAAAGTTTGCCATGAACTTTACATGCATCCTTTTTATTTCTGTATAGTCAGTGACTGAAAAGAGGGTTCCCCTGGGAAATCCTATTGTATAAGGGAGAGAAGATTATTTGGAGTTGGAAAACCTGAGTTCTGGTCTGGTCTGTGGCCTTCCAAGCCGTGTGAGCTCTAATACACTCTATTCCTTCTTCAACATAACATGAAACTCATAACAAATGTGAGGTTATGAATTTTACAGATGGAGAAAACAGAACTCAGGAAAGTGAAATGACTGGCCTATGGTCACAGTTACTAAGTCGCAGAGGTAGGTTTTCAATCCAAGTCTTCCTAAGTCTCATATGTTGTCCAGATTTGTTGGGGGAAGGGAAGTTCTTACTCTGTTGGTAAATAAATTCTATTGTCCCCTTTCTACTGGGGGAAAATGCTACAGAGTATGACTATCACTTTATCATTCATAAAGAAAATTATAAACTATTATTCATTAAAAGTGAATAACAGAAGTCATCACACCTTAACTTATAATATTTGTGATATTCAATGCATTTTCATACCTATTGTCTCATAGTAGCCTCACAACAACGTTGTGAGATACATAGGTAGGGCAATTGCTTTATTCACGTTTGACAGATGAAAACGTGGGGCCCAGAAAGCAAAAGTGACTTGTCCAACATCATGCAGTTAGTGATTAATAAAGTTAGGACCAGAATCCCTATCTTTAGCCTCTTAGTCTCAATTCTTTTCTCTTCTCAAGGTTTACACCTTTGTACTCTTACCTTTATCCTCTCATCTTTTCCTTCCACTTTCCTTTTGCTGTCTCCCCTGTCTTCCCTACATCTCACCTCCTACCGCCAACCCCAAGAACATATGAGTATTGCATAGTGGAATGAACACATAATGTTCAGTCTGACACTTGGGTTTGAATCTAAGCTCTGCTACTTATTATCTGTGAAGATGCGTGTCACATAATTTCCCTGGGCCTCAGTTTCTTCATGGATAAAATTATTCCAGAGACTATTTTCAGAGTGATAAAGTTAATATCTAAATAGCATCCATATATATATATATATATATATATATGTATGTTTACATATATAAATACATACTCAGATATATATGGTCCTCTACACATATATGAGGTCTAACATAGCTATCATTTGCTCACAACTTTAAACAGATTTCAAGAACACATACTTTTTCCGCCAATGGAGAATTTTTCCATGGGAGAAAGAAAACTATCCCTCATGATACAAATATGTTATCAACAGAGTCATATTAAAATGACTAAAGTGAAAAACTGAATATTCTCTTGTTTGCTTTTTGCATTATACACACTATGGCACCAGTTCTCTCTACAAATCCTTAGCAAGCTGCTTCCTATTTAATCATGAAAAACCCAGACAGGTTGGGTGTGAGTGATACTGAAATTCTGATTTCATTTCCACCCAGGTGCATGGGCCCTCTTCAAGATTGTGATAATATTTGAATTGGGTGGCGGGTATGTAAGTCTAGACAGAATAAATCAAGCTTCTCTTTGACATTTCTTTGACTTCGAGCAAGATTTAACTATCTCAAGATTCAAGGGGACTACAGTGGTGAGAAGAGAAGTGACAGTTTCGAGCTTCTTCAAGGACATGCCTGTATGTCAATTAATCTCCCGGAAGGTCAACCTCTAAGCACGATGCAACGTCTTCAGAATTTTGACAGCACGGCTGCCCTTTGGGACGCAAAAGGAATTTCTAGCAAATATTTAATCATACTACTCAGAACAGGACTGGTTTCAGGAATTTATTAGGAGGAAATTGAGTTTTAAAATACTCTTTCTCTTCTAAAATACTATTTCTGCACAGTCAGTGTCTAAAAAAGAGGGCTGAATTAGATACACTAAACTTAAGAGTTGGAATATGTAGTAATAATAATAATAACAATAGCTATTCTTTATATATAACCGTGCTACATGGACATTACATGAGAAAAAGTTCCTGCCCTCAAGGAACTTACTTTCTACTTGGGAGAAAAGGTCTCTGGGGTCTCTTCTAACTGAAATTCTGTAATTTTAACTAATTTCTAGTCCAGAAATTTAGTCTTCAAATGATAAACAAAAATTGATGTTATCCTCTGGTTTTTTTCTGTGTGTGTGTGTGTGTTGTTTTTCTTATGCCTTCTGTAAAAAGCTCTTCTCTGAAAATAAACTAATATTTGGATTTGAATTTGAATCAAATACACCTCAAATTGCATAAGAAGAGTTTAAATCATTACTTTATCCAGGCATATTTACATTTCAATATGCTAATTATAATAACTCAGATTTCTATAATTCCTTAAGGTTTATTAAGTATGTTCCTCTGGACAACCCTGTGAGGTGGGTAACACAAGTATTATTATGCCCATTCTACAAATGAGAAAACTAAGGCTCGGAGAAATATTTGGTCACAGAGTCAAATAAGTGTTGGGGCTGGGCGATGAACATAGGTTCCTAGGTTCCATATTATCTATCATAGAATAATATGATTTAGAGCTGGAAGGAAACTTGGAGATGCTTTTATCCAGTCCCCTTATTATCTAGACAAGGAATCTAAGGATCAGAGATATGAAAGGATCACCCCCAATAACCTACTAATAAATAGTAGAGTCAGGATTTGAACCTAGGTTCTGACTCTAAATATAGTGCATTTTTGACTAAATCACTCTGTGCCATATAAATGAAAAGTCTGGTATGCAGCAACGTATAATGGAAGGAAAATTGGATTATAAGTCATAGGGTGCTGTTCTATCATTTAAGTCATTTTCAATTTTTTGTTACCCCATTTGGGGTTTCCTTGGCTACATTTCGTTTTCCAACTCATTGCACAGATGAGAAAACTGAGACAAACAAGGTTAAATGTGTTGCCCAGTATCACACAGCTTGTATGTGTCTGAGGCTAGATTTGAACTCAGGTCGTCCCGACTCTTGGCCCATCTCTCTGGACACAAGAGTAAGACTGCTTGAATCTACTCTGACTTAAGTGAAGGAATCTTTTCCTCTTTGGAAACTAGAATTTATTAAGCACCTGTAAAAATAGCTAACATTTATATAGCATTTTAAGATTTGTAAAGTGTGTTACAAATATTATTTGATCCTCCCAGTAACCCTGAGAGGTAAGTGCAATTATTGGCTCCATTTTACAAATGAGAAAACCGAGGCAAGCAGGTTGAGTGATTTACCCGGAGTCATGTAGTCAGTAAATGTCTGAGGCTGGATTTGAAATCCCCTAACTCTCGTTCCAGTACTCACTCTACTGTGCTGCCTGGATGTCTCTATGTGCATGAGGATACAAAAAAGGCAAAAACACAGTCCCTGTAGTCAAGGAACTAACAGTCTAATGGGGGAGACAACATGCAAACAACATATGTACGGAATAAATTGGGCATAGTCTCACAGGGAAGGCATTAAGATTAAGGAGGAGTGGATTAAGGAGACTTCTTTCAGAAGACAGGACTTTAGCTGAGACTTGAAGCCAGGGAAACCAGGATGGGGAGAACAGGAGGGAGAGAGATCCTGGCATAGTGTACAGCCAACTAGTATGCTAATTATACTGTCTACTAAAAGGAGGGCTGGAAATGGGAAAATGGGCAACAGAAGGGAAAAAGTTTAATCAGCAGAAAGACTAATCACGGACAAAAGTAAGATATATTTAGTTATATTTCAATAGATGCAAAATCTCATTGATAGGGATTCTCCTTCCTATGATGCAATGAATCAACAAGCTTTTATTAGGAATCTACTATGCATCAGGCACTGTGCTAGACCTGGGTTAGGAAGGCAAAAACAACCTTCAAGGAGTGTACAGTTCTATTAGGTGAGAAAACATACTCACAAATGTTCATAAAATACACATAAAATAACTGTAAATGAATACAAGGGGGTGGGGGCATTTGCAATGGGGGTCGTGGGGAGAGCAGGAAAGGACTCATATAAGAGGTAGAATTTGAAATGATCTTTTTAAAATTTATTTATTTTTTATTGATTTGTTTGTTTACTTTTAGTTTACAAGATTCAGTTCCACAATCCCTTGAGTTTCAGATGTTCTTCGCTCCCTGCCCCGCCCCGCCCATCGCAGTATGCAATCAAGTATAGGATCTGCATCAGGCATTAGTCTGGTTGTATAGAAGGGTTGTAACTGGTGGAATGAACAATGGGAAAGAGGAAACAAAACCAAACAAGAAAAATAAAGAGAGCAGGTAGTTTGCTTCAATCTGCATTCAAACTCTGTTCTTTCTAGATCTTTCTCTGAATGTAGACATCTCCTTCCATCATGAGGCTTTTGGAGTTGTCTTATAACCTTGCATTGCTGAGAAGAGTCCAGTCTATCAAAATTGGTCATCGCACATATGTTGTGTCTGTAACTGTGTACAAATTTCTCCTGGTTCTGCTCTTTTCACTCAGCATCAGTTTGCATAAGTCTCTCCAGGTAAATATGAAGTCCATTGCTACTCATTTCTTATAGCACAATAGTATTCCATTACATTCATATACCACAACTTGTTTAGCCATTCCCCAATTGATGGGCATCCCCTTAATTTCCAACTTTTTGCCACCACAAAAAGAGCTGCAATAAATAATTTTGTACAAATGGGTCTTCCTCCAACTTCTATGATCTCTTTGGAATACAACCCTAGAAGTGGTATTAATGGATCAAAGGGTATGCAATTATTTATAGCCCTTGGGACGTAGTTCCAGATTGCTCTCTGTAATGGTTGAATCAGTTTACAACTCCACCAACAATGCATAAGTGTTCCAATTTTTCCACATCCTCTCCAGGATTTATCATTTTCCTGTTTTGTCTTCTTAGCCAATCTGACTGGTGAGATGTGGTACCTCAGAGTTGTTTTGATTTGCATTTCTTTAATCAATAGTGATTTAGGGAATTTTTTTCATATGCATATAGATATCTTTAATTTCTACCTCTGAAAATTTGAAATGATCTTTTAAGGAAACTATTGATTCTAACAGGTGGTGGTGAGGAGGAACTGCATTCCATGTACTGGGAACAATCACAGCAAAGGTAAAGAGAAAGATGAAATGGCATGACTGAACATAGGATGAAGAAGAACAGTGTATAAATAAGATTGAAAAGACAGGTTGGAGCCAAGGTGGGCTTTAAATACTATACAGAGGAGTTGGTATTTGATCTGAAAGGTAACAAGTAACCATTGGTGTTTAATGAACAAGAGAGTGGCATTATCAGACCTGTTTTTTTTTTTTTTTAGGAATGTCACATTTGAAGTGATGCAAAGAATGGATTGGCATAGACTTGAGGCAGATAGGCATCTCAGCTTTCTTTTCTGCTACTGTCCTTCCCACAAATCTTCCAAAGATGATCCTCTCAAAACATAGTCTTCTCCTAGGTGAAATAAGATCACAATTTGAGAGACAACAGGAACCTCAGAAATTATCTAGTACAAATTCCTTATTTTACAGTTGAGGCAACTGATACCTAAGAAATAAAATAATAATAATAATAATAATTTGCTCAATATCATGCAGTGAGTAAATGCCAGTGGAAGGATTTGAACACAGAGGGCAATACTAGAGCTGTCCATCATTCATCCTTTAGTGTTGTTATATGACCAGCCCATATCCTTTTCTGAGTGTATATTACTGTATATTTTGATTTTATCATGAGCAAAAGCTAGAAATCAGATAGAAATCAGAACCTTTTAAACAAATTCTGCTTGTAAAGACATCAGAATTTTTTGCTGGTAAAAAGCTAAATCATCAAATTTAAAATCACATATTAGGAAACTACATTATTTTCATGTCTAAGCAAAACACCAGACAAGGTAGGTTCTATTTAAATACAGTAAAGCATGCTTTGCCCTTTCCTTTGGCATGTCAATTGCTCCTGCTATTTTCACTGAATGGAAGAAAGAGAGCCAGGTAATGGCTAGGCATATGGCTAGAGACAAAAATCACCATGGCCTTCTTTCCTCTGGGAGCAGTTCATCATATGCTTTGGAATTAGAAATAGACCTGGGTTTTAGTACTATCTCTGCTGCCTATTAGCTATAATACTACTGAAAAAATGATCAAACTTTTCCTAACTTCATTTTTTTAAATCTCTAAAATGCTAACTTTTATTGGGGTTTTCTTGGCAAAAATACCAGAGTGCTTTGCCGTTTTCTTCTTCAGCTCATTTAAAAATAAGGAAATTGAGGCAAACAGGGTTAAGTTACTTACCCCTGGTCACACATCTAATAAGTGTCTGATATTGAATTTGAACTCAGGTCTTCTGACTCTAGTCCTAATACTCTATCCACGGTGCCACCTAGCTGCTCTGTATGATAACTAATATGTACCTAAATTACAGGTCTGGTATAAGAGAAGTGTTTTGTGAAGCACAGAATCTCAGAGCTGGAAAGTACCTGAAATGTCATTACCTTCAACAGACCAATATTCCATTTATTCGTCCTTAACAAACAATCATTCATTGATGGATCAAAGACCCCAGTGAAAGGGAACTCACTCCAAGAAGAAATTCCAACCATTAGAAGCCAGTTCTATTGTTACATTTTCTCCCATTACATTTAGTCAAAATCTGCCTCCCTTTAATTCCCTTTTGTCCATTACTCTATTCTTGCACCAAGCAGAAAGTATTTTTTTCTTTCACATTACATCTCCTCCAGTATTTAGAGACAGTCATCATATCTGCTGAAGTTTTTCCTTCTTTAGGATAAATGTTCCCAGTTCCTTCAACTGATTATCTTATGACATGTTCAAAAATCCTCTTATCATCCTAGTAGCCCTCTGTTGGACCCTCTCCTTCTTGTTAAAAATCCCTAGAATGTGACATCCTGAATTAAATATAATGCTCCAGGTATGGTCTGATTAGGGCAGAGTATCGTATCTTACTACACAATTGTCACCCACGCATCATCATCATATTCTGTTTCATCAGTCCAAAACTTGCGTTATGAACTTTCATTGTGTTATCATCACATGGCATAATTCTGTTTGTCATGCAACTTAAAATGTAAATGGAGTAGCAATGTATTTATCGGTGACATGTGGATACACATTTATCTCTCGAGCATTGTGAGTCTAGAATTCTCAGGGTACATGCATTGTCAGTATTCATTTTTAACATATATTCACAAGTATTCTGTGGATCCTAATCTTGCACCAAACACAGTTTATTAATTGATAATTTTAAGTAATACAAGCAAAATTTTCTTAAAGCTTCATGTAATGGTTACACCCCACTTTTTTCCAAAAAAAATGGCATAAAGTCTGAGATGGTTATGCGCTGAAATACAGTGTATGTATAGTAAAACCATTTGTGTGTGTGTGTGTGTGTGTGTGTGTGTGTGTGCGCTTCAAGTCCTATGACTTCACTGATTTACAGAAATCCCAATGAAGAAACTTCCTCTCCCAGTATAGATCACTTGCTCTGAAATGCTAATCTTTGAAAGTTGACACTGATACAGTCAAAGGCATGCATTTAGGGTTAGGGTTAAGGGATTTACCAGAATCATACAACTGATAAAGAAGTGTGACTTGAACCCAAATCTTCCTGAAGCTGATGCTTGCTCTCTATCCACTACACCATGTACTGTGTTTCTATCTGAGGCCATTATGGCACAGAGATACAAGCTTCAATGTCTTCCTCCTGCTTATAGGATAATATAAAAACTCCTCTGTCATATAAAGACCTTTATGTTCTGTTTCCGGGCTAGTTTTTCATTATTTACAATCACATGCTAACTTTCAGCTAAACTAGTTTTTCCATTGTTCCTCATACCCAAGATTCCATCTTTAGATGCAGGATATTCCTCGTTGTATCCGGCATGAATTAATTATCGGGGGTGAGAATGGATGACTACACACAACATCAGATAGTGAAACTGGTGAGATCATAGAATCGTATGGTCAGGGGCCATCTATTCCAACCTGCCAGACCATGAAGAAATCTTTACTGCATCCTTGACAATCACTCATCTCGTTTTTGCCTGAACACCTCTAGTTTGGGGGAACTCACTCTTGTCTGATGCAGCACTTTTTTTGGACATCTCTAATTGTTAGGAATTTTTTTAAAAATTGAAACAAGGTCAGCCATGCTGTAAACCATCCCTTTTCCCTCTCCTCTCTACCCCACTGTTACTGATGCTGACTTCCAGAGCCAAACAACACAACTGAAATTCTCCTTCCACATAAGGGCTTTCCAAATATTTAAAAATAGCAATGATGTTTCCCTTAAGTCACCTCTTTCCCAGGTTCCTCAGTTGATCCTCTGAAGCAGATTTTCCCTTCTCAAGACAGTACACTGTCACTCTTTGTCAGATCTCAGAGAGAGCATATCACAGTTCTCCGTGTTAGCACTTAGCACAGTGCCTGGTACATAGGAGGCACTTAATAAATGCCTTTTGACTTGATTTGTTGACTTATGTGGGGGAGCAAGACCCAGAAATGAGATAAAAGGGACTAAAAAGGGAACAGGGTCAAACTTCATCAACTTAGGGTTCTGACTTAGGTTACATTGAGTACCAACCTTGGTTAATAATATGGAATGTGAGGGCAGCTAAGTGGTGCAGTGAATAGAGCACTGGCCCTGGAATCTGAGGATCTGAGTTCAAATCCAGCCTCAGACACTTAATACTTGCCAGCCATGTGACCTTGGGCAAGTCACTTAACACCAATTGCGCTGGATTCCCCCCTCCAAAAAGCAAAAAAAAAAATATGGAATGTTTATCAAATGACATATAGGTACTATTGGATATGGAATCAGACAACCAGGATTCAAATCACAGCTGTGCCATTTATAATTTGTGTGAATTTGGGAAAATATTTTGCTCCTCTGAGTCTCAGTTTCTTCATCTATAAAATAAAGGAGTTGTATTAGATGATATCCCAATTTTGGCTCTAAATTCATGACACTATTGAAAAGAATAGAATTGAGATGAAAACATTATTTTATGCATATAGCCTTTTCTATTTCAATTGGATGACTCAATAAATTAAAAATTCCTAAACAGGGTCTGACCCTCTAAATTCCCTTTCCACATACCCAGAAATCCAATGGATGGAAAAGGGGCAGGGGTGGAATTGGTATCCCTTTCCGAGTTTCCACCTGAGTGCCTAGGAGAGTTTTGCTACTCTGCTTGCCCATCCCTTATTCTCCCCTGAGAAATCTAAAATCATTCTGAGAAAAGCGTTAGTGAGTACAAAGAAAGAAATACTCTTAATTGGCCTTTTCCGCCTCATATGCCTGAGAGAGGGAATGAACATTCCAAATCCATTTAAATCTGATGGTATTTTTAATTTGGGTAATTATGTAAGTGAATTATAATATATGCATAAAATGTTGGCTCCCACTTCCCTGAAAACTGTTAGGTCCAGAGTTATTCCTACTGGCTACTGTCTTAGAGAAAATACTGATGAAGTTTGGAGAATTGTCAGTTAGATTGGGCATCTGTGGAGCTATATTTTGATTGGTCAGTATTTCTCTACATTATGTACAAGATGAAGAGCAGCTTGTTGAGATTTCCAGTTGAATCTGTCCTATAAATATCTATTTTGCTATAACATGAATAAATGCATAAGCATGTACCAAATATCCATAAGGTGGCTAACAGAGTTACATGCATTGAAGGTATGTATACGATTGTGGTGGATTTGCTGCTTAAGGCATTCTTAAAGCAAAGACCAAGACTGTGAATGTGATCCCTGTGTAGGCCAGATAGGTTTGATTAGCTGCCTCATACATATGCACGATGGCTTTGAGAGCTCAGCAAATAAAAGTAGGGTGTAGTGGAAATACCTCTGACTTGAAATCATTAGCCTTGGCATTCCAGTTCTCCTGTGTGATGTTTGGTCACACAAAAGGAAGGGGAGTCTACCCCTTTGTGGGGGGAGGTGACTTTTCTCTTAGTCTAGGACAGTGGTTCTCAACCTTCCTAATGCCACGACCTTTTAATATAGTTCCTCATGTTGTGGTGACCCCCAACCATAAAATTATTTTCGTTGCTACTTCATAACTGTAATTTTGCTACTGTTATGAATCTGTCTGATATAGAAGATGTATTTTCATTGCTACAAATTGAACATAACTCACAGGTTGAAAACCGCTGGTCTAGGATAATATATGGCTTACCCAAGAAGATTATGGCTTGGTTCCTGTCCTGTTTAGGAAAACTCCTTTCATTCAATTCCCACTATGAATTTTCATGTTCTGAACTGTTATATCTTCTTTTAATAAGCCTAGACAACAGCTTGTTTTGTAACACTGTCAATTCATACTGAACATTCTAATAAGACCACTAAACATTTTGCACAGTATTCATCATCAGACGTTTCCTGTTCTTTCAATTTTTTGAACCCAAGTGTAGAACTTGATGTTTATTCCTATTATATTTTATGTTATCCTATATTATACATTAATCTAATCTATCAAGATCTTTTTTGAATTCTGACTTTTGTCTACATGTTATCTATTTTTTCCAACTTTATGTCATTTGCAAGTTTACGACTCATGCTTTCTATATTTCATCAAAGTCAGGGATAAAAATATTGAATGACATAGGACCAAAAAAAAGATCACTTGAGGAAAGACCACCAGATAGCTCTTTCCAAGTTTACCTTAATCCACTAATTATAACTCTTAAGGTCTAGTCATTCAATTTGTTCTGATTTATGGGATTATTATACTCATCTATCCTATATTGCTTTATCTTGAGAAAATAGCATTTGAAACATTGTCAAGCATTTTGCTGAAAAGTAGGAAAACTAACAACAACATTCCTCTCACTGTTACTTAAGCTTATAAAAAAATAATTGTTTGTTGAAATGACTTGGTAATTCTGGGTTTTAATGATCTGTTTCCTTTTCTGAAAAATCATTTCTTTATATAACTTGAACTGATTTTTCCCTTTTAATTATGAATCCCCCCTCACCCCACTTCAAAACTTACATAGCACTTTTTTGTATCATAGTTTATGGAAGCCCACAAAGATTCTGTGATTTTGCTATTATGCAGTCTCTCAGTATGGGAAGTCTCTTTACCAACACAGGTTGCAATTTGTCTTTTACATAGTAGAAAAGTCCTACAGAGTATCCATACAGATAAACACATATGCATGTATGTGTCTATATACATACATATCATATATTTGTCTGTATACATACAGCATACATGTATGTCTACATAGATACGGCATCTGCATGTATGTGTGTATACATGTGCATGTAAAGTAACTTGCTGAGAATCACACAGTTAAAAAATGAACTGTACTCTAAGCCCAGCACTTTGATAGGCTAGGTTGATCTTCTTTACTGCATTGATAATATTCTATTGTGTATTATAGGTACCTGTATATGTGCCCTTCTATCAGGGAGAATCTGTAATCTCCCTCAGGGAGGGATTTGTTTAGTTTGGTAGATAGATTTCTGTCCTGAATTCTTCATCTGTAAAATAGGAATAGGAATACGTCTTGCCTAACTCATAAAGTTGTTCTAAATTTTAATTACATGTATGAAATATGTCACAAATTTGACTTGCTATTACCAATTATTATTATACTAATTACCACTTTTTTATTTTCTATGGTACCTAACACACTGTCTTACAGACAGTGGGGGCTTAATGAATGTCTATTGAATTAGTGTTGTTCTGAATTCGGTAGAGTAAGAGAGAAGATAGGGAGGGAGGATGAAATAGGACAGTGGAAAATTTTCAAGACAACAGTCAAAAGTTGACATTGATTGAGAGGTTGAGTTTTAACCATTGGAGGACTGAACAGAATGCAGTGTCCTGTGGGGTCAGCATGATAAGTGATTTTTTCTGTGGTGTATAAAACATCATAACTCATTCATGATATACTTTGGGGCTGATAAAATGCTCTCCTCTTAAGAATACTGTGAGGTAGATAGTATCTCATGATGAGAAAACTGAAACTAGGAAGAATTGAATGACTTGTCTGGGATCACACAGATAAGAAATCTCAGAATCAGATTTTGAACTCAGTTCATTCTTGACTCTAAGACATGAAAATGGAAAGAGACTGAAAGGCCTACAAATTAGTTATTATAGGGGCGCTTCTATAAAGTGACTAAGACCTTTCCAACAATTCAACAGTCATAATGGATGGAAGATGGTAATTCTGAATGAGGTTGTATATAACAACTGAAAGAATATGGGAATTAAAGATGGAGAGGCATTCAAGGCTCCTCTGAGCTCAGTGATATAGGGTGATATATAGGAAAGGTCAGTGGATTTGGAGTCAGAGTAATTGAGCTCTAATCCTAACTCTACTAATGTCAAATTTCTGGGATTAGGCAAGTTGCAGACCTTTTTCTTGTCCCTATTTGTAAACTGAGGAACTTAGACTTCTAGCCTCTAAGATCTTTTCTGGCTTCAAAAGTCTACTACCAGGCAAGTTTAATGATAGTGGTGAAGGAGGAATTAGACATCCACAAAGAATTGTCATAGGTGGATTTAGGGCATATTTAGGGCATTTCATATACATTATGAATTCTTAAACTTTTATTATACACCCATGTTGTTCAAGGACTTTATGCTAGATGATAAGGAATAATCATAACTATCATTTCCATAGCACTTTGAGGTTTGCAAAGTTTTACTTTTTCTCATTCATTATACCATTTGAGTCCTACAATGATGCTGTCATGAGGTACAGTTGGATTATTAGCTCCATTTTAGAGATGAAGTAATTGAGGTCCATAAAAACTAATTGACCTGCTGGATCATACACAACTGTTTAGTGGCAGAGCTGGGAATAGAATTCAAACACCCTGGCACTGAGTTCAGTCTTGTTTCAAATACACTAATCTGCCCCTCTAATATTCATCCGATCCAATGTGGAAAAGAAGGAAGTGAGATCATAGAGCAGGACCACAGAATGGGAAAGAGTCTCAGAGACTGAGACCTTTCATTTAATACATCAAGAAACAGGTCTTGAGAGGGCCCTTAGATCAAAAGACTGGTAAACAGCAGAGCAAAGACTAGAAATCAGATATCCCAATGGCCAAGTCTATCACTGTTTCCACAGCATCCCCCTCCTTCTTGTTTTTCCTTAAGCCAAGGAAAGAGAGGCCAAGGAACACTTAGAGGTATGAGAGAAAACCGTTCAAGGCGTTTGTGTCCCTGGATGTTGGATGTTGATATTGGCTTCATCTTTGTCGGGTTTAATTCCTCACTTTCTGAACCTTGGGATTTTCTTGCCCTTTCTAAAGTCAATATGGATATCATTCTCCTTCCTCACCCCATTTCTGCTCTGATGCAGCAATTTATGATCTCTAATCCATCAATCAACAAATATTTATTGAGCTGTGTTTGCTGTATGTGGCCTTGCTCGGTGCTCTGGGGGTTGCAGAGAGGTATACCATCAGTGCCGAAGGTTGCCATTCAGCTCACTGTCTACAGCATAGCTGTGGGCAAGATAAATCAATAGCCAAAATAAATATATGTCGAGATTGTCCTAGTACGGGTCCTAGTACAGGTCTTGTATAGTCCTGGGTCTTGTGTGTGGAGTGAGACATATAAACATGAAAAGCTAATTAAGTCCCTATGCTAAGGTAATGGCATGTGGTAAGTGCCAAAGGAATGGATCAGAGTTCATGTGTACCAGAAGTATAAAATATTTGGTCTGTGGGCTGCATATGGCCACACCTAGTGTGGTGCGCAGCAGGTTGAAATATAATTAGGAAAAAAATTATGAAAAGAAAGAAAGACAGAATAAAGCATAGAAAATATAAACATATAGTTTTCTAAATCAATATGATCCTCAGTGATCCTCATGTACAGTTTAGTGGGATGTGTTTCTATATGAATTTGTCTGACACCATTGGGTAGTCTTGTCTAGTGGAAATAGCCCTGGGATTGAAGTCAGACTCAAAAGTGAGTTGAAGTCTCATTTATGCTTCTTACTTAGAATCACAGAATCGCAAATATAGTGAACTATAGACCTATATATAGAGAGAGACTTGGAAGGGGCTTTAAAGGGGTTCTAATCTAACCTCCTCATTTTGCAGCTGGGAAGACTGAGGTCCAGGGAAGGTAAATGACCTGTCCAATATCATGCAGTTACTAAGCAGCAAAAGGGAAATTGAACCTAATTCTTCTGATTTCACAGTCAGTTTCTCCCACAGTTAATGTTGCCCTCCCATTAATATCTTGTCATAAATTCTGTAAGTGCAACGTATGAATTTTGATGTACAAATACACTTTTTTGTTTAAATGCTTTATCCCTAAGTAGAATGTAAGCTCCACAAGGACAAATACTGTTTTTACTTTGTTTTGTTCGTATATTTCCAGAACCTTACACATAGTAAATGTTTAATGAGAACCTGTTGAAAGTATATAGGAAGCAGATAATTAGCTTAATACAAGGAAAATACTTGTTAAGTTCAGTTTGAGTTATGTGAAAGTAAAATGGACTGCTTTATTAAATCGTATGTTCTTGATTTCTATGTTTGCTTAAGAAAAATCAGAATGATCATTTGCTAGAGATGTAGGAAGATTGACTTTTTATACAGAGCTTGGAAAAGATAACCATAATATCCCACATGATTGTCAGTGGCAACGTATGATTCCACATTTTTATCATTGATTTGAAGACGGCACTGTTGGCGTGATTTACAAATTTGTGAATGACTCAAATCCATCAGGGATCTCTAATTAGGTGAATGATAGAATCGGAATGCAAACATATCTTGACAGGTTACAATAATAGACCAAACTTATTAAGAATATTTAATGGGGATGTGTGTGTGTGTGTGTATATTCATTCATTCATTTATTTAGTAAATTTAGTAAAAAAAAAAGTAGTAAATTTAGCAAAAAAAAATTTAGTAAAAAATAGTCATTTGCATAAGCACAGTATACAGTTACACATAAGCCCATGTGAAAAAAGAATAAATATCATTATCCAAAGAGGATCAGTATTGTAATGTGCAGTGAGCCCTACCTGTAGACATAAAAGCCTGAGTTCAAATACTGACTCTAACAATTACCCTCCATATGATCATGGACAGGTCACCTCTCTTTGAACTTTAGTTTGCTAATCTATATAATGAGAATAACAATTTCCATGTAGAGTATAATACAAGTTTGCAAAGCACTTTATGTAATTTGGGGAATTATATTACATGTAATGAAATACTATTAATCATAACAAAATTATATAGTTATAGATTATATAATTTAAAAAATACCTGGATGTTTTAGTGAACTCCAAGTTCAATATGAGTCAACCTTGTGAGATGGAAGCTATAAATGCTCATATGCTCAAAGGCTACATTAAGAAGGGAAGGGAATGGACCTGGAGTCAGGAGAACCTGAGTTCAAATCCAGCCTCAGACACTTACACACTAGCCGTGTGACCTTGGGCAAGTCACTTAACCCCAATTGCTCTTCCTTCCCCCCTCCAAAAAGCAAAAAAAAAAAAAAAGAAGGGAAGGGAAGGGCACATACATTTATTAAGTACTACTATGTGTCAGGCACTGTGCTGAACACTACAAATATTATCTTATTTGATCTTCACAGCAACTCTAAGAGGTAAATACTATTATTACCCCCTCCCCATTTTACAGTTGAGGAAACTGAGACTGAAAAAGGTTAAGTGATTTGCCCAAGTTACATAGCAAGTACATGAGGCCAGATATGAACTCAATTCTTATTGACTCCAAGCTCAGAAATGTATCCACCATGCCAACTAGCTGCCTGGATAGTAAGAGAAATATAATGTCCATGAGTAGAGAAGAGGTGTGGACACTGTATGCATACCTAGTCAAAATGCATGTGGAATATTATTATGTGCAGCTCCAGACTCCTCATATTAGGAAGAACAAGAACAAAATGGGATAGATTCAGAAGAGAACAACTTATAGAATGAAAGGACACACACACACATGCACACACACATATACATATATACATGTATATACACACATATGTACATTCACAATGCATACCTACAATGCATTTATATGATATATATGCATTGTATAATGCATGCATACATTTAGACTTGTGATTTCATTAGTTTAATAAACTCCTAGATTAGGGACTCCTTCAAAAGCAGATTAGAATTAGTCCATGACTTAGTAAATAAGTTACTTGAGGAACGTGGAGGTTAAGTGACTCACCCATGGCCACACAACTGCTGTCAAAGGCATTATTTGAACCCATGTCTTTCTGAATTCAATCTCAGCATTCTCTCCACTTTGCTAGGATGGTCCTGTTTCACACACACACGTATATTTATGTACACGTATGTGTACATATACATCTGTAGATATAAACTTAGATACATATGTGTAGGCCCATATGCATAATACATTTATATATAGCTGTATGCATGTATATGTGCACTGTGTAAACAAACACATGTGTGTATTACATGAAAGTGGGTTTGTATGTTGAGCTAGAGTTATTTATGTATTCATATATGCACATGGAAATAAAATAAACACATTTAGCTAGCTAAATATTCACATATTTACGTAGCTGAGGATCATCATAGTGTAATACAGTGGATAGAGAGCTATCCTAGGAGTCAGGAAAATGTTGGTTTAAGTTCTGTTCTGACATATGTTGGCTGTGTGACTCTGGACAAGGCATTTACCCTTTGGGTGTCCCCAGGCATCTCTTTATAACCATACATTTCAGAGAAGGTGCCAATCTTCATTTGTAGAGAAAAATCCTCACCAGAGGTTCCCTACATCAAAGAAATCACAGGTCCCATACAAATATATAGCCATCCACCAAATCTACATATGCATAAATCTGTATGTAAGCACACATATATGTCTACATATAAACATCTACATATGGATATGCATATACTTGCATATAGAATCAGTTCTAAATCTACAGATGAAGCAAAAGTTAACAAGGTTTAATATCTGTCATTCCTAATTTAGGTTGCCTTCTAGGTATTTAGTTTTCTAAATTGCTTATTAGACTTCTTAAAAGGTTTGCTTCAAACCACATCTTTGCTTGGATCCTGATAGCAAACAGAAAAATTGAAATAGTAATATTAATTTCATGGGCAAGTCAATGCCATGCTCTCCCTAAGTACTCCTGCTGCCTGCCTGACTTAAAAGAACTTTTTTTTTAAAGGAGATCTGACACAAAGAGGTAAACTTAGTATGGAGTGATTGTCCAATTTCTGTTCATTTTTGGGTTGTGCAAATGTTAGGGCTAAAGGCTAAACAGTGATTAATCTGCACAAAAGGGAAAATCAGTAATTCTTGAATCAGAATTTCATCTTACTTCTATTGGGAAGAGTATGACAGGCTCATATTTACATAGCACTTTTCAGTTTACAGTTTGTTTACCTCAGAGCTTCTTGCAAAAGAATGCAGTATACTTATTTATTTCCATAACTAAGATACTAAGCCTTGATCAAAGCTAGCTCTGAGTAAAATAATCAAATAGATATATTTTAGTTTCTATGACATCCACCTCATGTTGTTTCCCCTCCTGGAACCCTAGTGCCTTGAAACTATCCTTGACAGGTATTCAGCTCATCTTCTCACACATGGTCCTGCTTATTATTGGACTGACCTGTTGATCCTTGCCTTATCAAATCCCATTTTCCTTCAACTGCTAGCATTGATAGGTTTTGATAAATACTAACATATTTACATAAGGTCTAAACAATTGAACATGACATCAAATGTTATGATTTCCAGGGGATTTTGCCACTTTTTTTCTCTCTCTCAGCATTGTGTTAGAGGACAATACTAAAACCATACACTTGCCAATCTTTTTGAGTATAAATACTTATTTTTGAACCCCTCATGATAGTCAGTGAACTATTAAGCATCCCATTAATTGAGAAAATACATGTTGACAAAAATCCTACCCTGAAATTCTAAGATTCAACATCACAGAGAGTTGAGAACTCCCTGGATCAAGAATTTTCTGATAATCTCCCGAGGATCATAGACTTGAATGACCTTCCTGGGAGGACATGGGTTCACAGGCACTCAGGAGAGTCAAGTTTGTGTTGGAATTCCTGTGGCCTTGAGGAAGCAACTTCCATCTAGGTTTGGGGACACCATAGTGAAGGGGTAGAGAGGCATGGATGAGATGTGAATGGGTTAGAGAGTAGAGAAGTCAGATGAGCGGTGGTTGTGGCAGATGTCCAGTCAGTAGCTTTCTTTCTTCCTCCAGTTTTTCTGAGAGAACCATGCTGGGAAAATCTTCATCCAGAGTTTAACTCTTTGACCCTTTCTTCAAAAACCCCTCAGATGAGCTGAGTGAAGGGTATAGGAGGAGAAAAAGAAGTGACATAAGATTCAAGCTTTCTATACCTCATGTTTTAGTGAATTTTATGATACATCATACTACTTAGCCATTCACTGTTTTTTTTTAACCTATAAGTTTGAATTTCAAGATACAGAGATGGGAAACTATCCCAAGGAGGAAGTGCTTTTTTTTTTCTTTGTTTCATTCCAGAGTGGGAGGAAAATCAATTAGGGAATTTTTGTAATTTTGTTATCTTCTGAGATTATTACAGAGCATACTTTTTAGATTGCCTTGGAACCCAGAAAATAAGAAAGAATGAAGAGATGAGTCACTGGTGCAGAGGTGTGGGGGTTGGTGCAGATTTCCTAAGTGACCCTGAAGGGCACTGCATTTCACATCTCAGGGAACTATATTTCCATAAACCAAGTATTTAATGAATTTATATTCCACTAACTACCATAACATGTAAATACATTAGAAAATAAGTAACACATACATGTAAATTGGAGCTAAATAGAGATTCAAATGACAAAGTTTTGGTCTATATAAGGATTCCCAGCTTGGGAAAAAACTTGCAACACAAATGAATCACAGAATAAGGGCCCAGAGAATAATAGAATCACTGAGACGAAAGAGAATTCAGAGGCTATCAAACACAATACTCCCAACATATTATCCAATGACAGCTTGAAAATTTAAGTAAAAGGCAACCCACTCGAACTGTAACTAGGGCAGGGTGACTAGGCTTTTCCCCCGAGGTATAGAAATCTAGGCCTTTGGCAACATTTGTACTTTAGTAAGTAGAAATAATAAGCTTAGCACATACTTTGCAAAAATAATTAAAATAGCAAACTATTTGAAAAGGTTTTGAGTTCCTTCCTGATTCATCACTACCCTGCTCTTTTATGGTAGAGGTCTTCTCCAAAATTCACTCATATCCCAAAGGTGTCTGTCTTTTCAACATGTTGTGGTTTCCCTGGTCTACCCTTCCAATGTGGACCAGTATCCTGAGGTCTAAAATCTTTCTCCAACCAACTCCACCCCCACCCAATTTAGGATTTATCTAAAAAATTAAAGGGTTCTTTTATGTGCTGTTCCCCTGGGTACATTTTGTAGTGCTTGTACTAGAAATGCTAGTGACAGCTCTAGAACCCTCCACTTCCCAGGGAAGCATGCTACACTTTTGGACAGCTCCAACTGTTAAGAATGCTTTTCCTACATGAAATAATTCTTCCCTTCTCCACACTTTATGCTTTGTTTCTACTTCTCCCCACTGGTGTCCAGCAGAACAAATCTTATCCCTTTCTAAGGGTGAAATTTTAGTCTCATAGGCAGTTGGGCAAAGGAGATACTTTAAGATGGGGAATGCTTTCCCTTTGCTCCATAAATAATGCCCTACAACCAGGTCCCAATTCTCCCATATATAACACTGGCATCAAACTTGATTCCTGAGCAATATGAAAGCATTAATAGCCTGGGTTCTTGTTATGAAATATGAGACATAAGAATCAAAGTTGTGAAATTCACAGATCTATCAGATCAATTAATCAATGAACTTCTAATAAACATATGTTATGTGCTAAACTGGGGATCCAAAAAGAGGCAAAAGCTAGTCACTGCCCTTGGAGAGATTACAGTCTAGTCACAGAGACAATCACAAATACACATCTCAGATGCCTTCTGCTGCTGTTTCCCCCTTTCCTGCTGTCTCACATAAAAAAGGTAGCCCTTCTCTCTGTCAAGGTAAATCTCTTTACTTGCACAAACAAGTGATTCCAGTACATTCTTCAAACTTTTGTCCCTTCTATTATCCTTATTCTCTCACTTATCTTCATTTTCTTCCTGTCTGCTGGATACTTCTCTACTGTCCACAAATATACCCATGGTTCTCTCATCCTCAAAGTCTCCTCATTGTATACACCCAAACCCACTTACTATTGTGCCATAACTCTTCTCCCTTTTGTGGTTAAACTCCTTTAGAAGGTCATCTACAATCAATGCTTCAGCTTCCTTTCCACTCCCTCTCTTTTTAATTTTCTACACTCTTAACTTCTGATTTTCTTGTTCAACCATTACTTTCTTCAGTTACCAATAATCTTGCAATTGCCAAAATTAATGGCCTTTTCTCAATCCTCACCCTTCTTGAATGACTTCCTTTTAGTTTTAACATATACAAGTTAAACTGCACAGCATGAGATGGAAATTGGGTAGGGAAGAAAAGATGGTGAGGGATGAAGGATGAGGGGATTAGACCTGCTGTAGCTACCCCACTCCTTTCAATCCCATCCCTCTGTGCATAATAATGTGTTCAGTGTAGTCTGTAGTGCCCCAGAGCAAAGGCAGAACTATGCCCAAGTTCCCTTCATCCTTATTCAAGGCTTAGGACACAGATGTAAGCTAGCTTCTGCCTCTGACTATAGGGCTTCCAGGGCTCACCAGCAGCTTCTTGAGAGGCATTGGAGGTGAATATGAGAGCATCAATTTATCCAGGTGATGGTGATAGATCAGTATTAGGTAAAAAGTAGAATTTGCGTTATATGTGTGGTAAAGCTCTTCCTTAACCTGGCAGTAGAACTACAAGAAGAGATGGATAGGCAAACCCACAAGCTGCCAATGTGCCTGCAACATCCAGTCTTCAGGGTGTGTTGGCTCAACTTCAGAACCTCCAGCTGCAACTGAGCAAAATAATTCCAGGCCAAGAATTGTCAGAGGGTCAGTGACAGAATGTATCACGTGCAGCCTTTGGTTTGAATGTTCAGGATCTCATTGATGAATTCCACATCAGGTGAGTAGAGATTGTAATCAGGGGAGCAAAGAAACAGGTTGGGGAGCTCCTGCCTCAGCTTCTCATGCATGACAGCTAGATGTTCCTACATGCTGGGTTCCCTAATGGAGTGGCCAGAGCAGGGCAGGACTTCCAGGGGACCGGAATGGGATTAGAGCCCCAGGGTGAGGGCAAGGCAATTCTTCAAAGAGGCTTCTAAGCCCATGTAGACAGCCCCCATTCAACCTTGGCCCTAGTTCATGCTCCCTGTTCCCAGAGAGAAGATTGACCCAGGTTGATATGAAGGCTTTGGCCTGAGGAAGAGGTTGTTGGTGAACTAAGGGTAAAAGTTGGCTGGAAGGGAGTAAGAGAGAAAGGAGTCAGAGATATGGAGATGCTGAGGGAGGAGTGACCAGTGGTGAGGTAAACCACAAGGCTGGGAATGGTGGGGCCTGAGGAGATTTTTGGTCCTAGCAAAGCCAAGTATAATGCTATAGGGGAAAAATGGATCTTTAATGAAATAGAGGACTTGAATCATTCTTGATGAAAAGAGCAGAACTTCTCAGATACTCTGAGGCCTGGCCTGGTAGGTGCAGAGGCAGTGGCACAGCCTTTCAGCCACTCTTTCGCTTATCTGGTATATGATTTTGGGGAGTGAGGACAGAGTCTCCTGAATTTGGCGTCCAGTATCCTCTGCACAGGAGTGAGCTAGCCCAAAAGCCGGCTTTGTGAAGGGGGAAGAGATAGGGGAGAAGGTAAGGAGAGAGAAGGAAATCTTGAATGACTTCTTTGCATATGTCCATAGTTGATAACTGCCTGCTCCTTAATAGTCACTTCTCTCTAGGTTTCCACAACACTGCTTTAGTTTGTTTTCTACCTACCAATCTTCTCACTCCTTTTCATTTTCCTTTGCTGAATTTTCATCCAGGTCATACCCCTATTGCTGGGTATTGTCTATGGCTCCGTTCTTGTCCCTCTTCTCTTCTATACTGTTTCACTCGTTGATCTTGCTAGGTCCCATAGATTCAACTGGGATCTTTATGTAAACAATTTCCAAATCCATTTAGCTATCCAGTCCTAAACTTTCTCCTGAAATCCAGTCTGGCATCTCTAATTAGCCATTGAACATCTTGAGCTGGATATCACAGAGATATCTTAAGTTTAACATATTCAGATTGAACTCAGTATCTTCCCCCTACACACTCTAATATTACAAATGCCTACTATCATTGAGGGTACCACTATTTTCCCAGTCACCCAGTTTTACTATCTAGATGTTATCCTTGATTCCTCACTCTCTCTCATCATATAAATCAAATCTGTTACCAAGACATGTCAATTTTACCTTCAAAACACCTCTAATATATGCTCCCTTCTCTCCTCTGACATTTTCACCTCCCTGACACCATCACCTCATATCTGGACTAATGCAATAGCCAACTGGTAGCCCTTCTTGTGTCAAGGTTCCCACCACTCATAGAGCCATGCACGAGCAGCTTTCCAGAGGACTGCTGCAGTGAACAGCTTTCAAGGTTCTGATTACATAGTATAGCAAACTCTTTATTCAATAACAAATCAGAGCAAAACATTCACAGAAAGTCAAGGTACAGCATTCAGAATGTTACAACTCATCACAGAAAATCAAAATACAGCATTCGCCATGTCACAATTCAACAACTTATCACTAAAATGGCCATATAGTTTTCACCAAAGTGGTCACATAGTTTTGAACAAAGTACAATCACTTAGTAACTCAATCATTTAGTAACTGAATCATTCAATGGTCCTTAAGGAGGCTTGCCTCCTTAACAGACATAAAGGACAAAAGTCAAAGTTCTCCACCCACGGGGTGCAATTAAGTTACAACTTCAATAGTCACTACTCAGTACCCTCTTAAGGGGTAGTGGAAAGTACAAAAGCCATGGACCACTAGGTCACAAGTAAATTACAATTTCACAAGTCACTACTCAGTACCCTATTTCATCAGTCACTACTCAGTACCCACAGAGAGGTCTTTTCATCTTGACTTGGGTCAGGCTTTCAGCTTTCATGATTCCTCTTCCATGGTCCCAGCTCCTAACCGAATCTGACCAACTGCCACCTGAGTTCAAAGGCTGACAGCTCCCAGTTCCTTGTTCAGCTCTCCATGCAGTTCCTGCTCCATATTAAAGCTCACAGTGTCCAATCCACCTCAAATCTCTCACAGTCTCTGTTCCTGGGAAGACAAGGCCCAACAAAGCCATAGCAACATTCATACACATTAACAAAGTCACAGCAACATTTGTACAAAGTATTGGCAGCACAGTCATGCTTCCTCAGTCTTTGGCAACTCCAGCTGGCCTTTGGAAGTCCTCAGCACCATAAGCTCCATTCTCAAAACCAAAATCACTTTATTCAGCATCCATGTGGCTTGCTCCAAGAAGTTCTGTCTCAGTTCTCAATTCTCATTCCTCTTCTCAGTTCTTCTCAATTCTCTGTTCAGTCTTCAGTCTAGCAGCAGCTGGCCTGCCTTCATGATGCTTATGCGAAGAAGTTCTGGACTTTCCAGCTTGTGTTCTTCCTTACATATAGTATATCTCCTCTCTGTTCAGCCCCTTCCTGCTACATCAGCAACAGGGGTCCATACTTCTCATTTCTTTATAGAGGCTTAATTTGAAACTAGGTGCTAGGTACCTGTTAGCTTAGCAGTACAAAGGGATCTTCAAATTTCATTACTATTATACCACTTCATTATATTCTCGACTCAGCTGTCACACTCATCTGCCCAAAGCATCTTTGATGATATTACCCTCCCTCCATTCAGTCAATGCCCAGGTCTCCCTATTACCTCTAGGATCAAATATAAAATCCTCCATTTGCCAGTCAAGGGTTTTAATAACCTGGCCCCTGTTTCTCTGCCTCCTGCCTTCCCTCACTTTCTTCAAGCCATAGTTAAAGTTTTAACATCTAAAAGAAGTCATTCTAGATTCCTTTTCTAGTGTCTTCCCTCTACTGATTATCTCCTATTTATCCTGTATATAGCTTTTAAAATAATAGTCTTTACATGCTGTCTCCCCATTAGATTGCCAGCTTCTTGAGAACAGGGGCTATATTTTCCTTTTTTCATATTCCCAGTGCTTAGCACAGTTTCTGGTCTGTAGTAGGTTCTTAATAAATGCTTAATGACTGATTGACTTTCCACATGAAGCTTTTCCTAATCCCTACCCCTATGGCTAGTGTTTTCCTCTTTGTTTATGTCTACCTTAAAAGTATCTTATATCTATGTTTGTATACAGTTGTCTTCCCATAGAATGTAACCATCTTGAGGAAAGGAACTATTTTGTTTTTGCATTCTGTACCCAGCACTTACCACAATGATTGATGTATAGTTAGTGATTAATCAATGCTCATTGATTAATTGATTTATTGATTCCTATATTCTATTAAGGATTTCTATCACCTAGAGGAAATTTACTTAGAACTCAATTTCTTCAGTTATAAATTGAGGTTTAGACTAGATAATCTCTTCAATCCCTTCTATATCTGATCATTTATGGTTTTATAAAGGTAGTCCAGAATGGATTAGATCAGTGGTTCTCAACCTTCCTAATGCCAAGACCCTTTAATACTCATATGTGGGCATATCTGGGTGTATCTGCATGTGGGTGGACCCACCTTTTCCGATGGTCTTAGGCGACCTCTCTGAAAGGGTCGCTTGACCCCCAAAGGGTCACACGACCCACAGATTGAGAACCGCTAGATTAGAGGGACTAGGTGTTTTTATTCTATTACCTATTCAGTTCTTTAATAGTGCTCACTATGTTTTTTTCCATCTTTTTTAAAATGTCAAATACACTGTAGATTGGTATACAAACATACCTGATTATAGTTGGAAAGTGCAAATGCTTTGCCAGTAAAACACATGAAAAATAATTCATATCTATATAATGTTTAGAGGTATTCCAAATGTTTCCTTCATAAGAATCTTAGAAAGTAGCAAGTATAAATTTTAATGCCCCCATTTTATCAGCGATGAAACTGAAGTTCTAACTGATCACAGTAAAATGAAGTTCATTGGTTTCAGTGATTGTCTCATTTTGCCATTTGTATTCCCAGGTGCCAACTAATTTCTTGGAACAAGAAAGAAGCTTACTAAATGCCAGTTGTTTGGTTGATAGATCTTCTGATGTTAGTCTTTCCCCTCTCCAATCCATTCTCCACACAGCTGCCAAATAGATATTCCTGAAACACAAATCCAACTATCTCACTCCCCCAGCAAAGGGCATCATTAGCCCCCTGTTGCCTATAGTGCAAAATACAAACTCTTTTGTAATTTAAAACCATTCACAATTTTGCTAAAGACTATCTTTCCAAACTGCTATAATATTAATTCCCTTTTCATACTATATTCTAACCGAACAAGCATACTATTTCCTATATACAGATTTTATCTTTTATCTCCATGCCTTTTCCCAAGGTATTGCTCCATGCCTGGCATCCTCTCCCTTTTCTCCTTTCTTTAAGGTTTAGCTCAGTGCACCCTCCCTATAGGAACCCTTCCCTGCTCTTCCAAGTTGATTGTTTTCTATCAACCCCATTGAAATGACTCTGTATTTACTTATTTGTGTCTCTATTGCATTCCTCTAGTAGAATGTAAGCTCCTTGAGGGAAAAGATTATTTTCTTTTTCTTTGTTTCTCCAGTACACAGCACAGGGCCTGGCATGTTGTGGGCACATAACCTATGCTTGTTACTGAATTGGATTGACCAGGGTTGAAAGACTTCTAAATGTTGGATCTGGGACTCGAACCCAGCTCTTGTTTTTACACATCCAAGGCTCCATTTCCTATACTCTACTATATCTTACCAACAAGATGGATGCTGGGAATTTAGAACCAAGGAGTCACAGGAATTAAAAAAAATATGAGCTAAACCTGCACTGAAAAAATTGAATGTAGCCATCATTTTTAATTATGCTTGAAAATTTAGACTTTCTTTTCTTCTCCCCACTAGGACGTTTTAAAAAGTAGGCTCACCACATTTTATTTGTAAAGAGCATGTATGAATTGAAACCTAATATGTCTATGCCTCCCATGGAACTACCTGACAATTCAAAGGCATATTTCCTCTAAATCGTCTAGACTGTCATTGTCATCTTGTGCATTACTTTTTTTTCTTTTTCTTCCTATTTTTTAGTGTTCAGTTATCACTGAATATGTCACATAATGAATGTAGCCAGGAAGCTCCTTGGAGAGCCATCATTTCAAAGGAGGAGATTATTCTTCTTCTCCAAAAGGAAGGCATACCTGAAAAATACTCTCTGTGACTTCACAAAGGGATATTTAAAGATCCAGAGAGAAAATTAAAAATGCGTTGCAGAAATGGAGGAAGAAGACACATAACCACATTATATAGCATCACTAGTCAGTCAGTCAGTCTGTCAATAAACATTGATAAAGTGCTTAATATATGACAGGTACTGTGCTAAGCCCTGGAGATATGAAGAAAGACTTGTCACTGCTCTCAAGGAGAGACAAAATGCAAACAACTATGTACAACAAACAAGTTATTTACAAGGATAAATTGGGCACAGTCTCAAAGAGATGGCACCAAGATTAAAGATGACTGGGGAGGATTTCTTGAAGAAGGCTGAACCTTACCTGAAACTTAAAGAAAGGTAAGGAAGCTAGAAGGCAGAACAAACAAAAGGAAGCAGAATCCTGTCTATTCTTCAGGATTCAGCTCAGATTCCACCTCCTCCAAGAAGCCTCCCCTGATCATCTCTACCCCAGATGTAAAAATAATCTTTCCCTCATCTTATCTCATGATACTCTATGCAACTCTTATGCAATCCAATACAATCCAATCTAACATAGTAAATACACATTTATTAAGTGAATATTAAGTGCCAGTCATTTTGAAATGTCCTGTGGATAAAGATAGAGCAAAGCAAAACAGACAACAGCAAAACACTCAGTCTTTATCTTCAAGTAGCTTACATTTTATTAGTGATTGAGGGTGGGGCAGTGAGGGTAGATTCTTATACCTTTATCATAAAATTTATAACAAACTCTTGTGTGTGTATCTATCACCCCTACTACTAGAACATAACTTTTTTGAGGGTAAAGAATGAGTCTTATTCATGTTTATATTTCTCCCAGTGTCTAGGGATTTCTCTCCACCAGGGTTTTTATTATAGTCCAGGGCTTATAACAAACTCCTGATAAATATCAGTTGAACACTGAAGAAATGAATGTTCCATTAGAATGAACTATTTAGAATGTCAAAATTATTTAATCATAATGGAATAGCCTGAAAATGATTATGGGGATAGAAATCACATTCACAGCCTGAAAGAGGTCCAGATGACTTGTGATTATTTAGAACAGGAGACAGCTGAAATCCCTCTGAGTAAGTGTATATACTCATTAGGAGCTAGAAATGCTGACTAATAATTTCAATTTTTTTTCTTAAAAAAACAGCAGGGGCTCTCAGACTTGTAGAATGAAGCTCCTCATATTATTCTTGTGCAATGTTACACTGGTATAAACTACTAAGACAGGTTCATTGGGAAGCAAGTGATTATCAGACTGCATGATGTAGAGGAAAGTGTGATAGATGTAGAAATTGAGGATCTGGGTTTGAAGCTTGTCTCCAACACTTCCTGACCACGTAATTTTAGGTAGATTATTGAGCCTCAGTTTATTCATCTGTAAAATGGGAACAATGACACTTGGAATGTTTACATCATTAAATCTTGTTGAGAATCAACTATAATGATGTATGTAATGTTCACTTTGGGGCAGCTAGATGGCTCAGTGGATAAGATACTGTTTCTGGAGTCAGGAAGACCTAACTTCAAATCTGATCTTAGACACTTACTAGTAATATGACCATGGACAAGTAACTTAACTTCTCTTTGTGTTTGTCCACTGGAGAAGGAAATGGCAAACCACTCCAGTGTTCTTGCCAAGAAAACCCCATGGACAGTATGGTCCACAATTTCATGAAAAGTTGGACACCAATGAACAACAATGGTTGCTTTACAAACTTTAAGTTTCCTTAAATTGACTATGAATTGTCAACTTTTTTCAACACTTAATTCACGTTCAGGCACAAATCTTTTTCTGCAAGCCCCCAGTTGAAGATTATCTTATCGTACTTTAATTTTCTGAATTTGTCTAGATTTTTTCTTCAACTTACTACATTATCTGCATTTGTATAACTATAACTAGATATTATAGTCTTCATTTCTTCACCCCACATCTCATCTCCCTCCTCTATCCAGCATGTTCCTTGAAAGTAGATATACTTATTTTTCATTTTTAAATTCTCATGTATCTTCAGGGGCCTTTAATATAGCAAGTATTTAATAAATGGGTTTGGATTTGAATTTATTTGAACATGAAGAGTAGTAATTAATTAAAGACCATAGGGTTCTGTCCATTTTCTTGTCCAGTTCAATATTTTTATCAATAATTTGAATGAAGACTTGAATTGAACAATTACAAAATTTGCAAATCACATGACAATGGGTAGGATGACTATTATGCTGGATGACAGAAAGAATTCCAAAGGGTCTCAATATGCTGAAATAATGGATTGAATGTATAAGATAAAGTTTTTACAAACTTACAGAATATCAGTGCTAATGGACTTTAGAGGCCAGCTACACCAAATTGCATAGGAAAGAAAATATACCTGGTTACATACCTGGTAAGTCATTTAGATTTTGTTTGAGGACCTCCAATGGAAAAAAAAAAACAACCTATTATTTTCTCAAGAAGCCTATTCCATTTTTGGATGGTTCTGTTTGATGAGCCAGTTGTTTTCTTGTTCAGTTGTTTTTCAGTTGTGTTTGATGCTTGGTGACCCTATTTGAGGTTTTCTTGACAGAGACATTGGAATGGTTTTCCATTTCCTTCTCTAGGTGAGGAAACTGAATCAACCATGGTTAAATGACTTGTCCATGGTCATACAGCTTGCCATTTCCTTTTCCAGTTCATTTTACAGATGAGGAAGTGAGGCAACCAGGATTATGTGACTAGCCAAGGGATTTAGAGTTGGTGTCAGAGGCAGAATTAGAAGGCTAGAGGCAGAGTCAAAGAGTCAGAGGCTGAATTTGAGGTGAAGTCTACCCGACTACAGGCCTAGTGCTCTAACCACTGTACCACCTGCCTACCCTAGTTGTTTTCTTAGACAAGATCAAAATTATATTCTTTGTACCTTTGATCTATTGACCTGATTCTCCTCTCTTGGGCCAAGAAGAACAAGTCTAATCACTTTTTCTTCACTCCAACTTGACCTATTTAAATGATTATAATGATTTTTTTGCTAGTTTAACTGGGATGCACCAATTTTCAGAAAGAGTAAACCAAAAGTGCTTGAAATCTACCTTAGAGTGAACATACTTTATTTCTTCCTCTATCCTTTGCAATAAAGGATAACAATAGTTTATGATGTAGTTTTTAAAATCTTCAGAGAAGGAAAATGAATGTGACATTGTAGTATCACTTGAAGTACCAATACAGTATCAATGAAAGTAATATTATAGTGATACCTCTTTAAGAAAAATGAAAAATCATGAAAAGAAGAGTGAGTATAAGGAAATATTGGTAGCAGTTCCAACTAAAAAAAGTAATCTTTTTAAAAAAAATATTTATTTACTTTTGGTTCACAACATTCAGTTCAAATTTTCTCCCCCTCTCTACTCCCCCATCCACCAATGGTGGCATACAATCAAATATAGGATTTACAAGTACCTTCACATTACCCGTTACTCAAGTTAGAAAGAAGGATGATAACTAATGGACTGAACAATAAGGAAGAAGAAACAAAACAAAAGAGGGAGAGAACAAGTAGTTTGCTTCAATCTGCATTCAGAGTCTGTAGTTCTTTCTCTGGATGTGGATATCCCTTTCCATCATGAGTCTTTCTGAGCTATCCTATAACCTTACATTGCTGAGAGAAGCCCAGTCTATCAAAGTTCTTAGTCATAGATACTATGTGTTTGTAATTGTGTACAAAGTTCTTCTGGTTCTGCTCTCCTCACTCAGCATCAGTTTATATGTCTCTCCACATTATTATGAACTCCATCTGCTCCTCATTTCTTTTTTTTAATTAACTTTTGTTTATTTTTAGTTTACATCATTTCCACGAGATTTTGAGTTGCAAATTTTCTCCCCTTCTTTCCCCTACCCACCACTCCAAAACAGCAATCCCACTGTATACCCCCTCCCCCAATATGCTCTCTCCTATATCCTCCCCCATCACTCCTTTGACTTTCCAGTAGGGCAAGATGGATCTTACTATCCCAGTGCCTGTATATCTTATTACCCAATTGTGGGAGTTCATATATATATATGAACATTTTATTTCAGAACTTTAAATTCTAGATTCTTTCCCTTCCTCCCTCATCACCCACCCCCACTGGAAAGACAAGCAATTCAGTACAGGCCATATATGTGTAGTTACGTGGAATATCTCCACAATGGACATATTGTGAAAGACTGACTATATGTCCCTCCTTCCTATCCCACCCCCCATTTGTTATATTCTCTATTTTGTCCCTGTCCCTTTACAGAAGTGTGTGCTTCTAACAAACCTGCCCCTCAGCCTGGCCTCGTCTCCATCATCTCCTTTCTCACCCCCTTCCCCCCTACTCTCCTGTAGGCCAAGATACTCAGTTTAGAGTGTATGTCATTCCTTCCCTAAACCAAATTCAATGAGAGTAAGGTTGACACCATTCCCTTTTGCCTTCCTGTTCTTCCCCTCCATTGTAACAGTTATCTCTTGCCTCTTCTATATGAGATGATTAACCCCATTCTGTCTCTCCCTGTCTCCTCTCATTAATTCCTCTCCCACCTCTCAATTTCACCTTTTAAAATATCACCCCTTCCTATTCAATCAGTCCTGTGCCCTCTGTCTATGTACACATATATACAGACACTCACATATGTATTCCTACACATATATACCCTCCTATATAAACATATGTGTATGTATACATGTATGTACTTTTATATTCCCTTCACTTATTCTCATACTGAGAACAGTTTCTTAAGTTACAATTATCATTTTTCCATATTGGCATGTAAATAGTTCAACTTTGATATGTTCCTTATGAATTGTTTTCCATGTTTACCTTCTCATGCTTCCTATATTTAAATGTCAAATTTTCTATTCAGTTCTGTTTTTTTCATCAAGAATGCTTGTAAGTCCTCCACCTCATTGAATGATCATATTTTCCCCTGGAACATCGTATTCAATTTTGCTGAGTAGGTGATTCTTGATTTTAATCCTAGCTCCCCTGATCTCTGGAATATCATATTCTATTAGATCCCTTAATGTAGAAGCTGCTAGGTCCTGGGTTATGCTGATTGTGTTTCCAAAGTATTCAAATTGTTTCTTCTTGGCAGCTTGTAATATTTCCTCTTTGATCTGGGGACTCTAGAACCTGGCTATAACATTCCTAGGAGTTTTCTTTTTGGGATCTTTTTCAAGAGGTGATCAGCGAATTCTTTCAAGTTCTATTTTGCCGTCTGGTTCTAAAATATCAGGGCAATTTTCCTCGAGAATTTCTTGAAGGATGCTTTCTAGGTTCTTTTTTGATCATGGATTTCAGGTAGTACAATAATTTTTAAATTGTCTCTTCCAGATCTATTTTCCAGGTCAGTGGTTTTTTCAATGAGATATTTCACATTGCCTTCTATTTTGTCATTTGTTTGGATCTCTTTAATAGTATCTTGATTTCTCATAAACTCATTTGCTTCCATTTGCTTCACTCTAATTCTGAAGGAATTATTCTCTTCAGAAAGCTTTCGAGATTCTTTTTCTATCTGGCAAATTCAACTTTTTAAGGCATTCTTCTCTTTATTGGCTTTTTGGGCCTCTTTTGCCATTTGAGTTAATCTATTTTTAAGGTGTTATTTTCTTCAGTCAGTTTGTTGACTCTCTTTTCATGATTTTCTTGCATCATTTTCATTTTTTTCCCCAATTTTTCCTCCACTTCTCTTATTTGGTTTTCAAAATCCTTCTTAAGCTCCTCTATGGCTTATAAGAAGTTTACATTTTTCTTTGAAGCTTTTGGTGTGGGAGTTCTGACTGTGTTGTCTTCCTCCCATTCCATGCTTTGATCCTTTTTGTCCCCAAAAAAGGAATCTAAATTTGGATTGCTGAGCTTGCTTTGCTTCCATTGCCTGCTCATGTTGCCAGTCAATTACTTGGCTTTTGGCCTCAGTGCAACTCTGCTTTCAGAGGGAAGAGCTTTGTCCCAAATTGCTGTGGTTTTCACAGCTGCCAGAGCTATTAGAAGGCCACTCCTGTCTCTGTAGTCCCCTCCAGCTTTGGCTCAGTGGTCACGCACCTCAGGACCATCACCCAAGACCATGATACCAATCCAAGCAGGTTAAGGCAAGAACACTTAGCCCCTGAATGATTGCTTGCCCCCCCCTGCAATCTTCAGGCTGAAAGATATGAAGCAGGCACATGGAGGTGTCTGCAGGGCCACCCTTTCTTGCTCTGGGAATAGACGGCCAGACCTGCTTCTTTCCCCCAAATTTAGCTGAGTTCCACTGACCTTTCACTTTGTCCTTGGCTCTTATATGTTGATAATTCTAGAAACTGTCACAGCTGCTGGTGCTCTAGTCTCCAGAGTGCTCCAGCCATGGTTTGTCCTGTCCACCCTTGGGCTACAGCCATGGTTTCAGGCCGGACTGGGCTCAGCTCCCAGTGCACTGCAGCGAGTCCTTCCCATCTGTCTGCCGGGCTGCTTTCAGGGGGAGCTTTGTTTCTCTGTCATTTTATGAGTTCTGGAGCTCTAAAATTTGTTTAGAGTCATATTTTATAGGTATTTGAGGTGGTTATGGGGGGAGCCCAAGGAGTTCTTCTGCTTCTATGCCACCATTTTGACTCTGCCTCTCTACTCTTCATTTCTCATAGCACAATAGTATTCTACTACATTCATATACCACACCTTGTTTATCCATTTCCCAATTGATGAGGATCCCCTTGATTTTCAATTCTTTGCCACCACAAAAAGGGCTGCTAGGAATATTGTTGTACATATGGGTCCTTTTTCCACTTCTATGATCTCTTTGGGATACAACCCTAGAAGTGGAATTTCTGGTTCAAAGGGTATGCACTTATTTATGACCTTTTGGCCATAGTTCCAGATTGCTCTCCAGAATGGTTGTATCAGTTCACAATCCCACCAACAATGTATTAGTGTTCCAATTTTTTCACATCCCCTCCAGCATTTATCATTTTCCTGTTTTGTCATTTTAGCCAATCTGACTAGTGAGATGTGGTACCTCAGAGCTGTTTTTATTTATATTATTCTAATCAACAGTGATTTAGAACATTTTTCTATATGCTTATAGATATCTTTAATTTCTTCCTGTTCATATCCTTGGACCTTTTATCAATTGGATAATGACTTGTATTCTTATAGATTTGACTCAGTTCTCTGTATATTTTAGAAATGAGGCTAAAGGAAGTAATCTTGATAATAATTAATATCATCTATTTATTCTAATCTATTTCTGAGGAAAGACAAACAGATAAAAATAGAAACAACTTATAAAGATTTTTATGGTGTTTTCTCCCACCTTCACCAGCTAAAGAGTTATCACATTTGAATTCTAACATCACAGTCCAGTATGTGCTCCTTGAGGAAATGGAAATTGATCTAAAGAAAATAGAGGAGTAGACCTGGACTAGACCAGTGGAAGAGTTCCATGGCAGAGATTACACAATTTTCAGGGAATTGGAGGACTAATTCTCATTTATCTGAAGAAGGAAAGAGAAACTAAAGGGATGAAGAAAAAAAATATTATCCCTCTAAAAACGATTTTAGCAAGCTAATTAGCAAGCTAATATTAATAATTACTGTCCTGTACACTAGTTTTCCTATGTATATGTCATGTTTCTGATAATAAACTGTATACATATCAAGAACATCTCTGATGAGCATTTTAGGAGGAAACAGGCAGGCATTAGCAAGCAATATTAAAGAGTAAGCTACAGCTTTATAATCACATAATTGACTGAAAGATGTAAAGAAAATGAAATCCCCTTGTGTTTACTGCTTTGTTGACTATTTTTTTAAACGTTCAATTAAATAGAACAAAATGTCTTCTCAAAAGCTTTTGTCCAACAAGGTGGTTCCCATGCATATTCAAAACTATACAAGCTCCCTTGTAAAACAGTATAAGGGAAATTTGTTTGACAGTCTTCTGATTATTAACAACCAAGGCATAAAACAGGGAGACATTCTGACCAAAGACATTTATCAGTTTTATTGAAGACAAGGGCAGAGTACACTTTGAAAAGGGCACCCTGAAGGAGAGGTGGGAGGTAGCATTTTCTTGACAAGTTAAACTGTAATCCCTTTGACCACCACATTTCCTGAGACCTTGAAGTTGACAGTCCAGGACCCCTGAGTCCAAGAACTTTGAGAGCAGCAGTGTCCCTGATATTACCAGACCTGCTTCCAGCTCGCTCCCTACAACTATCATTGAGGGGAGAAATCGTTTTTGAGAATGGAATCATTTTCCTCATCATCATTGTCATTAGCAACAACTGAGAGTCAAGTGCCATCCACAAGTAAATCAACACAAGAGACGTGAGAGTGGTGGCACTTTCTAGATATTTGGTCCTGTTTTCAGCCCAGCCCTTATAGATAGCATCTGAACCCCTAAAAAGAAAGGCCCAGCCATTGCCACCAACTGTCATTCATAGGTCAAATAGCCTTGTCTAGCTGAAGTAGTGATGCACTGACAAAGAGAGAGAGAGAGAGAGAGAGAGAGAGAGAGAGAGAGAGAGAGAGAGAAGAGGCATCATGTGCCAGCAAATCAAACCATACCACCAACTTGACTACCACCTTTCCTTAGACCTTGACTGACATAGCCCAAGACTGTGAACCCAAGAGACTTCAGAATAATAATGTTTTCAGCCTCGTGTCCTCAGTCACCATTCTGGTCAGGGACCACTATGGAGAAGTGACTAGCAGCTGCTTCTGCAGATGCTTCAGCCACAGCTAATGAAGATCAGAAAAGAACACACACAGTTCTTAGTACTTTCAAATGGCTCAACATAAAAAACTGATATGATTTTATCAGAGGAAATAGCATTAAAGAAGAGGTGTTGCCATCTTCTTTACTGCTCCACCCTAAGGATTATGGGCCTTTCTATCTAACTTAAGACTGAAGCCTTCCATATATTTTCTCCTCCATTAGAATGTGAACTCTTTGAGAGCCGGAACTGTTTTACTTATCTGTGAGTACCCCCTGAACTTAGCAGAGAGCTTTGCATGAAAGTACTTTAAATACGCATACATGTGCATAGACATAAATACATACACACACACACGTGTTTGTGCATACATTTGTATCTGCACACACATATTCATACATGCATATTTGTGTGCATGTGTGTGCGTGCATATGCACATGTGTCTACACACATAAATATATGATATGTGCATGTGTGTGCACAGATAACACTTATATATATGCATATGCACATATATTGTGTATATCCATAAGCATATGTTTATATATATACAGAGATAGACATATTTGCATAAATACATTATATATGCATATTGAGAAACACAAACATATATGTGTAATATATATGTATGCATATATATCACAAATACTATATACAAACATATACACATGCACATGCATATATACATATAATATATGTATTGTGCATATATGTATGTGTATGTGCATGCATATGTATTTATGTGTATATGTATGTGCATATGTATATGTACATGTACATGTATATTTATATGCATATGAGACACACAGTTATTGAGTCAGAAAAGATTGACTATGATGCTAAGGATATTTGAAATTATCTAACAGTAGATTTTTTGAGAGGAGATGTGATATAATAGTAAAACATATGGATTTATAATCTGCTCCCAACTCAGAACTTACTAACTGTAGGACAAGGGCAAGTTACTTAACACATCAAGTTTGAGCTTTCTCACATGTAAAATAGATATTATCTGGAGTTCTTTCCTCCCAGGTTTGATGTGAGGATCAAAAGAGATGTATTTCAAGTCCCATACAAATTTTAAAGCTCTATATAATGGTATTATTTGAAGGATCTTAAATTATAAATCACAAAATATGAAAGTTAGAAGGAACTTTTCAAGACCATGGGATAATAATATCATAAATCTAGAGCTGGAAGGCATCACAAGGGCCATCTAGCCCAACTCCCTCTTTTTGTCAATGGAAAAACTGAGGTTCAGGGAGATTGTCACTTGTCAAAGACCAGCATATAAGCAACAGAGATGAGACTTGAATCCAGGTGCTCTTTTTGCTATTAACAAGTATCCAAGAGTCTGAAGAAGAAAAAGTGAAGTAAGTGGCTGTATGTGTCACAGGTAATAAGTGGCAGATGCCAAATCTACTCTACACTATCCTCTACTTTCAAATCTCCTGCCCGCTTTTCCTGTTATCTGTCATGCCTTTCCTAGTGCCAAATCCAACTCTGGATTACTCCTGTCATCTACCTCTTTCACTCTTATCCACATGTTGCTGAATGAAGTTAGAGAAAAATCACAAAAGTGTATTTATTGAGGCCATTCAGATCTATGTTATTTAATCTCAACAGGGCCCTCACTACAGTGATTCACATATTTTATTTCAATTTGTTATCTTAGTTCTCACAGTGGCTATTCTACACATTTTCTTCTTTCTTCTCTAGTTTCTCACAGTGCTCCTCTTTCAACTGGGGATCTTGCTTCATATTTCAGCAAAAAAAAAAATGAAGCTACTCATCAAGTGCTCCCCCTTCCACCTTCTTCATCACCTAATGCCAATCCAACATCTTCCTTCACTATATTCTCCTCCACTCCAGTACCAGATGATGAAATGAATCCTTTTCCTTTCCAAAGGTGAACTCAATCCCATTCCTTTTTAAAAATTTTTCCAGCAGATTTTGCTTTTTATCAATCCCATTCCCTTGTTTATCTTCAACCTAACCATGCATACTGACTCCTTCTTTGTTGCTTACAGATGTTCTTATAGCTCCTCCATCCTTGAAAATCCTCACTTTCTTGCTAGTTAGATTCTATCTCTCCAATCCTGCCTGGTTAAGCTCCTTGAGAAACTCATCTTTTGTTGGATGTGGTGGTGCATGACTGTAGTCCCTGCTATTGGGGAAGTTGATATTTGTGGATTACTTGAGTTTGGGTGATCTGAGCTACAGTAGGCTAAAACTGATTTGGTGTCCACATTAAATGTAACAATAAAGGGTTACTAGGCTTCTTAAGAAGGGACAAACTGACCTGGTTTAGAAATGGAGCAAATCGACTCTTCCATGCTCATCAACTCCAGTTGGATGAATGAGTGACTGTTCTATTTCTAGTATAGGTGAGATAGGGGGATCTAGTCTCACAAAAAGTTGTCTTCACTAAATACCACTGTTTCCTTTCCTCACTCTTTTTAACCCTCTACAATCTGAATTTCAGCTCCATCATTCAACAAAATTGCTGTCTCCAAAGTTATCAATATTTTTTAATTGCCAAATCCAATGACTTTTTCTCAATCCTCCTTCTTTACCCATTTGTGGGCCTGAACACTACCAATCTTACTCATATTCTAGATCCTCTCCTCTTTAGGCTTTTGTGAAACTGCTCTCTACTCCTCCTATTTTTCTAACTGTACCTTCTCAGTCTCCTTTGCTCATTCGTTATCCATCTCACTCCCAATAACTATGGATGTCCTTGAACATTCTGTCCTGGGCCCTCTTCTCTTCTTCCTCTACACTACCTTACTTTACATCATTCAGTCTATGTTCCAAGAACACTAGCTTATTTGTAGCTCCTCACACATGACATTCCCTCTCCCATCTCTCTGCCTTCTCATTGGTTGTCCCCCATCCCTGGAATGTCCTGCCCCCATACTTAGTTTTCCTAATTTCAAGACTCAGCTCAAATCCTACCTTTCTCAATCCCTTTACCTATTAATGACTTTCTTCTATCTATTCTGTATCAATCACATATATCCCTAGTTGTTTATATTGTTTTTCTCATTTGAATGTAATCTCCTGGAGGGCAGGGATTATCTTTTTACCTTCCTTTATGTCTCTAGTATTTGCATAGTGTCTAAGACATAGTAAATACTTAATACTTAGGATCTGACCCAACTTTTACTCAGTGGATCTGATTCTGCTCACCTTGACCTTGACACCATGGTAAAAGCAGAGTAAGTGTACAATCACAGAATCACAGTCTTGGCAAGGAACTTCAAGGCATATAGGCAGCATATTGGGTAGAGTGCTAGACTTGAGTAAGAAAAGACCTGAATTCAGATTCCCTCTCAGGAACTGCTAGCTGTGTGACCCTGGGAAAACTCTGGACCTCAGTTTCTTCAGCTGTAAAATGAGGAGTTGGGCTCAATGGCTTCAGAGATTTCTTCTAATTCTAAATCTATGATCTATAATTGCATAGCTTTTAGTGTGGAGAATTCTATGATTCTGATTCCTTGGTTTATTCTTTCAGCGAAATTATCTTTGTTCACTAGAAATTTGTCTTTTCATGCAAGATCTACCAAATAGGGGCAGTTAATCATAGAATTCAGACTGAGACTTCCAACCACTAAATTCAGAGCTTTTTCCTCAGTCATTGAACCCTATAGTACATTAGCTCATGGCTTGATTGCAAGCTGGTTCAGGGGGAAACATATGTAGAAAGGCTACTCTGCACTTTTTAAATTGCTACAATGGATATGCAACTCCACTGAAGGGCTACTCAGAAGTCATACCAACAAAGTGTAGGTTTTACTAGGTCTACTCAGAAGTCATACCAACAAAGTGTAGGTTTTACTAGGTCCTACTGAGCTTTGACAGCTTCTAGTATAGGCCCAATGACATAATGTGCATATGCCATCTAAGAATCATCTCAGTGAAGGACAAGATAGCTCATCTTTAAAAATCTGACTAGAAATCTTCTCTTGTTCACTTATCTCTTGATCCACAGGTTCACAGAACTGGTATGTTCAATGGTGCTTCAGCACTCCTTTATTTTAATCCCCACACAAAAAGTATCCCTACTATAATATAACCAACAAATGGTTTTCCAGGCTCTGTTTGAAGACCACCTAGGAGGGCAACCCACCACTAATTATTTAACTGTTAGTGAAGCAGCAATAAAAGGAGGCAAAGGACATGATGAATGATGCAATCTCTAAACCATATACAAATATTAATTCAACTATTGGTACAGTTCACATGATCTTGTATTCAGCAACCGATAAGTTGACATACTATGGAAAGATTTACCACAGCAATAGTGATATTATTGTCACTAAAGAAAATATTAATTGCTTGTTTGAACAAGCACTTATTAAGAGCCTATTATATAGAGGGAACTGGGTTAGAGTGAGGGAAAATGATTAAGTTTAGGCATTACTAGATCTGTAATTAGAAGCGGGGGGAAGGAGTTAGCATCTGGAGCACACTCAGATGATGGGATGCAGACAGGAGTTAAACCTTGGTACAGACAGAAGGTGGTTGAGTTGGACACGTGAGGAGATATGGACCATTGGAAAAGAAAGAAGCTTGAAGCATCTGAATTGTGGTGACCAAAACATGCTATCTTGATCAATAAGAGAGAAAAGACACATTACAGCACTTCTTTGTGAGTTTTGAGTAAATGACTTATAATGCCTACTTTTGTCCCGAGTAGAAGTGGGAATCTTCCTTCCTTCCTTCTTTTTTTCCTTCCTTCCTTCCTTCCTTCCTTCCTTCCTTCCTTCCTTCCTTCCTTCTTTCCTTCCTTCCTTCCTTCCTTTCTTTCTTTCTTCCTTCCTTCCTTCCTTCCTTCCTTTCTTCATTCCTTTCTTCCCTCCTGCCTATTACATAGAAGGTATTATATAAATGTTAGTTATTATAATTAAATATCTGGTTGTGCCTCTTTTTTTACTTGTTCTTTCTGGATTTTAGGTGAATGAATAGTCAGTGGCAGAAGTGTCCAGGACTAGTAATGATCTTGTAAATTGAGAAAAATGTAAAGGTTCTAGGGGCAGCTAGGTGGCACAGTGAATAGAGCACTGGCCTTGAAGTCAGGAGGACCTGAGTTCAAATCTGACCTCAGACACTTAACACTTACTAGCCGTGTGACCTTGGACAAGTCACTTAACCCCAATTGCCCTGCCTTCCCCCCTCTAAAAAGAAAAAAAAAAGATGTAAAGGTTCTGTGAGGCCTATGTGTGTGGTTGCTATGAGTATGGTTCCTAGAAATGGAAGGAGTCAAATGGCAGCAGAAGGAAAGTCACTGGCTACTACTTTGACATTTGAGAGATTAGTTATAGTAGCAGAATTGATTGGATTGATCTAAGATGAAGAAGAAAACAACTAATTACAGCCTTTCAAACTGCCTAAAATATGGATGAGGCTTAACTACTAGCATTGTAGCTGTTAGTAATATTAGTTATAAGTTAAGTTACTGAACCTTGTTTAAGGAATTCTGTACATTAGTACAGTGAGACTTCTTTTTCTATTTTGGAGGTTTTTCTTGAATAGAGCACAGGGCTTGGAATCAAAAATACTCATCCTGCTGAATTCAAATCTGACCTCAGACACTTACCAGCTGTGTGACCCTGGGCAAGTCACAACCCTGTTTGCCTCAGTTTCCTCATCTGTAAAATGAGTTGGAAAAGAAAATGGTGAACTACTCCAGAATCTTTGCCAAGAGAACCCCAAATGGGGTCACAAAGAGTTGAACATTACTAAAATGACTGAAATTGGGAATAAACCAGCTTCTTCATACCCAATTCTATTATGCACCAAGTACCTGTTTTACTTTCCCAATTGAGGAAGACTCTTATATGAGACATAATCTAAGCCGTGAGTAAATTGTCATTGAGATGCCAGAATATCAGTTATTATGAGCTAGTGAGTATAAGAAAAGAGAAGCCAATCCTCCTAATTATAGTTCATCCAAACAGGCAATAAAGATTTACTAAGTACCTACTGTGTGCCAAGGCATGGTGTTGAGCAATGGAGATATAAAGAAAGGTAAAAATAGATTCCCTGCTCTCAAAGAGGTCACAGTAAAATGGGGGAGACAAAATGCACACAACTATGTACAAACAGGCTATATACAGGAAAAATTTGAGATAATCAATAGAGAGAAGGGACTAGAACTGAGAGGGATTGAGAAATGTTCATTGTAGAAGGTGAGAATTTAGTTGGGATTTACAGGAGGTCAAGGGACTTAAGAAATGAAAATGAGGAGAGAGAGGGATCCAGACATGGGGAACAACCAATTAAAATGCTCACAGTTGAGAAATGGATTGTTTTGTGTGAGGAACAGCAAGGAGGTCAGTGTCAATAGGATGCAGAATACCTGGGGACACAGTATAAAGCTGAGAGGAACTGATTATAAAATGCCTTGAGTCCTGGGAGCCAAGATGGTGGTGTAGAAGAAGGAAAACTCCGCAGCTCCCACATAGCCACCTCAAATACCCATAAAATCTGACTCTAAAATGTGACTCTAAACAAATTTTAGGGCTCCAGAACTCACAAAAGTACAGAAAAACACATCTCCCACTGAAGACAGTATGGCAGGTGGGACAGGAAGGGCTTATCACAGTGTGCTGGGAGTAGCAACCAGCCCAGCCTGAAACCTGCAGTGGCCAGGACAAGCCACAGCTGGAACCTTCCAGAGAGTGGATCAGCAGCAGCTGTGGGGTGATTTCCAGAATTATTGAACCATAAGAAATAAAGACTAAGTGAAGGGTTAGTGGAACTTGGCTAAATTCGGGGGAGAGGGTCTGGCCAAACTGCCCCCAGGGCAAGGAAGCAGCAGAAGCTGTACAGCCACCTTCATGTAGCTGCTTCAGAGCTCCCAGCCTACAGAGTGCAGGGGGGCCAAGCAATCATTCAGAGGCTAAGTGCTCTTGCCTTAACCGGCCTGGATCAGAATTGCAGTTTTGGGTGGTGGTACTGAGATGTGTTTTCAGTGAGCCGAAGCTGGCGGGAGCTGCAGTAGCCTCTTAATAGCTCCAGCAGCTGCCAAAACCCCAACCATTTGGGACAGAGCTTTCCCCTCTGGAAGCAGAGTTCCATAGAGCTAAAAAGTCAAGTAATTGACTGGCAACATGAGCAGGCAAAGGAAGCAAAGTAAGAACAGCAATCAAACTTTAGATTTTTTCTTTGTGGACAAAAATAATCAAAGCATGGAATGGGAGGAAGATAATCAGTCAGAACTCCTGCACCAAAAGCTTCCAAGAAACATGAAGACTGGTTATAAGCCACAGATCAGCTTAAGAAGGATTTTGAAAACCAAATAAGAGAAGTGGAGGAAAAATTGGAAAGAGAAATGAGAATGATGCAAGAGAAATCCTGAAAAGAGAGTCAACAACCTCACTGAAGAAAATAACACCTTAAAAAACAGATTAATTGAAATGGCAAAAGAGGCCCAAAAAGCCAATGAGGAGAAGAATGCCTTAAAAAGTCGACTTTGCCAGATAGAAAAAGAATCTCAAAAGCTTTCTGAAGAGAATAATTCCTTCAGAATTAGAGTGGAGCAAATGGAGGCAAATGACTTCATGAGAAATCAAGATACTATTAAAGAGATCCAAACAAATGAAAAAATAGAAGGCAAGGTGAAATATCTCATTGGAAAAACCACTGACCTGGAAAACACATCCGGGAGAGACAATTTAAAAATTCTTGGACTACCTGAAAGCTGTGATCAAAAAAAGACCCTATAAAGCATCCTTCAAGAAATTCTCAAGGAAAACTGCCCTGATATTTTAGAACCAGAGGGCAAAATAGAACTTGAAAGAATTCACTGATTACCTCTTGAAAAAGATCCCAAAAAGAAACCTCCTAGGAATGTTATAGCCAGGTTTCAGAGCCCCCAGATCAAGGAGAAAATATTATAAGCTGCCAAGAAGAAACAATTTGAATACTGTGGAAACACAATTAGGATAACCCAGGATCTAGCAGCTTCTACATTAAGGGATCAAAGGGCCTGGAATATGATATTCCAGAGATCAAGTGAGCTAGGATTAAAACCTACCCAGCAAAATTGAGTGTAATGTTCCAGGGGAAAATATGATCATTCAATGAGGTGGAGGACTTTCAAGCATTCCTGCTGAAAAAACCACAACAAAGTTGAATTATTTACATGCCAACATGGAAAAATGATAATTGTAACTTCTGAAACTTTTGTCAGTATAAGGATAAGTGAAGGAAATACAAATGTATATATACATATACATACACATATGTATATGTAGGAGGGTTCATATATGCGTATGAACACATATCTGAGTATGTGTATATATGTGTACATATAGGGCACAGGATCAATTGAATAGGAAGGGATGATACTTTAAAAGGTGAACTTCTGAGATGAGAAAGGAATAGAATGAGAGGAGACAGGGAGAGACAGAATGGGGTTAATCATCTCATATAGAAGAGGCTAGGGATAATTGGTAAAATGGAGGAGAAGAACAGGAAGGCAAAAGGGAAAGGGTCAACCTTACTCTCATTGAATTTGGCTTAGGGAAGTAATCACATAAACTCTAAACTGGGTATCTTGCCACACAGGATAGTAGGGGTGATGGGGATGAGAAGTGGGATAATGGAGGGGAGGGAGTTTGGAGGGGAGAGTTGCTGGAAGTACACACTTCTATAAAGGGACAGGGACAGGGTAGAAAATAGAACAGGGGGAGATGGGATAGGAAGGAGGAACATATAATCAGTCTCTCACAGTATATCCACTGTGGAGATATTCTGCGCATTTATATGTACAGCCTGTATTGAATTTCTTGTCCTTCCAGTAGGGGTGGGTGATGAGGGAGGAAGGGAAACAATCTAGAATTTAAAGTTCTATAATCAAATGTTAAAAATATATATGTATGTATATATTATTGTTATTATTATTAACTACATCCAACTGGGAATTAAGATATACAGGCACTGTGGTAGGGAGACCCATCCTGCCCCACCAGAAAGTCAGCGGGGTAAGAGGGAGGACATAGGAGAGAGCAGATTGGGGGAGGGGTTATCCAGTGGGATGGTTGTTTTGGGGTGGTGGGTGGGGGAAAGATGGGGAAAAAATTTGTTACTCAAAATTTTGTGGAAATGAATGATGTAAACAAGAAAATAAATAAATGAATAATAAAAAAAAAATGCTTTGAGTCCCAAAAGGATTTTATATTTCATCCTGGTGGTGATAGGGAGCCAAGGGAGTTTATTGAAAAGAAGCTGACATCATCAGATCTATGTTTTAGGACAATCCCTTTGGCAGTTGAATGAAAGCTTTATTGGAGCGAAGAGAGACTTTAAGCAGGCTTCTCAACCAGCAAGGGGCATCTAGGTGGCAGAGTAGCTAGAGTATGGTGTCTGGAGTAAGGAAGACTTATCATCCTGAGTTCAAATTTGACCTCACATACTTACTGGCTAGGTGACCTTGGGTAAGTAACTTAACCCTATTTGCCTTAGAATGAAATGGCAAACTACTCCAGTATCTTTTCAAAGAAAACCCCAAATGGAGCCACCAAGTTGGACATGACTGAAACGACTGAACAAAAACACCAATCAGTAGCCTATTGCAATAGTCTAGGTGTGAGGTGATGATGAAAGTAGTATCACTATCACTGTCAGATGATAGAAGGGGCATATGTGAGAAATATTATAAAGGTAAAATTGGTAAGCCTTGGCAACAGATTGGATATGGGAGGATGAAACTGAGGATTGAAGGATGATAACTCAGTTGTGAGTCCAGGGTAGTGGAGGATGGTTTTACTCTCTGAAGTAAAAAGCAAATTTGGAAGAGTGGTGGGGTTGGGGTACAGATGAGTCCAGTTTTGGAAAAGTTGAGTTTAATATGTCCATGGGACATCCAGTTCAATATGGCTAATAGACAGGTAGAAATGTGACACTGAAGGTCAGCAGAGAGGTTAGGTCTGGAAAAATAGATGTGAGCATCTTCAGAACAGGGATTAACATTGAATCCATGGGACCTATGAGATCAACAAGTTAAGCTGTATAGGAGAAGAGGAGATGACCAAAGACAAAGCCCTGTGGGACATTCATTGTTGGAGGGCATTAAGATGAAGAGAAGATGAGGATCTAACAAGAGAGCTGGAAAAGAAATGATCAGATAGGTAGAAGGAGAACAAGGAGAGAGTTCAGAATTCCCTGGGTCTGAATCTAGATCAGGAATTGAGATGAGCCAGGGAGGGCCTGTGACTCCAGGTGTATATGTACATGTAGACTGAATTTGCGTGCTGACCCTGTCCCTTATATTGCATTACTTCCAACCAGTAAATATACACACACACAATGTGTGAGGACAGGCAGGAACCACAGATGTATGTGTACACATAGGCTATATGTTCATGTCAAACCTATCTCTTATACCACATTTCCTCCAAAAGGTAAACATGTGCCCATATGAGTATTGTTTACCTGCTGGTAAGCATGTTTTTTTTTAATGTGTGTGCATACACACACACATATATAGACATATATATGCGTGTGTGTATGTATGAATACATATAATATATATAATGTATGTCTGAGTGTGTATGTGTATATGTGTATTTATGTGTGTTATGAACACAAATAATGAATGATTATAAGATTTTTATGTAATACTTCCTAGGTGCAAAACACTTGGCACATACAAGCACTTTGTAAACCATAAATCATGCTACAAATGTGAGTTATAGTTATTGTTTTAAGTGTCATTCTGTGTGAAATCAATGGCATGTGATTTCTGAGTAGGACTCTCTAAACATCCTCTTCACTCATCACCCAGCAATTCTTTCTCAGTCTGAGGTCCTTGATACTGAAAACAACAGAACAGCATCTTACAAAGAAGGTTGTGAGCCGACCTAGCCCTGATTCAGACAATGAACATCCTTCATCTCAGGGACTTGAGTTTTTGTACCTGATTGCACCACTCTAGTCAGTTTTCCCTAGTCACCGCTAATACAGTAACTGTAGAACCCACTAGAAGCCAGAGGATCTCATGAGTGCATGAAAAGCAGCAAAGCTGCCTTGTCTGAAGCTTGGGGGAGGTAGCATTTAGCTGATGTTGTTAAGAAAAAGGGGAAATCACTCTTTGGCAAATAAAAGATCTACTATATGAATCCATTTTGCTTTTGTAGCCTGTGGTGAAGGGAATAGCTGCACTGTGTGGGCAACCCAGGGATTCTTCCCTCTCTAGAAGGTGCTTTGAATGCTCCACTAATGTACTGACCTGCTGGGATAGTGGGAAGAGTGGGATGTAGTTATCGTATGCATGTATTTCCTGCTTAAAGTATCTTATGCATTGTGGTTGTCTCAATATTCAATTGTACCATTATCTTACATTTGGCATGACATGGTAATTCATATAAAGACCTGTCGACATTCTTTAAAGGTAATTGCTTGAGATGTCACCCTATTCCTTTAGCAATTGTGTTTGATACTTTAATCTTTAATCTGTAAATAATATCTACCTTATGGAGCTGTTGTGAGGAACAAATTTGATAATGGATTTACAACATTTTGTAAATATTAAAGTTTTCTCTCTCTCTCTTTCACACACACACACACACACACACACACACACACACACACACGATCAAAGATTTTATAGCTGGAAGAGACCTCTGAAGTTATCTAGTGCTATCATTCTATTTTACAGATGAGAAAACTTAGTTCCAGAGAGGGGAAATGATTTGCTCAAGGTCACATCTAATAAAATGGAACACCAGACTTTGAAGGACTAGTATGGCCACTGTAGCTGTGCGTATGATCCCATAGCTTCTGTTCATGAACACAAAGATAAGGATGTGACAGGATGCATTTTATACTTAAAAGTGGGTCCCTGCAAGATGTTTTTCATTTTAATATGTACCTTCCTATAAGATTTTTTTTTCTTTATTTGAATTTAGTGAAAAGAGCATTTTTGGTTCTTTGATGTCCTTCATAGCAACTATTAGAGCTGGAGTCAACTGGGAAACTGGACTGCTATTAATAATATTGCATAGCATTACTTTGCTATTCAATTAACAAACACTATAGAACACTTTCTTGATGTGGTGGGGCCATAATAAAATAAATAGAGAACAGCAGAACTGGGCAAGTTAGTTGGACAAAACATTCCCGAAACATAGATTCAAAGGAGACAAATACAAGGACATACTTTAGTCTTTCAAGAGTGGTAGTGAGCAAGAAGCGTACTTGTCTCCTGACTGCTGCACTTACTGGATAAATCTTTACAACCCATTCAACTGAATTGTAGTGCTGAGGAAAGATCTAAAGGGAAGGTATCTCTGGGATAACAGGTATCTCAAATCATTGTTGTGTTACATCTTATCTCACCTCTGTAATCTCTCTAAAAATAAAATATTTAAAAAAAACAAGTGTTGTAAAGACTTTAAGAAGTTTAAAGGAAGCTGCTGTGATATTAGAGGAGATGTTACCCTCATTAGTGGGAACATGAGTTCTAAAGACAAAATAATATAAATTATAATGTGATAAGGATCTGCATCATCCCAAAGAGTGTGTTGAATAACTTACAGATAATTAGAGTACTTAAGCTTTTATATAACAGAAATGATGTATATGAGTTGAATTGCATGATTGACAAGGTGATGGACTAGTTAATTTCTGCATATCTTTCTGACGTAAAAACTAAAAAAGGAAAAAAAAGGATGAAATAAAGGAAGGGGAAAAAGGTAGTAGAAAGAAAGAAGCAAACAGAGGGAAGAAAGCAGAAGGAAGGAGAAGGAAGGATAGAAAGAATGAAAGAAAGGAGGAAAAAAAGAAGGATGGAAGGGAAGATGGAAGGGAGGTTGGAGAGAGGAAAGAATGGAGAGAGTGAAGAAGAGAAAGGAAGGAGGAAAGGAAAGGAAGAAAGGAAGCAAGGAAGCAAGGAAGGAAGGAAAGAAGAAGGAAAGAAAGGAAAAAGGGAAGAAAAAAGGAAGAAGAAAGAAAGAAAATGTATGCCAAATCTAGAGTAAATCTATTAAAGGTATATCCACAAGGCAAGAAGAGAAAAACACTGCATAGGGCAAAAGCTTATGAAATAATTTTGGAGAACTTAGATATTTCTATCTTTTATTCATCATTCCTACCCCCCTCACTGCCAGTTCAATTGTATGCTGAATGTGACCAAGACAATGTCACAGGCTTGTGTTTTAAAGTCTAGCTGTGGGGGACCTCTGAAAAATTTTACTAATCCAAGTGATTCATTCTAAAACCACCTACATACCTCATAATAGACAGAAAATGCTGATTCTACCCAAATGAAAGAAATTTGCAGCTGCATGTGATATAAGAGAAAACATGACATCACAGATCTAGAAAGAGGGTGTAGGGATTCACTGACTACGAGAAAAGGGACAGGAATAGCATTTGAGGTCAGGTCTTTTCCCCTGAATTTTCTCTGGGTATAGGGCCAAGTAGTGCCACCTCCAACTCAAGGAGGGTGAATGTGTCAAACCTCCTGGTTGTTTGTGAAAGAAAGGGAATAATAGCAATAGAAAGAAAGTGGGAGAGGCCAATTGTTTAGAGGAAAACCAAAAACACACTACTGGGAAAAGAAGAAGAAAAAAGATTGAAAGAGAAAAAGCACAAATGAGAAGTCTTGTTTCTAAGTTTATAATCTGAGCAATCAAAATACCAATAAGTATCATAAAGATAGAAGGTTTTAGAAGGTTATAAGAGAATAAGTATTACTGGAAAAGTAACCAAAATACCTCATGAAAAGTGCATTTTGTAGACTTCACAGGGAGGATGGTTATGAAAGTTGATAATGGTTTTTAAAGACAAGTAAATCTCTTTCTAAAAGAAAGGAAGGGGCTGGAGAGTTTAAGTGACTGCTACATACCAGGCACAGTTCTGTTAAAATTATCTCATTTAACCCTCACAACAACCCTGAGTGGTTAAATTCCATTATTATCAATTAAGTTTCTGAGACTGATTTTGAATATAGAGTTTATTGACTCCGGGCCCAATACTTTCTCTCCTTTATCACTTAGCTGCCTGCCTCTATGATGGAAACAGGTAAGAAAACAATCTCTCATAAAAGAATTAATAAAGTCAATCAACAGAATGAACCATGGCTAGTTTCAAGTAATGCAAATGATGAATTCTGTGAAGTAGTCACTACTCCTATTCCCAGATCCGATGAGATGAGAGTCTGGGCTAGAGGCAAGTACAATATGAGATGGAAGGCACATGATCAGATGGTTGAGTGGGAGGCCCCATTTCACAACTATTCCTCCTTCCAAAAGTTGGAGATTAAGCAGAGAAGGGGCACAGCTGGAGATGAAAGTCAAATAAGCACCTGAAAGAGAACCTACAAGGAAAACTCATGGGAATATTAGAGTTGAATTCAGAAACCACCAGATCGAGGATAAAATATGATGGTCACTAAGAAAAAAAACTATTTACATATGATGATACTACATTTAGAGTCACACAAGACCTAGCCTTGGTGATACTAAAAGATCACTGGTCTTTGAACACTATATATCAAAGAGTAAAAGAACTGGTGATCAGTCCAAAAATATCATAGGCAGCAATGCTAAGCATAATTCTGAATTTAAAAAAATGGACATATCATCAACTTTCAGATTTTCAGTATTCTGTTAACAACACAACAGCAATAACAAGAACCCTTACCACAATAGAATATTTGACATACAAGAGCCAAGAGAAATATAAGATATGTACCAAAGACTAATTACAAGGGAATAAATAAGGATAGAATGTCTACCTTTTATGTATGGAAAATGTAAAACCTGTGTCTAAGATTGTTACTAGTAATTAAGTAGCTTATAAGAATGATTGGGGTAGACCTGAGTATAATATGACTTTAAAAAGTAAAATCACTCCAGAACAGCTAAGAGTAATTATGTTATATAAATGAGGTGCAAGAGGAAGAACCAATACAGAAGAGTTAGGTGGGGAAAGGGGGCTGTTAGTTCTGGAAACCTATTTTTGTCGGGAATGGGCTTAAGAGGGGAAAACCAATACACATCTAGAAGAGTATAAAAGTCTTTTAAATTTAAAAAGAAATAAAACTTTAAGGGAATAGGGAGGGTGAGAGGATGAAGGAGGAATCTCTAGAGGGGATGGTGAGGGAATAAGTTAAAAGGAGGCATAGAAGCATATTTAGATTTATGGGAATGGGGGGCTAAGGGAGGGATTGCTGGAGTGGGGTTAGGTTAAGTAATAGAAGGGCAAGGTAGCAGGTAGAATTAAAATAAAGGAGTTAGGAGAAATAGGAAAAAAAGAGATATGTACAAACATAAAAACAAGATCAGGAGTATATGTTTATGTATGTATGTATGTGTATATGTGCATACATGTATGTATATATCAATATCTATACATAAATATATCTATGTTCAATTGTTACCCTGGAGTAATGGGTAGGGAGATTAGGAAGGGGGGCAAAGAACAAAGTAAAAAGTATACAGCAGAGAACAATAGAAAACCTGGAAGGAAGCAAAGAAAAGATGGACAGTTTTGAACATAATGCATAATATTCAATATATAGGTTTTCTTGAAATGATAAGTTATTGTTATATATTCTAAATACTCTCATGTTCTGCTGTGCATATGACATATTTTTCTCTTTTGTTTTATATTTAAATTTGTACTGTTTCCTTTTCTCTTCTTATTAGGTATTTAAGTTTTAGTGTTTGTCTAAAATTAAATTTAAAAAAAGTTTTTCAGGTTTCCATAAAAAAGACTCTAGGATGTATTAGCATGATCTGCAAGAAAAAAAAAATCATTTTTTTTATATGTTGGGCTTTTTTTTCTACAGGCATTAAGAAGTAAAGCAAAGAAAATAATTGGGATTGCCAAAGGGAAATTAGGATATAAAAGGCTAAAGATTTAAGGGAATCAATACAAGTTTTTGAGTAAATTAGAAATACTTATATATGGGAATCAATATAGTTGGAGGAAGGAGTTGGCAATGTAATAGGAAGTTACCCAGGAAAAAATGGAGAGAGGATGAATAAAAGACTGAAGAGAGTTTGAAATGTGCTCCTACCTAGATCAGAGGGTGATCATAAAAGGGATAATAATGTCTTTATTTTCTCAGTAAAAATGGAAAAAGTAGAGTAAAAAATGGAGGTGAGTATGTGTATTGGGATAATTAGAACGCAAGTCTCATTTAAGGAGAAGAAAGGAAAGGGTGCCACTAAAGAACCTTCCCATGAATTATGCACTGAATAGCACAGTATAATTTAAGTCAAGAAGACCTGTGTCTAGCTTACACATGGATTAGTGAATGGGTCTAGAGATTTCTTAGCCTTGGCTTTTTCATCTGTAAAATTTTCATCTCTCATCCATATTTCACCGGGATATTATGATGACTAAATAAGATAAAATATGTAGAATATTTTGCAATAGTTAAAGCTTTGCCTGAATACTGTTATTACTTTTTCTGCTATGTATTTGTGATAAGAGAGAGATGTTTTGGAATAGATTTTATTTGGGAGAAACAAACACATCACCTTGTCTGAATACTTGTTGGACTTCACAAGAATAAACCCCACCCTAGGAGAGGGGATGCATGGGTCCTTTGAGGTTAGCCAGTCTCCAACATAGGAGGCATAAAGATCCAGAGAATCAATAGAAGTTTTTGAATAAATTAGAAATATTTATATATGGGAATCAATATAGTTGGAGGATAAGCTAATGTGGTCTTAGTGCTAGTAACTGATGATGATAAGGATAGCAAGGCAAGGTGGGAAGGAGCAGGTCTAATAGCTCAGAACACAGTAACCACATGACATTCATTCAGGCATAAATTGATACCTATTAGAAATTGTAAATAGCCCCAAGAAAACAAAATACAACAAAACAACAAAGGAATGAATGAATGAATAACTCAAAGGGAACAGTGGATAAGGAAATTTGTAAATGCAATAACCAGGACATAGAATTCAAAAAGGACCTCACATTTAGTACTCCCGAATCTGCCTCTCATGAGTAATATATAAATGATAAAAAAGGAAAAGTCAAGACACAGCCAATGAATTGAATGCTATAACATATAAGACTAGAAAGTGATAATAATGAGAAGAGCAATGTAATGGGGGAAAAAAAGGTGCCGTAAAATTGTTGTCGTTTGTCCTTTATTCTTGTAGAAGACCGGCGACGCCAGGAAAGTGACGTCATGACTTACTAGTGAGTTGGCTTCAAGCGAGGCAGGGGAGAGGAAAGTCACCAGTCTCTGACCCCCAGAGCTCTCTGGGTCCAATGGCAACATAAATCAGGATGCCCGGAGACAGCCCTGGATGTAATGGGAGACCTTGGCTTCTTTCAGCCAAGACCCTTACCAGGCCTCCGTTTGCCTGAGGCAGTGCCATCCAGTGATTAAAGATAAGTAAGAAATAAGGTACAGAAAACAGCATTACTTAAAGGAAGACTGTGCAGGAAGTGAGCAAGACCTGGAAGCACATTTCTATGTCTTTTGTGAACATATCAAAAGATGTACAGACTCCCCCTCCCCCGTTAGAGGCTAAATCCTTCAAGGTAAGGGCCATTTTGCTTTCTTCTTTACTTCATCCAAACCCTGGAAGAGGGCAAGGGGACAAGAGAAGTTGCGGGTGGTGATGATAGAAGGGAGGTGTTATGGGAGTCTGAAGATCTTCCCTGCCCCCAGGCCCTTTGCTTAAGCGGCTTAAGTGACTCTGAGAACCTTCCCTGATTTGAAAGTATACTCTGCCCCCAATAGGCTGAATGTGGTCACATGGAGCCTGTGGAGCCAGGCTTGTTTTTCCGGAATGCCCATGCCTTGTTGCTTTATGATTGGGCAGTGGGTCAAGAGGGCTGTGACAGTCTCTGATCCAGGAGAAGGTTATATATATGCCCTGATGTCAAGTTTTGCTTTGGGGCTCACTTTGAGAAGAGTTGTGTGATTTGGCCAGATGAGACTCTGGGAAGCTGTTGAGACCCCGGCTTTGAAAAACCCAGATGTTGGTGCTTCCCTCTCTGGTAACTGACTAGGTAACTGATGTAATGGTCAGACGCTGGAAGCCATCTGCTGATCTGTTTTTCTGTTTGTTTGTAACTTCTGTTTGTATTCTCTGAAGTTCAGGGTGCTGACTTTTTCCCCTTAACTAGGTAAATGATATATGTTTGATTGATTAAAGTAAGATTGTTAACCCATTTTGAGTTGCTTTCCTTTAG
>CM053580.1:500017674-500037434 GCA_028627135.1 Pseudochirops cupreus | reverse complement strand
ATATGCACATTTATGTATAGTATTATATAATATTGTACATATATATACATATATAATATATATAAAATATAATATTATAAATTATAAATATAAAGGCAATGGCATAAGTTGAAATAAGAATTAAAAAGTTGAATAGTGTATTATTATAATATATAATACATATATAATGTATATATTATATACATACATATATAATACATATATTATATACATACATAACCCTTCTTTCATTGGAGAGGCAGAAAATGATGGGTGTGAAATTTTGCATATGCTTTCAAAAGCGGCTGATAGGATGGTTGGTTTTGCCAAACTTGAAAAATACATAATCTCATTATAAGGAAATGATTACAGGGAGTAGATGGTGGCAGAAAGAGGAGCAGTAGGAGCATCCAGAAATGAATCTGATATAAGCATAAGTAAAACTTCATAAAAAATAGAAGGAAACAATGCCTGGGGATTAGATTGTTTTTGTTGTTTTTCTTACCCATGGGAGACAATGTGAAAAGTGAAAAGTCTGCTATATTTGAAGACATAAGAGCTGGTTTGAATCTCAGATCTGCAGTTTATTGGCTGTATTGCCTTGAGCAACTTATGGGAACCTTAGTTTCTTTATTTATAAAACAAGATGATAATACCCTTAAAATCTGCCTATAAGATTTTTCCATGAAGATGCAATGAGAAAATTCATATAAAACTAGATGAAATATCAGTTAATGATTTTTTAAAAAAAAAATTGTTTTAGATAGTATTTTAAAGCATGAGCAGTAAATTAGAAAGGAAAGGCCAGGGGAGAGGTGGTGGTTGTGGTAGTGGTAGAGAACTTCCCAAAGACTTTTTTTTTCCTTTAAGTAAAACAAGATTTCTTTCCATGAAGAAAGAAGATTCCTTTTTAATAAATCAATAACTTCGGGGATATCATCTTGGGAGGGGGTGTGTTCTATGAGATTCTGATCACGTCAATAATTCTAGGGTCTTACACATGACCAAAATATAAATCTCTCTCTCTTCTCAGGTATTAGATCTGAGTGAGAAGAAAACAAGGAAGTTCAGTATTATTTTCCTTAAAAGTTTCTGGTGAAAATAAATACAATACTTTAACTTAATGGGCCAAACCTATTTTACCCTTAGAAAGGATGCATAAGAGTCCCTACATGAGATTAATGGCATTTTTTCCACTTGGCCGAGTGTTATTTTTGTAGCAGGAAATTGCTGAAACCAATATTATTACCACAATTGCTCTCTCACAATGTTTTCATAAATAAGTCAGAAATGTTGCTAAGGATACTTATACAGACTGGCTCCTGCAGGTAACATTTCTCTACAGTCTTAGTCTCAATCCTTGGAATATCTTCACTTCTGGTAATCAGTGTTATGATTCTGGCCTCTCTTATGGTTGCCACCTTTGAAACAAATGGAAATTACCTACATCTCCAGTAATTATACCACAGGGTCCTTTAGTCAATTAAAAAGAAAAGCCAACCCGCAATCTGTATCTATTAACTGTTCTGAAAGATCACTAACAGATTGCTACTTGGCCTTGATGAATGGAATAGTGTTTTAGGGAATAGGACACTGGGGTTCAAGCCTGGTTTCTGCTATTGATTTGTTTTATGTCTTCTTTCATCCTTATCCTCCGCTACCATTTCCCTTCTATATCACACTTCAACTCTGCTCACCTCTTCTGTAGTACCCTATAGGATTCCCATTCCATAATGAATAAACTATCTCTTCTTTTCAGACTTCTTCCTTTCATACTCCTACCTACTTATATAGACCTGACTTCCCCTAGCTGACACTGCATTTCTTGCTAGTCTCTCCAGTTCTAGCTTTACCTTCTTTAATACAACATCACACAGAATCTGGACGGGGAGTCATGAGACTACTTCTTGGTCACTATTCATGCTACTAATTTTTTTTTTTCACCCAGTACAATTCCTGCTGGATTTTATTTACTGACTTGTGTTGCTACTTTCATTGCTTTCTCAGGGAGTCGGTTTCAACCTTCAAAATGATGCTATTTCAACCAAACATTCCAGTTCCAAGATCTCCTTGGATCTTAGGATGTATTCCTCTCTTCGACCTTAGTCACCTGTGGGCTGATCATATTCCTGATCCTCAACAAAATCCACATGCTCCACTTCCAGTAAAAAAAAGACGTTCCTCTGCCCACAACTTTATATCATTCCACCATTCTCTATACCTTACCTCTCCTAAAACTATTCTTTATCCTCATCATGCCCTCCCATCCCACCATGCTTCAGTACTCTCTCAAGTCATTATCTCTGCTTTGACTTCAATTTCTTTGCTTTCTAATATTGAACCAGTAGATAACCACTTCAATGCTACACTGTCTTCTGCTCTCAATTCCCTTGCTCAATTGTTCTATTATTGCTTATTCCTTGACAAACAATAATCTTGGGTCATTCTCAAATTTGCCTCCTCTGTTACTACTTAAGTTGTAAATCAATTGATCAAAAAGGATTTGTTAAACTCTTATAAGCCAGGTTCTGTACCAAGGAATAGGGATACAGAAAAAGGCAAAAGACAGTCACTGACCTAAAGGAGAGCACAATATAAAGGGGAGAAAAGTGTAAGTAAGTAGGTACATATGTAGCTAGATGAGTAGATGGATAGACAGACAGATAGATGGATAGTTAGAGAGATAGATAGATAGATAGATAGATAGATAGATAGATAGATAGATAGACAGATGATAGATTGGATTGTATTAGATTAGATTAGATTAGATTTAAAGTAATCTTAGAGGGAAGGTACTAGAAGTTAGTGGAAATGAGAAATGCTTCCAAAAGCAAGTAATATTTGAATGAAGACTTGAAGGAATCCAGAAAAAACAAGAGCCATGGCAAAGGATGGAGGGTATTTTAGGCACTGGAGCCAATTAGTGTAAAAGCACAGATATGGGAGACAGCATCATTTGCAAAGAAGAGAAAGTAGGTAAATGGAGCTGGATTGAAGCATATGTGGAGGGATGGGGATAAAAGAAGAGTTTGGAAGTGGCAAGGGGAAGCAAGTAGTATTCTCACTTGCCTACCATGCCTACCATGACAAATGAGTTGAGAAATATGAAAATATGACCAATACTCAAAACGATGGAGAGGGAAACAATAACCTTAGAGGAGAGACATTTTTCAGTGAGTCTCAGAGGATTGGAGGAAAGGGAAAGCAAGAGTTTTAAGACAAAAATGTTTGTTAATTATATGGCAAATATTTCTGAGGTATAGTGAAAGAGCTGGATGGATCTTAGCTTCTTTTTCTGTCAACAATTGAGTAATGGACATTGAAAACTAGAAGTTCTGGAGACATCTCAAACACACAATATGCAAAATAGGATTCATCTTTTCCCCCAAGTCAACTTCCCTTCTTAACATCCTTATTTCTGTAGTGGGCATCAATATTCTTCCTGTATCCCAGGTTTGTAACCACAATCCCATTCTTTTTCCTCTCCCTCAGCCAATTTATAAAACCAGTTGTCAAAGTTTTCACTTTCTATAGCCACATCTTTTAGTTAAGATACTTATCAGTTCTCATTACAATGGACTACCCCAAATGAAATCCATCCTTCACACAGCTGACAATTTCCTTAAGCACAGGGATAAGCATATCACTCTCCTTGTGAATCCCTTATTGCTTCTAGGATAAACTACAAACTCACTTATTTGAGGGAATTTATTTTTCTTTTAAGATAGCTCTAATAGTTGGGAATTTTCCTCTCTATGTAATGAGTCAAAACCTACTTAAACAATAAAATCCCTTCTTCTATCCTTCATCCCATTAGCCCTAGGTCAGTATCTTGTGCCAAGAATAACTAATCTAAGAGCTTAGCAACATGGCAAGTCTTCAAAATTTGAAGGTTGTCCTCACATTTTCTCTAAATCTCTATATTCTCTCCTCCTCTATATATCTTGCCAGATGCTTAAATAAATTTCACTTGGCATCATAATTTCAAGTTCTGTCATTACCCTGGTTGTACTCCTCTGGATATACCCCAGCTTATTGACAGACCATCTAAAATGGTCAGTGGCAGAGGTTAGATACACCCAAACTCCCTTAAAGGTACTGGAAAACCATGGTGGAGGGTAAAATATAACACACATGGACTTTAGGCAGTGGGGGAAAGGGTGGTTTGTCACTATTACATACAACTTTACCGTTATTAAATGTCATCTTTTTTGTTTTGGCTGCCTCCACTAAATCTTACTCTAGGTGCCTACTCAAATTACGGAAGTGACCCTGGGTTCTCAGAAAGTTATGTCAATGGATTAATGAATGAATGAATGAAAAAATATTAAGAGCTTACTATGTGCACTGTGCTTAGCATTGTGGATATCAAAACAAAAGCAAGAATAGATCTTGAATTCAATAGGGGAAAATAATATACATGGGGAGCAATAGGCAGGTAAAGGAACTTCAATACAGAAAATTACAGGGATAATAAGTAGTTACTTAGGGGATTGAAAAGACGTATGTCATTCATGAACAATGACAGAGTTGATTTGATCAAGATCCATGATTCTGGACCAGGGTTGAGGGGGTAAGGGTGAAGAATGACACTCTTAAGGTGACAAGGCTTTGGAGTAAGGAGGTTGAGGAGGGGTGATGAGAGATCAGGAAAGGAAATGAAACATGACTGGGACTTTCTCAAAACAGTGGTACAGAAATGGCAGGTGCCACGCAGGCAAGCATGAACTTGGGGCTGAAATTCCTCTATGCCCTAAGACATGATCTCTTGTAAGGTGGTTGGTGAAGAAACTATGGAAGAGGTGGACAAAGTGGAGGGCCAATGGAGAGAGCACAAGCCCTGGCAGGTTTTACTAAACTAGACAGGTTTCAGGGTAACATTTTGAGAAGTGACTGAATCATTTGTTTCCTGAAACAAAGCCTCAACATTTTAATGACAATATTCTATTGGTGTTAACTGCATGACTGTGAGTCGTGTTACTATGGTCTTTGAGGAAATAAAAATGAGTGCCACTCACAAGTTAATGGAGAAGTGCATGGTGGATATGAACAGGCTACCATATAGAACAAATAAAGAATAATGAAGAACAAAAGTAAAGGATGTAATCAAGAAAATATATGATTTGAAAGGAAATGGGATAGTCATAAAAGAAGAAGGAGAGGTAACTGATGGACAGCTTGTGGGCTTTACAAGTGCTTTTGTGATTTGAATTGAAAGCCCCTTATAACTTAGTTTCTCTTACCCCCATGCCCACTCCAGACCTTTCCAGTCTTCTTACCTTACTTCTTGATTCTTTTATCCAATGATACTGTGGTATAGACATATGTAATTCAAGAGAAAGTGAGGAAAGCTCCTAGTAGATCATTTAGGCAGTGGGGGAAAAGGGTAGTTTGTCACTATGTATGTATGTATGTATGTATGTATACACACACACACACACGCACACACACACATATATATACATGTATATATCTTTATCCTTATTAAATTTCATCTTTTTCGTTTCAGCTGCCTCCACTAAATCTTGGCATAGGTGCCTACTCATCAATGAATGAGTGAATGAATGAAAAAACTTACCACCCCTTGTGGTAAACTTGTGGAGGGACATGGACAGGGGTCAAATATGATGGGAAGGCATGGATGAGTGTGGATTTAAATTGTTAAAGAGAATAACTATATCAGCGAAATCACAGATTCATGTGAATATCTATTTGAATATTCACATTTCAGCCAAACTTTCTATGTAACTCATTTATTCCATAAACTCCAATGACTTCATATTACCTCTAGAATAAAATATAAACTTTTTCTGTTTGTTTTTTAAAGCACTTCATAACCTGCCCTCAACCTTCTTTTCCAATTTTGTGATTTTATATACGTATGTATGTGTGTATATACATATCTACACATGTACACACACACATATATATACATATATGTTTGTATATGTGTACGTGTGTGTGTGTATTCCTCCCTTTCCTTCCTTCTACTCTAGACACATTGGCTTTTTGGATGGTTCTAACACATATGACTCCTTCTTCCATCTTCATATTTTTTTGGGCCTGTCATCTCCCATGTCTAGCATGTCCTTCTTCCTCATTTCCACTACTTACAATCCCTCATTTCCTACAAGATTCAGCTTAAGTACTACATGAACTCTTTCCTGATCCTTACAAATGTTAAGTACTATTCCTCCCTAAGCTACTTCATATTTATTATTTTTACTTAGCATATACCTAATAATAATAATAATAATAATAGCAAGCATTCATATAACACTTGAAGGTTTGCAAAGCACTTTAAATGCACTAACTTGTTTATCTTCACAACAGGGCTAGAAGGTAGATACTATTCTTATCCTCTTTATCAATGAGTACATTGAGAGAGTGGCTGTTCTTTTCCTTATTTTACAGATGAGAAAACTGAGACAGAGAATAGTTAAGTGACTTGCCCAGGGTCATAGAGCTAGCCAGTAAAAATCAGGCAGAATTTGACCTCATGTCTTCCAGACTCAAAGTCCAGCACTCTACCCACAGCACTACTCAGTTATTAATATATAATATATGATAAGAAGTGATAAAGTATAATGCATAATGGAATGCAATAAAATGATATGTATGTGCATATGTATATACATTATATATTCATGTGCATATGTATGTATATATGTATATGGCAACTAGATGGCTCAGTGCATAGAAGGCTGAGCCTGGGGTCAGAAAAATCTGAGTTCAAATCCAGCCTCAGATACTTACTGGCTGTGCCACCCTGGATGAGTCATCTAACCCTGGAGAAGGAAACAATAAATCACTCTAGTATCTTTGCAAGAAAATTGCAAGTCAGGTAACAAAGAATAGGGCATGACTGAAATAAGTGAAAAATAATTAGGTATTTACATATATACATATATGTACGCATATTCCTTTTTTCCCAATGCATTCTTCCTTTATTTTCTATTTAATTAATTTTGACTACTTTCCATACAATTGAACAATCATTTTAAAGTATTTATTATGTTTAACCCTCTGTGTGCATGTGTTTGTGTGTATATACATATACATATATACATGTATCTATACAGAGAGAGAAAGTTTGTTTTACCATATACACACATATATGATAAATAGAAAATAAGAGAGGGAAGGCATTGGAATTTTGAGAGGCTGAGAAAAGCTTCCAATAAATGGGGCTTTAGATGGAATTCAAAGGAAGTTAGTAGGTAGAAATGAAGAGAGAATGGGAATCATGGGGAACATCCAGAGAAAATGCCCAGAGACGAAAGATAAAGTGTCTATTTGGTAGAACAGAAAGGAGGCCAGTGTCGTCAGATTAAAGAATCAGGTAATAAGGTAAAAAGACTGGAAAGGTCTAAGACGGGGGTGAGAGAAACTAGGTTATAAAGCACTTTCAATTCCAAATATGATTTTGTATTTGATCCTGAAGGTGATTGGGAGCCACTGGACTTTATGGAGTAAGGAGGCGACATGGTTGGATTGGTACTTTAGGCAATTTATTTTGGTGGCTGAATAGAAGATTGAAGTGGGGAGAGACTTGAGGCAGGCCAATATACCAGCAGGCTATCACAATAGCCCAAGCTGGAGCTGATGATACCTTTAGTAGCATAGTGGCAGTGTCAGAGAAGAGAAGGGGGAATATTGGAGAGATGTTGCAAAAGTGAAATTGACAGATCTTGGTAACAGATTTGAGATGGGGTGAGAGATAGTGAGCAGTGGATATGACACCTAAATTGAAAGCCTTGGGGCTTGAGGGTGGTGGTACCCTTGACAGTGAATGGGATCTTTGGAAATGGGGAATGTTTAGGGGGAAAGACAATTTCAGTTTTAGATGTGTTGAGTTTAGTATATCTACTGGACATCCAATTTAATATGTCTGAAAGTTAGTTGGAAGTGTGAGACAAGAAGTTAGCAAAGAGGTTAGAACATAGTAAATAAATTTGAGGATCATCAGCATAGAACAAAGTCCCATCTGTGATTTTTTTAAAAAATATTTTTCTATTTTTTGAGAACTTGAATATTATTTGGTTTCCAAATTCTTGTTTCTTGTAAACAGGATGAATTAGAATACTTATTTTACTGTTAGTCTTAATTGTCACTTGCTCAGAACATTTTTCTTATAAAATTCTGGGATATATTATTACAAATCTAATTTATTTAATAATCAGAGTGATAATTATTATTATTATTGCTAGCATTTATATAGTGCCCATTATTGCCAAGCACTGTGCTTAGTGCTTTACAAATACAATCTCACTTAATCCTTATGACAACCCTGGGAGTTAGACACTTTTATTATCCCTACTTTAACAGATAAGGAAACTGAGGCAAACAGAGATTTAAGTGTGTCTATGAATATACATATATGTATATGTGTATATAGATACATGTATACACATATATTTATATATGTATATACACACACATATATATATAATGTCAATAATTTTTTCTTTTTTGAAAATTTATTTACTTTTAGTTTACAACATTCAGTTCCACAATTCCTTGAGTTTCAAATTTTCTCCTCCTCCCCTCCTTCCCCCCACCACGGTGGCAAGCTATCAAATACAGGATCTACAAATACCTTCACATTAAACATTAGTCAAGTTGTAAAGGATTATAACCAATGCAGTGAACAATGAGAAAGAAGGGACAAAACAAAACACAAGAGAGAGGAGAGCAAAACAATCTGCAGTCAGACTCTGTAGCTCTTTTTCTGGGTGAGGATATCCCTTTCCATCATGAGTCTTTTGGAGTTGTCTTCTAACTTTGCATTGCTGAGAAGAGCCCAGTCTATCAAAGTTAGTCATCACACATAGGATGTCTCTGCAGTTGTGTAAAACGTTCTCCTGGTTCTGCTCTCCTCACTCAGCATCTGTTTATATAAGTCTCCCCAGGTTATTGTGAAGTCCATCTGGTCCTCATTTCTTATAGCACAATCGTATTCCTTTACATTCATATACCACAACTTATTTGAGCCATTCTCCAATTGATGGGCATCCTCTTGATTTCCAATTCTTTGCCACCACAAAAAGAGCTGCTATCAATAATTTTGTACATATGGGTCCTTTTCCCATTTGTAAGATCTCGTTGGGATACAGTTATAGAAGTGGTATTTCTGGGTCAAAGGGTATGCACCTTTTTTATAGCCCTTTGGGCATAGATCCAGATTGCTCTCCAGAATGGTTGGATGAGTTCACAACTCAACTGACAATGCATTAGTGTTCCAATTTTTCCACATCCTAAAATTTTTTTTAAGTGGCAGAGGTGATATTTCAGTTCATGTCACCTGACAATATACCTTATACCCTTCACTATACTATATTTTTATGGAATAAAATTATATCATCTTCATTCTAAGCTTTGCCATTTTAGAGGTTTAGTGGAAGTGCTGTACTCTTTTTTTGAAAGGATAGCTATATTTTAAATTATAGGATGACATACTAAAAATGAATTTTGCATTTGGACACTGAAGACCTATGTTTCAAACCTCAGTTGTATTACTCAGTGACCTTGGGCTAGTCAAATAAACTCTCTGTGCCTTACTTTCTTCATTTGTAAAATGATAGCATTAGAGATCATCCAAGCTAGATGATTGTTAAATTCTCTTCTGGTTCAAAATCCTATAAACACTGTTATTGAAACAATGCGACTGCCTTAGTTAGGTCATGTGAATCATGTAAGTGCTTTTATGGGTCTATTTTTCTGGATTGAAGCTGATTGTGGAATGGGTACATTGTTAAGCCACCCACCCACATCTTTATTCAAAATATCTAGGTGTCAGTTGATAATTACAATATTGCCAAGGATAGCTTTGCAGAAAATCCCCTTAATACCATGGATGAACCAAAAAGTTGTTGTGAGTCAGGATACTGGTGAAATTAGAAAGCTTGACTTAATTTGCCTCTCCTCCACTCCCACAAGCAAGTAGGACTATTGTGAACCTCTAAGCTATAAATTATCTGGGGCAGCTTCCTTTATCTTTGCCCCAGGGTAAATTGATAGGAGGATATAAGGCCAGCCCTAAAAATCTGATGCAATGAAGCCTCGTTATGCCAGAAAACTTCCTTAGCCTCCTAACCCGAGTTTTTATCTTCTTGTGAACCGTTTCTTTGGAAGTATTTGAAGATGGTTTTATTAAAAGCATTGTTTATCGAAAGCTTGAGGCTCTGAGTGACCCATTATATCCAGTGTTGAGACATAGACCTTGCCAAAAGAATCAACAATCACTGAATTCAAATAGCAAATACTGGATGCTATTCTTTAGAGAGGCCCAGGAGAGATGCTCAATATTTAGCAATAATTCATTCAAAATACCAAGTTTTTGTCATTTTTCCCAGAAAATGAAATAATGTAGCTTAAGGAGGGAATAACACACACAATTGGGTTTTTATCCTACAGGAAAGTAGGCGGGAAAGGGATAAGAGGGGGATGATAGAAGGGAGGGCAGATTGGGGGCAAGGGTAGTTAGAAGCAAACACTTTTGAAAAGGGACAAGGTCAAAGGAGAAAATGAAATAAATGGGAGAGTGGGATAGGATGGAGGGAAATATAGCTGGTCTTTCACTATATGATTACTATGGAAATGTTTTTCATAACTACACATGTACAACCTATATTGAATTGCTTATCTTCCCAGTGGGGGTGGGGTGGGTGAGAAGGGAAGAAGGGAAAGAATCTGGAAATCAAAGTTTTAAAAACAAATGTTAAAAATTGCTTTTCACATGCAACTGGGAAATAAGATATACAAGCAATGGAGTATAGAAATCCATCTTGCTCTACGAGAAAGTAAGGGTGGGGTATGGGGGAGGACAGATTGGGGGAAGGAGTATTCAGTATATTTGCTATCTGGGGTGGGGAGTAGGGGAGAGACAGGGAGAAAATTTGTAACTCAAAATCCTGTGGAAATGAATGTTGAAAACTAAAAACTAAATAAATAAATTTATTAAAAATGTAAAAATAGAATATGAAATAATAGATAGGTTCAGATACTGCTATTTACATCTTCACAATTCTAAGTGCAAAAGCACTATTGGTTGCAAGGGAAGAGACACTAAAATGATTGCCAGATACTATTTTTGAAGGTAATTTGAAGGTAATTCATCTCCATCATGAATTGATATGTCTTTCATCTCCTCCATCTCTCTAATTCTTCCAGTCTCACTAAAATATTTGCCAATACTGTTCATTTCATTTTCATAACATCTCTTAAGTCTGACCCCTTTTTCACACCTTAGGTCAAGCTCCCATAACTTCTTCTTTTAAAACATTTCTTTTGTTAATTAACTAAGATCCACCTTTTCACCCTCCCACATCATCCAGTCCCAATTGAGAATACAGGAAAAGCAAACCCTTTTACAAACATGTATTGTCAATCAAAATGAATTTCTACAACAAATTGGGCATGTTTCCCCCCCCCAAAAAAAATCATCTCGCTCTCACTCTGCACTCTGAGTCCTTCATGTCTCTAAATTCTTTAGAATCCTGTTTGGTCATTATGCTGATAAAAATTCAGCACAATATTATTCCATTATATTTATATTCCATAACTTATTTATCTATACCCCAGTTTACGAATACCACCTATTTTTATTCTTTGCCATCTCATAAAATATGTATATGTATGTATATATATATATATATATATACACACACACACATATGCATGTACACACATTCATATGCATACATGTATATTTGTATCTATATATGTATATATACAGAAAAACACACATAGTGTGTGCGTGTGTGTGTGTGTGTGAGACAGAGAGAGAGAGAGAGAGAGAGAGAGAGAGAGAGAGAGAGAGAGAGAGAGAGATTGATTCTTAGGGGTTGTTTTGCTTAGGACTAATCCAGGGGTCATGAACTCACAACCTGAGACCACATGTTGCCTTGAGACTGGAAGTTCTCCACTCCTGGTCCATCCCTTAATTTACCTTCCCTCTAATTTCCTCTCCTCTCTTCTCTTCTTTACCTCCTATTACTCTATTGAGTAAAAAGTATTTCTGTACACAACTGTGTGACTGTGTGTATCTTTCCTTTTTTTTCCCACAAGTTCAGATGAGAATGAGGTCCGCATATCAGCCGCTTTTCCCCGCACTATTCTCATTCATATAGATGTCTACTTGTGAACCTTTATTATGTGAGATACTTTTTCCCAACCTTCCTTCCCCTCTCCCCATGCCATTTCCTCTGTCCTTTCATTGTTTTCTTAAGATCATTAAAAACAAATAACAAAACCCCTCCCAGGCCTTATCAAATTGGATTCCCTTTATGAACTCTGATAATGATAAAATTCAAAGGGGACACATATATCATCTCCCCATTTTTGGATATAAACATTTTTCATTTGGTCCTTTAGAATTGTTCTTTCATGTTTACCTTTTCATTTTTCTCTTAATTCCTGTGTCTGAATTTCATGGTTTCTCTGAAGCTCTCATCTCTTCACGGGGAGTGCTTGGAAGTCTGGTACTTAATTAAAAGTCCATTTTTTCTCCCCATAGCACTATACTGTACTCAGTTTTGCTGGATAAGTTATTCTGGGCTGGAAGCCCATATCCTGTGCCTTCTGGAATATCTCCTTCCAAGTTCTCTGCTCCTTTATGTTGATAGCTGCTTATTCACATGTGATACCGATAGTGTCTCCTCAGTACTTGAATTCTTTCTTTCTAGCTGCTTGCACTATTTTTTCTTTGACCGAGATACTCTGCCTTTTGGCTATGACATTCCTAGGGATTTTCATTCTGGAGTTTCTTTCGGGAGGAGACTAGTAGATTCTCTCTATTTCCACTTTGCCCTTTGGGCCTAAGAGATATCTAGGCTGATTTCTTTTAAGATTTCTTGAAATTATACACCTAGGTTTTTTTGTTCTCAGTGTTCAGATAATCTATTCTAATGATTCTGAATTTTTCCCCTTTATATTTTTGTTATAAATTACTTTAAATTTTCTTCTATTTTTCAACCTTTTGACTTTGTTTTAATATTTCTTATTGCCTCATGGAGTCATTAGCCTCCATTTCATCCTTTCTCATTTTCAGAGACTATATTGCTTGAGCAATATTTTATGCCTTTTGAATCAAGTCATTGTCTCATTCCAATTTTTTTTCTTCTATAACTTTCATTTTTTTCCCATTTTTTCTCAAGTTTTCTCATTCAATTTATATGTGTGTGTTTATATATGTATGTATATGCATTGCATGTGTGTGTGTCTTTTAAAACTCTTGCTTTACCTCTTTTAGGAATTTCAGTTGACATCACTCAAGCTATATTTTTCTCTGAGGTTTTGCTTGTATATGTTTTGGAGTCATTCTTTTCTTTGGCATTTGTGTTTTGAGGTTCTCGACTACCATAATAGCTCATTATGGTGGGGTTCTTTTTTAAGTCTGTCTATTTTTCTAGCCTACTTCCTGACTTTGTACTTGATGTTAGGGATAGGGCTCTGTCACTCTTCTGGAAGAAAGGTTCAGGCTGATCCTATTGCCACTTTCTTGGATTATTGAGTGTTATGTTATTCCAGCATCTCAGGAAACAAAACAAAACGAAACAGGGGACCTGCCAACTTACAGGTCTCCCAGAGAGGTGTGGTGCAGGTCAAAGTCTGGGCAGTGAGTAACATAGTTGCCAATTGGTACCTGTTCCTGTCTCTGTGCTGCGGTGTGGGACTGGTGGCACCTTGATATGGGGCTGGGAATGCCTCTTATGCTATTGTGCAACCTCTCCTTGAATGCTGGAGCACTCCTGCCCCAACCCCATCACTCATGTCCCTGTAACGTCCTGTCTGTTTCCATATGCAAAACTGGGCTGAACAAATGACTCATTTTGTTCATCACAATTTAGCCTTGTACATTTTCTAGATCTGTTTGGAGGAGGTCATGAAGGAGAGCCTATCACAGTACTTTCTATCTTTCTGCCATTGTGGGTTGGCCTCCCACATTCATCACTTCTTCACTGGATTATTACAAATCATCTTAATTGGGTGGCCTCATTCCATTTCCTCTCTCCTCCAATACTTCCCACAGTTGCCAAAATAACTCTTCTGAAACATAGACCTAATCCTGCCCTCTCCATGATCCAAAACCTTTAGGGGCCCTCTATGTATACTGTTAACACACACTCTACTCAGCCTACCTAGTGTTTATGCAGTGAGGATTTGGTATATGCCCAGATCACCAAGACTGGAGGAAATCATAGCAAGTGGGTGCAGGTATGAACATTCTTCATTGACCTTCCACATTGTTGGGAGAAGCCTCTTTCCATTGGCTGCATAGCCAGAACCATCTGCTTGAAATCTGCTGACTGAAGTTTGGTCTATTTCTTTTCCAGGAATACCAAATATGAAGGACTTATTCACTCATGGCAGGTGACACCATGCAGTAAGCAGAAAAAGAGCATCTCCCTTTTCCTTTAACCATGTGAGCCTGAGAAATAGGCTTAAGATTTTGCTGTTTCATTTATCCTTTTTGGTTCTAGGTGAAGGGAATAGAAACTTTGACTGAAGCTTGAGCCATGCAGACCTCAGTGCCCAGGATTTCAAGTTGGATGTTGCAGCCAGCTCAACAGGGAAGTTCTGAGAAGAAAGAGTCCTAGCATGCTAGCCCAAAGTTAATGTTGACTTGAACTTAGTGTGATTAAATGCTACATAGGAGCTGAGTTAAGTCATGAGCCTAATGCCCCCTTTCCTCCCTCGAGACCAAAGTGGTGTGTGGGGTAGGAGGAAAAGATTATATTCCAAATGTGTTTGGGGAAAGGTTTGTTTGTTCTCGATATACCTTTGAAGTAAATTGTCCTGAGGAAATACTGATATGATTAAGTGATTAAATGGACCTGGGATTCATAAACCCTAAAATTCGGAAAGGGAACAGAAGAGAACGAACATGTATTAAGCATCTACTTAACGTGCTAGACACTGTGGTAGGTGCCTTATCTTATTTTATCTTTAAAGAAACTGTAGAAGGTAGGTGATATTATGATCTTTATTTTACAGTTAAGGAAACTGAGGCACATAGAAGGTAAGTGACTTATTTAGTGTAATATTAAGTGTCTCGGACCAGATTTGAACTCAAGTCTTCTAGACTCCAGGCCCAGCACTCTATCCACTCACTGTGCCATCTAGCAGTCCAAATAAAAACCATGGGGGCTCTAGGCAGCAACAAAGAGACATCCACTCTCCAACACCTAAGGATATTGGAAAACCCCCTAGAAAGGGGTGAAATCTAATACACCTGACCCTTAGAGACCGAGGGCAGAGTAATCCATGTTATGGCTGTATCCTGCTACAATCTGGTTCCAACCTAACTGACCAATCATTATGAAAGAGAAATTTCATAATATTCCCATTCCCTTTTATATGCTCTGTATTTGTTCCCAATTGGACCATCACTCTTTACCAAATTTGTCATTTCATCCTCTAATTTTGCACTTTTTCAAGAGTCATTCTCCATCCCTTAAATATGTCTTTCTTGTTTCTACGTTTCAGAATCCCTCATGAGTCATGCAATTCAAGTGCCACTTCATCCTCTGTAAAGTTTTATCCCCCTCCCCAAGTTATTAGAGCTCTATCCCTCATATATTCCAACAGTACTCATTTCTCTTTTGGTCCCATTATTTTGTAACTTATCTACCACCAAGTTATATTCCCCTAGTAGAATCTATAGAGGTTTATAGAATCTATGAACCTTGAGTTCAGGAGCTAATTTATTTTTTGTCTTTTTATCTCCACCATTGAACACAGGGCCATGCACACAGTAAATGCCTCACAGATGTTTGATGAATTGATTGTTCAAGCCACTTAACCTTTCTTGGCTCAGTTTCCTCATTTTCAGATTATCAGGTTGGACTCTATGACCTCTAAGATCCCTTTCAGCTCTGAATCTATGATGCTATGAATGAATTTAACCAACCCTTGACTTTAGCATGGCAGAACCCACTGGAACATCATTGGCTAATAGATTAAGAACTGAAGAACAGCCAAATACTTCTCTGTTCAACTGTTCCTACTGCCTCCTCTTTGCCTTAGGCTACCACAGATGCTCCCCTTTTCCCTGAGCTCCCATATAGCTCTTTTCCTCTCATTCACATACTTTCTTTTACTGTTCCTCTCATGCTTAATTCTACCCTGTTCACTCCAGTTAACTTAGCCTTGTCAGGTCCTTGAATGCCTACAAGCCCTTGCCTTCTTTTATCCTTCCCAACCCCAAAACTCTTGCCAGATACAACTCAGTGTATGCTCATTTACTATCCGTCCTACTTCCAAATGTATTTTATACACACATATGCACACACAAACGTGTATGTACGTATGTATGTATGCATATTTCTCCTATAGAATTAACAGTCCTTCCCCTAACTCCCATTTCTGGCAGTTTCACCTAAAGCTGTACATTTACAAAACTAATTAGCATGCTAGGTTTTGTATGCCTGTAAATACTCATTGAAAAGGGTTTTTTTTTTTTGTTTCTGTTTTTGTTTTTTTCTGTTCTGGTCATCTTAAGAAGGACATTGTTAATTGGAGTTTGCCCTGTGGAAAAAATTTGGGAGGTGAAGGTATTAGAAACCAGAATTACACAATCACAATATCACATAATTTTTAAAGTTTAGAGTAGCCATACCCAAGTATAACCCATACTTGATTCTGTTACAACATACAAGATAAATGGTCGTGTACCTTGACCTGCTTTGGACGCTATCCAGGTAATTAACTTTCTAACCTACAGTACTCAGAAAGAGAGAGTGAGAGATAGAGAGACAGACAGACAGATGGACAGAGAGACAGAGAGGGACAGAGAGAGACAGAGAGAAGTTTTATGAAGCACCCAATTTACTAAATTACAATTTGCTAAACCCTGAGGTATAAAATTAGGAGCAAAGTAAAAAGTGGGAGCTAGAAAGGAGGAAAGAAGAGAAGGAGAGGGAGATAGTGATCCTGCCTAGGGGTAAGGCAGCAGGTGGGGAGCTGGATCAGTTAATGAGGTGATCAGCAAGTCTGAGTCTCCTTCAGATATGTCACTATTAGACAAAAATTTGCCAATCAGTGAACAGACTACAGAGTGGAGTATAATATTTCAGATGTGGCCTGGCCAGGGCAGAATACAACTTTTTACCTTTGAGTTATATTTCTCTTGCTCTAGCTTAAAATTCCATTAGTTTTTTAACTGACACATTATACTGATGATCTGTATTTTGTTTGCTGTTTGAAAAAATTGCCACCTCTTTTCAGGAAACTTTCTTCACCCATCTTGCATTTGTGAAGTTGATTTTTTGGATCCAAGTATAAGACTTTTCATTTATATCTATTAAATGTCATCTTCTTAGATTCAGTCCAATGCTCCCCCTGTCACAATTTTTTGAGGAATATGACTGTTACCAAGGCACTTAGTTATTCCTCTCAGTTAAATTTGATCAAAGAAAATCCCATCTTCACCTTTATAGTCATTATAAATAATGAAAGTTAACATGCACAGAACAAAGCACAGTACTCTCAGGCACTCCACTGGAGACCTTCCAAGATGGTATTAAAACACAAATGACTACTTTTTAGTCCAAATCCACCTCTCAACTAACTTTGAATCTATCTATTGCTACTTCCTAGTCTGAATTTCTTCCCTCTTTTCCACAAATAAAGTATCATATATTTTGTCACATTTTCCTAAAATCTAGGTAAATAACATCAACAGCATTTACTTAATCTACTAATTTAGTAATTCTGTCAAAAACAGAAGTGAAATGAGTTGGTAATCAATAATTGTCTTTTTTAGGATTTTATTTTTCCCAATTACACGCAAATCATTTTTAACATTCATTTTTAAATTTTTGAGTTGCAAATTCCCATCCTTCTCCCCCCTCATTGAGAATAGCTTATATGTGTGTAGTCATGCAAAACATATTTCTATATTAGTCATTTAATAAAAGAAAACATAGACAGAACCCCAACAAAAATAAAGAAAGTAAAAAAAAATGCTTTGATCTGTATTTAAACTCCATCAGTTCTTTCTTTGGTGATGGATAGCAATTTTCATCATGTCCTTCAGATGTATATACTATGAATGTATATGTGAATGAGAGTATATTGCTGAGAATAGTTAAGTCATTCACAGCTGATCATCTTACAATATTGCTGTGACTGTGTACAATGTTCTCCTGGTTCTGCTCACCTCAGCCTGCATCCGTTCATATAGATTTTCCAGTTGCTGTTGTTTTTATTGTTTTTTTTTTGAAAGAGTCTTGCTTATCACTTCTTGAAGCAAATAGTATTCCATTATAATTGTGTACTACATTCCCCAACTGGTGGGCATCCACCAGAAAAGAACTGCTATAAATATTTTTGTACATATATGTTTATTTCCTTTTTTATTTTTTTAAATCTCTTTTGGGATGCAGTCCTAGCAGTGGTATTGCCTGGTCAAAGGGTACGCATGATTTTATACCCTTTGGCCATAGCTCCAAATTGCTCTATAGAATGTTTGAATCAGTATTCCACTTCACCAACATTGCATTAGTGTCTCAATTTTACTACATCCTCTTCAATATTTGACATTTTCCTTCTCTGTCCTATTAGCCAATCTAATAGGTGTGAGGTAGTACCTCAGAGTTACTTTAATTTGCATTTTTCCAATCAATAATGATTTAGAGTATTTTTTTCATATGGCTATAGATAGCTTTGATTGCTTTATCTGAAAAGTGTTCATTAACTGAGGATTTATTTTTATTTTTATAAATTTGACTTAATTCTCTATATATTTGAAAAATAAGGCCTTTATCAGAGAAACTGTTTTAAAATTTTTTCACCGTTATGATTGCTAACTGTATTTCCCTTCATCCTATTTCATCCCTGTTTATTCTATTCTCTCTTTACTTTCACTTTGTTCCTCCTGACAAGTGTTTTACTTTTGACTACCACCACGTTCAATCCACACTCCCTTTTATGAGCATGCCTCTCTCTTCTTATCTCCTTCCCCTCCTACTTTTCTGTAGAGTAAGATAGATACCCATTTGAGTGTGTATGTTGTTCCCTCTTTGAGCCAATTCCGATAAGAGTGAAGTTCAAGCATTCCCTGCCCCCTTTCCCATTTTCTCCTCCATTGGAAAAGCATTTTCTTGCCTCTTTTTTGTGAAATAATTTACTCCATTCTACCTTTATCTTTCCATTTCTCCCAGTGCATTCTTCTTTCTCACACCTTAATTATATATATGTATGCACACATATATGTATATATATATGTATGTATGTATGTATGTATTAGATACCATCCCATCATATTTAACTCACATCTGTGCCCTCTTTCTGTGTATGCTCCTTCCAATTGTCCTAATAATGAAACAGTTTTTAGGAGTTAACAAGTATTATTTTCCCACGTAGGAATGTAAACAGTTTAATTTTATTAAGTCCTTTACTTTGTTTTTTTGTTTTCCTTTTTATACTTCTCTTGAGTCATGTATTTAAAAGTCAAATTTTCTATTCAGACCTAGTCTGTTCATTAGGAATGCTTGAAAGTTCCCTATTTAATTGAATATTCATTTTCTCCTCTGAAGGATTATACTCAGTTTGCTGGGTTGGTGATTCTTGGTTGTAATTCTACCTCCTTTGCCCTCTGGAATATTGTAATAGTAATCTGTTTAGCAGGATACTTACCACTTAGTACTAAGTGCTAAGTGTGGAAGGGGCAAACCCTGTCCCACTGTTGAGAAGGCATGAACTCCCCTGTTGATGTGGAAGAAGGGGATTGGCTGAGGTGTGTATATAAGCAAGAATTCCAGAGACAGACAGACAGA
>CM053580.1:499989411-500017174 GCA_028627135.1 Pseudochirops cupreus | reverse complement strand
ATATATATACAGTTCCCTCTTGAACCCATTCCCGATGAAAGTAAGTAGATTTCCAGAACTAACAACCCTCTTCCTCCATCTAATTCCTCTGTGTTGGTTCTTCCTTTCATACCTCTTTTGCATGAAATAATTACTCTTTTTAGCTGTTCCTAAATAGTTTTACTTTTCAAAGTTATATCATACTCAGGTCTACCTCAATATTTCTTATGAACTATTCAATTACTAATAACATTCTTTGACACAATTTTTTCTTTTAATATCTTTTAATATCACTACTGCTAGGTCTTGTGTGATTCTCATTGTGACACTACCATATTTAAATTTTTTTCTTGTTTTTCATAATATTTTATCCTTGAGCTGGGGGTTTCCAAATTTGCTATAATATTTTTTGAGTTTTCCTCATTGGATGTCTTTAAGGTGGTGATTAGTGGATTTTTTTCTATTTCTACTTTCCCCTCATGTTGTAATGTTTTAGGAACATTTTCTTTAATTATTTCTTGTATTATTGTGTTAAGATTCTTTTTTTGATCATAGCTTTCAGGTAGTACAACAATTCTTATGTTACTTCTTATTGATCTGTTCTCCAGATCAGTTGGTTTTCTTATGAGATGTTTCACATTCTCTTCTAGTTTTCCTTCTTTATGTTTTATTATTTCTTGATCTCTTAAACTTCACTGGTTTACTCTTGCCCAATTTTGATTTTTAAGGAGCTGATTTTTTCCTCAAGATTCTAGATCTCCTTGTCTAATTGGTAGATTTTCTTTTTAAGATCTTCTTGTTTTTCTTTTTTTTGTTTGTTTGTTTTCCTCAGTTTCTCTCATTTGATTTTTAAAAATTTGTATATTTTTTATCTTTCAACATTCATTTTCACAAGATTTTAACTTACAAATTTTTCTCACTGTCTCTCCCCTAGCTCCCACCCTAAGATGGCAAGCATACTGAATACCCCTTCCCACAATCTGTCCTCTCTTATATTGGCCCATTACTTCTCCTCCCTCCACCCCCACTTTCTTATGGGGCAAGATGAATTTCTATACTCCATTGCCTGTATATCTTATTTCCTAGTCACATGTAAAAACAATTTTTAATTGTTTTTATTGTTTTTTTTGTTTTTTTATTGTTTTAATTGTTTTAATTTAAAAACAATTTTTGTCTTCTTCTGGTTCTATCTTTTGATCATCTTTGTCACCAAAAAACAATCTCAACTCTAATTGAGTTTGAGATTCTCTCCCTTCTTCCCTCTTTACCCACTCCCACTGGGAAGATGAACAATTCAATATAGGTTATACATGTGTAGTTACGTAAAACATTTCCATAGTAGTCGTGTTGCAAAAGGCTAACTATATTTCCCTGCATCCTATCCTGTCCCCCATTTATTCTGTTTCCTCCTTTTACCCCATCCCTTTTCAAAAGTGTTTACTTCTAACTACCTTCTCCCCCAATCTGTCCTCCTTTCTATCATCTCCCCTCTTATCCTCTTCCCCCCTATTTTCCTTTAGGGCAAGATAACTAATTGAGTATGTATGTTATTCACTCCTTAAGCCAAATTCAATAAGAGTAAGGTTGACTCATTCCCTTTCACCTTAATGCTCTTCTCTTCCATTGTAACAACTTTATCTTACCTCTTTTATGTGAGATAGTTTACCCTATTCTGTCTCTCCCTTTCTCCTTCTCCTAATGTATTCCTCTCTTTTATTTTTTAGATACCATCCTTTCATAATCAACTCATCCTGTGACTTCTATGTATACATGTACACACACACACACACACACACACACACATATATATATATATATAGATACACATACACCCTCCTATACATGCCTATATTTGTATGTGTATATATGTATATGTATATACATATACATATACATATACATATACATATATATATATATACACATACACATGAGAAAAGTCTCATGAGTTACAATTATCAATTTTCCATGTAGGAATGTAGATAGTTCAGCTTTCATAAGTTCCTTATGACTTCTTTTTCCTGTTTATCTTCTCATGCTTTTCTTGCTTCTTATATTTGTAAGTCAAATTTTCTGTTCATCTCTGGTTTTTTCATCAAGAATGCTTGAAAAATCCTCAATTTCATTGAATGACCATATTTTCCCCTGTAGTATTATGCTTAGTTTTGCTGGGTAGGTGATTCTTAGTTTTAATCCTAGCTCCAGAATATCATAGTCTAAGCCCTTTGATCCCTTAATGTAGGAGCTGCTACATCTTGTGTTATCCTGATTGTGTTTCTACAATACTCAAATTGTTTCTTCCTGATTGCTTGCAATATTTCTTCTTGACCTGGGAACTCTGGAATTTGACCATAATATTTTTAGGAGTTTTCTTTTGGGGATCTTTTTCAAGAGGCAATTAGGGAATTCTTTCACTTTCTATTTTGCCTTCTGGTTCTAGATTATCAAGACAATTTTTTCTTAATAATTTCTTGAAGGATGATGTCTAGGTTAATTTTTTGATCATGGCTTTCAGGTAATCCAATGATTTTTAAGTTCTCTCTCTTGGATCTACTTTCCAGGTGAGTGGTTTTTCCAATGAGATATTTCACATTGGATCTGTTTTATAGCATCTTGATTTCTCATGAAGTCATTAGCTTCCATTTGCTCCAATCTAATTTTGAAGGAGTTATTTTCTTCAGTGAGTTTTTGAAATTCCTTTTCCATCTGGCCTTTTGAAGGCATTCTTCTCCTCTTTGACTCTTTTGGGCCTCTTTTGCGTTAGTTTATTTTTTAAGGAGTCATTTTGTTCAGTATTTTTTTGGGTCTCCTTTAGCCGGCTGTTGACTGGCTTTTCATGATTTCTTTGCGTCATTCTCATTTCTCTTCCCAATTTTTCCTCTACTTCTCTTACTTGGTTTTTAAAATCCTTCTTGAGCTCCTTCATGGCCTGCCACCAGTTCATATTTTTCTTGGAGGCTTTTGATGCAAGAATTTTGACTTTGTTGTCTTCTTCTGGTTCCATCTTTTGATCATCTTAGTCACCAAAAAAAAATTCTATAGTTTGATTACATTTCCTCTGTTTGTCCATCTTGTTAGCCAATTATTTGACTTTTTGCCATGGTAGAACTCTGCTTCCCAAGTGGAGAGTGCTGTGTCCCAAACTTCTTGGGTTTTGTGCAACTGTTGTCAGAGTTTCTTCTAGGGACCTGCCTCAGAACTGTTAGGTGGACTGCCTCTCCACAGCCTCAATAAGCTCTGCCATGCTAGCGCTCCTCACCCCAGGGCCACCACCCAAGACTATGACCCAGATCTTGTAATAGTAATGGAATTTGAACCCCACAGTGGGATGGACTTGTTCATGTGACAAGAAGGGGCTGAACTATGAGGGGTTGGTGTTGTGGATAAATAGGGGCCCAACCAGAGAGAGGCCAGAAGAACTTTTTAGACCAGCATCGTGGAGGCAGAGAGAGAGAGAATTGCTGGGGGCCAGAGTTGCTGAGAAAGATAACTGCCAGCCAAAGCTGCCCAGACTGCTGCGAGCCAGTTGGAGCTGCCCAGGACTTTTGAGAACTGCCACCCAGAATTGCTGAGAACTGAGGAGGCATGACTGTGGTTCTGGTATTTTGTCTATCTAGTTTGATGTTACTTTGTCAGATTCATTCATTGATAGAGGCCTCAGACCTTGTTGGGCCTAGATTGATTTCACAGGCAGAAGGTGAATTGAAGAAGATGCCAGAAATATGCATCAATGTTGTAGTGTCTTTGTTAAGCTTTGTCTTCCCAGGAATAGAAACTGCTGAGAACTTGTTGTGGGTCAAGATGAAGAAAAGACCTCTCCTTGGGTATTAAATGCTGTGATGATATTGAAGCCTAGTTGTGACCTAGGGGTGGATGGCCTTTGTGCTCTGTGACTGAACAAATGAATGTACTTTGTTTGTGATTGGAAACTAATCTCCAACTGAGACTACCCGGGGTGAAGTACTTTGTGATTGAACTGAGGACATAAGACTTTGTGATTGACTAAAGGAATGTACTACCCAGTTTTTTACTTTGGCTGGCTTGTGCTGCAGACCTGTGCCAGTGTGACTCATGCAGGACTGAGCTGTTCTCCAAGCACAGTGAGATACATACTTCCTGTCAGCCTGCCAGACTGCCTTCAGTGGGAGATTTGTTTCTCACTGTCACTTTGTGGATTCTGTAACTCTTAAATTTGTTTAGAATAATTTTTTTTATGGATATTGGAGTTGGTTGGTACAGGAGCCCAAGCAAGCTCCTGCTTTTACTTCCCCATCTTGGCTCCACCCACTCTCATTTGATTTTTAAAGTCCTTTTAAAGATCTTCTTTGAGTTCTTTTTGAGCAGGTAATCATTTGATGTTTCTCTTTGGGGTAGAAGAGGGTTTCTTTGCTTCAGTATCCTCCTCTGAAGATGAACCCCAGTCTTCTCTATTCCCGTAGTTACTCTCTATGTTTTGTTTCTCCTTTGCCTGTACTTTTTTTCCTTTGTAGTAGCTTAGGTTTTATAATCATCTCCAGTTCTGGGGTATGGGGGATGGTGCCTTTGGCCTCAGGCCCTCCTTCAGTTTTCCCCTCAGGCTTGGAATTGGAACCAAGACCTCCAGCCCCTATAACTGCCCACAGTCAGTGATGTCCCCACCCCACTGCTTCTGCACTATCTGGCATATGCTAGTTCCTTCTCACCCCCCACCATGTCTCCATAGCACAATTGTGTCTAATGTTCCTTGTCAGCAAACGTTCCTTGATCTTCACCAGCCCAAGCACCAAACACCAGTCACTGTCTTGGGAGTAAAAGTTCTTGCATCTGGGGCTAAGGCAGCCTCCCGACCCAGCTAACCACAAGATTTGCCATTTGTTGTTTAAGGTGGTATCCTGGAGGTATTTCCTCTTCACAGGGACCAAACATCATCCTTGGACTTTCCTTCAGATTTTCTCCAATTGGCCCAGGAGGACTCCTGTTCTGCCCCAACTCTTATTTATTTTTACTGCTCAATATTAGCCTTGAGGCACTATTTCATCTCTTTTGTGGGGTAAATCTTGAGAGCTTGGAATTTTCTGACCTACTCCATCTCCATAGAATCCTCTCAAATGCCTTGCTAAAATCTAGATAAACTCTCTCTGTATAACATTCTAGTGATCCACCAGTCTATTTACTCTGTCAAAAAAAAGGAAATAATATTAGCCTGTTAGCTCTTTGTGGTCAGTGATTTCTTTTAAAGATGTTTTCCGTGGTGTAATGGATAGAGAAATTGAATTTAGAGTCTATAAGGTGTGGGCCAAACTCTTCTTTTGACACTTATTATGTGAAAAGATGCAGTCTAGCCACTTAACGTGAGACTGTTTATCTGTAAAATGGGAATAATACTTTTAGACCTTATCTTACAGATTTGTTGTAAGGATCTAGTGAAATAATTATTTAAAGCAACACAACTTTAAAGCTCTATGTGAATGACGGTTATAATTATTAGTGTCCTCCCAAATCTTGCCAATCATTAAAACTATAGTCATTAAGCTATAATTTTCAAACTCTACCATTCCCTCCCTCCTTCCCTCACTACTGTGCTTCTTCCCCCTCTCCCTCCTTCCCTTCCTTCCTTCCTTTCTTTCTTTCTTCCTTCCATCCTTCCTTCCTTCCTTCCTTTCTTCCTTCCTTCCTTCTTTCCTTCCTTCCTTCCTTCCTTCCTTCCTTCCTTCCTTCCTTCCTTCCTTTCTTCCTTCCTTCCTTCTTTCCTTCCTTCCTTTTTTCCTTCCTTCCACCCCTATTTCCCTCTCATCCTCCCCCCCATCTCTCCTACTCTTCTCCTTTCTGCTCTTTCTCCCTCTACACCTCCCACCTCCCACTCCCCTCTCCCTGACTCCCATCCTTCCTCCTCTCCTTCTCCCTTCTCATTCCCCTCCCTATGCCTCCTCCTCTCCCCTTTCCTGTCACCTCTGCCTCTCTGCCTCTCCTCTGGTTCTCCCTCTCCCTGTCCCTCTCCCTCCTTCTTTCTCTTTTGTCAAGAGATCTGAATTCAAAGTATATACCCTCTTACTACTTAGTAAGTTGCAATAAGTTTCTCATATCATATGGAGAGCTGGCTGGGACCTTAGAGACTCTTTGGAATCCATGGTACAGTAGAAAAAATACTGTCTTTGGAGTTAGAAAACCTGGGTTCAAACATTAGCTCTGACACTATTTTGGGAAAGTCCCTTAACTGTCCTGGATTCTTTATGTGTCAAATGAAGGAGGTTGGATTATGCGGCTTCAGAGCTTTCTTTTAGATTTTCATCTTCTTTGCAGATGAGAAAACTGTAGTTCAGAGAAGCTGGGACTTACCACAAATCACATGGGTAGTAAGTTATAGAACTAGAATTTGAATCCAAATCTTCTGACTTAGAAATCCATCACTTTCCCTACTGTACCACCTTTTTTTCTCCATTGAGGAGATGAACATTTATCTCCCTTCATGGTTTCAGTTCCCATTTTGCCTTTTTAAAACCAGAATGAAAAATGTTTGCAGACATTTATTGGTCTTGCTCTCCTTTGCTCAGTGAAAACAAGAAAAATACTGGTGGGAAGGAAAGGGAGGCTAATTGTAAATCGGTTTGATTAATTTGGTAATTAATACCAATTAGACTTAGGAGGGGCAAGTGAATTATGTGTTCACGCAAATATTGAAATGTGATGAAGCCCAGCAGCTTTGGGAGGGGGAGGGGAATTCAGTGCTGGGCAGACAAGAATTCAGTGCAATAAACACACTGGATAAGGATTCTTGCAAGCCTGGATTGTTTGCACCTGGGCATAGTTTGGAGGAAATGCCAGCCCTGAATTACAGAAAAGTGAATGGGAAGATATGATGGGTAATTCAGAAACTCTGTAAGTCAAAGCTGATGTTTTTGGTGAACGTCTTCCAACTATGTGTCTCCGAAACTCAGGGAGATGGGAAGATGTCCTTAGTAACCCATAATCAACTGTGTGTGTGGTTACTGTTGTTTTCTTTTTCTGCTCTGCATTCCATCTTTAAGAAAAAGAAGAAAATTTCAGGATAATCAGCTGATGAAAGAGATCTATTTCAAATGCTACAAACAAACTTTCTTAAGATATATTTCATTTATTATAGATTCAACTGTATCTCTTGCTATTCACCTCGGGGCCCTGAATCAGGAAGAACAAGTCAAACTATTCCAGGTGAGCTTTAGGGCTCTGAGAGGTGAGCTGTCCCTTTATCTTACCTGGAACCAGACCACCACATCACCTCCCAGTCATTTTCACCCCTCATCTCTCTCTTCCAGTGCTCTTCTAGGTATTGTTCTCCCCCATTAGAATGTGTACTCCTAGAGATCAGGAACTGCCTTGTTTTCTTGTGTCCTCAGCACCAAGCACAGCACCTAGAATACAGTACCTTATTAAGATAGATAGACATATGTCTAGATAGATATAGATATATGGTATAGATATACTATATATAGTACCTTTATATGGTTTTTACAGTATCTAATACTTTATATGTCATATATAGTAACTTACTTTATATATTTATATATAATCTTATTATAAACAAATCTTAGTAAATAATCTGTTTATATCTATCTGAATACCTATTTGTCTATTGTTCTATTGATCTATTTATCCATATATCAGCCAGTCTGCCTATTTATCTATTTGCCAACAGTTATCATGAGGTAGTTAAGTGGCACTTTGGATAGAGCAATACATTTAGTGTCTGGAAGACTCCTTCCTTACTTCAAGTATGGTCTCAGACACTTAACAGCTGTGTGACCCTGGGCAAGTCACTTAACACTGTTTGTGTTTGTTTCTCATCTGTAAAATGAATTGGAGAAGGAACTGGAAAATCACTCTAGCATCTTTGTTAAGAATACCCCAACTAGGATCACACAGAGTTGGATATCACAGAGAGTTGGAATGTCTACACTGGCTGAACAACAACAGTGAGGGTTTGCTTAATGTTGTTCTCAATGACTGGAGCTATCTGATAGTAGGATGAGATACTTTGAGGACTAATGAATTCGTTATCACTGGATATCTCTAATTAGAAGCTAGATGATGGCTTGTTGGGGATGTTGTATAGGCAGCTCCTGTTTAGGTATGGATTGGAATTTGATGACCTTTCACATGCCCTTCCAATTCTGGTATACAATGATTTTGTATCTCATTTTGTTTTCAGATTTAACAAAATATAATGCTGTAATGCTCTCTGTTGTGCTAAATTCAATCTCGTTATAATATATGAGGAAGGCAGAGAAGAGTTATGATTGAAGCAGAGGGAAAAGGACACATGTTGATAAGAGATATATGAAAGGCAACGTATAGAGACATAGTACCCACCAAAGATGGGTTCTCACACCCAGAGCAAAGTGTTCAGGAAAGTGATCCTAGCAAATGAAGTCACAAAGACTTTCTACTGGAACATATTAGCTTTGTTAAGCAATAGGAGCAACACACTGCTCCCAGCTGAGGGGCTCAAGGAGCAAGAATAATTGACCTCCAGGGCCTTACCTTTAAATGTGGCTTTCACCTGCTGAGGTGAGGCTGGTCAGTAATCTATCATTATAGTCATGTACATGATGGAAATTGATGCCTACATGAGCCGGAAATGACAGAGCTTCATTCCTTTCTATGTGAATCATGTTTTACTTTAAATAGCACCTTTCATCAGGGAGCTGAAACCATAGCAAAGGTAACCTTATCCAGAGGTGAAGTAGGCAACCATCTACACAAATAATTTTTTTTTCTTTAAAATAGTACCTTGAAACTCTCTCAGTCATTCTTCCTCACCCATTCCAGCTTTATGAGGCCCGCTTTTCATCCCACAATGAAAATTAAGACTTTAAATAATAATAAAGAATAATAAGTGACTTAGTAGGTTGGCTTATAAACTATAGGCTTTTGTTTGTTTTTGTTGAGTTGTTTCAGTCATTTCTAACTCTTCATGACCCCATTTGGCATTTTCTTGGCAAAGATACTGGAGTGGTTTGTCATTTCCTTCTCCAGCTCATTTTACAGATGAGGAACTGAGGTAAGCAGGGTTAAGCCATTTGCCTTCCCAGGGTCACACAGCTAGTAAGTGTCTGAGGTCAGATTTGATCTCAGGAAGATAAGTCTTCATGACTCTAGGTCTGGCATTCTATCCATTGTGCCATCTAGCTGACCGAACCATAGTTTAAGGAGTGCCAATGCATAGCGAATGTATACCGAGAACACAATGTGTCTGCCAACATCTCAACAACCAACTTGTCAGTGCAAGTGAAAGTCAGGGTAAGGTTCTCTTTATGTAGTTCCTGAAAATTCACCAAACATTTAACATATATGACCTTATTTGATGATTCTGTGAAGATGCACAGATCCTACAGGTAAAAATAATCATTCATCCTTATGTAGAACTTTTAGGTTTGCAAAGTGATTTTTTCCTTCTTCCACTGCACAGCTAGTGACTTCCCTCTAAGCTTACCTCACATTTACCCTGAACATATGTTGAATATACATGGTTATTTACATGTTATCTCCCTCATTAGAGTGTGAGCAAGTTATATGTTTTTTTTTTCTTTTCTTTGTTTCTCCAATGCTTAGCGCAGTGGTTCGCATATTTAGGCACTTCATAAGCACTTCTTTATCTGAAAAATTGTCTCATTTGGGGAATGACTGAACAAATTGTTGTATATGATTGTCATGGAATACCATTGTGCTATAAGAAATCATGAGCTTGTTGATTTTAGAAAAGAACCTGGATGGACTTGCAGGAAATAATGAAGAGTGAAATGAGCCAAACCAAGAGAGCACTGTATACAGTAACAGCAATATTAAGAACAATTTTGAGTGACTAAGTCATTTGGACTATTATAAATACCCAAATTAACTACAAAGGACCTATGAAGGAAGATTCCATCTGCATCCAGAGAAAGAACTGATAAATAGAAGTGTGTATAGAATTCTTTTAACTATTTGCATCCAATGGTAGACATCTCTAAGGCAGGGGGGAAGTAACAAAAAAGGGGAAAAAAAGAAAATTGTATTATAACTTTGTTATATATCTAAAAGTAATACCAAGTTATACATAATAGAATTTGCAGTTTTGTGCACATTTTATTCTACTATGTTATTGAAATGCTTGTTTTATTTCATAAATTAAAGATAAAAATTAAATTAAAAAAATAAGTACTTCTAGATAACTTGAACAACATAAGAGATAGGTAGTAAAACTGTTATTATTCCCCATCGCACAGGTAAGGAAATATGGGTTGACAGAAACTAATATTTTCTAATGATAAGCACCAGAGGTATTATTTGAACCTATAACTCCTTAATACAGGTCCCCTAACTACTCAATGACAATTTCCTAAAATGTGAATATCTTTGGAGTGAAAACAGATTGTTTTCCAATTTATATTCATACTAAATTGTGATATGAGATTCAAACTAAGTTACTGCTATCACATCCTTCTCAGGTTTTGATTAGAGAGAAGAGATGATAGTCACTTGGGGACGGGAATGGGGTTGGAAGAGGAAAAAGAATAGCATGGAAGCAACAAAAACAAGCTTTCACCACTTGTAAAGTTTCCTTGGGGCTAATCCTAGTGTATAGGATTTCCAACTTTCAATAGTGAGACTAAGGGACAGAAATGATAGCAAGGATATTGTGTTCAGAATAACTGACTTACTAGACCCATCCTCACGAGAAGTAGAAGGGGATATGCGAGGGATCAGAGATTTTGAGCAAAAAGAGACCTACTCAACCACACAAGTTGTAAGTTACAAACATAGAAACTGAAATCAGGTCCTCTATCTCCAAATACAGGGCTCTTCCCATCTGGCCTGCCTACTTTATGAAGTTATTATGAAGATCAAAGGAAAGAATGAATATGAAGATATCTTGTAATCATCAAACTATAAAAGGTAATTATTATCACGGTAAATATCCATACTTATTCCACATATTGTATATATGCACATATACGCAATTAATATCCCTACCTGATTCATCATACTCAGTATTTTCAAATTGATCTCTGATTTCATAGACGCAGATGTGTTCTTCACTGATGTGAATTCCGACCCTTTTTGCATGCTCATCCTATGTGACTGTTGTTTATATGCTCCCATAAATTCTCCATTGGGAGTGTGCCCAACATTCTGGAGGGAGGGGTTCCTTATTTTCTTCTAACATAATAATGATAACAGAAGAGCACATAAGCCATCCAGTTGCTATACTTTCCTCTTGCTACACTGCCAGACCCTTTCTATTGTAATACATTTTTTTTGATGATGTGCTTTCTTCAAATTTTTCTTTGGCATTGCTTAGTTATTGTGTTGTAGCCTGTTCATACACATCATGTGCCTTTCCATTGCTCTTTGAGTGATAATCATTTAAATTCATCAGGGTTTGCTGTGATGTATCCAGATAGTAACATTGGTAGAATATGTGTTCTTTTATTTAAAATGTTGAGCCTTCCCCCATCAAGATGTTTGAAATGCTTAAAGGACCTGAGTGATGTCTCAAAGGCAATCCAGCTCCGTTTCCTTATCTTGTTTAATTATGGCTCTTACTTATCATCCATTTGCAATACTATCCAAGATATAAATATACATACAAACATAGATGGGTATATTGACATACTCTAGACATAGAGACATATTGACCAACTCGATGAATTTTCCATTTGGCCAAAAGTCATCTTCACCACCTGGTTTTGGTTTTGGTTTTTCCCTGTGTAGATGGTTATGTTAAACCTAGTAATATTTTGTTGTTCATTTGTTTCAGTCATTTCTGACTCTTTGTGACCCTATTTGGGGTTTTCTTGGCAAACATACTAGAGCAGTTTGCCATTTCCTTCTCTAGTTAATTTTACAGATGAGGAAACTATGACAAATAGAGTTAAATGACAGGATCACACACTGTGTTAAGTGTCTAAGGCTGGATTTGAACTTAAGTCTTCCTGACTCCAGGTCCAGAGCTCTGTCCACTGTACCACCTGGTTGCCCTGGAACTGACTCAAATCTGCTCTTGAGAAAGTATGGTTAAATCTTTGGTGTAAGAATTTAGACTTAAAAATAGACAAATGATACACATCAGTTCTTGATTTATTGTATTCTTGATTATTTAGACTTAAGAAAATGATGGAGAAAATGTTAATAATGCAGATTAAACTTAAAGATATGGCATTCATACATTTTTTCTCAGAGAGCTATCTATTAAATTACTAATATACTCTTGGTTAATCCCTTTATTGTAAAAATATGACTTATTAAATGTAATTATCTATATGTCCAACTCTAATCTCTCGTAAGGTTAGTCCTTACTATCCAACTGTCTGCTGGATGGTTCTCTGTGAATTTCTTATTGGTCTCTCAAACGAATGCTGTCTCAAACTTAATTCATCTTCTTCACCCCTAGACCCATTCCTTCTCCTCCAAACTTTATGATTTCTCTTGAGTCACTTAAATCTGCTATCTTAGAACCATTCTTGAATCTTCTATCTCCCTAACCTGCAATATTCATTCAGTTGCAATATCTTATTAATTTACCACTACAGCTTCTTACACATTTATCCTTTTCGCTGCATTCACACCCTCAATTCAGGCCCTCATTATTTTTCATCTGGACTAAAGTGAGCATGTTCTAATTGATCTCCCTAATTACTTCTAGTTCCATCACTATCCTGCTCAAACCTTTTAAGTAGTTCTCTATTGTCTCAGTGGCAGGACGGAGGGAAGAACCACACACTTCAGTCTGGCATTTAAGGCTCTCAACATTTTGGCATCAATATAACTTTCCAGACATTTCTTGCTCTTACCCAAAAGTACCCCTTGTTCCAGCAACACTGGGCTGCTAGCTGTTCTGCCAAATTGGCATTCCATCTTCCTACATTCTCAAAGCCTATATTTCATACCTGGACTTCACTTCCTTCTCATCTTTCTCTCTCAGAATCCTTAGCTTTTCTTTAAAACTCAGCTAAAGTTCTACTTTCTCTGTGAACACTTTCTTGCCATCCTTGGACTCTACCCCCCAAATGGTTATAGCCCTATCCTCCTTCAAATTACTTTTTGTCCTGTATGTATACTCTGATCCCCAGTGCTGCCCAGTCCATTCATAGGATCATTGCATCATAGAAGCACAGAATTTCTTTGGTTCTACCATTATACCAGTGCTGTCAAAATGCCTTGTTCCTAAGAGTTATTTAAGATTTTCTTATTTGATGTTACAAGGGAGGACATGTAGCTTCTTTCATACTACCCAAATGAGAGATGCCTTTCAGGCAGTATTCATTATGGTCAAAACAGTGAAGACAACAAACTTTGTCTTTGTTCCCATGATCCTTTTACCCTCTTTCATTGTCCTCCACATTAATGTGTCCTGAGATCATTATTCAACTGAAACTTCTTTTTCCAAAGTTAATTGCCAAACTTAATGAACTTTTTCTAGTCTTTATATTTCCTGACCTTTCTTTAGCAATGTTGACCACCCTTTCCTCCTGAATACTCATGCCTATATAGGTTTTCATGGCATGTCTCTCTTGAAACTCTTTCCCCTCACCAATTTTTGACCATTCCTTTTCAGCCTCCTTTGCTGGATCTTCAAATAGGTATGTGGGGTACTTAGGGAAGACTAGCACCTCTGGTGTGAGAGCCTGCCAAACCCTTTTCAGGGCTGCTCACCCACCTTTGGTACTCACATTTTAGCCTACACTCACCTTGGACTCCAAGAAGCTGTTAAATGTGCAGTAGCCACACCATCATGACAGATGGGTTGAGGGTAACTGACAGGCCACAAATCCATAGATGAGTTGGAAGCATGTCTTCTCCAAACATGTGAAGACTTCCCCAGCAAAATGGGAAGATAAAAACAATCTCTTCCAATGGTTCTGAAGGCACTTGTGGAACACTTATTGCTTGGTCAGACATTGAGAAAGCCGAGGTCATCTGCTGCATCCTGAGCCATTGCCGGCTATCTTGACTTTTGTCCTGCTGGACTTTGATGACTCTAGAAGAGTGAAGCTGCTGACTTTCTGCAATTCTTCCTCATTAAGTCAAAATCTCTGCCCCACCCAGTCCAGACATCCCCACTTGATGTCATTGGTCCCCTTCAAAACAAAGGATGAACCATAACTAATGGTGGGTTTCTCTAGAAACTCTGCCCTGCACTTTTCCCTACCTCCATATTATCTTTTATAGTGATCTCATCAACTTCCATGGGTTCTTAACTCCTGATGTCTAACTCATATTATCACTATGCAAATGATTCCTAAATTTATGAAGCCCTAGTCTTTCTCCTCATCTCTCATCCTACAGTGTCCACTTCTTTTTTTGACATCTCATATCAGATGTTTTCAAGACATTGCAAAGAAAAAAATAATGAAGAAGGGAACAAAACTCCCTATCTTTCTCCCATTCCCTCACTTCCTTATTTCTATAGAGGGTACTCTTATCTTCCCAGTCATGTGGGCTCATACTTTAGTGTCACCTCCTAACTCCTCACTCTCACTCACCAAATCATATCATTTCTACCTTTGCAAAATCTTTCTTCTCCCTATTCATAGAACTACCACCTTAGTTCACGCCTTCTTCATTAAGAACAATTATCTATATGTCCAACTCTAATCTCTCTTAAGACTAGTACTCAGTTACTAACTATCCACTGGACATTTCCCTTTTAATTACTTATTGGCATCTCAAATGTATACTATCTCAAACTAATTTAATCATTTACATCCCTAGACCCATTCCTCCCCCTTCAAACTTTGTGATTTCTCTTGAGTCATTTATATCTGTTATCTTAATCTTCCATATCCACATAACTATTACAATAATTTTATAATTGATCCCCCTGTCTCAAGTCTCTCCCTTTTCCAATCCAACCTTCATGCAACTATGAAAGTGATTTTTAAAAAATGTTTGTCTTATCTAACCATGTCACTCTGCTGGTCAGTAAACTCTAATAGCTTCCTATTAGCTCTAGGAGTAAACTAAACATCCTGTTTGTCATTTAAACCTCTTCACATCCTGCAGCCTCCCTACTTTTCCAGTGTTCTGACACTTTCCTCCCATTGGTGAATGATTCAGCCACACTGGCTTACTTGCCATTTCTCATGCATGACATCTTCATCTCTGATCTCTGTTTCTTTGCTCTGGCTGTCCTCCATGACTAGAATCCTCTCCTCCCTTACCTTTACCTCTTTATTTCCACAGATTTCTTTAAGACTTAATATGAATTTCACTTTGTACAGGAAGTTTTTCTGAGTCACTCATGTGCTAGTGCCTTTACCTCTAAAAAAAGGTGTTCTTAACTGTTTTTTGTATCATAGATCTCTTTGGAAGTCTAATGAATCCTATTAACCCCTAAGAATAATGTGGTTGTTTTTTTAAATCAGTAGAAGGATACGTTAAATTTCGGTTGAATCTTGGTAAAAATAAAGATATGACTTTTTACCATCCAAGGAAATCTATCCATGGAGTCCATTTTAAGAACACTTGCTCTAAGGTTACCTTCTATCTACCGTTTATATATCTTGTAAGTATCTATTTATTTACATGTTCCCCCTGATTAGAAAGTAAGCTTTTTGAGGACAAGGAATATCTTCTTTTGCCTTTCTTTATATACACAGCACTTAGCATACTGACTGGCACATAGTGTCTGTTTAATAAATGGTTGCCTACTGACTGCCATGCTAACTGAGATGCCTCAGCAAAAAAAAGAATAGGAAATTTGTTCACACCAATGATCCAAGTAACTAAGTGGGTTTTCATTTTTAAAAGATAAGGTTTAGGAAGAGCCAAACATCTGTAGTACACAGATCTATAAGGATGCAGTTTAGATAAAAGGGTATATGCAGTTGGGGAATACATTTGGTGTCAAGTGCAATCTAAATATGCTATCAATTGTGCCATAAATGGCCATCTCTGTTTCCACTCCAGTCTAGTCAGTTCAGCCCCATGTTAAGGCTAATCTTTGCTGCAGAAATGCTAATTAAAAAAAAAACAATTCAGACATAAGTTTGACACTTGAGAGGTCCAGGCAGGTGCTGCTCAGCAGGCCGTCTCTGCATGCAAATCAGCTCTGACTTCCTTTATTCCACTCATGCTGGCTGACTGTTAGGCAACCCATCCAAGCAGCTCCTGAAATGTGATGTAATTCCGGGCTTCCTTATGGAATCATGGCATTTAAGAAGTTGAAGGATTTTTGGAGGTCACTTAATTCAGCTCTCTATTTATTATAACATACCAGACTAATAGAATCATATAAGAGACCCACAGAGTCTTAGGGTGGGGACTTCAGAACTTAACTAATCTAACCTGTACCTGAACAGGAATCCCCTCCAAAAGTACATCTGATAAGCATCTATTCATTGAATGTTTCTTTGAAACATACTAGCTGTTTGGCCCTGGGCAAATCACCTCGCCTCTCAATATCCCAGGCAAATTTCTGATACTATAGGTTACAGAACATTTGTCAATTGGCATTGGTAGAGGATGTTTCTTCATTGAATATTCCCTACACCAAAGAAATCATAGATGCCAACATATTTTGTATGTGCTTCTCTGTGTGCATATGTCAGAGACAGAGTTTGAACACAGGTCATACAGTTTCTGATGCTTTCTGTGGGATGATGAGAACTAAAGAGTTTGTCACTGGGAAGAAATGGAGGGTCTGAACCAAAGAAAAGGAGAAAAAATTGAGGAAAAGGTAACTACCAAAGGGAAGCTGTCCATTGTCCCCATGTGGTTACTAGAAAAGATCTCAGCTGTTTATGTTCCATTATACTTTATAGTAAGAAATCTTGTCCTTTCACCTTTGTTGGCATAAGTGCAGATAAGCAAAAGCAAAAGAAGGAAGCTGCTGGATTGAGTGGCAGAGATGAGCTCTTTAGATGAGGATTTAAGTTCTCAATCCAGGCTGTCAGAAGAAGCAAGCCACAATTGTTCAGCGTACAAGATAGAGGCCCCTTATCAAACCTCTGCTGCCTGGACACTGACTTTTCAGGAAGTGTTGCTCTGAATACGGAACACCTAAGAATTGATATTTTTCCGGTTTCTCATGAGAATGACTGGGAGGTGGAACTCAACTATTTGCCATTCATATCTCTTGCTGAAAAGGAGATGAATGCTGAACTTGAGGAAAAATTGTTTGGTGTAAAGAGGACTAGACTTGTAGTCATTAGACTTGTGTTTAAATACAGACTTTGCCATTTATTTCCTGGACCTTGTACAAATCATACTTCTTCTCTGAGGCTCAGTTTCCTTATCTGTAAAACAAAGGAATTCGACTAGATGTCCTCTAATATTCCTTTCAACTCAGTCTGTAATATTAAGAGGGGTTCATTCTGAATTTTCTGATCTGTAATTTTGTTTGTCTTATTTTTCCGCAATTCATTTTGAAATTACAATTTAAGATCTGTACACAGCTATGTTTCTAAATGTTATCTTCAATTATATTTATATTATATATATATATATATATATATATATATATATTTAATTTGTGGAATAAAACAAGTATTTCCACAACATGGTACAATAAAGAAAAAAGATGATTGTGCATGGAACTGCAAACATATCACGCACAATTTTTTCCTTTCCACAATACATTCATATTTTAGACAGTACAATATATGTTCCATATATAATATATTCATTTTCAATATATCATAAAGTTGCCAGATAATTTTTCTTTTTTTTATTCCCTACCCACCCAGAGATGATTACCGTTAAGACATGAATATATATATATATGTGCAAGTGTGTATACACACACATATATGTATATGTATGTATGTATGCATGTGTACATATACACACACACACACACACACACATATATATATATATATATATATATATATATATATATATATAATCACTCTACGTATACTTCTATTTATTAGTCCTTTCTGTGAATGCAGATAGCATCTTCCTTTGTTGGTCGTCTGTAGCTAATTTGGGTATTTATAATAGTCAAGATGACTTAGTCACTCAAAATTGTTCTTGAAACAATATTTCTATTAGTATATATAACATTCTCTTGGTTTTGTTCATCTCACTCTTCCTTATTTCATGCAAGTCTATCCATGTTTTTCTATGATCATCAAACTAATGCTTTTGTGAGTGACCTCCATTGAAATGTAGCACGAATGGTGAGGGAAGAAAGCTCTTGATATGATTGGGTACATCTGTATCAAACCCCCTAGAATACAGGAGGTATGTTGCTAATTAAAAAGGGGTGGAGCTAAGGAGAGCTATGTAGCCTGCTCCCTGAGAGTTCCATAGAACTTGGCAGTTACCCCAGAGCACCCTCTGCTGTTAGCTGAGAGAATAGAAGATGGTGATAAACATTAGATTAAGAGCCTGATGGGTGAATAGGTCTAGGGACTATCACCTAACCACAACTAACTAGATAGACAGACAGACAGACAGACAGATAGACAGACAGACAGACAGACCTGAATAGAACATGGCTTACTTAGCACAAAACCTTGGGTTGTGATCAGAAGGATTTTAAAACCAGAAAACGCTACATACATGTGAGTCACCTTGATTATTATTCTATAAATGAGGGAACTGAGGCCCAGAGAAGGGAAAGGATATTCCTAGGTCCATGATACTTGTTCATATCAGCATCAAGACCAAAGCACAGGCCTTCTTACTCTAGAGTTTTCCTCAACTCACAGTCAGGAGCAGCCTGCTTTCATTTCACACAGGTAGGGCAAAACCAAGGACTTGGATTCTATAACCTGGTTATGTAAAGTCTTTTTACGTGGAAGAAGTATAATGTAGTTATTGCCAGACTGAAAACTGCTTGAAAAAAGCAAGATATGGCAGAGGGGAGACATAGACGGGCGGTGTAATAGGGAAGGGAAAAGTGACTTTCTAAGAATCCCCCAAATGAAAGACCAGCATTCTGCACTGAGCCTAGCAGTCAGTTTAATTAAATACTACACACATTTACTTACCGAAGGATCCTGTTTCATTAACATAAACAGATAAGAGAGCAGTGGTGCATGGCAGCCCCTAGGGTTCCGGGAAGAATCTGTTTTGAATTTTTTACATCAATCAAATGATTCATATACATGGCATCTTCAGCTGGTGGCTTGTTGAATGGAGTCTGGTGGGCTTTCCACTAGGGTACACCACTAAAAACTGCTCATTAATAGATAATCAGCTTGTACTGATCTGCTCCTAGGCTGGGTTCCAGAGCAGCTGTTTCCCCTGTACTGTGATTTAGTTCTGTTAACAGTGATGGAAACAGATTTGTGCTATTTCTTTTCCCATTAACCCTATTATACTGTTTTATCCCAAGCTACATGCTGCCAAGAAGGGAAAAAAATGTGTTTTTTTAAAAATGTGACAAACAGTTTAAACTTCAGCCCTTTTGATGTGTCAAAACATCCAGCTGAAAAGTCAACAATGAAGTCAATCTCTTGAATGTTGGTTCTACAGGGTGCCAAACATCCAACTTCTCTAGCCTCAGGCTGTACTCACAGAAGGTGGCAGAGTGAGTGGTTCAGAGAACTATTTTTGGGTATCACTTCAGAGCCAACCTTTTGGTTTGGTCTTTCCCCATGGCAACTGATGTCACTGATACTTCCAAGGTGACAAGTGGAAACCATCAGAACCTATGGTGGGAGGTGTGTTATTACAACCACAGAGACTCTATCTCCAAAACATCTCACATGTCAATTCCCCTGTTTCCACCTTGTTCACCTTGTTCATACACTCATTATCTCTCAAGGCTCAGCTCAAGTAGCACTTCCTAGATAAGGCCTTTCCATATTCCCCATGATTCACCCCCCAAAATCTTTGTATCTACTTTTTACAAAATTTATAATCTCTCTCTGTATATATATATATGCATGTACATATTTACATGTGTATGTATTTGATCCCCAAAATAATGAAAATCCCTTATGGGAATTTATTGTTTGATTTTTGGTTTTGTACCCTTGGTATTACCACATTGCTTTGCACATATTAAGCATTTAATACATGCTTGTTGAATGAATAAGGACTTCTATACTACCTTCAGATTAATGATAAAAACATTTTAAAGTCACTACAAAGTTGGCATACATTATTTGATGTGAGCCTAACAATTCTTCAAGGTACATACTACTTTTACCTTCACTTCATAAATGCATAAACTGAGTCTTAGAGACATGAAAAAATATGCCCATGGTCAACTGTTTGGTGAGTGTTAGAAGCAGAATTTGAACCTTAGCTTTGCGGACTCTAAATCCAGTACAACATTTGTTATGACTTGTAACCTCTATAATCAGAATAGGACCACGTCTCAACTTAGTCACACAAATGCTATGTAGAGAAATTCTCCCTCTTCTTCTTAGTAAATATGAAATATAAAGGATTAATCTTGTCTCATGTAAAACTTCTCACAATGTCATGGTCTTGAAGACATAGTGAGAAATCCTTCAGCAATCTTTTTTTTTTTTTGGAGGGGGGAAGTCAGGGCAATTGGGGTTAAGTGACTTGCCCAAGGTCACATGGCTAGTTGTTTGTGTTAAGTGTCTGAGTCCACATTTGAACTCAGGTCCTTCTGACTCCAGGGCTGATGCTCTATTCACTGTGCCACCTAGCCGCCCCCCTTCAGTAATCATTTATGAAGCAACTGCTTTGAGCCAGGTAGTGTGTTAAGTACTGTACGTAAAGACCATTTCAAAGGGTCTAAAGCAACCTGTGGGTTATGTTCAATTTGTAACAATGAAAATATGTCCTGCATATCATATAGTTACATTATGATTCATAACAGTAGCAAAATTACAGTTATGAAGTAGCAATGAAAATAATTTTATGGTTGGGGGTCATGACAACATGAGGAACTGTATTAAAGGGTGGCCGCATTAGGAAGGTTGAGAACCACTGGTCTAAAGAGTCTTGCATTCTAGTCCTTTCTCTATCAATTATTTACTATGTGTCTGAGCTTGTCCAAGGCAATTTGTCTCTTTAGACCTTAGTTTCTTCATCTTTAAAATGGAGATAATTAAGTTGAATTACTCATGCCACAGTAACTATAAAAATAAGTTGCCATAGCATGTGGGTTAGGAAGAATTTGGTCCTTTAATTATCCATTGGTCCGCTCATTTTCATATAAGTAATTAACTAGCCAAATCTCTACCACACTTTTCTTGTTCAATTGATTCCTTGAACCCAAATACTGAACTTTATTTTTTATCCCCATTGTATTACTTTCCAAAAAATTAAACTTAGATAATTATCCTACCCTACTTGATCTTCTTCTGCAGCTTTTAAACGTAGATATATATATGAATTTTCCATTTTCTTTTTACATATATGTCATCATAAAACAGCCTAAATATTAGAACTTGGACATTTGAAGACTTAGAAATTCATTTATAGACATAGAGTTAAACAAACTTCAGTAAACATCTAGCTGATCACTATATTACTTGGATTGAAATTAATTATATAATTAATCCCTTGAGAGATGACATGGCATTCATTATAGATGGAAAACTGACCTCAAAATCAAAAAGACATCTTCAGTTCCTACTTTTGACACTTATTAGCTCTTTACCAGAGACGTTTCTCTACTGCTTAACGTCCCAGGAAATTGTATAAGACTATATATATAGATAGACTGCTGATCAGTTGTGGTATATAGAGTTTCCATATTGTCTCTTCCTTATACTGATAAATCATAGGTCTAAACTACGGTACTTTTAGAGGCAGGATGAGTAGTTATCAATAATAATAAAAAATACCACTTGCATAGTACTTTAAGTTTTGCAGAACTCTTTAGGTATGTTATCTCATTTGATTTGCCTGTAAGGTAAGTGTCATTATTATCCATATTTTACTGATAAGGCAACTGGGGCTGAGAAAGGTTAAGTGATTTACCCATAGTCACACAGCTAGTGAGTGTTTAAGGCAGAGATTTGAACCTTGGTCTGTGTAACTTCCAAGCTCTGCCTTCTATCCACTGTGCCACCTAGTTGAACCACATTGCTCCTTCCTTTCCAGTTAGGGAAAGCCTTGGTGGGGGATTGAGAAGAGCAATAAATGGGAAGAAAGATTAGGTAGCCAGGTCAGGAAATTACCCAAATGAGTGTAAGGTTTCAGGACCTAAAGACTAAAATGAGTACAGAGAAAAACCTGAGGTCTTTGAAGGCAGAACCCATTGTTCCCTTTCTTTATATCCCCAGGGCTTAGCACAGTGTCTGATACATGGTAGGTGCTTGATAAATACTGGGTGAGGTGGTAGTAGTGGTGATAGTGGTGGTACCAATCAAAGAATCTCCAGCAAGAGATTCAGCAACAGTTCAGGACACCAACATGTAGGCTCTGCCATGCAGTTGATATTTTGCCTGAACTCAAGCTGCTTTCTGGAAGCTTAGCTCTTTTTTATTACAGAGACATGCATGCCCAGCTCCCAAATGGTGGTGTTTGACAGCTTGCATGATCCTGGGTGGCCCCACTGATTCAATTCAATTCCACTCAAAGAAAATTTATTAACAATAGCCGACATTCATAGAGTACTCTACATTTTGCAAAGTGCTTTTACATGAATTAGCTTATTTGATCCTCACAACAACCCAGTAAGGTAATTACTGTAGATATTAATTATCCTCATTTCATAAGTGAGGAAATTAAAACTTGTAGAACTTAAGTGACTCACTCATGGTCAAATGTGCTGAGGGAGGATTCAAATCCAAGTCTTTCCTGATCCTGAGTTCAGGAGCCAATCTATTACACCAATATAACTAAGACCCCAATAACTCTAATTGTCACCTCTGCAGTCAAGACAGATAAAGTCTCCTTGATTCTCTCCATGACGTACCTTCAGATATTGGAAGGGAAGTCTCTTTAGCTGTTTGGTGAATGACTTATATGGTCCACTACATCTAGGCAGCATGACTTATGCTTCATTTCACTTCCTAGCTATTTCTTCACCCTTACATATACAACTCTAGTTCTTGAAGCATAATAAAACAAAAGTGAGTGCTACCACTATGAGAAAGGATACATCAATTTACTCTCTTTTGGCTTCATTCACTGTGCTGGTAACTTTTCACACTGAAATATCTTTCCCTTTCCACTCATGCCCTAGATGTATACATCACCTATTAGAATGTAAGTTCCTTATGGTGAAGAACTACTAGTTCTTTTGTGTTTATATTCTCAGTGTTTAGAATATTTTTATTAGTATCTCTAATGTTTAACACAATGGTTATTGACACATAGTAAGAGCTTTATATATACTCATTCATTCCTTAATCTTTTTTTCTCTAAACTAAGCAACCACAGGTCACTTAGTTGATCTTTATATGATTTGGTTTCAAGGCTATTCGCCATAGCATCATTATATTCTAATGGCCTCTGGAAGAATCTCTTGGTTTTGTATTCCTTGATACCAATTACCCTGATTGTTTTAGTCACTAGCTATCAGAAGTCTACATTCATCCTGGACATGTTCTAACTTGTTAATCTATCTGCTAAAATGTGATGACCAGAATTCCACAAGACATTCCACGAGTTTTGTTATTAACATATATGACCACCATTTCACATGTGCTATACACTAAATTTCTATTTCCTTCTCTAACTGCTGCCATCTTAGAAACAAATATGTAGACAGCTTATTCCTGCCAAAGATAGCATTTAGAATCAAAGTGATATTTTTTTTAAAGTAAAGGCAATTGACAAGCCAGACATGCAACATGGCATCTCAAAGGATAACTCTGATGCCTAGAAACTCATCTCTCTTCTGAAAGCTAATCTCCCATGAACTTGGCCCTAGGGGAAATATAAGATGCCAGTGTATCATTTCATGGTGTCCTCATGGATAAAAGGAGATGTTAAAATGTAAAAAGAGAGAGAGACGGGGGCGGGGGGGAAGGAAAAAGAGAGAAAGTGAGAGAGAGAGAGAGAGAGAGAGAGAACAAATTATTCCATTTTAGGACATAGCTTAATAGGGAACTGGAGTCATAAAACTTGAATTATTGATGCAACTAAACAATGGGAAATATCAACGTGGCCTTGAAATGATGAAATTAGATAGAGCTTGGACTTTCTTACTTTTAACAGTCTAAACAAATGGGCAACAGATTTGCCATCTTGGTGACTAAAAATGTTCAATTTTCTAGATGTCACCAAGGCCAAAAGTATTACTATATAGGATCCTTAAAAGGCCATGAGTATAATCCCCTTGCCATAGGGCCTGAGTCTTGTCCCTTCTCTACCCCATTGGTTTTCCACACCAAAATCTCTGAATTTGACTTACTGGGGTCCTGTTTTCATTCCTCTCTATGATAGCCTCTCTTCATAGTACTGACCTGCCCTAAACCATTGCCTGAAGTTCTATGTTTCTTTTTTCCCTCCAGGATTTTGAATATAAAAATGAGTTTATTCATACTTACCACAAGTAAATAAATGTAGGCTAGGGAAAAACTTAATAGACAAGAAAGAAATTTCCTGAGGTCTTAGGTAAGGCTTTGTAGTATGAGAAATCTAGATCTTGAATTAAAGGTCCTGAGTTCAAATCTCTGTCCTATCACTTACTTGTGTGATGGTGGCTAAGTCACTTTACCTCTCCAAGATCCACTTTATTGACCTAAACAATGAGAAGATCAGATTAGATCATCTTTTCCAGGACTCAGTCCTGAGAATCTTAGAGACATCAACCACTCCTGTAGTGGATGATTACAAGAACTTAGTTTCATCTCCTTCAGTCTTTATTCTGCCTCTGCTCACTAGAACTATACCCTAGGCTTGAGCTAATTTAAAAAAAAATCTTTGTTTTTTAAATTTCCCATATTCTTCTGGAAATTGCCCTCCCAGAAGAAAAAAGAATCTCAAATTCTGTCTTTGTTTACCTCTTACATCCTCAGTTTCACAAGAATATTCTAGACTCAAGTCTGAGACCATTGCTGGTGAATGAATCCCTTGGGCTAAGGCCCCAATTCAGAAGGCGTTCCAGGGAGGCAAGTTCCATACTCATGTCCCCCTACTTTTGACTTCGACATCTTGGATTATTTTTTTACAAAATCATTGATGAAACAGGCTTTTGAGAGAATATCATCAGTGTAGAATCTTGAACAGGTTAGAAATCCCATTTAAGTAACATGATAACCAGTTTAAAAATTGCCACATTCTTTTATGACAAAATTTTGAGTCAAAAGACTTGGGTTCAAATCTCAGCTTGTATAGTTACTAATTTTATGACGCTAGACAAGATCCTTGTCTCTTCATAACTTAATTTCTTCATCTACAACATGAAGAGATTGGACTAGTTAACCTCTATGTTTCCTGCCAATTTTAAAATCTGTGTCCTTTGATGCAACTTTACCTGTACCTGATTAAGATTCTTTATTCAGCCAAGTATTTCCAGTAGTTCCTTGCACAGAATTAAGTGTTTAATTCATTAAATTGGATTCAGTAGGTATAACGGAAGAAATACTCACTCTGGAGTCAGAAGACTTGGATTAACATTTGCACTTAACTTTATGATTTAGCTAATTCCTTTCATCTCCCCAAGCTCTTGTTTCTTCACCTGTAAAATGATAGTCTTAAACTAGATACTATCTGAGGTGACTTCCAGCTCCAGATCTAAGACCTAAGTTGGAACTTGAGCATTCAATTAATTTGTTGTACAGTAGCCATAGGAATCTACCTTCTAAATTGCTTACTTTTTCAGGAGCAGTTGAAAAATGTCTTGACTTGCTGCACATGCTAAGACTAATCTATGACAGATATTTGGACAATGTAGAGTATCAGTCATATGTAAAAGCATAATCAAAGTTAATGACACTTTTCAGAATTAGAAAGAAGCTTTGGCAACTCAAGATATGGTGTCTGATGGATATCTGGATATAACACACATCATTAAAAGAGCACCTAATTGGATCATAATTTGATACTTAATGGAACAGCACATCCTGCTGTTAATCCCCCCTTCTGTTGCTTCTGCTATAATGATGCTAATATTAAATGAGGTTTCAAGAGGCCCTAATCTCTTGAGAATCAAACAGTGGTCTTCATTAATATTTCCCACAAAGAAAGTTCCTCTGAATATTTGACTGCATAACAAAGATAGTTCTATTTAGTTCTTTTCCTTGTTCAATCGACTATTTCTCTTGACAGAATCCCTTAAAAGTCGTCACGCTGTCACTGCTTAAATACATCCAAAGATGGGTTGGTCCCTGACTCAGAAGGAAGTCTGCTCTACTTTGGGGTAACTCTGGTCAACAGGAAATTATTCTTTTTATGAAGCTAAATTCTACCCCACTCTTATCTTAACTCGTTGGTCCAAGTTATGCTTTCTGGGGTAATAGCAAAACTTCAAAAATGGAAGAAAGTGCATGTGACCCATCAAATCCTCTCTTTAATTAAACAACTAGTCCTCCTATGAATAAGCTCCATTCATTGCTATTGAAAGAATTGGAATAATTACTCAATGTCAGTGATATAGCATGTGAAAAATATGGGGAATGGTAGAGTTGTCACAGAATTGTAGAAGGGTAAAGGTTGACTCAGTTAAAAAAGAAAAGAAATAGAACATAGTTCATAAACTATAAGCCAGTGAGTTTGACCTCCATTCATGAGGAGATTTTCAAGTGGATCATTAAAAGATGTTACTGAACATCTGGAGAAGAAGGAAGTGATTACAAAGAACCAGCACAGCTTCTTCAAGAATTAGTCATGCCAGAGAAGTAGAGCCAAGATGGTGGAGGAAAGGCAGAGTCTTGCACGAGCTCTCCTAAAAACCCTTCTAAACATCTTTAAGTAATGCCTCAAACAAATTCTGGAAAGGCAGAATAAAAAAAGGGTGAGGTAAAACAACTTTCCAGTTGTTATGGGAATCTGAAGATCTTCCCTGCCCCTAGGCCCTTTGATAGCCTTAAGTGACTCTGAGAACCTTCCCTAATTTGAAAATATACTTTGCCCCCTAATAGGCTGAATCTGGTCACATGGAGCCTGTGGTGGGAGGCTTGTTTTTCAGGAATGCCCACACCTTATTGCTTTGTGATTGGGCAGTGGATCTAGAGGGTTGTGACATTCTCTGATCCAGGAGAAGACTATATATACTCTCATGTGAGTTCCTGCTCACTTTGGAAAGAGTTGTGTGATTTGGCCAGATGAGATTCTGGGCAGTCATTGAGCCCCCTGGCTTTGAAAACCCAGATGTTGGTGCTTCCCTCTCTTGTAACTAACTAGGTATGGATGTAATGGTCAGACGATTGGAATCCCATCTGCTGATCTGTTTCTTTGTCTGTTTGTAACTTCTGCTTGTAACTTCTGTTTGTATTCTCTGAAGTTCAGGATGCTGACTTTTTCTCCTGAACTAGGTAAATGATACACATTTGATTGATTAAAGTAAGATTGTTAACCCATTTTGAGTTGCCTTCCTTTAGAATAGCAGATCTAAGAGCCTGTGCTAGCAGACATCCTGGGTATGTTAGGGTGCTTGTTGATACACCAGTCAAAGAAAACTTAGAAGGTCAGCAAGAAAGGTATGTCACACCAGGATGAGAGTATAGCATTGTCTATTGCATACTGAGCCAGTGCAGACCAGGTCTGAACAAACCAGGAACAGTCCTTGGGAGTGACTGAATCAGCAGTGGCAGCAGCTGCTTCTGAAGCTCTCAACCCATAGACAATAAGGGGCGAGGAGGGAGGTTGAATAACTGGTCAGAAGGAGATTACAAGAGTTTCTTTGCTGACACTAGGGGCAGGACTCTGTTGTTTTGCCAATACTTTGATCTGGTTCACAGTACTGGGTGGAAGTTCCACGGCAAGAAGGAACACTAGCACACCAGAGCTTGCG
>CM053580.1:499970086-499988911 GCA_028627135.1 Pseudochirops cupreus | reverse complement strand
AGAATTATTTTGAGTAAACCATATTCTGTAGAAAAGTGAGGCATTATTGATATTTAGGTTATTTTCTCAAGAGTTACACATTTGGAGTGAGGGTAGGCAGCTGAAGCCATCCCTTGGGAGCCATTTGGTCTTAGAAGCTAGATGTGATACAGGCAATTGACCCTGAAAAAGGATCCTGAGATTTATATCTATGCAATCAACATTAACTAACTGCTGTTGCGGTTGCATCTCTCTTCGCCTTACACATTTTGCCCAGTCCACATGTTGCTCTTTTTCCTCCCTCCTTCCAATAATAATTGATATTCATATAGCACTTTAAAGTTTGCAAAGCTCATTAAACACATCATCTCATTTGAACCTCATAAAATACCCATGTGATAGGTAATACAGATATTATTATTCCCATTTTGTAGATTAGAAAAGTGAGATTGATAGGTTAAGTAACTTTCCAAAGGTCACAAAACTGGTAGATGCCAGAAACAGGATTCAAACTCAAGTCTCTCCTGAATCTGTATTAGACATTCTTCCTAGTATACCATACCTAGTATACCATACACCAAGTACCCATGGTCTTAATTGGTAACTATATACCTCTAGTATAAATTGGCTGGTATACAGGGGTCTAGGTCAGATTTTACGGAAAAGGGAGTACAGTATAAATCACCTAAAAGAATTCTGTGGTTGCTATTACAGATAGCGCTACATTAATAGGAATACTATTAGAAACAACATGAATAGAAATAGAAAGTACAGCATTGTAACAGCAAATACGTTGTTCTTAGATCTGCTTTGCTAAGAAAGATAGATGTTTAAGGGGTCAACAATCTTTTTAAAATTATATTCACTAGTTCAGGGGGCAAGTCAGCACCCTGAACTTCAGAGAAAATCCAAACAAAGAAAACAGAGAAAATGCAAGCAGAGAAATAAAGACCAACAAACAGGGCTTCTGCCTGAGAAATTAGCACAGATCAACAGACACATCCAACTCTCTGACCAAGGCAATACATACATAGTTACCAGAGAGAGAAACACCAGCATCTGTGTTTTTTAAAGCCAGGGGGCTCCTTAACAATTATCCAGAGTTTCATCTGGGTAAATCACACACTCTTCCAATGAGTGAGTCCCAAAGCAAAATGCTAACCTCAGAGTATATATATACTTCTTTAGGGTCAGAAGGCATCACAACCCTCATGACCAACTGCCTAATTACAAAGGAACAAAAGGTGTGGACCTATAATGGCAGGCAAAGATGTACTTAGCACCTTGTTTCAGTTCAAGTGTCTTTGGGCCTTACCCTGATTGTATCAACTCTTTGTTAAGAAACAGAACCTGTGAATCCCACAGTGAGAGGGACTTGCAAAATACAGTAACAGGAAGGATGTAAGAGGAGGGTGGAACATGGAAGCACTAATGACAGATAAAAAGCTGAGCACCGTTGGGACCAAGCAGAACTGAGAAGGGAACCCTTGTGGTGTCCAGCACTCTGTTTGTCTGTGTTGATTTCTGTTTGTGATACTTTGTGTAGAAGCCCTGGGACCTTACTGGAAGTTCTGAAAGAAGATTTTCTTGTTATCTGTTTAGAGAAGTCCTGGAGGAGGGTTTCAAATGTCCTGGGACACTATTATGATGACTTGTGTTGACTTCTTGGACCTTGTTTGTGGGTCTGTGTTGATTTCACAGGAAGACAGTGAATTGATGATGGTACCGGCAATGTGTGCGAATGTTGTTTTGGCTCTGTTAAACTTTGTCTTCCCAGAAACAGAAACTGTGTAGGACTTGAGGTGGACTGGACACTGTGAGCTTCAATATGAAGAGAAGCTGGATGAGGAACTGGATGAAGAGCTGGATGAGGAGCTGAGAGCTGTCTGCCTGTGAATCCAGGTGATGGTTGGGTAGATTCAGGCAAGAGCTAGACCCATGGAAGAGGAACCATGGAATCTGGGAGCTAGCCTCAAGCCAAGATGAAAAGAGCTCTCCTTGGGTATTTAGTGCTGACTGAGAATATCATGATTTACTGTGGCCTAGGGGTGGTAGAACTTTGTACTTTGTACCTTGTACCCCTTATGTATTATTGAGTTAAAGATGATTGGAAACTAATCTCCAATCAAGAAGAAAGAAGACTTTTGACTGAGAGATTAAGAACATATGACCTAGGGGTGGGAAAACTTTGACCTTTGTACTTTGTGTCCCTTAAGGAGGATTGCTCCTTAAGGATGATTGAGTTAAGGACTTACTGTATGATATCCTTTGTTTAAAACTATGTGGCCCCTTCAGTGATGAGTTGGTATGTTATATCATTGTGAATGCTGTACTTTGGTTTCTGTGAATGTTTTACCTTAGTTTCTTGCTGAATAAATACAGAGTTCACTATACCATGTGATCAGAACCTTAAAGTTATACACAGCAGTAGTCTTCTGGATTGCTGCTTGTGCTTAGCTATACAGGGCCTTTCTGAAAAGCAAGCTTCCCATAATCAAGCTTCCCTTAATGGGCTCCACATGAGGCCTATTAATAGGTAGAGAAGAGCTTATATCCCATTAACATTACAAGCATGAAGGTGATAAATCCTCCTGTCCTCTGGCCCCCATAAGCTGGATTTAATAGATGTGTTCAACTCTGGCAGTCATATTTTAGAAGGGATGCTAGTAGGTTAGAGCACTTTCTGAGGAGGGAGATCATGATGGTGAGTGAACTCAACCATTACTATATCAGTTGAAGGAACTAGGAATGTCTAGCCTGGAGTTTTGGGAGACAGGAAATGTCATATAGAGAATAGTAGTATCAAACTCAAATAGAAATGGATGCCTATTTGACTACATATTAACTGAGAAAACCACAAATTAACATTATTGTAATGCATTTTTGTTTATTTTGTTAAACATTTCCTAATTATATCTTAACTTGGCTTCACTTGGTATTTTTATAGACTATGAGTTTGACACCTCTGCTGTAGAAGGATTATCAAACTGATCTGCTTGGTCCTAGAGGTCAGAATTAGAACCAGTGGGTCAAAATTATAGAGAAGACAGATTTTTAGGTTTACATGGGGACAATCTTTTGTATCATTAGAAATGTCCAAAAATGCAATGAACTGACTCAGGTGGCAAAGTAGTACCCTTAATTGGAAATTTTCAAGCAGGGGTTGGATTGCCACTTGCCAAGGATTTAATAGAAAGTTTCAATGATTTAGGGGTTTGAATTAGATGCCTTTTGAAGTGCTTTCCAGTATTAAAATGGAATGATCATCTATATACATACATAACTTTATAAATTGATTATTGTAAATAATGACTCAGTAAAATCTTCCTTCTCTTGAATTCTCAGTGGACTATTCATCCAAGAATGTTTTGTTTTCTGGATAACTAAGAGATTATAAGACTATTAAGTTTCCTGAGGGAAGAGACTATATTGATACTTTAAAAAAAATTGCTGCTTACCATCAAAGCCCTTCCCTGTCTAGCATATTGCTCTGTACCATATACAATGCTTAACAAATGTCTATTGAATTGAATTATCAATTTTCAACGAAAATCTTTTTTAAAATGCATGATGCACTCTTTTGCCTTTTTATTTTTTTTTATTTTATATATGTATTTTTTTTTGGAGGGGATAAGGTAGGGCAATTGGGGTTAAGTGACTTGCCCAAGGTCACATGGCTAGTTTTGTGTTAAGTGTCTGAGGCCAGATTTGAACTCATGTCTTCCTGACTCTAGGGCTGGTGCTCTATTCACTGCGCCACCTAGCTGTCCCCTCTTTGCCTTTTTAAACAGAGGACAGTGAATATCACTTTTTTTTTTCTTGATGACTTATTGTAATCATCACAAACTTCTATTACTGTGCTATGCTGCAACTGTAAAGCCTTCAGGGCTTACTGGAATGTGATGTTCTTTGCCCTACACTAAATGGCCTCGTACTACTATGATTTTTTTTTTTAGTGCTAAAGAATGCTTTTACAATTCTTTTGCCACAGCTCTTGCTTGTCAGCTGTTACTTATTCCTCCTCTAAGTGTGTTTGCTTCTAGCAGCTGTCTCTATTTCAATTTTCTGTTTCTAAACTTCTGTGGACCGAGAAAACAGATCCCTGAGTTTGTTAAGTATTATGATTCATCTAAGAGTAATAAGGCTCTGAGAATATGACATCCCCTCTCATGAGAAAAACTCATGAGCTTTAAATGCATGAATTTGGGGACATCTGTTTTGGCTGCTAAGGTCTATTCACTTTTTTTTTCCTACTTCTCATTCATGCTCTAGATTGAAAAGGTTTCTGGATAGAAACGAACTATTCTATTCTATTCTATTCTATTCTATTCTATTCTATTCTATTCTATTCTATTCTATTCTATTCTATTCTATTCTATCCTATCTGTCCCAGCTCAGATTATACAAGATTTGTGATAATTAGCAAGTCATTTAATTTTTCTGAGATTCAGTTTTCTCATCTGAAAATGGATGATAATGATATCAGCTACCTCAAAGAGTTGTGAAGAAAGCATGAAACTTAAAACATTACAAAATGTAAATGACTATTTATCCTTTGCTCTGCTCTACTCTACTAAATTGTGCTATGCTATGCTATGCTATTCTATCCTATGCTATTCTATGGTATGTTATGCTATGCTTTGCTATGCTATCCTAGTTTTGCATTATCTTCTCTTGCTTGGCCTAGAATAATCTGACTTAGCCTAACCACTGGTAGAGTCAGGATGGGATGAACACCTCTTGGGTCTTTGGCTAATTTTAAAAGTTATATTTGAATTGAATGATTCTGCAGGTGGAATTTTTCTTCATGAATTTTATTTTCCTGACTCCTTTTTTCTTACTCCTTCCTGGTTCAAAAATCCAAGTTTAAGAAAACCATAAATTCCTCTTGCATGATTTATTTCTACTTATATTTTTTCTCTCTTTCCTCCTTTCCTTTCTCCTTTCTTCCTCTCTTCCATCCTTCCTCCTGTCCTCCTTCTTTCCTTCCTTCCTTCCTTCCTTCTTCCTTTCCTTTATCTTTCCTTCCTTTTCTCCTTCCTTTCTTCTTTCCTTCTTTCCTTCCTTCCTCCCTTTTTTCCTTCCTTCTTTCCTTCCTTCCTTCCTTCCTTCATTCCTTCCTTCATTCCTGTAATTATCCTCCTTCCTCATCTTGCCCTGTCTAGAAGTACAGCAACTCCCCATGACCCCTGACCTCACTGCAGATTGGCATAGAAGCTTTTACATGCTCCATTCCCAACCTTGACAGGTGTTAATCTCCCACTTCAGGGATATATGATGAGAATTAGCTCTACTGTACCTGAGAATTCCCAAGCTCAAATGATTCATTGGCCTCAACTTTCCCAGGCATATGAATTACATTTGTGTACCACTGTGCCAGGTCTACATGCTACATTTAAAATAACTTCCTTATATATTCTAATTTGTTCCTCTTCATCCTTCTAAAGGGTTTCTAGAATGATAATATTATCTCTTCTTTATATATGAGGAAAATGAGACCCATGGAGGAGAAGTGACTTGTTCAAGGTCATGTAATAATTCAATGATGGATCTAGGAATAAGAATAATTAGTTCAAATTTGCAGAGAAATTTATAAAATATGTAAATCACTTCCCCCCCAAAACAATCACAAATTAAGCAATGCAATTAATAAAATCCCTATTTTCCAGATTGCACCACTGGTATATATCCATTGGTCATACCATTCCTCCGATTTAGATGCTTAATTTAATTCATTTTGAGGTGTCTATTGAATGAATGAATGAATTTGCCCAGACCTCCTAACCACCTATCAAGTGTTATTCCTTTTAGTTGAGTGTTCTTTCTACCACACCAAGTTGCTTCCATATATCATTTGAGCCTTGGAGAGCAAGGGCAAGCAAGACAGGAATCCTTTGAGCCTTTGCCTCATTTTAAAAAGAGTATTTGAACTGGATCATTTTTCAACTTGAGGTAAAGTTTTTTTCCCATGACTTTCAGTTTCTCAACTCTGTGCTTTCCCTCCTGGGCTAGAAATCCCAGTGCCAGAAATCTCATAAATTTCCCTCTACTGATTTCTAGGCCAATTTTGCCAACTCAAGAGGTTTGTGTAATTTGAATAAATCTGAAGTTCGCCCCCTCATTAGCAATGCTTGGGTGAAACCCTTGGCTTTGAGAACTCATTCATTTTAATGGACTCTGGCCTTTTATTGTAAGGAGAAACACTGTGTAAAAACAAGGTGAATAATACGGTCATAAGGCTGAACATATTCTGATCAGAGAGACTGGGGGAATCTTTTGCTAGAACTACCTGCCTATACAGTTGCTAGCAAATGTGGTTACCTTAGAACCTCACAGCAGTGTATCCTCAGATCTTAGCCATGAAGAGTCTTCTTATTACATTCTAGCTACATGGAAAATATTCCATGAATAATAAAAAGCAATAATAAAGGAATTAACAGGTCACATTTGTATGGTACCCCAAAGTTTCACAAAATATCTCTTATGTTATTTGATTTGGACTTTACAAAAGTCCTGTGAGGAAGGTACTGCAAGGCTTATGATCTCAACATCACAAATTGGGACTTTGAGTATTAGGGAGGTTAGGTGAATTGCTCATACTCACATAGTTAGTCTGGATGGTGGTAATTAAATTCAGGTTTTCCAAAGTCCAAGTTTACCATCCAGTGCCCATGGAAGGGATGGCGGATTTTCTTTCCTTTCACCTCACTATCTCAATTGTGTTCCATTGTCACTTCCAAATCACCTCATAAAATCATTTCTAAATCATAGAAGTTAGAAATAGAAGTTTGATCAGTATCACAAAGTTAGAATATATCAGAGCTGAGGATATGACTTCAGGTCTTCAGATTTCAAATTCTATTCTAGCTACAATGTGTCATATTGTCTCTTTATCATATGACCTGTGTGAATCCGTATGGATCCAAAGATGAAATAAGTCATAGTTCTTGACCTCAAAGAGCTTGCATATAATAGATAATATTGTTTAGTTTGTTACGGTGGTCAATTCAGATGCTAAAATATTCTTACACTATCTATCCACTATGTAGAGATATAGGTATAGACATAGATGATATTCACATAGAAGATTAGACTTCTATATATATAAATCATGTAGATATGGATATAGTAGATGGAGATGTGGATGCAGATATATAACTAGCTAAAGATATGGATACTGAAGGAAATTATTTTTCTAGTATATTAACAAGCAATTTTTAAAATGGAATCCAGACCTGTTTTGTTTTCAATTTCCTTGTTTAGGGCCCACCCCCAGTAGGTCAGTCAGTCTCTGAGGGCTAGGCTGATACATGAGATTGTCCAAATCTTCCTGGAATATGCTCCTCTCAGGTGGGACCCTGCACAGCTAGTAAGATTTACTTCTTTTAAGAGTGTAAACAGAATCTAATCTAGGTAAATTCCATATCCAAAGCTTTGAGCTTATGCCCATGTATCACTTCTTTGGAGTTTAGGTTGACATAGCTCATGAAGGAGTAAATCAACCAGAGTGGTCTAAGAAGAGATGGATTTCTTTGTCCAGATTGCTGGCTGCATCTTGTGATCAAGTCAAATTCTCACCAGGAGGAACTAAAGACTTTTAGCCCACCTACTCATTTAAATGGCCACCAATTGAGGCTGATTTCTCCTATCAGGGGCATTCCCTTCAAAAAAGTAGTATTTAAGGCATTCTCCATTAGGTGTCTTTGGTAACAGAGAAACCACTGACCATCAATTTATTGGTTGTTAACCAGCCTAATTAATGAATTTATTATCAATTACCCAGAAACTTTATCTCTCTATTTTTTCATTTGTAACAATGCAAACGGAAATATGGTAGAGTCCAAACACATATAATTTATTGTCCCTAATTTCAGGGAACTTTTCAATACGTTGAAGAGACAAGGTGGAAAAAAAAATGAAATAAACTTAAGCGATATTAAAGAATATTAAAGAATATCATGAAACTGTTCAGTAATGTGTATGGTGATTATTGATTGAATAAGACAGTAAAGAAGTACTTCAAGTATTCAGAGAAGATCAAGATTACAGTAGATTGAATTAGTTAGTGGTGACTTCCTGGAGGAGGTAAGATTTGAGTGAGAGATAAATAGGAAGAATTAATAAAGGAGGCAGTTAGGTGGTACAGCTCATAGAACACCAGCACTGGAATAAGGAGGAGCTGAGCTCAAATTTGACCTTAAACACTTACGAGCTGTGTGACTTAGGACAAGTTACTTAGCCCCGATCACTCCCCTTCCCCTTCGTCCCTTCCCCTCTGCCAAAGAAAAGAATTCATAGAAAGAGAACTGGCATTATATGGAGGAAATAAGGCCAATTAAGGCACAATGGCAGGAAAATATGGCAGCTTTTCTTTTGAGGGGGGAGCTTTGGGAGCTCCAATTAGTGCCCTATAGTTTGGTTGGAGTCAGTCTGAATCTACACAGCTAATTGTCTAGCCCAGCCTAATTAAGCAAAGACTGTGAGAAGGTTAGAAAGGAGGGCCTGCTGAACTCTCCTGATCTTCTCAACTCGAGAATTTTCATGCTCCCCAATGGATGGATTTCTTTGCATTCTCTTTGCAGGAGGCACATACTACTTTGGAGATTGCTGCTCCATATCAATGAAATAATAGGTTTTGTTCAGAAAAGGGGGGAAGGGTTAGAAAGTCCTTTCTCATACTGGGCCAAAATCAATTTCCCTGTTATTTTTACCTTCAGGACCTAATTCTGCCCTCAGAGGTCAAATATTAAAGCTAATCTGTGTTTCATGCCACAGTATGCCAGATATTTGAAGGTTGCCATCAAGGCCCTGCTAAGCCTACAATTTAGTCTATTTTCCCCCAGCTGAAAGATATTTTTTAAACTATTCTTTATTTAATCTGGTTTTTCATCTCACCACCCTAATTACCCTTCTCTGAACATGCTATAAATTGTCAATAATTTTCTCAAACTGTGCCGCCCAATTTCTGCCCCAACTGAGAAAAATATTGTAAATATGACATGATCTGTGTGAGAGGCAGCAAGACATAATGCGGAGAAAGATGACCCCAGAGGAAGGAAGGCCCAAATCCAAGTCCCTTAGACATATTGGCTTTGTGACCCTGGGCAAGTCAATTAAACTTTCAGTATGCCAGAAAACTCACTAAAATGTTGTTCCAAAAAATTATAGATACGCATTGGTAGAGGGAATTTCTTCCTGTAGAGTTCACCTGTTCCTTTAAAGTCACTAGTCTATACTCCTCTTTACCTCCAAAAGTAAGTGTAGAAGATTGTGAGACTACCACTTCCAGTATTCTATATCCTGTGCCTCTTTTAAAATTACAGTCAAAATTCACATTATTTTTTAAAAGATGATTTGAATTGATATCTTTTTTCCCCCTTTTTTCCTTATCACCAGGGTTTCTTCCAGTATTCCTATTCCTACCCTACCCAGAGTCATCCCATATGTAGTAAGGCTGTTCCCTACAAGTAACATGGAGGTGTGGCTCAGATACAGGCAGAAGGAACATCTCTAGCCTCTTCTTTCTACCCACCTACCAGGGTGGGAAACAGCAGCATGGGATCAGAAGTTTGGCCATTTTATTCTCTCCATAGAGAGTGCATATGGTGTTAGAATTATATCTATCTGTTCACTTAGATATTGTTACCCTTGAGGATATGATTTTCAGGTTCAGATTGAATTTCTGATTGCTATTCACTGATGGGGGAAGCAAGATCCCAAGCTCTACTTGGCTTGACTCCCTTCCCATCAAACACAAGTTCCATAGTGAACATACATAGCAATTAGCAAAGAAACTCATTTATCTAAGGCAAAAACAAAATAGAATTCAGAGAAAGTTTATATAAGAAAATATATGCCAGACAATAGAGAGTGAAGGAGCTCTCCTATTAGGAAAGAAGTAACTTAGTTCAACTGAGAGAGAGAGAGTACCAGATTTCATCCAAGAGAGAATTCCCTCAAGTTTCTAGAGGATCTGGCAGTCTCCTCTCATGTTGGCTTCTTCACAGAATCTTATTTTCCCTTGAATCGCCTAAAGGGGGTGGGTGGACATTGACCATCTTCTATCTCAAAGTTGGAAGCCTGAGGGGACTCAAAGTCTGATGCTCTTCTTTCTCTGTCTCTTGACAACTCTGCCCCTTTCCTCATGCAGTTATGTGGCATTAATCTTCACCAGTGGGGAGATAGTTCCATTCCAATGGGCTTTGGGACTTTGGTTACACATAATAAATACTATTTTAATTATTAAAAATGAGGAAGAAAAGAAAAAAACAAGCAAAAATAGTCAATACACTGAAAAAGTCTAAAGATATGTGCAATGTACCATACCCATGGACCCCCCACACTTCTAAAGGAGTGGGAGAAGGAGTGTCTCCTCATTTCTCTTCTTTTGGGCCATGCTTATTTATTTATTTATCATTTTGTGACTTTCTCTTTTGATTGTTTAAAAGCTGTACTTTGTGTACATTGTTGTCATTTTGCTTAATGTTTTCTTGACTCTATTTACTTCACTCTGCATCAGACTGTGTAAATCTTTTCATGCTTTGTATTCATCATATTTGTCATTTCATGCAGGACAATAATATTTGGTTTTGTTACACTATTGACTCATTCATGGAATCATAGAATTATGAATTATAGAATCATACAGTTAGAGCTGGAATATGTCACAGACTACATGCCTCAGAGTATATCTTGACCAATTTCCTACTGAAAACATGGATTCCATCTATACGAGCTCCCCCAAAGTGATCATTCATCCTCTACCCATGAGAAAACTATTTTTGGGTAAATCTAATTTTTAGCAAGTTCTTGATGTTGACCCCAAATCTCCTTCCCTCTGACTTTCACCCATAACTCTTAGTTTTTGCCCTCTAGGGCCCAGTGGAACAAATATAATCCTGTTCTCCTGTGGCAGTCTTTCCAGTACTTTAATACAGGCACCATTTTCCCAGATACATTGTTTTTACTTTTCCAAATCAAACATGTCAACTTTGAACAACTCTTGTCTTGTATGCGTTCTTATTCCTTCCACATGTGGGGGAGGCAGTAAGGGACTTGGAAAAGTAAAAAGAGTTCTGGGATCCCTCAGGACTTTGTAAGTTATTCGTCAGCCAGAGGTCTCCAAGGAGAGGCTGATCAACAATTCTCAAGTTACCATTAACTAAGTCCTGAAACAGCCTATTCCACTTTGAGACCCTTAACAACTTTGAATCATTACTACTGGACTGTTTGGTGGTGACAAGAAGAGTGATTTTAATTCTCCTTTCATATGATTATTCTTCATATGGTTAAAAATGACTATCCCAACTGCCTTAGATCTTTTTTTTCCCAGTTAAACATCCCCAGTTCCTTTAATTGAGGCATCTAGGTGATACAATATATAAGACCCTGGACCTCCAGTCAGAAAAAAAAGAAACCAACACCTGAGTTCTAATTCCATTTCAGACATATACTAGCTGTGTGACTTTGGGTAAGTCACTTAACCTTGATGCCTGCCTCAGTTTTCTCTTTTGTAAAATGGGAATAATTATATCACATATCTTTCAGAGATGTGAGAATAAAATAATATTTGTAAATCACTTTGTAAGCCATAGAGCACCAAGTGTTAGCTATCATCATCACCACCATCACCACCACCATCACTATCATGATTTTTAAATTTTTCTCACACAACATGCTTTTTAGCCAGCTCATGATCACAATTTCCTTGTCCATCTGTTTCCTAACATATGGTTCTATAATGCAACACAATATTCCTGGTTTGGTTTCGCCAGGGTAGAGTACGGTAGCACCCTCAGCATCCTAGACCAGGCAAGATGATTCTTAGCTTTTATACCTGCCATACCATAGTAAAGTTCATACCATTCCCATGCTGACCTCCATTTGCTGTCAGAGAATAAGTGCTAGAATTTGATTTGGTGTTGATGTGATATAATCAAAAGGCTAATAAGCAAATGAATTGGCATGACTTTCAGAGCTTCCCTTTACCAGTTGATAAGAGCAAAGGAACACCAGGCTAGACTATAATTTCTTTGATGTAAAGAGTTATTTCTTATTTGTCCTTGTATATAACCAACCACCTAAAAGAGTACTTTTTACATAAGACTTGAAGTAAAACATTCTGAATTGGATTCTCAAGTACCCACAGCTTACTAGTTATGTATGACAAGAGGAGAAATTTCTATCATCAAAATGTAAATTATTGGAAGACACTAGTATAGAGAAAAATCTTATAAATGTATGATGTATGAATAAACAAAAACATTGACAGAAAAACAAAGATGGAGAAGCCAAAGGCTTGAGATAATCCAAAATGTGGCTATTTGCTTGCTATTTTAAAGAGAAATGACTTTTTTTTTCCTATTTAGCTTCTGAGTATATAGATCACTGGCTTTGGAGTCTAAATGAACCTTGGAAATCATCTGGTACAAGATTTCATCTCATTCTACCATAACCTCAAAAGTAGTTTTATATATTTCAACACCTAAACAACACTATATTTCACCCTTAGTTTTAGAAATGAATTTTCCCTAGAATTTTATAATAAAATATTTAAAAATATATGTTTTTATGGAAGGAAAAGAGGAAAAAGAAGAAAAAAAGGAAAAAATGGTCTTATGACAAAGTTCTTAGAATTTGACGTGGTACATCTTCTACCTTCATTCATCTATTAATGAATTCATTTTTTTCATTTGTCCATTCATTCATTTATTCAACAATTACAGTATTTAATGAGCATCTACTGTGTCAGAAGCATTGTCAAAGATTCAAGAGAGGTATAAAACAGTTCTCATAAGAAGTCTGCAGTCTTCCTAAGATGACACATGGACGATTCAAAGAATATTAGAGCTAGAAGGGCCATAGAAGTCATCTAATGTGGTTAAATAATAATACAAGTCATTAATCTAAGACATATTGCAAGGTAGAATTGGATAAATGCTAAATAGACATAGCAGGATGTGATTTAGGAAGTGGGAATATACAACATGCAGAAGAGGAACTTTTGGGAGGATATGCTAGTGATCTTCAAGTATGTGAGAGATTGATAAATGAAAGAAGGGTGAAACTTTCGCTGTTCTACCCTGCAGGGAAAAAAAGAAACCCTAAGAACAAGAGTGGAAGGTGCAAGGAAAAGCATTTAGTCTTGAGGTAAAGAAAGCACATTTTCACAATTAGAGCCATTCAAAAGTAGAATGAGCTGCCTCCAGAGGTATTGACAATTCTTTTAATTTTGTGTATCAATCAAAATTATGAATTCCATTTTCTGAGGTATCTTCTTTCTTTTGAAGACTTAGTTATATTTTTAGGTACTATTTTAATGTTGGGGTTGGCATGATAGGAAAGGAAGTATACAAAGGCCAGAATTTCTAAGAGTCAAGAAAGCAGGTAATAAATTCAGACAGTCAAGAAAAGGCTTATGGAACATCTGGTTGCCAGAGGTCCAAAACAGAGGAAAATCAATGATTTGAGTAATTAAAACAAGAGTCAAAGAATATGCAATAATCGGAAATCAGAAATGATCCAAAATGGGCTAGAAATTAAATCCATGGTGATAAACCAGTAATTAAAGGGGTAAATTCTAACAAGGTCAAAACAGATAAAAGTCTCAAATCCAGGGGAAAAAAATGTACAGTAGTAAAGGAGTTTGCTTACTTGGTATTGAGACTGGTTTTCTATCTCACTTAAACTGGAATTAGAGCTCTCACTCACAGATTTGATTTCACTGCTCATCTACTCTAAACCTTTGACCTGTTCCATTTATGACCTTGTCCTTCCTTAGCGTGCTCACCATATCAGTACCAGACGTAGCAGATACAGTAATCAGCATTATTCCTATTACAATCCAGAACTCCTGAGCTCAAGTGATATACCACCAGTGTCAGCCTCTGCCAATAGGAGGGATTATAGCTGGGTGTCACTATACCTAGCATGACAGAAAATTTTGAGACAGAAGACACCTTAGAAATTTTCTAGTATAATCCCTTCATTTTATAGTCCAATACCTTCATTTTATAGATGAGAAACCAAGGTCGAAAAATGACTTGACCAAAGTCATGTGGTTAGTGAGACAGATTTGAAGTTCTAATCCAGGCCTTCTAAGTCCAAATTCAGGCTTCCTTCCACTGTACTACACAGCCTGGGCATGTTGAACCAGAACACCAGTGATCAGAACACTATGAAGAAAAATAAAGACTGCTTTTACTAGAATCTCCTTATATACTTCTTGCTAGGGTACGAAATTTACCTGTTAGGGCTCTAGGCAGACTCTGAGTGCCAAGATGTAACATTGCTATAGCTGACTAGGAAAGGAGGGAGAATGGGCAACAGGTAGCTTCTGACACTGGGATGTCATTGTGGTTCATTCCCCAAATTCAAAATTGAACAGAATTCTATATTCTAGAGATGAAATACTTATTTGGTCATTGTCCTTGGCAAACTACCTGTCTTAAAGTTGATGTTGGAATATAAGTCTGGATGGGTTAGCAATTGCCTACAACCTTTAGAATTTCTCTCTGTCAGCCTGAGTTTTCTGAGAATTTTCCCTCCCTGCTTAATGGAGTTAGTATGGCTTTTCCTCTGTTTTAGTACCATTTTGTAGGTGTTCCCAGATGGCATACAAATCTACAATGCCCTATTGCTTCTTGGCGCTAAAACACTCTGCTCAGTGACCAGTAATTTGGACTGTCAGAGTGCATATCACAGTCTGAGTCACAGAAAATGTGATTACACTTAGAAACCTCTGTAAGTCTGTGAGGTGGTAAAGCCAAGAGGTCCTTTGTTGTTGTTGTTAGGGAACATTCACACCAGACAGCTTTCATGACTGATTGGCGGCTTTGGTTCAACTCCTCTGTTTAATCAATCTCAGCAGCCGTTTATTGCTTGCTCTACTACAGAGAAATAGTGATTATCACTTCAAATACTCTCCTTGCCAACCCCTCTGTAGTTTGGAATTTTCCACAGAGCCAAATAAATGACCTGTAGAAGATAAGCCAGGAACTGGAATGGTGCTGGAATAGATGGGAAGTAAGAATCAGAATGATTTCAGATCTGAAAGGTGACACAAAGTTTTTGTGTGACCTACTTCAAATAGAGTTTCCTAAACAAAGGTGGGTGACTCTAGACCTTGATGAGGATTAACGATACAGTCAGAGATCATTGGCCTAATATCCATTTAAGAGAAACCTAAAGATCACAAAGAATGGGATTTGGAGCTAGAAGTAAACATTGAAAACAATTAGGCTACACCTTTCATTTTACAGATGTGGAAATTGAGGTGAATATACTTAAATACTTCTAAGTCTTATGTGTTGTTCAAAGATAAAAAAGATTAATAATTCTCAGCATTGAAAGAAGGGGGTGGGGTGGGCAGCTAGGTGGCACAGTGAGTAAAGCACCGGCCCTGGAGTGAGGAGGACCTCAGTTCAAATCTGGTCTCAGGCACTTAACACTTACTAGCTGTGCAACCTTGGGCAAGTCACTTAACCCCCAATTTCCCTGCCTTCCTCCTCCAAAAAGGCAAAAAAAGAAGATGGGCACAGATCAATAATATAAAAAATATGAAAATCAAAGAAATTTCTATAATATCCTCTGTAGTGAGTCAATCAATAAGCATTTATTAAACATTTTTAATGTACCAGGCCCTTTGTTATGTACTGTAGGTACTCAGGGAGTGCAATTGACAGATAGCAGTCAGTATGTCAAGGCATTTGTGTCCCAGAGTAGAAGTGTGTCAAGACACATTTTCAGTTAAGATGACGACATAAAGTTCACAGAAAAGGCCAGAAAATATCTCAAAGGTATCCTAGATAATACAATGATAATGAAAATAGAACAAAAAAAGAATTAATTTCCTACATCTAGTTGGGAGCCACATAAAAAGAAGCCAGTTAAGGCTGGAAGAGATATCTTACCAAAGAAGTTTACATGAGTTCCTGTAAATGGGCCAGACATCAGTAGAGGCTGGGATAGCCACTATACTAGGCAAGCCAGTATGAGCTCCTGTATATAAATCTGAAGCTCGCTAGTACTCTATGAGCATGGAGGCTGCAAGCAAGAGTGGGCTCTGGTTATCAGGGATCTTAAGCCAGATATCAGCCCTGGACTGTCAAAATAAAATTAGCAGACACAGATGATCCCCACAGGTCACTGTGTAGGGAGACAGGGTCCAGTTATCTCCCTTGGACACTAGGAGCCACAGCAGAAAAGAAATTCAACTTAGTCAACTAGCACTTATTAAGTACCTACCCTGTACCAAGCACTACATGAGGTATTGCAGATACAAAGAAAAGCAAAAAGTCCCTCCTCTCAAGGGAGTTTAATGGGGGAAACAACATGTAAGTAGCAGTGCACAAATAAGGTCTTAAAAGAAAAATGGCAGATTAAAAAAAGGAAGGAATTAGCATTAAGGGGAATTGCGAAAGGCTACTTGTAGAAGGTGGGATGTTAGCATTTTTTTTTTCTTTTTTGGAGGAGGGAATGCAGGGCAATTGGGGTTAAGTGACTTACCCAAGGTCACACGGATAATTTGTGTTAAGTGTCTGAGGCTGGATTTGAACTCAGGTCCTCCGGACTCCAGGGCCGGTGCTCTATTCACTGCATCACCTAGGTGCCCCTACGCCAGGGAATCTAGGGAGTAGAGATGAGGAGGAAGAGAGTTCCAGGCATGGAGAATAGCCAGTGAAAATGCTCAGAGTTGAGAGATGGATTGTCTGGTGTGAGGAACAGGAGGGATGCCATGATTGTTGGACTGCGGAGTACATGAGGAGGGTGTAAGGTATAAGAAAACTGGAGGGAGGAAAAAGCAATAGAGGGCTTCATAAGTCACACAGAGAGTTTCATATTTAATACTGTAGGCAATAGTGAACCATTGCAGTTGATTAAATAGCTGCTATTGTTTGCCCTTCATTTTCTGAGAGGAATGATGACATCACACAATGATGTCTTGACTTGTTGGTGAATTGGATTTTAGTGGGACAGAGTTGCACAAAGTCATCAGCTTCACTCTCTCTTTTGGAATCATGGAAGTCCAGTGGCAAGTCAAAATTAAGGTGACCGGCAATGGCCCAGGATGTAGTGGATGACCTTGGTGTCTAAGCTCTAATGCTCCACAGTGCCTACTTCAACCACCTTCATAGACATTGAAACGAATTGTTCTCATTTACCCATTCCACCAGGAAAAGCCTTCATATATTTGGAGCAGACATCGTGCAACTCATCAAAGAATTTGAGGCCTTTTGGTTACCTTCAACCTGGTTACCCTGTCTGCCTAGACAGAATGTGGCTGCTGCCAATGCTATGCTTCTAGGAGCCATAGGTGAGAGTGAGATAATCAATACATTCTCAGGAAGGGTCACCATGGCTTAGCTTCTGTTGAGATTGTTAGAGTCAGGTAGATGGCAGAGTAGATAAAAACATTGCATTTGAGTACAAATCTGGCCTCAGGCATCCACTAGCTGTGTGACCCTGGGCAAGTCACTTAATCCTATTTGCCTAAGTTTCCTCATCTGTAAAACAAGCTGGAGAAGGAAGTGGAAGACCATTTCATTATTTTTGCCAAGAAATTTCCAGAGGATTTCATGGGGAGTCAGACATGACTGAAATGATTGAAGAATAACAACAACCTGTCTTCCAAGATTGTCAAGAAAATCAAATGGGATATTTATAAAATATTTTGTAAATCTTAAAGAGCCATATAATTGTTATTTATTCTTATTCTTATTTTTTTTACTCTTTTAAAAAAAATAAATATATTTATTTTCTTGTTTACATCATTCATTTCCACAAGATATTGAGTTACAAATTTTCTCCCCATCTTTCCCCCACCCAACACCTCAAAACAGCCATCCCACTTGATAACCCCTCCCCCAATCTGCTCTCTCCTATGTCCTCCCCCTCACCCCTCTGACTTTCTGGTAGGGCAGGATGGGTCTCCCTACCACAGTGCCTGTGTAAAGTAATTCTCAGTTGGATGTAGTTCATAATAATAATAATAATAATAATCATCATCATTATTATTATTATTATATATATGTATATTTTTAATAATTGATTATAGAACTTTAAATTCTAGATTCTTTCCCTTCCTCCCTCGTCACCCACCCCCACTGGAAGGACAAGCAATTAAATGCAGGCTATATTTATGCCATGTAATCACGCAGAACATCTCCACAGTGGGCATATTGTGAGAGACTGATTATATGTCCCTCCTTCCTATCCCGCCATCTCCTTGTTCTATTCTCTACCCTGTCCCTGTCTCTTTACAGAAGTGTGTACTTCCATCAACCTTACCCCTCCCCCTGCCCTCCCCTCCATCATCACACCTCTCATTCCTATCCCCCCTACTCTCCTGTGTGGCAAGATACCCAGTTTAGAGTTTATGTCATTCCTTCCCTAAGCCAAATTCAATGAGAGTAAGGTTGACCCTTTCCCTTTTGCCTTCCTGTTCTTTCCCTCCATTGTAACAATTATCCTTTGCCTCTTCTATACGAGATGATTAACCCCATTCTGTCTCTCCCTGTCTCCTTTCATTCTAATCATCTCCTACCTCAGAATTTCACCTTTTAGAGTATTGTCCCTTCCAATTCAATTGATCCTGTGCCCTCTATGTACTCATATATACACATACTCAGATATTTGTACGTACACATAAACCCTCCTATATAGACATATGTGTATATATACGTATATATACATTTGTATTCCCTTCACCTATCCTCATACTGAGAAAAGTTTCATAAGTTACAATTATCATTTTTCCACATTGGCATGTAAATAATTCAACTTTGATAAGTTCCTTATGATTTCTTTTCCATGTTTACCTCCTTATGCTTCTTGTATTTAAGTGTC
>CM053580.1:499952765-499969586 GCA_028627135.1 Pseudochirops cupreus | reverse complement strand
GTATTCTCTGAAGTTCAGGGTGCTGACTTTTTCCCCTGAACTAGGTAAATGGTATTTGATTGATTAAAGTAAGATTGTTAACCCACTTTGAGTTGCTTTCCTTTAGAAAAGCAGATCTAAGAACCTGTGCTAGTAACCGCCCTAGGTATGCTAGGGTGCTTGCTGATACAGTAGTTTGAAAGAGCATTCATAGAAAGAAGACTTGGGGTTGAATTGAGTATGATGGGATAATTAAAAAAAATAATAGAGGGTAAGGAAAGGTAAAATAGAGTAATTATTTCATGCAAATGAAGCATGAATAGAAGAACTGGTACAGTGGAGACAGAAGGGTGCAGAGGGCTAGTAGTCCTAAAACCTTATTCTTATCAAAACTGGGTTAAAGAGAGAATAACATACATCTATAATGACATAGAAATCTTCCTTAATTGCAGAGAAATAAAAGGATGAGGGGATAGGATAAGGAAGGAACTCCTAGAAGAGTGGGCAAACTAAGAAATAGGAAAGTAAGGGTAGAAAATAAGGGAGGGACTCTTAGAAGGGTGGGTAGCTTAAGAAATAGTAATGTGAGAGGATAAGGGAAGAATTCTTAGCAGGGGGTGAAGATTAGAAAGGCAATACTTAGGATTTAATTAGACATTTGAGGAGGAGTAGGGTAAAAAGAGTGAGAGAGAAGGATAAGCAGTGATGAAAAATAGGATGGAGGGAAATGCACAGCTAATACTTCTAACATTGAATGTGAATGGGATGAACTCACCCATATATTTTTTTTTAAAGGATAGCAGAATGGGTTACAAATCAGAATTAAATAAATATGTTGTTTACAAGAAATACATTTTAAAATGAGAGATACATATATAGCACAGTCAACAATAGCAATGCCAGAGCAGACCCTAGGGGACTGAATCACTGGCAACACTGGCTATTCCCAGACCTCTCAGTGCAAGAAGGGGGTCTGTCAGAACTGGGGGAGACAGAAGTGCATTCTTGTGTATGGCCTGTGCAGCTGCAGCAGCAGCTATTCCTGGGGCTATCAGAACACAGACTGAGTGTTTGAATGTCACCTATTTAAACTTCCAGGAGTCACCATGGTGGAATAAACAGAAAATCACTCTAACCCTTTCCTGTTGACCATGAAAAACCCAGGGAATATTGTCCTAAGAAAAATCCTGGAATAGTGGAGCCAGCAAAAAGATTGGGTACTGCAGTCTTTTAGCTCTAGCTTGGGAAGCTAGGGGGACTAAAAGAAAACTCCCTCTTGCTGTGTCTGAAGGGGACCAGTACAGGATGGGAGGCATTCCAGCAAGCCAACAGCAAGCCACAGTTCAGTGGACCAGCAGGAGATCCTGAACCCCAGCTTGGAGGAGCAGGTAAGTACCAACACCAGGCACATGCCACCTCCAGCCCAGCATCAGGTAAAAGAGAAGACCACTTAAACATACAACTGCAAGTGCCTGAGACTACCACGTAGAAAACCAGTAACCAGACCCCTTGCTCCCAGCACAAGAAGTCTGAGACAGAGCCTCCTGAGAGTCAGAAGCAAATATCAAATTTAAAAGCCAGAAAAAAGGCAAACATAAGCAAGAAGAATTAAAAAAAAAATCAATGACCATAGAGAAATATCTTGGTGAAAGGGAACATCAAAACACTAATTCAGGAGAGGACAACATGGTCAATATACCACACCCAAAACCTTAAAAGGGAATATGAACTGGTCTCAAGCTCAGAAAACTTTTTTGTAAGAGCTCAAAAAGGATTTTAAAAGTCAAATAAGAGAGGTAGAAGAAAAAGTTAAAAATACAGTTGACAAAATGGAAAAAAAAAATAAAAGTATACTGAAGAAAACAACTCCTCAAAAGTATAATTGGCCAAATAGAAAAGGAGGTATAAAAACTAACCAAAGAAAACAATTTAAAAAAAAAATCAGAATTGGGCAACTGGAAGTTCATGACTCTATAAGACATCAAGAATCATTCAAACAAACTAGAAAGCGTGAATAAATAGAAGAAAATATAAATGCATCATTGGAAAAACAAGGGACTTGGAAAATAGATTCAGGAGAGATAGTTTAAGAATTATTGGTCTACCTGAGAACCATGATGAAAAAAAGAGTCTGAACAACATCTTTCAAGAAACCATCAAGGAAAACTGCCCTGATGTCCTAGAACCAGAGTCATCAAAAAAATCCACCATTCACCTCCTGAAAGAGATCCCAAATTGAAAATGCAAAGCAATATTGTAGCCAAATTCCAGAATTGTGCAGTTAAGGAGAAGATACTGCAAACAATCAGAAAGAAATAATTCAAATATCATGGAACCATAGTCAGGATTATGCAAGACTTTGCAGTTTCTGCCTTAAAAGACCTTAGGGCTTGAATTTCATATTCTGTAAGGCAAAGGAGCTCAAATTATAACCAAGGATCAACTACCCAGCAAAACTGACCACAATCCTTCAGGCAAGAAAATAGATATTCAGTGAAATAGGGGACTTCCAGACTTTCCTGATGAAAAGACTAGAGCTTGATGGAAAATTTGATCTTCAGATACAAGACTCAAGAGATACATAGAAAGATAAACAGGAAAGGGAGTGGGGAATCATGTTATTCAATAAGGACAAACTATTTACATTCCTACATAGGAAGATGAGACTTATAACTGCTGAGAATTGTATTTTTATTACATCATAGGGAAGGGATCTCAGTGGTATATGTTGCTCAAACAAAACTTTACCACATACTAGGGCATAAAAACCTCACAATCCAATGCAGAAAGGCAGAAATATTAAATGCATTCTTTTTTAGATCATGACACAATAAAAATTATATGTAATAAAGGGCCATGGAAAGTTAGACCAAAAATCAATTGGAAGCTAAATAATCTAATCCTAAAGAATGAGTGGGTCAAATAACAAATCATAGAAACAATCAATAACTTCATCCAAGAGAATAACAATGAGACAGCATTCCAAAACTTATGGGATGCAGCAAAAGCAGTACTTAGTGGATGTTTTATGTCTCTAATGCTTACATGAATGAAACAGAGAAAGAGGAGATCAATGAATTGAGCATGCAACTAAAAAAGCTAGGAAAAGAACAAATTAAAAATGCCCCATTAAATACCAAATTAGAAATTCTAAAAAACAAAGGAGAGATTGATAAAATTGAAATTAATAAAACTATTGAGCTAATAAATAAAACTAAGAGCTGATTTTATTTTTAAAAAGCAATGAAATAGATTAATCTTTGGTTAATTTGGTTAATAAAAAGAAAACCAAGTTTTCAGTACCAAAATGGGAAGGGTAAATTCACCACTAATGAAGAGGAAATTAAAACAATAATTAGGAACAATTTTGCCATCTGTATGCCCATAAATTTGACAATCTTAGTAAAATGGAGAAATATTTAGAAAAAACATAAATTGCCCATATTAACAGAAGAGGAAGTAAAATATTTAACCTCATCTCAGAAAAATAAATTGAACAAACAATTAATAAACTCCCTAGGAAAAAATCTCCAGGGATAGATTTACAAGGGAAATCTGTCAAATATCTAAGGAACAATTAATTCCAATACTTTATAGATTATTTGGGAAAATAGGTGAAGAAGGAGTCCTATCAAATTCCTTTTATGATACAAATACGGTACTGATACCTAAACCACAAAAAAAAAACAGAGAAAGAAAATTACATAATGATTTTCCTAATGAATATAGATGCAAAACTTTAAAATTAAATATTAGCAAAAAGATTATAGCAACTTATCATGAGAATAATATACAATGACCAGATGGAATTTATTCTAGGAGTGCAGGTTTGATTCAATATTAGGAAAACTATCAGCATAATTGATCATATCAGCAAAAAAAAAAACTAGCAGAAACTAAATGAATATCACAATAGATGCAGAAAAAACTTTTGACAAAATACAACACCCATTCCTATTTAAAAAAACACTAGCGGGCATAGGAATAAATGGGGTCGTCCTTAAAATGATAAGTAGCATCTACCTAAAACCATCAGCAAGTATTATACCTAATGGGGGTAAGCTAAAAGCATGTCCAAAAGCTCAGGTGTGAAAAAAGTATGTCCATTATCACCTTTGTTATTCTATATGATACTATAAATGTTAGATTTAGCAATAAGAGAAGAAAAAGAAATTGAAGGAATTAGATAAGCAAAGAAGAAACAAAACTATTACCCTTTGCAGATGATAAGATTGCTATGCTTAGAGAATCCTAGAAAGTCAAGTAAAGAACTACTTGAAATAATAAATAACTTTAGCAAAGTTGCAGGATATAAAATAAACCCACATGAATCTTAAGCATTCCTATATATTAATAACAAACCAAGAGATAGAAAGAGAAATTATATTTAAAGTTATTTGGAAGTCTACCTGCCAAAACAAAGCCAGGTACTGTATGAACACAATTACAAGACACTTTTCACACAAATAGTCAGATCTAAATAATTGGAAAAACATCAGTTGCTCATGAGTAGGCCGAGTTAATATAGTAAAAATGACAATTTTACCTAAATTAATTTGCTTATTTAGTGCTATACTAATCAAACAATCAAAAATTATTTTTTAGAGCTAGAAAAAATAATAACAAAATTCATCTGGAAGAATAAAAGGTCCAGAATATCAAGGGAATTAATGAAAAGAAATGCTAGGGAAGGTGGCCTAGTAATATCAGATCTTAAATTGTATTATAAAGCAGTAGTCATCAAAACTACTTGGTACAGGCTAAGAAATAGAGTGGTGGATCAGTGGAATAGATTAGGTACACAAGACACAGTAGTCAATGACTACAGTAATAAACTGTTTGATAAAACTAGAGACCCCAATTTCTGGGATAAGAACTCACTATTTGACAAATACTGCTGGGAAAACTGGAAATTAGTATGGCAGAAAATGGGCATAGATCAACATCTTACACAATATACCAAAATAAAGTCCAAATGGTTACATGATTTAGATATAAAGATTGACGCTATAAACAATTTAGGAGAGCAAGGAATAGTTTACTGGTCAGATTTATGGAGAATGGAGGAATTTATGGACAAACATGAGTTAGAGAATATTATGAAATGAAAACTGGATAATTTTGATTACCTTAAATTGATGAGTTCTTGTACAAACAAAGCCAATGCAACCAAGATTAGGAGGGAAGCAGAAATCTGGGAAAGATTTTTTACTACTAATATCTCTGATAAAGGGCTCATTTCTAAAATATATAGAGAGGTGAGTCAAATTTATAAGGATACAAGTCATTCCCCAACTGATAAATGGTCAAAATATATGAACAGGCAGTTTTCAGAGGAAGAAATTAAAGATATCTATAGTCATATATTTGAGAAATCAGACTTTCATGAGAGAAACTTGCTTCATGTTTTTTCGTAGTAACTATTGCTACTGTATTCTCCCCTCCATTATATTTCCCCATTTATGCTATTCTCTTTCTCCTTTCACCCTGTCCCTCCTCAAAAGTGTTTTGCTTCTGACCATCAGATCTCAACCCACAGATGTCAAAGACAACTTAGAAGGTCAGCAGGAAAGATCTATCACACCTGGATGAAAGTGGAGTTTCACATTTTTCTCCTTCTCCCCTTCCCAAGCAGCAGACAATCTGACATAGGTTATACAACATGTACAATCACATTAAACATGTTTTCATGATAAATATATTGTGAAAGAAGAATCAGAACAAATTGGAAAAACTATGAGAAAGAACAAACAAAAAAGTGAAAATAGTATGCTTCAATCTTCATTCAGATTTCATAGTTCTTTCTCTGGATGTGGATGGCATGAGTCTTTTGAAATTGTCTTGGCTCACTGTATTGCTGAGAAGAGCTAAGTCTATCATAGTTGATCATTACACAATGTTACTGTTACTATACTGAGTATAATATTCTCCTGGTTCTGCTCACTTCACTCAGCATCAGTTCATGTAAGACTTTCCAGGTTTTTCTGAAATTCACCAGTTCATCCTTTCTTACAAAACAATTATATTCCATTATATTCATATACCACAACTTGTTTAGCTGTTCCCCAATTAATGGGCATCCCCTCAATTTCCAATTCTTGTCCACAACAAAAATTGCTGCTATAAATATTTTTGTACATGTGGGTCCTTTAAGCTTTTTAAAGATGTCTTTGGGATACAGACCTAGTTTGACTTTTTATTAAGTCTGTTTCTGATGGTGATCACAGAAAAAGAGAAAGAACCTATATGTTGTAAAATATTTATAGCAACTGCTTTATGGTGGCAAAGAACTATAAATTGAGGGAATGACAATCCTTTGGTGAACAAATAAACAAGTTGTGGTATATGGTTGTGAAGGAATACTATTGTACTGTAAGAAATGATGAGCTGATTAATTTTTAAAAGGAAAGACTTACATGAAAAGTGATGTGAGCAGAACCAAGAGAACATTGTGTACAATATCAGCAATATTGTTCAAAGAAAAAATGTGAACAACCAACTTATTCTCTGAGTACTATAAATACTTAAATCAACTATAAAGGACCTATGAAGGAAGGTGTTCTCCGTCTCCAGAGAAAGAACTGATAAATGAAAATATGCATGGTATGGTTTTATGTATATTTACAAATCTGTGTTGAATGGTTTCCTTCTCTAGTGTGGGATGGCAAGGGAGGGAGACAGTTTGGAACTTAAAATGTAATTTTAAAAAAGTGGTTTTTTTTTAAACTAAGAAAAAAGGGTGAGGAAAAAACCTTATCAACTGCTAACTATGTGCTAGGCATAGTTCTAAGTGCTAGACATACAGTAAAAGGCAAACTTAGTCCTTGCTCTCAAGGAATTTATTATTGCTGCTGCTGCTGCTGCTGCTGCTAGAGACCACACACAACAGTGAACTGCACAAATTCTACATAACAAATTGATTCATTTGCTAGATTCTCCAATGTTTCTGCCCTGAAAACACATTTTAATTAAAAAGAAATTCTTACTTTAAAAATAGAAATATTGCTTTAAAAAATAATGAAATCTACACATGGAAAAACTAGCTTATATTGGAGAGTGGTGATTCTTTCCATTTTTACCCCTGTTTCCCAAGCTAAACATGTTTACACTTAATTCAGCCTCCTACATCCCAGGAAAGCATTTGAAGAAAATTAAAAAACTGCCAAAATATATAGCCATCACCAGCCTCTCATCATAAACCTTAATTGGAAAACAGATATTAAGTATGTATCTTTATTACATTTGGAAGACATGAATAATGTATGACTGGACAGCGGTAGTACTAAGAACATTGCATTAGGATTCAGATGCAATAGAAAATGCATTGTACCACCAATTAATGTTCAACTTCTTTGCAGGGAGGATAACCACGGGACCTCAGCTGGTGATTTACAAACTCAAGCCTCCTTCATCACAAGCTGAGAAAAAACCAGTGGGAGAACAGTAGCCAAAGCAGTTACCAAGACAACTTATCCTCAGATTGAATATTACAGCATAAAGAAAGAAGCCTATGAGAAATGAAATTAGCTAATGCCTCATCCTGCTCAGTCCAGGATGGAATAATTGACTGTCATCTGAAAGTCTCTAAGGAATGAGCCACATAAAAGTTCCTGTACACACATAGACTGATAGATACATCCAAGCATGCATACAACAGTTACATTCATAGACACATGCATGCACATACATGCACACACACACACACAACCACAGACACAGATACACATGCTCATGAAATATTCATCTACAAATAGATGTAAACCTGGACAAATAGAGACACACAAAACAAACATATAAACATAGACACATTTAGACATATGTAGACTTTAAGACATTGGCATTTCACCCTGGTGGTATCTCCAAGACTTCACTATCATGCCCCAAGAAACTCATTGGCCTGCAAGCTAATATGAGCCCTGCAAATTACATTTCATAAGTACTTTGGATAGTTTCTTCACAAGACATCAGAGTAGAGAGTGAGACAGAGAGATGACAGACAAGCAGTTTGGCTAATATCTGAGCATTCTTTAGGGCTCTATTACTGTTGCTGCCACTTCAAATAGTCTTAACCCCAGTGAGAAGCATATCTGGAGTGAATTGATAATTGTATAACTCTTTATTCCGGGAAAAATGATAACAGAGGGAGAAAAGTCTTCTCCATCTGTACTACCCCCTCTTCTCTGCCCATAAGGGCAGATATTAAATCCAGAGATATCCGGTCTTTTAAGTTTGTTTATAGGCCTGCGTGATTAGTACTTATGTTGGCTTGGATGAACATTGATTGATCATGCTGTTGTCACTGTTGTCGCTGTTGTCGCTGTTGCTGCTGCTGCTGCTGCTGTTGTTGTTGTTGTTGTTGAGTCATTTCAGTCATGTCAAACTCTTCATGGCCCCATTTGGGGTTTTGTTGGCAAAGATTCTGGGGTAGTTTTCCATTTTCTTCTCTAGTTCATTTTACAGATGAAAAAATTAGGAGGCAAAGGGGAATAAGTTACTTGCCCTAGGTCACACAGCTGGCTAATGGTCCAAAGTCAGATTTGAACTCGGGAAGATAAGTCTTTCTGACTCCAGGCCAGATACTCTGTTCACTCTACCACCTAGCTGCCTAGTGTATCATACCAACTTCTAATTGGTGTCCTTCGTCATTATTATTGTGAATGGAAAGCCATTAACAAAAGAAGGGGGGGAGTAAGACATGCAAAAGAGAGAAATAGAGACATGGAGTGACAGAGAGCAGAGACAGTGACAAAGAAGAGAGAGACACAGAGAGACAGAGACAGAAAGAGAGACAGAGAGACAGAGACAGAGAGAGAGACAGAGACAGAGACAGAGAGACAAGAGAGAGAGACAGAGACAGAGAGACAGAGAGCCTCTTTCTGACTTGAAGGGATCTGTTTGAGGGCTCTGGAATAATATGAGACAGAATCTCATAGGTTTTACATTTTATAAAGCATAACTTTCTAAAGTGAAACTAGTATGAATCTTACCTTTTTCTTATAGGCAGATAATTTTCATTTTGGGGTAGAGGAAAGAGTGGCCATTCTGCTCATGGGTCCATTTTCCTTTTGCTTATTTTCAAGTATGTTTTAAAAGATTGTCCCTGTGGGATGGAGCTGAGGACAGCTGATAGAGTTTGATGACCCCTGATGGGAAAAGAAGAAGAGCAGTTGGAAAATATTGACAATATCCACATTCCAGTAGTGGGAGCCAGAGAAGCAAGAGTAACAGGCTTAACCCTCATTTCTCTAGCAGTATATATGCGACTTTTCCACCTTGTATAAACAATGTTCCTCACAGTTAAATATACCGATAAAAAGTAAATTTACCTTCATCTGACTTCTTATTATCAAAATGTTTAGTTATTCAAAGACAATGGTGATAAGTCTCACAGAAGTTCTCCAACTGATTTGCACCCATTGGAGAAAAGATTGCAGAGCAGAGATTCGAAACCTGGGGTTCATGTAACATTTTCAGGGGACCTGTGAAATGGAAAATACATCTTTATTTTTACTAGCCTGTAATTGAAATTTAGCATTTTCTTCATTTTGTAAAATATTATTCTGAGTGGGCATCTACAGGCCTCATCAAACTACTTAAGGAGTGCATGACACAAACAGGTTAAGAACCCCTGCTAGAGAGGTCATTTTGCAAAGAATTGTGTTTAGAAATATCCCCAAAAAGTAGCACATGTTTTCAACCTCATTTGCCCCATTTTTATTGCAAATGAAATAAAATTGAGTATCAATGTAAAATTAAAGAAGAGGAAAAAAGAGGACCCGAATAGGTATACTTTGAAGGAATGTTCAATAATTGAATGTATTGAATAATAAGAATATCAAGTGAAAAGTATCTTTAGTTGGTCCTTGTGAAAGACACCAAATATGACTCAGATGAAGCCTTCTCCTCCCCCCCCCCCCCACACACACATAGCAACCCTTCTGGGACCAATCCACTGATGGGTTGGGATCCCTAGATGATAAGTTAACTACTATCACTACTCTCTGGCTCTCTCTATTTTGAAATTCTAGGAGTAACACTAAACACAATAGGGTTCATAGTATAGCTATTTATAAGCCTCCCCTGGTGTGCTCCCCATTAACAACCAAACACTTCACTTCATTCTCTTTTAGTAAAGGGATTTATTGGGAAGGCATAGTAAGAACTGTTGTTGCAAAGCATTCCCCTCCCCCACCCCGTACTTCCCCAGAATAGCCTAGGGCACACATTATCACAAATACACACCAAGTCCATGGGAAAAGTAGTCACCCACCCCTTCATTGCTTTCTTTGCCTTTGTAAGTTTGAGGAGGCAGGGCTGTTTAGAGTTGATCCTGAGATTCATTCAGGTCATAGTTGATGTGAGAATATGGCTATCTCTTTTTTTCCCAATATTATATGAATAATTTTTCTGAGATGTATGTTCAGATTACCTTGTGAGTTTGAGACATATATAAGTTTTATTGGTGCTTAGAGATAAAAGGAGGATGAGTCGTCCAACAGAGGCAATGGCCAATGATAGTATCTGCAGGAAGGGTGGAGACACAGTGGTGGAAAATGGATGAGAAGGGACAGATACCAGATGGTAGATGGTTTCATGCAGCAATACTCCTCAAGAAAGGCCAGCTATGGGCTCAAGAGTGACAGAAACACTTGGAGACTAGATGGGCCCCCAATCAGGAGATAGATACATCTAAGTGGAATTTGGTGAGGATATCTTGAAGGAAAAAAAGGATTCTCTATACCAGGAGTCAGAAAATAACTTTTCCATATATGTTCACTACACACATGCTTCACTATGTGAGTCCACTTTCTTCACAGACTTAGCAGATATTTAAGGTACAGTACAACACAGGTTCAGGGGGAGGGCAAGGGGTAGGCTTTATAATACTTGTTTCTTATTTTATCTTCTCAGTAAATTCCTTTTATAAATGCTGATGGACTCAATTGTTAGATTGTTAATAGGGATCATTCCACTGGGGGCTTGTAAGTTAAATATTTGAAACTCTAATCTCTTCAGGATTCCCACCAGAACCTTGAAAAAAAGTAATAATCAACTAAGTTTCTGAGGACCCCAGCACATGAGGAATGGCACCAGAGTACCTCTCTCTCTCTCTCTCTCTCTCTCTCTCTCTCTCTTTCTCTCTCTCTCTCTCTAATGTACATTTTTCCCATTATTAACAGAAGTTGCACATTTAGTTCTTCAACTTCTGAAGGCTACATATGAAGACATCCAAACTTCTGATGACTGATCCAAAAAGCAAACAGATAAAATGAAACCAAGAAATAACAGAGATACTGAGAAGTCACCTACTTCTCCCTTGCCAGCTTCCTCCCTGAGAAACCTGCCCAAACTGTGGGATTCAAAGTAATTGTTTCTACTTTCTGTGCCATATAAATGTCACTGATTTTTCTGCTTGATCCTTCTGCCTCAATGACTGCTTTCTCAGAAGATGTGATACTTACTTAGTTGTTCACTTTCTTTGTGACCAAAAATACAGTTATAAAAATGATTTGTTTCTAAACTATTTGGGTAGTCTGTATTTATATCATAGTTATAATAATAATAATAACTACAAAGATGGTATAATGGAGAGAGCGCTGGGCCTGGAGTCAGGAAGACCTGAGTTCAAATCTGGCCTCAGATACTCAGTTCTGTACCCTGGGCAAGTTATTTAATCTCTGTTTGCCTCAGTTTCCTTAACTGTAAAATGAGGATCATAATGGCACCTACCTCTCAGGGCTGTTGTGAAAATCAAGTAAGATAATAATTGTAAAGCGCTTAGCACAGTGCCTAGCATAGAGTACACATTATATAAATGCTTATTCCATCCCCTTACCTCTACCAAAATCATCATAAAACACCTCATTATGACCAAAAAGTAATCCTGAGTTCTCAAAGACTGTCACCTGGACAGAACTCTCTGTGGCAGGTGTAATGGCAACCAAAGAAGTACTTAGCACCTTGTTTCAGCTACTTAAGTATTTAGCACCTTGTTTGAGCCCCTTGTGCATTTGAATGTGGGAGGAACTTATTGATGCAACAGGAAGGGGGGAAGAATAGGAAGGAGAACCACCATATATAAGGAGGAACACAGCCGGGACAGAGCAGAACTGAGAAGGGGAATAGTTGTGGAGGCCAGCGCTCTGTCTGTCTGTTATGTTGTGTTTGTGATACTTTGTATAGAAGCCCTGGGACCTTACTGGAAGCCCTGAAAGAGGATTTTCTTGTTTTCTATTTACAGAAGTCCTGGAGGAGGGTTTCAGAGATCCTGAGACTATACTGACAATTTGTGTTGAGTTCTCAGGCCTTGCTTGCAGGTCTGTGTTGATTTCACAGGCAGATAATGAATTGATGATGGTGCCGGCAATGTGCATGAATGTTGTTTTGTCTCTGTTAAGCTTTATCTTGCCAGAAACAGAAACAGCAAAGGACTTGAGGTGGACTGGACACTGTGAACTTCAATATGGAATGGGAACTAGATGAGGAGCTGGATGAGGAGCTGAAAGTTGCCTACCTATGAATCCAGGGAGCTGGAACCATGGAAGAAGAACCATGGAATCTGAAAGCCAGCCTCAAGCCAAGATGAAAAGACCTCTCCTTGGGTACTTAGTGCTGAATGACAAGATCAGATTTACTGTGGAAGAACTTAGCACTGTGTACCTTGTATCCCTTAAGGATGATTGAGTTAAGGATGATTGGAAACTAATCTCCAATCAAGAAGAAAGAAGACTTTTTGACTGAGAGATTAAGACAATGTGATCTGGGGGTGGGAAAACTTAGACCTTTGTACTTTGTGTCTCTTATGGAGGGGCACAATATCCTTAAGGATGATTGGGTTAAGGACTTACTGAATGATGTATTTTGTTTAAAACTATGTGGCCACTTTAAGTGAAAACTATGGGGCCACTTTAGTGATAAGTTCTTATGTTATATCATTGTGAATGCTTTACTTTGGTTTCTGTGAATGTTTTGCTCTAATTTACTGCTGAATAAATAGAGAGTTCACTATTCTATGTGATCAAAACCTTAGAGCCGTTCACAGCAGCAGTCCTCTGGAAAGCTGCTCATGCTTGGAATTACAGCAGGTTCTACAATACCTTCTGTTCCAGTGCAGATAACAAACTATGGTCTAGTCAAGTGAAGTTTTACCTAATGAAATTCACAAAGGATCATCACTAGGAGACTGGCATCAGGAAATAACTACTTTGGTCACAAAAACTCATGAAACATTCTACTATGGCATGGAGGGGTTTCAGCCTATGCCACTGGAAGGAGTACCTATAATGAGAAAATCTCAGATCCCTTGAAAATGTCAAACAATAAGCAGTATGGAATAGGGGAAAGAGCCCAGCTTTGATTCAGAGGCCATCAGTTCAAATCGTTTCTCTCCCCATTCCTTTTGTGTAATCTTGGGCAAGTCAGTTACCCCTCTAATTGCTTATCTGTAAAATGAAGGAACAGAAGATGCAAGTAACATGGAGATAATAGCATCTACCTTCCAGGGATGTTGTGAGAATAAATTAGATATTTATGAAGTACTTAGCACAGTGTCTGACATATAGTAGGCACTGTTATTGTTCCCATTTTACAATGAATAAATTTTCATTACAATATAAAATTTACAATGAAGAATCTCAGGTATACAGAGATGAAGTGACGTGTCTAGGGTCACAGAACAAGGAAGTGTTTAAAACTGGATGCAAACTTAGGTCTTCCAGATAGGAGGCATATCTTTCTACCCATTACTCTACCTAACTGCCTATAGGGGGACTAGACTAGATATTTTCTAAGGTTACTTCCAGCTCTGAACCTAGGATCCTACAAATAATAATAAAGTTTTAGTAATGATAAGCTACTGCCAAAAACACTTCCAAATTCAATTTGTTTAACTCTCAAAAGTATGATCATGATTATCCCCATTTTTAGATGTGAAAACCGAGGCTGAAGGAGGAAAAATGTTACTCAAAGTAACAATGATCAGTGATGGAAGTCAGGTATCCTGACTCCTAAAGCATTATATACAATAACGCTTTCTCCCAATTCTCACACTACTTCATGTGTCAATTACTTTCTGGGGAAAATTTTAGAATTATTAGCACATTCTGGAAAGAAGGAGAGTAGGTCGGAAAATTCAAAGCTCTCCTGATTTCTTACACAAACAAGACAAAATAGCACCTTAGGGTGAACTTGGAGCAGCTAAACTAAACAAGAGTTGAGGAAGAGCAGTGGTACTCTCAGAACAATTGGAGAAGACCCAAGGGAAAACTCCAGGGACTGAGGTTCAGTCTGAGTGAAGTGCAAAAACCTTCAGTTTATCTCTGCTGAAACAACAAACAAGCCCCAGGGATAGCTGGGTTAGGAGGTAACCTCAAGCTTAGTCACAGGAATTCTCACCTCACAAACAGTGTTGAAGGTCAAATATCTGAGCAGGGCAAGATTGAAGATCCCTCTGCTGCCAAAGAAAGCCAGGCCCAGCTATGATTTCAAGAAGTGGTCCCAGGTTGAGGTTGAAGGCAAGAAGAAACTAGCACATATCCAGTGAGTGCAGAAGCAGTGCAGAGGGGATGCTACTGACTGTGGGCATTTACAGAAGAGCTGAGTTCCTGTTTTTGGTTCCAGGTTATAGGGAAGAACTGAAAATTACAGCCATTGGAGGGTCCTCAGAGAGCAAGAGTATTTCCAGAATAGTGTGATTGGTGGCCCTAACTGTGGATTGGAAGAGGAAAGGTGTGCCAAGGCTAGATCCTGGACAAAGCTCAGAAAAGAGCAGTAAGAAGGGTCTGAGGCCAGAGGGACCATCCTACAGACCCTGGGACTGGAGGTGATTGTAATAACAAGCTGCTAAATATATATATAAATGAAAATGATTAAGCAAAGGAGAAAGAATGCAACCATTGACAGCTATTATGGGGATAGAGAAGATCTGGGTTTGTTTTTAGAAGAGGATATTGAAGGAAAAAAACCCTCTCCTACCACAAAGAGTAACTTCATCTAGTCACATGCTCAAAAAGAGTTCTTGGAAGAACTTTAAAAAGGACTTTAAAAATCAAATAAAAGAAATTGAGAAAAATTTAGGAAAAAAAATAAGAACAATCCAGGAAAATGGAGAAAAATATGAAAAGAAAGTCAACCAACTAGAAAAAATGATCAAGAATCTTAAGTGACAAAAACCAATTCCTTGAACATTAGGATTGGGCAAGGGGAAGCAAATGACATTATAAGATACCAATAAATAATAAAACAAAATAAAAAGAATGAAAAAATGCAAGAGAATGTGAAATTTCTCATAAGAAAAACAACTGATCTGGAGAACAGATCAAGAAGAGAAAACATAAGAATTATTGGGCTACCTGAAAGGTGTGATTGAAAAAATGAATCTTGATATTATAAGAAATAATTAAAGAAAATTGTCTTGAAGTTTCAGAAGATGGAGTGGAAGTAGAAATAGAAAAAAAATCCACCAATCACCACCTGAAAGAGATGCCAGGATGAAAACCAATAGGAATATCATGGCCAAATTTCAAAATCCCCAGATTAAGGAGAAAATATTAGGAGCAGGAAAAAAATTAAATACTGTAGAGCCACTATTAGAATGACACAAGACTTAACACCTGTTACACTGAAAGATTACAGATGTCAGGAATATGATAATTTGAAGAGCAAAAGAACTGGGGCTGTGGCCAAAAATAACTTAGCCATCATAATTAAGTCTTATCCTGAATGGAAAAAAAAATGAACATGCAATGAGTTGACAGACTTTCAGGTTTTTGTCGAAAAAGACAAGAACTTAACAAAATCAGGTGGGGGTGGAGGACTGATAGTGCTAGAACTCTTCTCTTATCAGATCTGGATTAAAGAGAGAAAAACAAATATACCTAGAAGGATATAAGAAGGTGAGAGAACAGGATAAGGAGGTGGGTTTAGGTGGGTATATAGATTAAGATTTAGGAGGGGTGGGGAGAAGAAAAAAAAGGGACCCTTGGAGGAGTGGGTAGAACAAGGAAAAGAAGGGTTAGGGGAGAGAATAAAGGAGAAATTTTTTTTAAAAGGAAAAGGAAGGCAGTGGTTAGAAGTAAACTAGAGAAGGAACAGGGTAAAAAGAGAGCCTCCGAAGGACAATAGGAAGGAAAAATCTGATGGAGAAATATACAAATAGTAATTACTACTTAGTATGTGAATGGGATGAATTTAGCCATAAAATGGAAATGGATAATAGAATGGAATAAAAATATGGCAATATGCTGCTTAAAAGAAACACATGAGAGATAAAAGAAAAGATGAAAGAAAAATGAGAGATACACACAGAGTTAAAATAAAGGGCTGGAGTAGATTGTACTTTGCCTCAGCTAATGCTGAAAAAAAAAAAAGCAGTGATCCTTACTCTCATGAGATCTAGGTTAAAGAGGGAACAACACATACATCTAAAAGAAAAAGAAATAAAAGGAATGAGAATAGAGAATGAGGTAGCTGTGAGCTCTTCCACCCAGCGTGCACTTGCCTCCCCCCTGCCTCCAGGTGCGGCACCACCTCCTCTCTCTCTTAAGGGTTTAAACTTTCCACTTCAAAGTTCACCATGGATGATGATATTGCTGCTCTCATTGTTGACAATGGCTCTGGAATGTGCAAAGCTGGCTTTGCAGGAGACGATGCCCCTCGGGCTGTCTTCCCTTCCATTGTTGGGTGCCCCAGACATCAGGGTGTGATGGTGGGTATGGGCCAGAAAGACAGCTATGTGGGGGATGAGGCCCAGAGCAAGAGAGGTATTCTCACCTTGAAGTGCCCCATTGAACATGGTATTGTCACCAACTGGGATGACATGGAGAAGATCTGGCATCATACTTT
>CM053580.1:499908530-499937778 GCA_028627135.1 Pseudochirops cupreus | reverse complement strand
AGTTTAACTGGAGACTGAAGCAATACATGCTATTGTTCTTTTTCATGTTTGGTTTTGTTTCTTTTTTCCCAGTGATCGCTCATTGGTTACAACCCTTCTATACAACCAGACTATTGTACAATGTGAAAGTATTTGCAGATCCTATGCATGATTGCATGCCACCATGGTGGGGGTGGGGGAAGAGAGGGGAGAAATCTGAGACTCAAAGGATTGTGGAACTGAATCTTGTAAACTAAAAGTAAATAAAAAACATTTTTAAATAAAAAAATTGTGAAAGACATCAGAGATCATCCAATCCAGCCCACTGTAACAAAAATGCAATATTCACAATGCCCACAGTGACTATAAATATGCAGGTGTAGTTGCGAATTGCAAGATGTAACAGGCTCTCCACATGGAGGACAGAGCCAAAGCATTTATTCAAATACAAAACCCTGAGTCCCAAAACCAGAAAGTCAAAATCATTGCAGTAGCCCAGAAGTTGGTAGACATAGTTAATGCAGTAAACACCCACATTCCCAAGCCTTCAAAACAAAACAGGCTCCCTCAGACAAAGATCCTCCCCTCCTCACCCACTCAGCCTCCATGCTACTCAATCCCAGCAGTTCTAGATCCCAGCAGTTCTCAGCAGACGTTCTTGTTGGGTCTCAGAAGAAGTTCTGCCATCATCAGTTCTGTTCTCAAAATCTCTTCCCTTTCTGGCCTGGGCCTCTTATTAGCTCCTCCCTGCCCCACCCCTTCCTGCTAAGTCAGCAAGTTCATCCCACTGTGGGATTCACAAGTTCTGGGTCTTAATACTTGACACAATTATTAACTCGAAACTAAGTGCTAAGTACCTGTTAGCTTGCCAGTACAAGGGGCATGGAAGATCTTCAAATTCCATTACCATTACACCCACTCATCTGGCAGGAGAAGAAAGTGGGTTTGAGAAAGAGAAATGGCTTCCCAAAGTTAAATAACAAACAATGGCAGAACTAGAATTTAAACTTTGGTTTCCTGACTTTTATCCAAAGTCTTTTCTATAAAATCATGTTATCCAGAACATCCTCAGAATGTTTTTTTTTTATTTCTACAGCAATACTCTCTACCCTTCAGTTCTTGAACCTACTTTCTCTTTTCTTATAGGCCAAAATGGGCCTTTCTCTCTGTCAGTCATTCCTCTCCCCTCAAATCTGCTCCTATGACCTGAGAGATCCTCCCAAATACAAAATTGTCTTTATAATCCCTTCCCTCAAACACATTCTTTTTTTATTATTATGTCAATATAAGTATATTATGGTATGATTACTGTTTTTACTTAATGTGTAAAGAGGCAGGTGGATGGTGTATTTGATACAGTACTTGGTTTAGAGTCAGGAAGACTTGAGTTCAAATCTAACCTCAAACACTTTAATAGGTGTGTGAACCTAGTCAAGTCACTTAAGCTGTCTGCCTCAGTTTTCCCATGTGTAAAATGGGATAACAATATCACCTATTTTTGAGGATTATTATTAAAACCAAATGAGAAACCATTCATAAATCACTTAGCCTAGCATCTGGCACATTGTAGGTACTTATTTAATATATGATTCTTTATTTTCTTGCTTCCTTTCTTCCTTCTCTCAAAGGTTGCAAAATGTACTCCCTAACTTGTCTTAAATCATAAAGCTACCGAGATTCATACACAGAGAGATGTAAGTCCCTCATCCAGATTACCCTGCATTGATAGAGTGCTGGACTTGAGTTCAGAAAGAACCAGAATGGTGATACCATGGAAAGAGCACCTGTTCTAGTCAGAAGAACTAGGTTCAAATCCTGCCTCTGACCTATATGACTTTGGGGCACTTAGCCTCCCTGTGCCTCAGTTTCTACATTTGTAAATATGGGGGTGTGGCCTACATGGCCTCTGTGGTCCTTCCCAGTTCTAGCTCTATGATGCTATGGTTTCATATGGGCTTGTTCTTTGTGTGACCATGTCAGGTCATTCACCTCACTATAACTCAGTTTACTCCTCTATAAAATAGGAGACATACTAATCATTGTATCTGATTCATAAAGTTATTGTGAGTTCCAAATGAGTTAATGTATATAAAATTTTCTGAAAACAATAAAGTGCTATATAAATATCTGTTGTTATTATCACTGTAGTAGAGGCAAGTAAATTATGCTTTGTTTCTACCCCACTGCCCTCAGCTGAGCAGCACATAAAAATTCCAAAGAAAAAGATATGCAAAGAGCTGCAGTCAAGGAGAAAGGGGGTTAGTTTCTAGGATTTTTAAGGAGAACCAAAAGAGGAGGAGAAATGGATGGAGCACTAGCTCTGGAGTCAGAGAACACCTGTTCAAATCTTATTTCTAATGTGAAATATTTGTGTGACCTTGGGTAAGGCCTTTAACCTCTCTGGGTTTCAGCATCTTTATTTGTAAAATGAAGGGGTTGGGCTACATGGCCTCTGAGGTTTGTTCTAGCAGTAGTAGCCTTTGGTTCTATAGAAATAAATAATGAAAGACTTATTTCTTTGAGAAAGACAGAGAGATACAGACACAGAGAGACAGATAGACAAATAGAGAAAAAGAAGAAAAGAGAAACAAAGATGGAGAGAATTAAAGAGGGAAAGAAAGGAGGGGAGGGAAAAGAAGGGGAGAGAAGGAGAGGGGAGAGAGACAGACAGAGAGAAGAGAAAGAAAGGTGGGGAAGGGAGGGGAAGAGAGAAAGAAAGTGAGAAAGAAAGGAGAGGGGGAGGATGGGAGGAAGGAGGAGGAGAAAAAAGGGAAGAGATGAGGAAAAGAAAGAGAAAGAGAGGAGAAAGAAAGAGAGAAAGGACAGAAAGAAAGATGGGGAAGGAGAGCAAAAGACAGAGAGAGAGAGAGAGAGAGAGAGAGAGAGAGAGAGAGAGAGAGAGAAAGTCAGCAAAGGAATGTTATATTTAATTTCACTCAGGTTTCCAAAACAAGTCAGTCACTTTTCTAAATGTAGTTTCCTGGGCGAGCTTTGAAAGACCTGGGTGTCAAAGATCCCATAGAAGGAGAAAATGACCATCAAAGAAGTACATGAAGTACCCAATTCATAACTTGTTAAATATTTCAATTTGTATGCTTTCTCCCTCAGCTTGACGGGCTTCTATATTATTCTCCCTATGATCACTGTAGGATTTTTTAAAAAGGATGAAGAATCTGTTATAAGTATAAGAAGTATGTCAAGATGAGTAGGTACCAGAAATCATGGCACTGAGAATAAAGTTTGGTTATAATACTAACTTGACCTAGTATAGAATGGAGAAAAAAAATGCTTAGAGACAAACACAATCACCAAACCTGGATTCTCTCCATTATCGGTTTTCTATGCTATTGGCCCTAGGCTGAAAAAATAAACAAATCTGCCCTGCTACAATGTCATGTTATAGAAAGTACAGTGTGGGAGAAAGAGCTATGGATTTGATAAAAGACCTGGGCTGAAATTCCAGCTCTTTTTTGTTATCTGTGTGACCTTGGTCAAGTAACTTAAAATTTCCATGACAGTTTCCTCATCAAATGAGCAAGTCAACAATCATTTCCAAGCATGAAATGTGGACAGAGCTCTCTGCTAGGCACATGGAATGACATTAAAACTTCAACCTGCCTCCTGATCCTCACTAGGAGAGGGGCAAGACAGGAATACAGATACTTATAATACTCAATATTAGGTGATAATTCAATGGGAGGGTTGCCAAAAATACTTTGCAGAGTCTGAGGAAGAAGAAAATTAAGCACAGCAATGGTAGGGTAGTGGAAGAAGGCTTCCTAGAGAGGAAATGTTTATTTTGCTCTTTAATATATAGGTAGCCACTCAATAGGAGTGTGTGGCACGTTTAGGGAAGACTGGCACCTCTGGTGAAAAGTCTTGCTAAGCTCTTTCAAAGCTTCTTACTCACCTTTGGTGTCTACTTGTCACCCAACTCTCATCTGTGGCTCCAAGAAGCTATAGCATGTGAAATAGGCACTTTCCAGTAAACTCTCTCAACAGACAGGCTAAACCAGGTGGAGAGTAACTAGCCCATTAATGAATTAGGAGGATACCTATCCTAAGCATGTGAAGACCTCTCCCAGTTGAAGGACAGATGAGAACATGTGCCAAAGGCCATGAAGACAGCTGAAGCAAGTGCTGTTTAGTGCTTAGAACTTGGCCAGACATCAAAGATGCCAAGGTCATCCAATGCATCCCAGGTCATCACCAGCCATCATTACTTTTGTCTTAGCACTGGACTGTGACGCTGGAAGAGAGAGTGAGGCTGATGATTTGCACAATTCTGCCTCATTTAAATCCAATTCAAACACAAATCAAGACATCACTCATTTGTGTTGTCATTAGTCTTCAAAAATGATGGATGAACAACACTAGCAGTTCAGAAGGCAAAAATGAAGGAAAGCATTCAAGTCATGTTGAACAGCTTAATAAAGGCTCAGAACCATAAGAAAAAAAAATCATGTTTTGGACAGAGACTTATCTATTTTGGTAAGAATGCACCATGTATTGAAAAGTATAATATTAAATAAAGCTTGAAAGATAGAAAGACCTTAGTTTGAGGAGGACCTTCAGTATCACTCACTTATAAGAGGTTGAAGAGCAAAAAGAGGAAGATAGTATGGATAGAAATACAAAATTAACAGTCATAATAGTAAATGTGAATGGAAGAACTCACCCATAAAATTGAAGAGAATAGAAAAATGGAATAAAAACCAGAATCAAACAATATTTTTAAACAAGAAATAAACTTGAAACAGAAATATGTGCACAGTTAAAATAAGTGGCTGGAGCAAAACTATATTGTGCTTCAGTTGAACTAAAAAAAAGCAGCAATAGCAATCATGATCTCACAAATTGTAACAGCAAAAAACAGGCATGATTTAAGGAGATAATTGACAAAACTACATTATGCTTAAAGTATTCATAAATGATGAAATAATATAAATACTTAAAAATATATGCATCAAATGGTATAGAATCTAGGCCAAAAGAAAAGGTTCAGTAAGTTGCAGGGAGATATAGACAGTAATACTATAAGAGTTGGGGGCTTCAGTGTACCTCTTCCAGCACTAGAAAAATCTAACCAAAATATAAATAAATAAGTTAAGAATCTGAAGAGATTTTTAGAAAAATTAGACATGATAGATTTCTGACAAAAACTGAATGGAAATAGAAAGGAATATATTCCCTGTTTGCCTCAGTTTCCTCATTTATAAATGAGCTGGAGAAGGAAATAGCAAACCAATAAATTATCTTTGCCAAGAAAACCCCAAATAGAGTCACAAAGAGTTGCACATAACTGAAAAATGACTAAACAACAACAAAAGGAAGTATGTTTATAATCACTATTGTTTGTTGTAGTGCAGTTATAGTGATAAAGATAAGAAAAAGTAATTGAGGGAATTAACATGGATCAGAATGAGATAAAATTATTTCTTTTTTTTCAAATTGTATTATAACTCTCTCAAGGAATCTTAAAGAATCAACCAACCAAAAATCAAAACAATCATTTCAACAAAGTAGCAAGATATAAAATAAACTGGCATGAATCATTGGCAAAAAAATTATAACAAAATTCATGTAGAAGAATAAAAAATTAAAAATGAGGAAATAAGAGGGTGGAAAATTGTGCAATGAATAATGACTTAGTAGCAACATATCTCTGTGCAACAAAGGAAAAATCATCAAAATGATTTCTACTTTTTAAGGAATATAGAAATAAATCAGGGTGGAGCCCAGATGACAGAGTAAAAGCAGGAACTCACTGGAACTTGTCCCCAGTTACCTCAAATACCTGTAAAAAATGACTCTAAACAAATTTTGGAGCTACAGAACTCACAAAATAACAGAATGAAATGCATCTCCAGCTGAGGGCAGCCTGACAAACCAACAGGGAGGGTCTATCACACAAGGCTGGGAACAGATCATAGTCCAGCATGGGTCACACTGGCACAGACTAGCAGCACAAACTGGCCAGAGCAGACCTCAGGGGATTGATCACTGGCAGCTGCTGTGATTTCCAGACTTCTCAACCCATAAACACCACAAAGAAAGTAGAAGATAAGTGGGGAAACTGTTGAAACTGGGTAAGAGAAGAGTGTGCAGTCTGGCCCCTACCCCTGGGGCAATGGGGATTGCAGCAGGTAAAACTGCTGCCTTGGTGGCTGCTTCCAGAGCTCCAGGACCAACGTGGTGAGGGGCCCAAGTGACTAACTGGAGGACAGTTGCAAGAATCTCTCTGCTGGTGCTAAGTCAGGATTCTCTTCCTTTGCCCTTCTTGGATCTGGGTCATAGTCTTGGGGGGCAGTCCTGGGGTGAGGAGCTCTGGCATGGCAGAGATTGTTGAGGCTGTGGAGAGACAGTCCTCCTCACAGTTCTGAGGCAGGTGCCTAGAAGAAGCTCTGACAACAGCTGCATAAACTCCAGAAATTTAGGACATGGCACTCTCCACTCTGGAAGCAGAGTTCTACCATGGCAAAGAGCTCTAAAGGCAAGCATTTAGCTGACAAGATGAGCAAACAAAGGAAGAGAAATAAGACTATAGAATTTTTTCTAGTGACAAAGAGAATCAAAACATAGAACCAGAAGAAGATAAAGCCAAAACTCCTGCATCAAAAGACTCCAAGAAAAACGTGAATTGGTCACAGGTCATGGAGAAGCTCAAGAGGGATTGTGAAAATCAAGTAAGAGAAATAGAGGAAAAAATGGGAAGAAAACTGAGAGTGTTGCAAGAAAATCATGAAAAATGAGTCAACAGCTTGCTAAAAGAGACCCAAAAAATACCGAAGAAAAGAACACCTTAAAAAAAAAAAGACTAACTCATATAGCAATAAGCCATTGAGGAGAAGAATGTCTTCAAAAGCGGAATTGGCCAAATGGAAAAGAAACTTCAAAAGATCACTGAAGAAAATAATTCCTTCAAAATTAGATTGGAGCAAATAGAAACTAATGACTTTATGAAAAGTCAAGATATTATAAAACAAATCTAAAAGAATGAAAAAAAAATAGAAGGCAATGTGAAATATCTCATTGAAAAGACCATTGACCTGGAAAATAAATCCAGGAGAGATAATTTTAAAATCATTGGACTAACTGAAAGCCACAATAAAAAAAAAAAGAGCTTAAACATCATCTTTCAATAAATTAACAAGGAAAATTGCCCTGATATTCTAGAACCAAATGGTAAAATAGAAATTGAAAGAATTCACCAAAAAAGATCCCAAAAAGAAAACTTCTAAGGATATTATAGCCAAGTTCCAGAGCTCCCAAGACAAGGAGAAAATATTACAAGCAGTCAAGAAGAAACAATTTGAGTATTGTGGAAACACAATCAGGATGACACAAGATCTAGCAACTTCTACATTAAGGGATCAAAGGCCTTGGGATATCATATTCCAGAGGTCAAAGGAGCTAGGATTAAAACCAAGAATCACCTACCCAGGAAAACTGAGCATAATACTTCAGGGGAAAATATGGACATTCAACGACATAGAGGACTTTCAACTATTTTTTCTGAAAAGACCAGAGCTGAACAGAAAATTTGACTTTCAAATACAAGAATCAAGAAAAGCATGGAAAGGTAAACAGGAAATAGAAATCATAATGAACTTATTAAAGTTAAACTGTTTACATTCCTACATGGAAAGGCAATATTTGTAACCCATGAGACTTTTCTCAGTATGAGAATTGTTGAAGGGAAGATATGTATATATACATGTATGTATTTATAAGTGGATGTATGTGTCTCTATATATGTGTGTGTGTATCTGTGTACATATATACATAGACAGAGGGCACAGGGTGAGTTGAATATTAAGGGATGATATCTAAAAAATAAAATTAAGAGGTGAGAGAGGAATATATTGGGAGAAAAAGAAAGGGAGAGATAGAATAGGGTAAATTATCTCATATAAAAGAGGCAAAAGAAAGCTATTACAAGAGCAAGGAGGTGAAGGGGATTGAGTCAACTGTACTTTCATTGGTGTTGGCTTAAGGGGTGAATAACATACACACTCAGTTGGATATCTTACCCTACAGGAAAGTAGGGGGAAGGGAAAAAGAGCAGGAGATGATAGAAGGGAGGGAAAATTAAGAGGAGGGATAGTCAGAAGCAAATACTTTTGAAAAGGGGCAGGCTCAAAGGAGTAAATAGAATAAATGAGGGGTGGGATAGGATGGAGGGAAATACAGTTAGTCTTTCACAACATGACTATTATGGAAACATTTTGCATAACTACACATGTATAACCTTTATTGAATTTCTTGTTTTCTCAGTGGGGGTAGGTGAGGAAGTAAGAAGAGAGAGAATCTGGAACTCAAAGTTTTAAAAACAAATGTTAAAAAAAATTGTTGCTACATGCAACCAGGAAGTAAGATATACAGGCAATGGGGTATAGAAATTCATCCTGCCTGACAAGAAAGTAAGTGCTAAGGGGGTAAGTAGAGGAATGGAGGGGGAATATATGAGAGGGTAGACTAGGGGAAGGATTAATCAGTATGTTTGCCATCTTGGGGTGGGGTTAGGGGAGAGATGGGGTGAAAATTTGGAACTCAAAATCTTGTAGAAATGAATGTTGAAAACTAAAAATAAATAAGTAAATTCTGAGTAACAAATTAAGTACTGAACATAGAAAAGAAAACAAACATATAAGCAGTTTACAAAAACTCAAAGATCTCAACAGCCAGGGAAAGGACTCAGTATTCAACAAAAAAAAATTATGGAAAACCTGGAAAGCAGTCTTTCAGAAAGTAAATTTAGACCAACATCTCACACCATATACCAGAAAAAATATCAAAGAGATGAATGATAGATATAAAAATTACATCACAACCATATGCAAATTATAGGAGCAAACAAGGAACTACTTAACATAAACTGTGATTAGGGAAAGAGCTCATGACTAAAAAATAAGTCATAGAGAGAAACACAAAAGATAAAATAGATCATTTTGATTACCTGAAGTTGAAACATTTTTGCACAAACAGAAGCAACAAAATTAAAATTAGAAGAAAAATAGATAACTGGGGGATGAGGAGGAATTTTGTCACAAGTTTCTCTGAGAGGTCTGAGATCTAAAATTGATTCAAGGAATTGATTCAAGTATACAAAAAAGATAGTGATTCTCTAATTGATAATTGAACAAAGAATATGAACAGGTATTTCTCAACAGAAAAAATGCTATCATCAATCCATCAATTCTCAATGATTAGAGAAATGGGAATTAAAACAACTCTGATCACCTCACTTCCATAAGGCTGGCAAAAAAGAAATGTCTTAAAAGGGGAAAATAGCAATTATTGGAAGGAAACAACTGAGGGAAAACAAGCACATTATTAACACAATCTGGGTTACATCATGAACTTGTTCAGAGATTTGAAAATTCAATTAGAATTTATCCGTTGAAGTCACTATACGATACATACTCATTGTGGCAGAAATATACCCAAAAAAGAAATCAAAGGAGGAGGAAAAGGACTCATGTATACAAAAATACTTATAGTAGATTTTTTTTTACATCAGCAAAGAACTGGAAACTAGGGGTTTCCCATAAATTTTGGAAAAGCTCAACAATTATGATATATGAACATAATGGTATATTATTATTCATAAAATGGGAAAAGAGATGGCTTTGGAAAATGTGGAAAGACATATGAAGTGATTAAGTGTAAAGTGAGTAGAACATTGGGAATATTTATAAAATACCAATATTGTAAAGGAAAAAAACATTAAGAAATATTTAAGGACACTAATTGATGGTCCAAAAATATGTATTAAGTACCTACTATATGCCAGGCATTGTGCTAAACCCTAGGAATTCAAAAAGAGGCAAAGGACAGTCCCTGAATTTAAGGAAGTCAGATTCTGATGAGGTAGACAAAAAGCAAATATATACAAATAAGCTGGAAAATTAAAAATAATAATTTAAATAGGAAAAGCAGTAGAATTTAGAGGGATTGGAAAATGCCTCCTGTAGGAGGTAAGATTTTTGTTGGAACTTAAAGGAAGCCAATAAGAAGAAATGAAGAGGGACACCATTCCAAGCATGGGGGACAATAAGAAAGAAATGCCGAAGACAAAGATTGAGTGTCTCATACATGGAACAGCAAGGAGGTCAGTGTTAATGGGGAGTGAAGTGTAAGAAGACTGGAAAGATAAAAAGTGGCTAAGTTATGAAAGACTTTGATGATAAGGAGCCACTGGAATTTATTGAACAGGGAGATGAAATGGTCACACCTGCACTTTAGGAAAATCATCTTGATGATTGAATGGAAGATGGATTGGAATGAAGAGAGACTTGAGGCAGGCAGATTCATGAGGAAGATATTTCGATAGTCCAGGTATGAGGTGATGAGAGCCTGCACCAGAGTGGTGGTAATGTCAGAGAAGAGAAATGGGAAATACTTGAGAGATGTTACAAAGGAAAAAATCAACAGGATTTGACAGCAGATTGGATGTGGACAGCAAGTGATGGTGAGGAGTCAAAGATAATACCTTGGTTGGGAGTCTAAAGAACTGAGAAGATGGTTTACCCTCTAGAGTAATAAGGAAGATAAAAGGTGGAGAGTGTTTAGGGGGAAAGATGATGAGCTTGGTTTGGGTTTTAGATTTGTCTCTCTTCACTCACATAGCCACTACTCTAGTTCAGTCCTTTATCACCTCTGACTAGACTATTGTGATAGCATTCTAATTAGTCTCCCTGCCTCAAATCTCTCCCCTCACCACTCCATCCTCCATTCATCTGCCAAGGTTTGATCATATCATTTTTCCTGTTTAATGGGCTCCAGTAACTCCTTGTTATCTATAGGATCAAATTTAAACTTCTTTCTTTGGCATTTGAAAGTCTTCAAAACCTTCCCCTTCCAACCTTTCCTGCTTTTTTATACTTTATTCTCTACTAATACACTCTACAACCCGTTAGTACTTACCTAATTGCTATTCTTCAAATACAGCAATCCATTTCTACTCTCCTTGCCTTGTGCTCTGACTCTTCCCATGCCTGGAATACTTTGCCTCCTTATCTATACCTCTTTGCTTCACTGTCTTCCTTCACGACTCAACTCAAACCTCATTTTATATGAGATGTTTTCCAGATCAACTCAGCTGCTAGTGTCTTCTAGCAACTGAGATTACCTTTTATCTACTCTGTATACATCTTGCATGTATTTAGTTATTTATATGTTGCCTCTCCCATTAGAATGTGAGCCCTCTGAGAGCAGGGACTATTTGCTTGGTTTTTGTTTGTTCATTTTTTTGTGTTTTGTTTTGGTTTTGCCTTTTTTTAAATCCCTAGTTCTTAGTACATGCTTGGCATAGACATAGAGTAAACAATAAATGCTCATTGACTGACTAGTCCCCAGGATGCAGATAAGAAAACTGGGACTCAGAACTATTTAGAGGATTTTCAGCATCACACTAACTGATTTAATATTGATGGGACTGAAATTGTTGTTCATTCTTAGTTCTCAAAGATGACCAAATGACATCAGGAGAGTAATGTCTTGACTTACAAATGAATTGAATTGAGGCAGAGTTGCACAAAGTCATCAGCCCCAGTCTCTCCTCCAGAATCATCGGAGTCCAGTGGCAAGATTTAGGTCAAAACAACTGGCAATGGCCCCAAATGCAGTGGAAGACCTTGGCCTTTTCAAGCTCAGGTCTTTCCTGTGTCTCAGTTTGCCTGAGTGAAAGGTTATTAGTGAAAGGCTAGGTAAGAATTGAGTTAAAATATGGTCTACTTTGCTTTCAAAAAACAGTCAGGGAAGGAAAGACTTTCAGAGTTTCTGGACAGAACAGATAGGTTTTCTAACTCCAAGTTGTATGTTCTATTCATATCCTCAGACCTATCCAGAACTTCCTATTTGTTAGTACCCTCCCTCTAAAAAATATTACTTTCTGTTTACAATGGATATATTTTTATTTCCCTATATGCCTACATATTATTTACCTTCAGCAATAATAACAATAATGATGACAACAATAATGATAGCTAACACTCATAAGGGATGTGAAGTACTTTACATATAGTTTCCTGAGAAGAGGGATAGTTTGATCTTGTCTTTGTATTGCCAACACCTAGAATGATGACTTGCTCAAAGTAGATCTTTAATAAATGTTTGTTGAATTGAACTGTATTGAATTTACTCTCTCCATTTCACCATGCTGCCTCCATCAGATTCACACTTGACGATAAAGAATAGCCAATAGAGAAGAATCAGTCCCCTTCTAATTGGTCAAAAGCACATTAGTCTGTGTTTTATATGTTGAACAGATTGAAATTAGTTCATCTTAATTGGGAAAAATTGATGAATTTTTTAGGACTGAATTTGATTCATGTGGTTTTGAACTGATGGGTTTTTGAATGAAATTGAATCACAAAGCAATGTGTTAATGGCTGCAAAACCACATGAAACTAAGGAGAAAAAATGGCAAAAATTGCTTTAGGTCCAAATTGGCAGGCTTCCTGTAGTTTGCTTTGATAGCCTCATCAGAAAGATGAGTCATTCAAGAAATAATAAAAGGTGAAAATGGACAAGAGGCAGCTTAATGTTAATTACTATTAACTCATTGACTAATGGTACAACTCTCTTCACTTTATGTAAGTTTGTGTCTCCTCTAGAAGGGTGGGAATGTAACTGGCCAAAGAATGCAAAGACCCATATTACATGACCTGGGATGCAAAGGAAGGCATAGTGGAAAAAAGCAGCATAAAACACTTGTACTTAGGATGATTAGACCATAGATTTATAGCTAGTGTATAGTGGAAAAAACATTGAATCTGGAGTCAGAGGACTTTGGTTTTTAAATTCATCTCTGATGCTTACTACTTATATGACCTTGGATAAGTCATCAAATCACCAAAGATGTCAGCTTCTTCATTTTAAAATGAATGAGTTGAACTAGATGACCTACAAGTCCCCTTTTACCTCTAGATCTGTGATCCTGTGATCCCAAAGTACCTTAGAAGCCCTCCTCATTTTCAGAAAGGGAAACTCTAAATTCTATGATCCTTATTCTCTAACACTCACTCTAAATAGCTTTTAGCTATTTCTGAAAATCAAAAGCACTCTTAAAAGACATCAATATTTGCCATCATTGAGAATACTTAAAAGAATACATTGAAGGCAATTATCAAACAGGAATTCCTATAAACTTTGAGCAATAATAGTAATAACATGAGACTTTTAAGGAGTGCTTTAAAGTTTACAATGTACTTTACATAAGCTGTCTCCTATGAGCCTCTCAACAGCTCTGAGAAACAAGTGCCATAGATATCATTACCCCCATTTAACTGATGATGAAATAGGCTCAGGGAGATTAAATGACTTATTCATTATTTACCATGAACATTTATATGGGGCTTTAAGGTTTACAAAACATTTTACATATATTATCTCATTTGATCCTCACAACGACCCTGTGAGGTGTGTGCTATTATTATTCTCAATTTGCATGTGAGGAAACAGAAGAGATCTTAAAGTCTTGTTAAGGGTCACACAGCTAGGAAAAATTCAAATTCAGGTCATCTTAACTTCTAATTGCATACAAGAGCAACGTCATTGAAACAAGCATGTAGCTTTCAAAGGTGATGTCTTTGAAACAGATAATAGAAGTTTTAAGTCCCACACTATTCATTACAGTATATGTTGCCTCGTATTAAGTATATTTAGCTTAACGAATCTTTAACAGTCACCTGTTACACAGTCTTGTGTTGGAAAATGTGGAAATACAAAGATGACTAAGTTAATACTCTTGAAAAACACCCTACTGCAATCCAGTATAGAAAATGAAAGAGGAATCAGACTTTTTAGCCTGGCCACAGAGCATAGAACTAGTGCAATGAATAGACAGATGTTACAGACAAGTAGATTTTCCCAGTTATCAGAGAATTCCAAAAGTGAAATGGGCTTCCTTAGGAGATAAGAGGTTCCCCATCATTGGAGGTCTTCAGGCAGAGGCTGAATGACCTCTTGTTCATAATGTTGCAGAAGAAATTATCATTCGGGTATGAGGTGAATTATTGGACCACTGGATGAATAATGTCTTTAAGGATAGGTCAGATTTAATGGGAATAGAATAGTATGAGCTAAGATATTGAGGTGGAAAAAATGAAAGGAAAAACTGGATAATTCCGTTTCTCAAGTCAACAAGGATTTATGAAGCACTTACTATGGGACAAGCACTATTCAGAGTATACAAAGAAAAGGGACAAAAACAATCTTTGCTCTCAAAGACCTTCCAGTTTACAGTTGTGACAGGTAAGGCTGGAAAGATGAGCCTGAATAGGTCACTAATATAGAGGGTCATAAGCATTAGGTAGTAGTCACATTTTTTAGTGGGTAAATGAAATATGGGAGCTATGTTTTAAGAATATTAATAAGATAGGCATATAGGGTGGGTTAAAGAGGAGACTGGGGGCAGTGAGAATGATTGAGAAGCCTATTATAGACATCTATATGAAAGGTAATAAGGACAAGAAGTAGGTCATTGGTGATAGGAATGGAAAAGAGAGTTAAAACTTCAGAAACAATGCTTGGTTAGATTATACAGTGCATGGAGGTTAAGGGAAAGGGTGTTCATTTGTATCAAGTGTAATAAGGAAGCCAAGGGGGATAAGAATTGGATAAGTGAAGGGAAAGCATTAATTAAATGCTTATTATGTGCTAAGTACTGTGTTAAATGATGGAGATGCAAATATAAAAGCAAAACTATCCCTGCTTTCAAGGAGTTTATATTCTAATAAGCTTCTCAGGTTAAGAGGTCACTGTTATCTCAGTGGAATGGGGAAGAGAGATGTTATATTGCCAGGCAGGGTCATCATGACACAATCTGGAGTCGATATGGTACCAGGAAAGAGAATTAGATTTGATGTCATAATAAGTGAGTTCAAAGTTCAACTTTACTACTTATTTGCTACATGTTCTTAAGGATAAGTCATTTAGCATTTTAAGGTCCCAATTTCTTAATTTGTTGTTATTATAGAAATAAGGAAAATAAACTTCTGTAGTAAGTATGCATAATTGAGCAAAACCAATACTTACAATGGTCAAAATATCTCATTCTTCTCCTTAAGTTCATCACTGCTATTAGAAGACGGAAAGCATGCATTTGCACTGTTCTTCTGGAATTATTTGGTCACTGAATTGACCATTACATTGGTGCTTTCTAGCCATAGGTGTCACCCAAAGTTTTATCTTAGACCCTCCTCTCTCTTAATGCTATTTTGTTTGATAATCACCTCAGCTCTCATGGATTTAATTACCATCTCTATGTTGATGTTTTTCAGATCTACCTATTCTACTCTAACCTATGTGCTGACCTCCATTCTCACATCTCTGATCACTTTCACAGATAATATTATGTACTACATACCTCATACAGTTTTTATGAATGACTTTTGTTTATTTTTCATTTTTATGAAGAACAATGGTATCACAATGGTGATGTCTTGACTACTTCATGAATTGGATTTCAGTGAGACAGAGTTGCACAGTCATCAGTCTCACTATCTCTTCCAGAATCATCCAAGTCCAATGGCAAGACAAAGACCAAGATGCCTGGGATACAGTGGATGACCTTGGGGTCTTCAATTTCTCAACAAGTTCTAAGTGCTCCACAACACCTACTTGACCTGCCCTTATGGCCATTGGAACAAATTGTTCTCATTTGCCCATTCCACTGAGGGAAGTTTTCGCATTTGCTTTCACATTCACATGTTCACACATTTATCTAACTCACTGATGATTTTGAGGCCTGTCAGTTACCCTCAACCTGGTTTAGCCCATCTGCCAAAAAGAAATATCAGTTATTATTATCCTATAAACAATGTTTGACCTTTGATTTCCACTTTGAAATTTTCAAGCTAACAAAACCTTGAACATTCCTACCACTAGTTTTATGAAACCAAAGGAGGCATTGTAGTTCTGTGCACTGCAACTACAAGTAATTCTGGAATCATGAAATTGGAATTGAATGAAAAAATCATTACCTTATAGATGGCTCATTCCTCATTATCAGATAGGTAATTCTTATTAAAATTATTCCTTCTTGAGTCAAAATTTATTTTGCTGTAAATTTCACCCATTAATCTTAGCTTTGTCTTCCAGAATAGTGAAGGACTTTGAGTCCATTTCATATGAGGACTGCCTGAATAGGAGTATTCATCCTAGAAAAGTGAGAACTCTGGGCTGGGTAGGGGTGAGATGAAAGGCAGGGACAGAGTAGCTGGCTTCAGGTATTTGAAGGGCTGTCATGGAAAAGAAATTAGCTTTATTCTGATTCATTTGGAGCTATAGCTGATAGTACTGCATCATGCAGGCTGGTTTGGAATTAAGAAGTGACTGCTGTTTAGTGTTTTCTGCTCATTAAGAACTCAAAATTAGAAGCATGTAAAAATCAAGAGTCAGTAGCTCAGAAGCTCACTTTACACGTCAGAAGCAGATAGTGCTGGCCAAATCAGCAGCAAAAATATTTACCAGGATTGAAACAATCCATGAGGATAGCCAAGAGATATTGTCTGAGGTAAGGGTGGAGGGTTAGTTATCATAGTAATAGTGTCCAAGTTCCACAAATAGTCCACAAAATTTGGTACACTCAGGTTTCTGAAGGGATCATGTGTGGTGTCTATGTGTCTGTGTGTGTGTGTGTGTGTATACTCACACACATGTTTGGCTCTGTGAAGTTGGTCCTACTTCCCAGTTTTCCTCAAATTTGGTTTTGGATCAAAAATTTAGCATCTTAGCAGTATCATTCGATAAAAATGCTACAATCTCTAAGCAATGATAGACGCTACAAAGGATGCATTGTTCTTTTTCTACATAACAACTTCTCAAATATTTAAAGAGAGCTATCATCTTCCTCCTACAGTAAGCTTCTTGTCTGAGTTAAATATTCCTAGGTCCTTTAATCAATCCTTATACCAGGTAGTATCAAAGGCCTTCATCACCATCCTAATCATCTTTTTCTAGATACACTCCGTTTGACCCCTGATATTTTTTAGTTGTGTGACAATGAGCAAATTATCTAACCTTGATTAACTCAATTTATCATCTTTAAAATATTTAAACGTATTTACCTCACAGTTTTTTTGAAGCCCCAATGCAATAAAATATGTAAAACTTCATAAATGTCAGTCTGTATTTCGTAGTCTGCCTTGTCACATAGCTATTTCCATGAATTTTGTGTCTCCTCTACTGAATAGTAAGCTCCTTGGGAATAAACATTGTGTCATACTTCTGCATAGCCTACCACCCTCCCCTACATTTGGTAGGCACTCAACTAAAATTGATCAAGAATGGGGCTTGTTGCATTCCTTACGTGTGTAGCCCCAGAATCTAGCATTATTCATATAGGTATTTGATAAGTTCATGTTGATTAGTTGTTGAATGAATGAGTAACTCATAGGAGTTTTAAATACTAAAGGAGACAATAGTTCAATACCATAAAGATAGTTTCACTCTAGTGGGTATTCTATCTGTAATCTCATCACAATACTGTTATACTTTAGTAGGTAGTCTATGAGAGCTGTTATGACTAAAAAATTTATCACCTTGTGGCCTACACACTTATTAGTCCCTCCTCTCACTTAGGTTGGTTGTCATATTGCAGATGTAGTCTATCACTGGGCTTGCTTGGTATGGAAACTCCAGAGCTTGTGCTCCATTGGCATGGCCATTGGAAACCTCCAAGCATTGAAGTAAGAGTCAATAACTAAGGTATACTTTCATTTTTTTAAATAAATAAATCCTTGCATTGCCTAACTTACTCTGAGTATATGTTCTTAAGGTGACTTTAACCCTATCTGGTTATCTAGTACCTATGGCTTCTATGAGATAAAAGTGGTAGAATATGTCTTCATGGTATCCTCCTCCAATGATTCATCATGACATGAAGAAGACTATGTTAGATCAAACTCTGTCAACTCGTAGCAGACTGCTATCTAAAGTCCAGCCCATGTAAATTCAGAAAAGTTCATTTCTAGAAGATTGGCCACGAGTAAATCAATCAACAAATAGTTATTAATCACATACTATATGCTATTTACTATATGCCAGACACCGGGTACTTAAAGACAAAAATTAATCAGTTGCTAGAGTCTCAGGGAGCTTCCATTATATCAGGGGAAAACATGTACACATATTAGTAAATAGTAAATTGCATAAAGTCATTTCAGAAAGGTAGTGACAAGCATTAGGAAATGGAGGAGGAGCCTTTGGGGACCCCAGAAAAGATCCTAAATAGATGATAGCATTTAAGATGAACATTAAAGGAAGATAGAAATTCTAAAAAGTGGGGAGGGGATACCTACCAGTTTTAGGAGACACTTTTTAAAAGTCACAAAGATTGGATATGAACTGTCTCATACAAGGAAAAGCAAGCAGGCCATTTTGGTTGTAGTTGATTGTGTAGAGCTTCAGATTACAAATAGAAATGCTCATCATTGATTGTGGATAGGGAACGACAGAAGTTTCTTAACCAGAAAAGTGACATGGTCCAACTTGTGCTTTACATATATTGCTTTGATTCTGGAGAGCAATTTAATTATGCCCAAAAGGCTATAAAAATGTATATACCCTTTGATCCAGCAATACCACTACTAGGTCTTTATCCCAAAGAGATCATAAAAATTAAAAAAGGATCCACATGTACAAAAATATTTATAGAAGCTCTTTTTGTGATGGCAAAGAATTGAAAATTGAGGGGATACCCATCAATTGGGGAATGACAAGTTGTGGAATATCAGTTGTGGTATATTAATGTAATGGAATACTGTTGTTCTATAAGAAATGATGAGCAGGAAGGTTTCAGAAAAAAACTGGAAAGACTTCCATGAACTGATAGTAAGTGAAGTGAGCAGAACCAAAAGAACATTTTACACAGTAACAGTAACATTGTGCAATAGCTAACTTTAATAAACTCAGCTCTTCTCAGCAATGCAATGATCTAAGACAATTCCAAGGGACTCATGATGGAAAATGCTGTCCACAATCAGAGAAAGAACTATGGAGTCTGAACACAGATTGAAGCATACTATTTGCTCTTTTTTTCTTTCTCATTGTTTTCCCCTTTTGCTCTGATTCTTCTTTCACAACATGACTAATGTGGTAATATGTTTCATATGATTGTACATGTAGAGCCTATATCAAATTGCATTGCATCTTGGGGAGGTGGGAGGAGAGAAGGGAAAAAATTTGGAGCTCAAAATCTTGTGAAAAGTGAATGTTGAAAACTATCTTTGCATATAATTGGAAAAAATAAAATACTATTAAATGGGGGAAAATGAAAGTTTAAAAAAACAAATATTGCTTTGGCAGTTAGGTGTCAGATATACTGGGGAGGGGTGAGATTTAAAGTAAAAGGTATGGATGATCTGAACTACTATGGTCATTGCAGAGAGAAAAAATAAGAAAGCCCACAATTTAAGTAGTTAAAGGTGGGACATGGATAAATACCTAGCAAAGGAGACCAAGAAAGAGCAAACAGGAAAGAGTAGGTCCAAAAGATAAAATATTTGCTGTAGCAACTCACAAAACCATTTTCTAAAATATGGAGGGGTTTCAGTCTCCTGTTTTCCAGAGGAAAATCCACCCTGATGTATATCATTTAAAGTACTGAAATTCTGGAAAAATATATTTTTGAGATACACTATATTTGTTGGCTCTCCCATAACCAACTGAAGAAATGAATCTCAGATTATGAGACACTTGTGAAACTGAGGTGTAAGAAGAGCATGTTACAAGGGAAAACCATGTGTAGATGAAATGTAAAGCTTTTCACTTACACATATATATATATGAATGTATGTATGTATGTATGTATGTATGTATGTATATACATATAAAATTACATAAAGGCTAGTACAAGTTTGAAAACTTCCAAATCAAAGAATTTTAGTGTAACAAATCCCACCTCATTCTTGTTTTTCTTCCGTGTGTTTTGGATCTTTTGGTGCCTAAGACAGATGGAAACTCAAAAGCTGGAATAGTGAACATAGTAATAGCTAGAATGGAAGTGCTGTCAGAAGTCTCACAATGGTCATTCCTGGGAGACTGTTAAAAATGTTCAGGAAAGGTACTAGGAATATCTTACACTATCTCACTCTTCAGCTTTTCTTAGACATTTGTTTGACATCTGGAAGAGGTATGAAGAAGGAAACTGTGCTAGGTAGACATCTCAGGATTTCTCCAAAGACAGTGAGCAATACTAAACAATCAGATTTGCCTCCTAGACAGCCAGAAATTGAGGAAGATCCCACTGTAGAAGCAATACCATGATATGTAGCTGATGATCACCACTAGTAGTGAGGAGGGAGTGAAAAAGGGGGAAAATTGTAGAAAGACATGTACATTAATCCAAGATTATTAGAGCTGTGGATTGGTCCAAATATCCTAGAGAGCAATTTGGAATTATGCAAAGAAAGTGGCTAAAGTTCCCATGCCATTTAATGGAGAGATTCCAATGCTAGGTATATACATCCAAGTAAATCAATGATAAAAAAAAAAATGTATAGATATGTGTATGTATATGTATGTCATATACTTTATTAATTATATAATATATGGAAGGTTCAAGAGTGCTATTATGCATACATTTTATATATATATATATAAACATACACACGTGTGTGTGTGTGTGTGTATAGTGTGTGGGGGTATAATTATATTGATGAATATCTACATATATTTGGGAAGAAGCCCATCAATTGAAGAATGTTGTAGTTTCAGAATACCATGAGATGTTTTTGTTTTCAAAGAGGACCAGTGACATCAAGGGGAGATGTCTTGACTTTTGCTTGAATTGGATTTAAGTGAGGCAGAGTTGCACAGACTCATCAGCCTTATTCTTTCTTCCTCTGTCATCTAAGTCCAGTGGCAAGACAAAAGTCAGGATGACTGGTAATGGCCCATGATGGGGTAGATGACCTTGGCATCTTCTATGTCTGACCACGTTTTGGTTTTTTAAGGTTTGGCGGGGGTGGGGGGTGGGGTAGTATTTTATTTTTCCCCAGTTACATGTAAAAACAATTTTTAGTGTTCATTTTTAAACTTTGAGTTCAAAATTCTCTCCCTTGTCCCTCCTCATCCCTTCATTAAGAAGGCAAGTAATTTGATATAGGTTATACATGTGTGGTCATGCAAAACCCTTCCATGATAGTCACATTGTGAAAAACAAACTCTATTTCCCTCTACCCTATTCCTCCCCTGTTTATTCTGTTCTCTTTCTCCTTTCACCCTGTCCCTCCTCAAAAGTGTTTTGCTTCTGACTATCCCCTCCCCCAATCTGCCCTCCCTTCTATCACCCCACCTTCTCTTCTTTTCTCCCCTGCTTTCCTGTAAGGTAAGAAGGATTTCTATACCTATTTGAGTGTGTATGTTATTCCCTCTTTGAGCCAATTCTAATGAGAAAAAGGTTCACTTTCTCCCCTTCACCTCCCCGCTCTTTGCTTCACTATAAAAGCTTTTTCTTGCCTCTTTTATGTGTGATAATTTTACCCATTCTATGTCTCCCTTTCTCTTTCTCCCAGTACATTCCTCTCACACCCCTTAATTTTATTTTTTTTAGATATCATACCTTCATATTCAATTCATACCTGTGCCTTCCTGTTTATACTTCTTCTAACTACCCTAATAATAGGAACGGTCTTATGAGTTACAAATATCATCCTTATATGTAGGAATGTAAACAGTTCAACTTTAATAAGTCCCTTGTGATTTATCTTTCCTGTTTACCTTTTTATGCTTCTCTTGAGTCTTGTATTTGAAAGTCAAATTTTCATTCAGCTCTGGTCTTTTCTCAAGAATGCTTGAAATTCCTATGTCTCATTGAATATCCATTTTTCTTCTCATAGATTGTACTCAGTTTTGTTAAGTGGGTGATTCTTGGTTGCAATTCTAGCTCCTTTGCCCTCCAGGATATCATATTCCAAGCCTTCTGATCCTTTAATGTAGAAGCTGCTACATCTTGTGTTAATCCTAGGTTTAATACATGATTTTGATCCATGATTTTGAATTGTTTCTTTCTGACTGCTTGCAATATTTCCCATTGACCTAAGAACTCTGGAATATGGCTATAATATTCCTGACAATTTTTCTTTTCAGATCTCGTTCAGGAGGACATCAGTGGATTCTTTCAAATTTTCTTTTACCCTCTGCTTCTAGAATATCAGGGCAAGATTTTTGATAATTTCTAGAAAGATGAATCTAGGCTCTCTTTTTGGTCATGGCTTTTAGGTAGTCTAATAATTTTTAAATTATCTCTCCTGGTTCTATTTTCCAGGTCAGTTGTTTTTCCAATGAGATATTTTACATTGTCTTCTATTTTTTCATTCTTTTCATTTTGTTTTATAGTTTCTTGAATTCTCATAAAGTCATTACCTTCCATTGGCTCCATTCTAATTTTTAAGGAATTATTTTCTTCAGTGACCTTTTGGACCTCCTTTACCATTTGACAAATTTTGCTTCTTGAGACATTATTGTCCTCATTGGCTTTTTGGACCTCTTTTTCCATTTGGCTTAGTATGTTGTTTTTATTTGAAGCTTTGGTAGTAGGAGCTTTGACTTTGTTGTCTTCTTCTGACTGTGTGCTTTGATCTTCCTTGTCACCATAATAAATTTCTATAATAAGTGGGTTTTTTTTCTTTCTTTGCTTACTTTCCCAGCCTATTACTTGATATTTTATCTCTTTATTAAGGTAGGGCTTGACTTTCAGAGTAGAGGGTAAAATATCCTAAGCTTCAGGGGTTTTTTGCAGTTGTTTTCAGAGACACTTCTCGGGACCTGTAAGTTTTCAGCTTTTTCAAGGTTTTATGATCTAAGGAGAGGTGTTTACTCCTCTTCTGGCCTGTGCTCTGGTCTGTGAGCAACCAAAATCACTTTTTTCTCCCCTGGAACTATTAGGAGGGTCCCCTGTCCACTGCTGTGGCAAGCTTTACTATGCTAGTGCTTCTCTTTACCCTGCGACTGTCACCCAGTACTGTGACCTGGATCCAAGTTTGAGCAAAGCAATAGAGTTCCTCAGTGCTAGTAAAAAAAAAAAACCCTGTAATCCCTTTCTTACCATTTGTTCAACCCCCTTACCATCTCTGCTCTGAGAGCTCTGGAGGCAGTCACTGCCCCTTCTTATTCAGCCACCCCAAGGCCTGCTCCAGGTTTGCTGGAGTCCAGTCTGTGCTGTTATGGCCTGTGCTGTCCTGTGCTCCTCTCTCTCCTTGGTGCAATTAACTTTTTCTGCCAATCTTCCAGGTTGTCTTGAGTGGGATTTTGTTTCACTTGTTTTTTTTCTGGGTTCTGTTGCTCTAGAATCTGTTTAGAATTATTTTTTAAAGTATTTGGAAGGGTTTGAGGGAGAGCTCAGGCAAGGCCCTGCCTTTACTCTGCCATCTTGATTCCATCCCCCATCTGATCAAGTTGTAAGAGCTCCATAGCACATGATAAGATATTATTTTGAGGGAATTAATCAGTTATCTTAATGGCCACTGGAGCAAATTGTTTTCATCCACCCATTTCACTGGGAGAAATCCTATAGTAAACATGCTTGTGGTAGAAATTCATGGGATGTTACTATGCTGTAAGAAAGGATAAATATGATGAATACAGAGAAACATGAGAGGATATGAAATTATGTGAAGTAGGCAACAAATAGGAAAATTATATATAATGACTACAATGAAGTAAATGGAAATAAAACAATTGAAAATGAATGATGATAAATTATCATGATAAAGCTCAGCCCAGAAGAAGAGATTTAAAAAGGTACCTCCCTCCCTTCTTTGCAGAGATGAGAGACTGTATATATGGAATACTACATATAATGCAAGATATTTCTTTTTTTACACGTTGGTTAGTTTGGTAATATTTTTTCACTCTTTATCATTAAGGGATGATTCTATGAGAGGTTTAAGGGAAGAGTTATATTCAAATATATGCCAATAAATCTTTAACACTGATTGTAGGGATGGTGGAAGCAGGACATACCTCAATGTTTAATCTTCATTATTAACATTTTGTTTCTCACTTTCTTAAGTCAAGCACTGATTTATAACATTTGCCTTTTTATGAAATGTAAATGCTTACAATAAAAATTGAACAACTGGCTCTTAAAAGCAGGTTCAAGCTGCCTCCAGCACACCTCCAACCCACACATCAGCACATATTCTGGTAAAGGTAGGTGATACAAAGACAGAAAATAACAATTTTTTTTTGCTTTAAAGATTGATATGACCTGGTTTGCAGCGATCTAAGGTTCCCACCCCCCTCCTCTCCTATTTTTTTTTTCGGGGAATAAGAGTGCTTAGAAGCATTTACCTATAGAAAGACCTTTGGGTATTTTTCCATTGGGAGAGCAGAGGACAGAATACAGAAGAGAGTCTGGGCCTACAAAATCACATTCTAGCTCCAGTGTTTATGGCTGATTTTAATGTTACTTTTTACTTTCAAGTTCTTTTAATTAAAGCCCAATTTAATCTAAATACTGAATAAGTTAGTTTTTTAAAGATACCCTGAGAAACAAAAGGAAGATCTAGGAACTAAAGTGGGAATGGGAGGTAAAGCCCTTGATAAGATATTATTTTCAGGGAATTAATCAGTTCCCTTAGATTTAAAGCGAATATAGAATACTGGATAATATATATATATATATATATATATAGTGCTCCTTAACACACTCAGTTTGCTATGAGCTGGTATAATTCAAGCTTCAAATGACACATAATGGTATATATAGTTGTAGCACTCTGCAGCATCTCCCAATCACAACACTCCTGATTGGAGAAACCTACTTCACTATATATGATGCATGGCAAATATTAACAGAAATCTCTAGGTTATTAGGGTAGAATGGTATAAGGGAAAGTGCTCTGACTCTGAAGTCAGAGGACTTGGGTTCAAACCCTGCCTCTGACATTTGCTAACTGTATTACATTGGACGAGTTGTTTGTCCTCCCTGGACTTCAGTTTGCTTATGTGCAAAATAAGAGAGTTGGACTAGATGGTTTATGGAGTTTATGGAGTTCCTTTCAGCTCACGTGTCCCTGTGTACCCCTAATCCAACATTCATTACAGTTTAGGAAACCCCTCTCCTGCATCCTTCATAAAAGGCCATTCATCTACCTATTCAACCCTGAATATTCAGGCAAGGTATATCTAAAGTAATATGGACATATGACTGACTAATAGTCCATACTTCTCTGGATATATTTAGGAATATTAATACATTGTCTTGATGTTGGTGATCAAGTAAGTATGGTGATTGAGAACAGACTAGAGTTTCTAATTCCATGGACTCATCAAGAATGTGAATAAAAGGCAGAGAAGATAAATAGGATGGGTCCACTGCTATTGCCCTCCCTCTGAAATTATCTTCCATTTAAAATGTACATATCTTGTATGTGTGATGGGAGAATGGTACCTGCACAGAATCCATCATGAATCAGCGTGTTTAGCTGGTGTAATTTCTCCACCTGGAAGAGTCTAAAAGATGACTTCTTGGAGAGTTTGATAGCATGTTCTGAAAGTGCCTAGAAGAAACATCAGAGCATGCATAAACATTGTGTAATTAGTTCTAGTCTGTTAACCACATGATTAGAAGAAGCCCTTTTGATTGACTGCACACCTAGAACTAGGGGCACCTTCAAAAGGCACTAGCAGCCAGAGCCGCAGCTTTTTTTTTCTTTCTTTAACTGCTTCCTCTTGGTTTATGTTATTTGCTTATGGCATCCTTACACTACTATAAAACAAGAAGCCTTGGGTCTTCTAACATCTGAGATCACATAGTTCCATGAAAGTGGTCCTTTTGCTGTTTGTTCTGTTATATTTTAGGTGAAAGAGATTAATTTAGAGACTCTAGACTTGTGAGTTTCCAAGTAAGGATAGCAATTCTCCAGAAATCTGAAACCATGCTGGATTTAACACCCAGCAAGGCATCAATGTCCCAAAGAGCAAGGGGGAACATTTGGAAATGACCTTCAAGATCCAGTCCAGCAGTAGCTGAACACAAAGACTCATCCAGAATTCATGCTTTATCTGGACCTGAATTTGGTGACCAATGATGAATAGAAACTGCTAAGTGTAAGTCTACTCTTCAAAATCAGAAAAATAAAGAATGGTTCCCCCAAGGTATTGATCTTTTTTTATTTTTTACTCTTGTTCTTGCTGTATGTTCAAAATAAATTTTCCCATGATAAAAGGTAACTGATGTGGTTAAATGGAACTTGGATGCTAGTCAGACACTGGTGACTAACTTGAGTTAAAGACAACTTGTAGGAATTTGAACCAATGCCATTAGAAAAGTTACTTCTCCCAAATCTCTGAGACTCTACTTAAACTCTAAGGGGTAGAGTAAGTCCAGAGAAAATTTGCTTCATATATATAATTTTTATATGCTGATTCTCCTATAGGAATGTGAGTTCCTTGAGGATGCCAACAGTGTTTTCACCTTTCTTTGTGTTTCTAGCACTGAGTATATTATTTGGCAAATAGTTAAGGCTTAATAAATGTTTGTTAACGGCTAACTAGTAGCTGTGAGGAAGAGTGGCTATGGATTCAAGATAGTAAACTGGTCTCGAGAAGTATATGATTCTGTATACAGAAAAATGAGAAAGAGTAATTAACTGAGAGTTTAGGGACCCTTCAGTTTTTGAAAGCTCTGTAGCTTAGAAAGGCAACTAGGTGGCACAGTGGATAGCATGCCAGGCATGGAGTCAGGAAGATTCAAGTTCCTGACCTCAGACACTACTACTTACTAGCTCTGTGACCTTGAGCAAGTCGCTTAACTCTTTTTGCCTCATTTCTTCTTCTGTAAAATGAGCTGGAGAAGGAAATGAAAAACTGCTACATTACCTTTGCCAAGAAAAACCCAAATGGGGTTACAAGGAGTCAGACACATATGAAACAACTGAACAACAACAACAAAATAGGTTAGAAAGTATTAAGAGAAGAGCTACTAGGGTATAACCCAGTCTTTTTTGTTGTTGCTCAGAGGAAGTTCTTTGTTAAATTGAACAAAATCTACTTATTTGTAATTCCATTTATTTATGCCTAGTTCTACTCTTTGGGATGAAATACAATAATTCTGATCTATTTTCTATATATCAGACTTTCAAATATGCCTGAATCTTTTCTTTTCCAATCTTAATATGCTTTATGTTTCCTTAGACTAGATGGGTAGGGCACTATTTTCAATTCCTGAAAACTTTCCCGATCCCATGTACCAAGATCATGGAAGAAAAAAAAGGAAAAAAAAATCTAGCCTGTGATAGAGGAGCTTCCAAAACAAATTGAAACATGTACTTCATTGAAACAAATGGAATGATTTTTCTTCCATTGGATTTGTGGCCATCTGTAGAGTCCACCTTTTGTTTCTTCTTCATGTGGGCTATATAAAAATGTAACTCGAACTGAATCCAGAAATCTTGTATCATTTTTCACAGAATCATAGAGTCTCAGAGATGACAAGGACATAGAAGACTGCTCCTCCAAACCATGTGTGAAGAAAAATCCCCTACTCCACATCTTCCCAAAGTGGTTCATCAAACATTTGATCTCCTTCACTGGTGGGTCAGTGAAGCATCCAATCTCACTTTGGTACAGCACTGATTGTTAGGATATTTATCTACATCAAGTTGAAATCTGTCAACTTCTTGGCAACTTGCACCTACAACACATACCTCTGTCCTTTGGGGCCATGTAGAACAAATTTAATCCTTCTACATGATAGGGATTCCAAAACCATATGTAGAAACTTTAGCACCCAGAGAATTACCAAACAGTAGGAAAACTGTAATTAGTTTTCCTGAGGATATTTTCCCACCAGTGTTTGGGACAGACAGAAACCTTCACATTGACTGGCTACTACTGTGAATACCATGTGTGTTGGGAATACAGGGAGTGTTGGAATAAAACTAGATGAAAACTTATCTGGGTTTCAGTGCTGGGGAGGGAAAAGGGTAAAGGGAAGCTCAGTATGTAGTAGTTCCCTATTTTATCCAAATCAGTCTGGCTCTCATTGATTAACCAACAATGGGTCCCATCCCAAGCCTCATTTTGTCACCGTTTGGATTGGCTCAGAGTGAGTGTAAATAGCAATTGTTTTAGTTTTGGTTAGAAATCCTGAAAGTTGGTGGAGCCAAGATGGTGATGTAGGAAACAGGAAAATTCTGCAGCTCCCCCACAAACACCTCAAATACCCATAAAATATGACTCTAAACAAATTTTAGAGTTCCAGAACTCACAAAATTACAGAAAAATACATCTCCCTCTGAAGGCAGCTCAGCAGGCAGGACAAGAAGGGTTCATCGCAGTGTGCTGGGAGCCAAAACCAGCCTGGCTGGAAACCTTGGCTTGGCCCCGGGACTGCCAGGACAAGCCACAGTTGGAGCCTTCAGGAGTGTGGATCAGTGTCAGCTGTGGCAATTTCCAGAATTATCAACTCATAAGAAACAAGGACTAAGTGAAAGGTCAGTGGAACTAGGCTAAATTTGGGAGAAAAAAGTGGTCTGGCCAAACAGCCTACAGGGCAAGGAAGCAGCAGAAGCAGTGGCCCTGCAGCGTGGCTGCTTCAGAAGCTCCCAGCCTGCAGACTGCAAGGGGGCCAAGCAATCATTCAGAGGCTAAGTGCTCTTGCCTTAACTGGCCTGGATTGGGAGTGTGGTCTTGAGTGGTGGTCCTGAGGTGAGTTTTCAGTAAGCCAAAGATGGTAGGGGCTACAGCAGCCTCCTAATAGTCCCGGTACCTATGAAAAGCCCAGTGATTTGGGACAGAGCTTTCCCTTCTGGAATCAGAGTTCTACTGAGCCCAAAAATCAAGTAATCGACTAGCAACATAAGCAGGCTAAGGAAGCAAAGGAAACCCAGCAATGCAACTTTAGATTCCTTTTTTGGTGACAAAAAGGAACGAAGCATGGAATGGGAGGAAGACAATGCAGTTGGAATTCCTTCAACAAAAGCTTCCAAGAAAAATGTAGACTTGTTACAAGCCATAGAGCAGCTTAAGGAAGATTTTGAAAACCAAATAAGAGAAGTGGAGGAAAAATTGGGAAGAGAAATGAGAATTATGCAAGAAAATCATGAAAAGAGAGTCAACAACCTGACTGAAGAAAATGACACCTTAAAAAATAGATTAACTCAAATGGCAAAAGAAGCTCAAAAAGTAAATGAGGAGAAGAATGCCTTAAAAAGTCAAATTTGCCAGATGGGAAAAGAATCTCAAAAGCTTTCTGAAGAGAATAATTCCTTCAGAATTAGAGTGGAGCAAATGGAAGCAAATGACTTTATGA
>CM053580.1:499876194-499908030 GCA_028627135.1 Pseudochirops cupreus | reverse complement strand
AAAAAAAGAAATCCTGAAAGTCTTCCCCTCCTACATGAATTTTCTTTTTTTGACTAGGTAAAAGAGGCAATTCTTTGTCTCCTTTTTTACCTGCCTGAATCACTGAATGGGCTTTACTTCAATCAAACTGAGATCTGGGAAAGACCTAGTCAGATGTGAGCAACCTCTTGACTGGAGGCCACATGTGACCCTCTAAGTCCTGAAGGTGCAGCCCTTTGACTGAATCCAAAGATCACAGACTCCCTACCATTACCTTACTTTAAAAAGCTCAAGGTCTTCTACTGCATCCAGAGCCTTCTCCAGTTGTCCTGATCTATATCTTGCCACTGAACCCAAATGGCTCTGGAGGAGAGATTGAGGTTGGTGATTTTGCACAGCCCTCCCTCACTTACATCCAATTATCTTGCAAGTTATGACATCTCCTTCCAGAAGTCTTTATCCTCTTCCAGAAGGAAAGACAAAAAGCAACAAAAATTTTATCCAAATAATTTTGCTAGCTAGTTGCTAAATTTATTATTTTTATGTGCTAAAAGCACCTGCTAATTGTCAGCTCCTTAGGACATAGCCCCCATCACTGCATCCCACATTTGGTTTTGCATCCTTTAAAAAGCTTGAATATTGCTAAACCTTCCCCCACTTCCTGGGCAGTGTAACAAACCCAACTCTTCATACCATGCTTTCCAACCCTATTATATTCAAGCAAACATTTCTGAGTGTTCTGGTCCTTGGAATCAAAGTTACTCAAGTGAGTTTTCAAAAACCTAAATGCCTCTCAGTTTATTATGTTTAGTATAAATTATTCATCATCATCATCATCATTATTGCTTTGATGTTCAGAGCATCTTTCTTCCAACAAGCTCAAATCAAATTTCCCAAATCTAACGAAAATATTCTTTGCAAAGTCTCCTTTGAGGAAGGCATAAGAATGCATTTAATAAAGTAAAACAAAAGTCATTCTTTCAGTCCTTTCCCAGTCCCCCTCCTTTCTTTCCTCTGCTTTCTCCCTCATATTTGCACTCCCCACCCCATAAAAAAAAGGATTAACGTCCCTTCAGACAAACTTCTCTTGGACTCCACAGGAGTAAGGATGCACTGTGATAAAATCAATATACTCACAGGATTTGGTACAGAAAATAGCATTTTCTAATTCTCATTCCCCTGGTTCATATGAGGCTGACTCTATAAGGCTGTAGCTGGAATTTCAAAGAGCAGACAAATGCCCTCTGTTGAATTTCTCTCCCCATGATATCTTAAATGTAAGATCTCCTGGGGGTAGTAAACTCCCCAACTAATAAAGAGGTAGAAAACAGGGCAAACAACTGCACAGGAGCGAGTAAGCAACACACAAGCTATTTTCAAACAATACCAGAATGTCATTTTTCTTTCTTTCTTCTTTTCTTTTTAATCAAGCAGGGGCTTCTAAGACTTACAAGCAGGTGAGGTGGAAAAGATTGTTCCTGAACTCCTAAAGGCCACTCAGAGTTTTAAAATTTGTTGCGAGGTTCTTCAGCTCAATTCAGCAAGTATTTGTTGAGTACCAGCCAGCTGATTCCATGGTGTCCTAGAAAGAGGAGCAGTTATTTTAGTCCAAGGACCTCAGTGCAAATTCTGATTGTGCTATGGGGTAGCATGGTACAAGAAATAGAATGTTGGATTTGTAGTCGGGAAGACCGGAGTTCAAATCTCTCCTCAGACATGTATGACCATGGGCAAATCACTTGACTTCTTTAATTTCCTCACTAATAAAATGTGAATTATAATAGCTTTTACTTCCCTGAATTGTGAGGATCAAATGAGATAATATATGTAAAGCACTTTGAAAACCTTAATGCAAATAAGAATTGTTCTTGTCAACTGAGGGAAATTAGCCAAGTTATTTTGCCCCTTGTCTCTTCAATTATAATGAGATAGGAGGAGGGGTACTTGATAGCCTAAGTCTAAATCCTTTAATTCCCAGTACAATAATAACTAGCACTTATACAGGCCTTTAAGCCTTGCAAGATGCTTTACATGTGTTATCTCATTAACTATTTTTAAAATATATGTATGAGTTAAATACTTTAGGGGCTCACAACTAGGAACAGTTTGAGATAGAATTTGAACTCAGGTCTTCCCCCCTCTAAGACCAATGTTCTATCTACCATATTACCTCACTCCTTCTAGCATCATATTAGTGTTGCAAAAGTTAAATATTATCTTTCCTCAAGGAAAGGAGAAAATTTTCACATAAGTGCATACACTAAATTCTAAATCCCTATAATTTCCACTAATTTATTTTACTTTCTGGAGCCAAAGATTTATTCAGTCTTCCGTATGATAATTTTTCACATTTTTGCAGACAGTGATCAATCACGGAACCTCAGAATCTTTTGATTTAAATACACTTCAGGGGCCATCTAGTTCAATCCATAGCTGAATGAATGAATGAATGAATGAATGAATGAATGAATGAAAATACATTTATTACTTGATCACAAATCCTCTCCTGCAAAATCCCCTACTATGGTTTACATCTCTCACTATTTCATCTTGCATAATTGAAGACACAATCAAACTTGACAATCTACCATACCCAAACATGTCATGCCCAGCAAGCCCTCTGCTATTTTTCTACCTACTGCATTCCTTCAAGGCCTTGATCAAATGATACTTTCTCTAAGGGCTTCCATGAGTTCCAAGATGACTTACGTCTCCTTCCTTAGAACTCTCAGAGCATCATGTACTTATATTACTCTTTTTATACAATTATCACATGTAATTTGTGTTATCGTTACTAGTAGATTTGTCTTAATACTTCAGCTAGGTTTTATTTTATTAGAGCAGGAACTACAGACTGTGGCACCTCAGAAAAGCAGCATAAAATGTTCCCTTGAGTCAACATTATTAATCATAACATAGAGACCTAATGACAAATTTTTGCACAGTAACAGCTCAGAAAGAATAGGAAGCTAGCAAGAATGAAATTCCAAACACATAAGCAGGAATAACTGTGGAAAAAAAGATAAGGTCCATAAGATAAATGAATGAGGAAAAAAAAAGGAATTACCATCACAATAAATGAAATGAAAGTGATAGAATTAAAATGATCAATCTTGGCTTCAGAAAAGAGACAAATAGAGGTATAGATGTGGTAAATTATGTCAGATGGGTCTCTGTGTTGTTTTTTTCTGTTACAAAGGTACACTTGCAGGGGTGGGACAAAGCATGTATTTAGAAATGATTGTGAAATAAAAGCAAAAGACATCACAAAACTTAAAAAAATAAAAAGCAAGAAAATGATGCAAACCCTCTTAATCTAGCTAGCATAGTTTCAAGATGAAGCATATCCAGGACAGCAAGCTAGGTCAAAAGAGATAGAGGCCCAGAGGTTCTGAAGCAAAATAAAACCAAACCAAAAAAAGTTGATGTGGCTTAATAGGGAGTTCATGTACCAACTTAGCTTATTGAAAAAAAATAGGAAAACAAGAGAAAGTTCATGGGTTCTACATTCATTAACTGTTCATGATCCTTTCATACCTCAGTAGGTGATATTTAGAGATTGCTCGTGAAGTTGTGAGAAAAGTACTTTATAAAGCTCAATTGAAGGTTAAATGGAAATCAGACCATAGATGAAACCATGACTTCTCGGTTTTATTTTGTTTGGGATAACTCCTTTTTTTCCTCTTTTTCACACTTATTCCTGTTTATGTGTTTGGAATTTCATTCTTGTTAGCTTTCCATATTTCTTGAGCTGTTACCATGCAATAATTTGAAGCATTGGTTCATTGTATGCCTTTCTCTGATTTTTTTGACTTGGTGAAAATCTTATATTTAATTTCAAATAACAACCACATTTCCCTTTTTTTCTGTTATGGTGTTAAGAAAGGAGTTATTATTTGTCCTAAAAATTTCCATTATTCCTTTTTAGGCGCTAAGTTCATCCTTATTCCTGAGAACCAGATACAAAATAATAATACCCTCCAACTGTTACTTCCTCCATATTTTGAAGGATGAAAATTTCATTAAAACAATAAGCTTACAAGATGCTCTTTTTTTTGCATAAAGCTCCAAAAAAAAGTCCAGATAGTTGAAATAACCCATTATCAATGTACCCCCTGTCCTAAAGCTTATTAGTATGGGCTTCTCTCTATTTGGTAGAGATAAATGAATGTCCTGCCCTCTATGAGGAGTGGAGCAGAGTTGGAGAGAAACAGAGAGCCCCAAAGGGGAACTCCTAATTGAAGAGTTGCCAAAGTGGGAACTGAAAACTAAAGATTTCTATCTCTTGTCAAATCTGTCCAACCCCTCATGTAGAGCAGGGCATTCATCTCTGACAATAGGCCTTGGAACAGAGGTTACCCTAAAATAACTTGTCTCTATGCCACCTTTCCGTGTGTTTCAGGTACAACTCATCAAGCTCCATCACCTGTTCAAGTGGTCCAGAGTATACCACTCACCTCCACCTCCACACTGATAATATTATCTATTTCTCCCTTTGTTTACCCTCCTCTAAATGCTCTCACCTGTTTTCCTCCTCAAGTCTCTATATTTTCTCACATTTTTTGGGTAACACTTTCACAACTCTTTCATACCCTTTAAGAGTGATATTCCAGTCAAGAGAATACTCTAATTGGTCTCAGAGATACACATGGGAGCAAATTCCTCTCCTATTTTAAAAATTCCTAGTTCAGTGTATTTATAAATCCACATATGTATCTATATTTGGACTTCTGAGGCCATTGTTTTTATTGATCACTCTTCTCTTAGATCTTGTCACTAAGACAGCTAAAAGAAAGAAAACACCCAGACTTCCCACAAATGTATTAAGATGTCAGGATTCCAGGAATCTTTTGGCCTTGGATTTAGTATGGCTTTAAACCTCACAAAACACAGTTTTGCTCTAGAGACAATTATTTAATGGAATTCATTGGCATGTCCTCTAAAAGGCTTCTTAGTTCATTAACAAACATATCAATTTCTCAAGATGATTTTTATGTATTGAAATTAGACTTTTACAAGCTTCTAAAGCATATATTCTTTTAAATAGGATTATAATTCAATATAGTCAATATCTGTTCTAAGGCCAGGAAAGCCTCCCTAGAAACAGTATTTGAACTTCTCACCTCCTATAGAGAAAAAGATGAAGTCTAAGGTGAAGATGAACATTAATGCAAAACCATAGGAGAAAGAAGAGGAAGAAAAGAAAATGATGCAAAGAACATGGCTAATAGAGATATGTTTTGCATGACTTCACATATATAATGGGTATCATATTGCTTGGCTTCTCAATTAATGGGGGAGAGTCTGGAGGGGGGGAAAGAATTTAGAACTCTTTTTTTATGAATTAAGGTTAAAAATAAATGAATGAGGAGAAAAGAGTTACCAGTATAATAAATGAAATGAACATGATAAATTTAAAATGACCAATCTTGGTTCCAGAGAAGAGATAAATAGGGGTATGGATATGGTAAATTATGCCAGATTGGTCTCTGTGCTGGTTTTTTCTGTGACAAAGGTTTCCTTGCAAGGGTGGGGCAAAGGGTATATTTAGAAATTGTAAAATAAAAGCAAAAGATACCACAGAACTTAAAAAAAAGAAAAAGAAAGAAAATGATGCAAACCCTCTTAATCTAGCTAGCATAGTTTCAAGATGAAGCATACCCAGGAAAGCAAGCTAGGTCAAAAGAGATAGAGGCCCCTTTCTGGAACCCCAGAAAGGAACGAGAGGCCTAAAGTACAAGAAAAGTCTGCCAATCTTTCCTATATCCATAAGAGTGGGCTTTTCCCTATTCAAAGCTTTAGAAAATGGCAGCTGTTTAACTGTGCTATTTTAGAGAACCATGGTGCTGGGAACAGAACTGTAAGGTAACAGGCATTAATTATGACATTAACAAGTATTACATAGGCATCCAAATCCAATGCCAGGACTCTGACCTTATTCTATGAGTAGAGTTAGCTGGAAGGAAGAGCCTTTGAGAAGAGTGTTGGTTTTTATCCATTAGTTGCTGAGTTGAGGGAGGGGGAACAAAATAGTCCTCCAATCTTGATCTGCTTTTATTATCTCACACTCATTCATTCACCCTCAGGCTGATACAAACAAAGGATGAAGAAAGCTAATAATAGATAAAGGACTTCCCATGGACTCTGCTACTTATTTGTAAATCTAATTATATTGTCTTAAAACCTAGAGTGAAGTTAATATGCGAAAAAGCATTAAAGACTCAGTAAAAGGAGGGACTAGTTCAATAGGGTATCAGATATAAGCTATAGGATAGGATGAATCATGTTCTTATGCAATTAAGAATAGTACCAAATGTCAGTAGTAGGCAGGTTATTTGATGTTCATCCCTGTCCATAGTCCTGACTGCTTATAGAGGAACACACAGAGTTTCCACATGTACCACATACATCCTTATTCCATAAGGAACGAGGTCCTGGACACACCTCATAACACTATGCTTCCTGCTAATGTCTTCCAATCCTATAGCATCTCACCAGCCAAAATCAACTAGATTCCAACAATTACCAATAGTAGCTCAGCAATCCTGTCTACCAATATTTTTTGGTACCTTGGGAAGTAGTTCATGTGGACTTTATAACTTGAACTCACTTAAAGCAGCAAGGCACTGTTTTATTATGACTTTATCTTAATTTTCCACTCTTTATCTACCATTTTATGCTGTCTTTTCCAGTTCAAAAAAGCTAGCTAGCCATAAGAGGAATGAATGTCATGACCCTTTGCTATTGGCACCATGTTTTATCACAGTGGTCTTCAAAGTAGGGAATGGACACCCCAGAGGATCCTAAGGGTTGTATGATCAATCATTTGGTGGATGGGATCATGAGTCACACTTCATTCTTCAAGTGATAGACAATAGGCTTGTCTCCAACATAATTATGCCACCTTCTTCATGAATATTGCTCAATACTCCCCCATTCTACTTCCTTCCAACAGCTAGCCTTCTGTCACTGGGGGCAAGAGAAGTTTGCTTTTCATAGCAGTTATAATTTAACCACAATCCAGGCAAAAAAAAAAACCAAACAAACCAGTACAGGCAAAATTTCTCTACCTCTTCCTCCATCACTACATCCGTGCCTCCCAGACTGCTTCTTCACTTTGGCAGGCAACCCTCATTATGGGTATTCTGTGTTCTAGGGCAGAAGTGAGTGAATGAAATATCCACCTACTTTTGTTTTTGATAGGACAGAGGTTAGGCAAGCATGATTGCAATCTGCTTTACATATCTCCTTAAATAATATTTCCACTCAAACCCATCCAAGTTCCAAATTTCCCTATTCCCCAGGTATCACAGATAGTTGCCCAGCTTTACAACCTTAATATCATCCTTGACTCTTCACTCTCCATTATCCCATATATCTTATCAATTGTCAAATGGTATAGTTTCTACCTCCACAACATCTCTTGTATTTGTTTTCTACTCTACATTCATATAACTATCACGCTAGTTCAGACCCTTTGTCATCATTTGTCTGTACTGCTACAACAGTCTCCTAATTGGTCTCCTTGCCTCAAGGATCTCTGTTTCCAATCCATCCTACAGGCAGCTACTAAACTGATATTGTTTAAGTGCAGGTCTGACCAAGTCACTTCCTTACTCAATAAACTCCAGTGGCTGCCCAATGACTCTAGAATCTAATGTTATTCCGTTTTTATCTCTTTCCTTTTAATTTCTATTTTTACATATTATAATGTACATAATTATTAATCCAGTAGTACATATAGAGGGACAGGTAAATGGTGAAATGGATAGAATACCAGGCCTAGAGTCAGAAAGACTCATCTTCCTAAGGTCAAAACTGGCCTCAGACACTTACTAGCTGTGTGACCCTGGGCAAGTCATTTAATGCCACAGTTCCTTATCTGTAAAATGATCTGAAGAAGGAAATGGCAAACAACTCTAGAATCTTTGCCAACAAAACCCCCAAAATAGGATCACAGTTAGACATGACTGAAAAATGACTAAACTACAAAAACACACACATAAATTATATTAATAGTAGTTATAGAGTGCTTTAAAGTTTGTTAAGCACATTACATTGTATTCCCACAAAAACTCTATGAGGTAGGCACTATATACACATTTTACAAATGGGGACACTGAGGCTGAGAAGTTAAGTAATTTGCTCTCATCAAACACCTAGTAAATGAGGCAAGATCTGAACTGACAGTCTGTCCTAACTTTAAACCTAATGCTCTATCTTCTAGGTCACCTAGTTGCCACTAAACTATATACATTTATGTAGAGTCCTCATTTTTTTAAATGAATGGAATACACGATCAGGAAGATTTGGAGACCATTGCTCTAACAAAGTGAGCTAAAGTTGGAATTCCAAACCAGATGCTGTGATTCCAAATCCAGCATTCTGTCCTCTACACTATGACTCCAAGCATCGTCTTTTTTGCTTAATCCAGTAAAATCCAGTTGAGAAGTGAATAATCGGCAGAAGAGCAGTCAAGCACATTAATTAAGGCTTTCCCACAAACATGGGCTTTGCTAGGGAGCTTTTTTTCCTTCTATTAAATAGCAATTAGTCAAAGTCCTTCCCTTGGGCAGCCAATTTTGTGACCTTTTGAGTAGCAGGTTTGATCCAATTGGTGCTACCTGAGCTGTTTTTCAACTTTCCCCAGTGGGAAGGAACATTTTTCCAGCATTTCTTTAATTGCATTTAGGAGAGAATGTACCCTTCATCTCTATTACAGAACTGGAACTATATGTCATAGCAAATCCCAGCAGCCGTTCGGAATTTATTTGCACATAGACCTGACCTAGACCCAATGAAGTCTGAGAAATGTATATAATTTTCCTCTTCCTTCCTTTTCCTACCATCATGCTCTCATACTTCATACAGGTTTTTAGTTCCCAGATTCTGGCCTTGGCTATTTCAGAAGCATAATGCCAGTTCTCCCATACCAGTGTTCAACCCTTTATGCCTGTGTTCAAATTCTAAAACTGTCCCTCTGCCAAGCTTCCTCCTTATAATTTACTTTTGTAGCTTTATCCCATTCTCTGAGGAAATGCTCCCAAAAAAGTGACAAGTAGTTTTCTGATGAGTTGATCCATGTTCATGTATTGAATTAATAGCATATTAGAGTAGAAAATGATGTTATGAATAATCCACCTAACCCCCAAGAATCACAAAAACATCTTTCCCACTGGAAGGGACGTCAAAGGTCTACAAATTTATTCCATGTTTGAGCAGGAATTTCTTCTATGATACAGACAACAAGTGATGATCCAGCTCCTGTTCAAGGATCTCTAGCAATGGAGAACTTCCTACCTTCTATTCCCTTTTTGGATCATTCTAAATGGGAAGCAGTATGGAGAGTCAGGAAGACTTGGATTCCATTCCTGTCTCAGAGACATGTGAACTGTATGGAATCTTAAGAGAAAAATTATCCCTTGTGTACTTGGTTTAAAAAAAAAAGAACATAGTGATCCAATCACTATTTGCCATTTGGACTTCAAGCCAAAATCATATGAACATACATAGGATCAATTTCATTTGATAGCACTAGTTTTCAGTTGTGAGTCATGAATTATTGTTTCATTCAACCATTTATTGAGCATATCCTATACACAAAGTACTGCCCTTCAGGGAGATTAGTAACTGACATTTATAAAACGTTTCATGTTTACAAAGTGCTTAAAATCCAGTAGTATATTTGAACCTCAAAATAGCCCTATGAGGTAGGTAGTCATATAGCATTGTGCCTATTTTACAACTGGAAAAACTATGGCACAGAGAGAGTAGTAATTTACACCAGGCCACACAGTTCATAGAAGACAGAACAGACACTCAGTCTCAGGTGAGTGTTTCTTCTACTCCCCCACAGATTCTTCCTCCAATCAATTCTACAGTTGAATGGTGAGACTGATGAGAGAAGATTAAATGTGAACTCTAGGCTATTAAACTTGTACCACAGGGTACATCAGCAAGAGTAGATATAAATTCAATAGAGGCAACTGCTAGGAAAAAAAGAATCTAGAAAACCATAGGACTACACATTTAGGGATGGAAGAGGGTGAATTAATAATAATAATAATAGTAGGAATAATAATAGCTAACATTTAAATGTTTACTATATGTCAGGCATTAGGCTAAATACAATTATTACTTCATTTGATCCTCACAATAATCTTAGAAAGAAGAGGCTATTATTATTCCCATTTTACAGATAAGGATAACTCACTTTGTTGTTCTTGTTGTTGTTCAGTCATTTTCAGTCGTGTCCAACTCTATGTGACCCCCATTGGGGTTTTGTTGGCAAAGATATAGCCATTTCTTTCTCCAGCTCATTTTACAGATGAGGGAACTGAGGGAAACAGGGTTAAGTGACTTATCTGGGGTCACACAGCTAGTAAACGTCTAAGGCTAAATTTGAACCCAGGTATTCCTAACTCTAAGCCAATCTCTATATCCACTGTACCACCCAGTTGTACAACCCTATTCTTCGTCTGAAAGAAGAGGAAACTGGAGTCTAGAGAGGTTAAATTGTTTACCTAGAATCATATATAGTAAGATAATAAAAAGCATAATTAGAATTTGCACCAGAATCTCTGACCCAAAAACCAGTATTCTTTCCATTGTAGCATTGTGTCTAAGATGGATGCCATATGACAGCCAGGAAAAAGGACTCAGAACTATTATTAACATAAAATCATATAATTTTAGAGTTTGGAGGACATTTAGAGATACAGATTAAACCCTTCCCTTTCAAAGGTGGAGAAATTATAACCCAGAGAACTGAGGCCACTTGCCAAAGGTCACACTGGTACTTAAGGGTAAGGCTAGGCCTCTGTTCTACTTAAGCTATGCAAGCAAAGTAAGTGGCCACCAGTAGGGAAAGATTTTACATTGCAATTGATTCCTTTCTTCCTCTACTTCTCAGATAGGACGTATTCCTCTTGGAACATCTTGCTACCAAATCATCCCCCTCTTGTTCAATTGACTCCTGAAGCCTCCATTTTGTAGGACAGCCCAAGCTGCTCTGCCTTCATTCTCCTCCCAGACCTGCCTCTGTCCCTCTGGACTTTAAAACCATGCTTCCCCTTCTCCCTCTCTTCTCACCCTCTTTTTCAGTTCTATTTTATGTATTATCTTTCCCATGTAGTAATAGAGTGAGAGCGTGGGACCCACATGTGAAGTAAGGCTCCATGTGTGGTGACATCTTGTCCTTATATTTAGCTCAAAGACAGGCAAAACAGACATTGCTAGACTCTTCTTTCCCCCACCCTTCTCTAAGGGAGACTTTTATTCCTGCTAGGGGGGTAAGCAGAAGGTTGAGGGCAGAAGCCACTATGCTCTCCTCAAAGAGAGGGAGGTACTAGACTAGAAGCAGAAGTTTCTGTTCCTTTAAACATTGTTATGTAGGTATATGACTGAGTGCCATCTAATTTTTAATTGTTTTGTCATTTTGGAGAGGAGGAGATTCCAAGCTCTGTATTCAAGATTTGACCCTTCCCCATCTAATACCAATTCCATAATGAACACACATAGCAAATATCAAAGAAGCCTATTTATCCAAATTGTAGCAAAACAGAAATCAGAGAGGTATACATAGGAGAGCATATACCAGGCAATACATAATGAAGGAGCTCTCCTACTGAGAGATAGCTCAGTTCAGCCAAAAGAGAAAGTCCTGGATTTCACCCAAGGAGAAACTCCCCAAAGTCTCTAGAGTAGCAAGTTAAGAATGGGGACATGCTAGAGACTGCCAGCTCCTCTCATGTCTTCCCAGAGTGTTTTCCTCCAAAAGCCTGAAGTGAAGTAGATCTCTTCCATCTTCTCTCTCGAAGTAGGATAGGCAAAATGATGAGTCCCTAAAGAGGATTGCTGAGACCCGAACATCTCTCCATCTCCACCCAGTCCCTCCAAGTAGTGCAGGGCATTCACCTACATCAAAAAAAGAGAGAGCCTCATATCAATTGAGTTTGAGGACAGGGATTATGCCCCCATTGGAATATAAGCTCCTTAAAGGCAAGGACTGTATGTCTTTTTTCTTGTATTTTCATCCACAGCACATAACCCCATGCCAGACATTAGGTTAGTACTTAATTGGCACTTGTTTACTTCCTTCTATGCCTGATAAATATCACCAAACTACCAGTATCAGAAACATATCCCCATTGATTTGTAACTTGCATCTCTTAAAATGAAAATACTCCTAATGACCATATCCTAGTCATAGAAAAATGCATAATCTAAAAGCTGCTTTTGAAACAAGGATGAAGGAATGAAGATTCAGGCTTTTTTTGGAAATGAAAAAAAATATGTCAAGAAGGAGAGAAAAGGCACTAAATTGGAAGGTTAGGGACATCTAACCTACTTGCTTATAATTTCATCAAAAAATACTCAAATGTGTAGAGAACACTTTAAGGTTTGAAAAATGCTTTACATACCTTCTTTCATTAGAGCCTCATAGCAACCCTGTGAAGTAGATAAAACATAAATTAATAGTCCCTTTACTGAAATGAGAAATTTGAGACTCAGGGATGTGAAATGACTTGCCCATATTCACATAGATAGAATTTGGAACCAATTTCTTTTGCCTTCAAGTCTAATGGTCTTTCTATTATGCCTAGCTGCCAGATATATCAAGGGCTGGGCCTGTAAGTAAGGTTAGGTGTGGCATGATTTCTACTTCAGAGTCTGCTATTAACTGTGTAACCTTGGAGAAGTCACTTAACCTCTCTCAGTTTCCTCTTCTATAAACTGAGAGGCTTGGATTAGATGAACTAAGATAAATTCCATATTTTAAAAAAAATATACTCTAGCCCTGGGATTTTCTATAATGAGATTGGAAGCCAATATATCAGTGTGCAAAATGGTACTTGTCATCTAAAGCTTATGCTTTATATATGTGTGTGTGTATTGATAGACATGTGTATGTATAGATATATGTATATAGATATCTATAGATAGATAAGTAGATAGATATGTGTGTATATAGATATCTATAGATAGATAGATATGTGTGTATATAGATATTGATAGATAGATGATAGATAGATAGATAGATAGATAGATAGATAGATAGATAGATAGATATGAAATATAACCTCTGGCATGTCAGTAGTAGGTAGCTAATCATAAAAGACCCAATAGGAATTTTATGTTTGCATCTTCTTCTCTTAAAAAGCAGGGAAATCACTCAGTGCTCCATATTGTATAGTTGTACCACCATAGCAACATTAAAACATTGAGTTTCAAACCTAAAGATGACCTTAGAAACTGTGAAATCCAAACGTATTTCACAGACCAAATTTTACAAATGAGAAAACTGAGGCATAAGTCAGGGAAAGTAAATGGTAGAACCAGGACAATTAAACCTCATGTGATATAAACTCAAAGTCCTTCTTCATCCTAATTATCTTTTCTTTTTATGTTGTTCTTTCACTTTTTAATCTCCCTTCCTCAACTACTATTGCCAGGAGCATGTATAATGCCCATGATGTGGTCTGATTAGGTCTAAGAACAGTAGAAGCAGCAGGAATTACTATCTTATTTCTGAGAAATAATGACTTTCTTAGAACAGCCCATGATCACATTAGTTGCTGGGCTGTTATGTCAACATCATTGACTCATATTAAGCTTTTAGTCCACTAAGTCTCCCAGATATTTTTCAGACAAATTACTTTTTGACCATACTTTCCCTTATATTGTACTTGTAAAGTTGACTTTTGAAACTCAAGTGTACGACTTTAATTTTCTACCTATTAAATTTCATCTTACTAGGTTTAGTCCAAAATAGTAGACCTTTTAAGAATTTTTTAATATTCTGTTCTGTGATCCAATTTTTTTAAACTATCCCTCCTAATATTGTGTCATCTACAAACTGATGAACAGGCCATCTATACCTTTGTCTAAATCACTGAGAAAGCTGTACAGGGTCAAATATCTTTGAAATACTCCAATGCAGACCTTCTCCCAAAATGACATTTGCCTATTAGTTATTGCTTTTAATCTAATGATTGAATAATTTCTGAATCCATCCATTTGCTCACATTTCTCCACCTTTTCCACAAGAAGAGTATCAGATATTGGATATTAAAAGGAGTCAAACAGGGTTACACAGTGAGAGGAAAAACTTACTTAGCCTGATCAACTCTATAATCATTAATAGGGAGAGATTCTATTTGTTCTGTGAAGAGAATAACACAGAAAAATGGACTGAATTTAGATATGAATCTTAATTTGTTATGTTGCCAAACATTCTAACAATCATAACTCTAATCCTAACCCTAATATGCATGCTATCTTATAAGGCAGTGATTTTCCCATTATTGAAGAGCTTCAGTAATAATGGCACCTTTACTAGGTAGGGTATGCTGGTAAATGTTCAACAGTTGACTCTCAAAAAAAAAATGTGAGTATGACACACTTTCAGTTTGAGCTATACTATTAATATTTTCTCCAACACCTTAAGTTTAGGCAATCAACAAAACAATTTATTGGGCACAGTTTTGTAATATTTGCTGATTTCCAAGGTGAAAAACTCCTATTGAAAATTTAACAATCAATTCTCTGAGCTGGTTCACGCTGGCTCCAGCATATGCCTATTATATACACATGTATATAGTTTCTTGAGTTTTAGACATTCCATTGCTTATCACAACCCTGTGAGGAGGTGGTACATGTATATAGATGAGGAGAATGAGATTCAGAGACAACCCCTCATGTGAAGGGCGTCTATAATCAGATACCAGTTGGACTAGATCACATCAAAAGTCCATTCCAGTGTTTATAATCTGCATAGATAACCAAGATCTTTATTGTAATCTAAAGTGAGGAGTTGGGAGTACAGTGGGGTGGGGAGGGGAGGAAGAAAGAGGAAAGGAGAGAAAGACAAAGAGAATCAAAGAGTCAACAAGCATTTATTGAGTGTTTACTGTGTACTAGGCATTGTGTTAGGTGCAAAAACAAAAATGAAAGAGTTCATGCACTCAAGATTATAACATATTCACAAATAAGCACATGCAAAATATATGTAATAAATTTTGAAAAGAGGCACTAACAGCTTGAGTGGAGGAGGGGAGTTCAAAAGAGGACCCATTTAAGAGTAAACTTCAAAAGAAGCTTGGGATTCCAAAAGATGAAGATGAAGAGAAAGAGAATGATAGGGCATTTAATACAGCTGGTCTAAAGGCATGATTGTGCACAAAGGAAGTCAGTTTTGCTGGATTGTAGAATATGTAAAGAGGAATAATTCATAATAAGCCTGGAAAGGTAGGTAGAATGAGGTCAAGTTTTGAAGAAGAAAGAGAGAGAGACAGATGGAGAAAGACAGAGAAACAGAAACACAGAGAAAGAGTGAGAGACAGAGAGTTCTGTGTTCCAGGTTTTGTCATTTGCTGGTCCACTTTCTCCTTCTTCCTATGTCCTGCTATTTTCTTTGTTGAATAAGTACAGAAACTCCTGTGGAAAAGAACATGGATTCTTATACCACTTTGCTGAGTGGGGGTCATGACTTGTAAACCTTTTGCCAAAATAAAGGCCCTCCAGGCTGTACCATATGATCTATTATAGCATCCTAAATTTCTCTGAGCATTACTACTTTCCCTGCTGTGAAGCTCTCTGGATCCCTGGGCACTACCATCTAACATGTACTCTAAGGACCCCTGGACTTTGTCATCTATCCCACTGCTATAGCCTTAGAACTCCCAAAGCTTTTTCCAATTGCATGTATACACACACACACACACACACATATATGTATATATATATGTGTGTGTATATATGTATACACATATATATACATACATACACATATATACATACATACATATATACATACATACATATATATATTCCTTTACTTAGAGCATAAGCTTCTTATGAGTAGGGACTATCTCAGTTTTTCTTTTTGTATCCAGCACATAGCAAGTACTTAATAAATTGGTTATATGCAATCACTCACTTACCCATTCATTCATTAAAATCATTCTTTCCTCAAATAAGCACTCATGTCCTCTCTGAGATGAAAATATAGGAGGACTGGGGCAAAATCCATCATCTGGAACCACCACTAATTTGTCAGTCTTTGAATGGGTGGCAGGAAGAAGGTTTTGCACTCAGTGGCCTGGTTAACTCAATCTGGGTAATCATAGAAAGTGGCGGGGAGAAGAGGAGGAATGAAGTGGGGTGGAGGGACCTCAGATGAAAACAGAGGATGTATCAAGGTGTCCTGGTACCTCCTCTGTTATTGGGGAAATCCCAAAGTAAAAGAGACAGCCAGAAAGAGATACAGAGACAGAGAGAGACAGATAGTTACAGAGAGAGAGAAAAGGAGAAAGAGAGAAAGAATGACAAAGACATTTTGAAATGGATACAGAGAAAAACATTAAAAGGGAGCTTGTGGCAAAGAATCAAAGGAAAGCTATAAAACCCAGCCAGATTCTACCAGTTAAAAGAGAGAATGGAAGTCAGCACAGATTTCATTCTATCTTTTGCCTCCTAGTTACTATTTGAGATGGAGCAAATCACTTACCCTGAATTTGCTCACGGATAAGGTAATGATTACTCAACTCCCAGTTCTTTTGCATGGACTGATTAATTAACATATTTTTTTAAGCCTGAAGACATCAAGAGCATGATTACTCTTTCACTACAGGGACTATAGTTCCTCTGCTATTCCAGAGCATAACTCCAGCAGCCCCCAAATCAACTACAATATACCCTACATCCATGGGCTGGCCCTGGGAGTTGTTCCTCATCTGATTTCTTTTGCTAAAAACTAATTAAAATCAATTATGGTAACATAGCACTGACTGGCCTGGTTTTTACCAGTGCATAACAAAGAGACCGAATAAAAATCTTCAGGAATAATGTATTGCTTGTTTTTACTCCAAAAATTGCAGTTGTCTGTTCCCAGTGAATGAACAACAGGAATTTCAAAAGCACTGGCTTCCATCAAGCAGCTATATTAAGGAGTTGATGAACATTTCTCCATTTCCTAAACTGCATGAGCTAGTGCTTTCTTTGCAGGATCATTTTAATCCCACTCATGTCTAACCCCTAAAGCAGAATCACAGAATCTCAGAGTTGGAAATAACCTCCGTGGTCATCTAGTCCAACCTCTACCTGCAGAATCTTTTAATTCAATTTTTGCTCCTTGGGCAAAAACGACAACAACCAAAAAAAAAAAATCTATAGAAGCAGTGACATGGCAGACAGAGCACTGGACTTAGAGTCAGAACAAGACCTAGTTAAAATGTGGCCTCGGGGCAGCTAGGTGGTGCAGTGAATAGAGCACCAGCCCTGAAGTCAGGAGGTCCTGAGTTCAAATCCAGCCTCAGATACTTAACACTTACTAGCCATGTGATCTTGGGCAAGTCACTTAACCCCAATTTTCTTGTCTTCCCCCCTTCAAAAAAAAAGTGGCCTCACACACATACTAGCTATGTGGCCCTGGACAATTCACTTCACCTCTCTGCCTCAAGGTTTTCACTTGTAAAATGGCAATGATAATAGCACCTTACATTCCAATGTTGTTGTAAGGATAAAACGTAAAATTATAATGTTTTTCAAAATTTAAAGTGCTACATAAAAACTATTGTTATTATCCATTATTACTTAGATTCTAAGCTTCTGTGAAGATATATCATATTTTGGCTTTTACTATCAATAGATACCTAATATTTGAGTGATCTTAAAACCACAGGAAGAAAAATATTTGGGGAAAAATATTTCCCTGAAAGTTTCCTCCTATGTCTCATCATAGAGTGAAAGTGACTCTAAATTCTCAAAGGCTGCGCATGCCATAAAAACATGAGATCTGCAGGTGCTACTAAGCTTGGAAATTTCCAGGTATTGGAGTAGCATTGTGGCTTTCATCCCACAACTAACTAGTCTAGCTCTCTAGGAGAGACTCGTGGCCAGGAGACTCGTTATCCCATGATGAACTTTTGAGTGTCATACTTACTCCTAAAACCACCTGCCGAAGTCTACAGGATTTGTGATTTGTAGCAGTGGAAGGAGTTTCCAGATGGGTATGAGAGGGGAAAGACAGGAGGGCAGGATGGAGAGGAAGATGGAAGGAGAGAAGAAGAAGGACTGGGACAAGTACAAAGAGAGGGAGGATGGGGAAAGGAGATGTAGGAGAGGGAGAGAAAGGGAGAAGGAATAGGAAAGAGGGAAGGAGAGGAAGTAATACAAGGATGAGGACAGGGACAGGGAGGAGGAGTAGAAAAGAAGATTTAAATGATGAGCAAAAAGGACAGAGACAGGGGAAGGGAGATGAAAAGGTGGAAGAGGAAGGAGGAGTAGGAAAAGAAAAATGAAAAGGGAGAGTGAAAGAAAAAGGGAGAGGAAGACAAAGAAGGAAACAGAGAGGGAAAGAGGAAGAAGCATAAGGAAAGGGAGAAAAGGAGGGGAGGAAGAGAAGAAAAGGAAAAGGCAAGAGAGGCAAAGGAAAAAGTAAGAAAGGGAAAGGGAAAGGGAGAAGAAGAGAGGAAGGAGGAGAGAGAAGGAAAAGACAAGGTAGGAGAGGGAGACATAAAACTGGGATAGGAAGAGAGCCAAGAAGGAGGAAGGGAGAGGGACACATACAAGAAGAGAGTGGAGGTAGGAGAGGAAGAGGAAGAAAGAGAAGGAGAGGAAAAGAAAGGGGGACACAAAGAGGGAGATGGAGAAAAGAGAGAGAGGAAAGAAAAAGGAAGGGGAAGAAGGAGGTGGTAAGTGCCAGGTATTGTGTTAAGTGCTTGGGACACAAATATAAGCAAACAAGGTAGCCTCTGCCTCAAAAAGCTTACATTTTAATGGGAGAAGACAATATATAAAGAAGAATTGGAAAGTGGGATCGGGATAGGAGAGAGTACTTGTGTTAAGACAAGGCTGCTTAAGAAGAGAAATCCAGAGGATGAAATAGAGAAATACAGAGAGTCAGTGGAGCCAGAAGTGAAGTGGGCATAGCTAAGGTCCTTCAAGAAATGGCACTCAAACCTATGGACTCACTGATCCTGACAGGAGGTCTCAGAGCAGATATATCTCTAAGGGAAAAAGCTACTGGCATGGAGGTGAAAGAGTCTGGGAGTAAGTTGACTTGGCAGCAAAGTGCACATGAACGGTGGCCAGATGAAATATTGACATTAGTCAACGGTGCCTCAAAAAGACACAGAAACTAGTCATCTCACAATTAAGATCATGTATCTTCTTTCTCAAATTCCTGTAGTTTGTCTTTTTTCCATCTATCTACTAGCTCTGGAAAATATGGTGTTATCCAAATACGTCTCAAAATTGCCATGTTCCCTTGGTGGCTGGCTGTGAGGAATAAAATACCATATTTATCTCACCCTCCTTTCTTTAGTTTCCGCATTTGGCCTCAGTTTCGTGACTTTCTTCATATTTGCATGCATTTACATTTTCTCTACCATTTAGAAAATAATTCAAGAGGTTTATAGGCCTATTTAATTTGCTAACATTTAGTGTTCGTATATTGTTCCTATCCACTTTAGACTCTTCAGACTTCTCCTACTAAAATACTAAACTGATGTCTCATCATGGCATGGCACTGAACCCAGGGGCTTGTGGCTTATGCAATTTGAATGAAAACTCAGGATTTAAGGTGGAAAAGCTCTGATTGTTGGCACAATGAAAGATAGTGCATCTGTGTTGCCTAAGGACCAACCTAGCTAACCTCAGATAGGGTAAGCGCCAAAGAATGGTCATTGGGTAATGATTTTTTTAATCACAATAACTTTAATTCCCTAACAAGATTTTATTAAGCACTTACTATGTGCAAGGAACTGTGGTTAGGTGCATGGGATACTAGGACAGAAATGAGCTTGCATTCCACTGGAACTCATGAAACTGCCGACCAAGGCATGGAATGTATGCCTCATAACCCTCTCTTGTTACATTCCAATGTTGTTGTAAGGATAAAACGTAAAATTATAATGTTTTTCAAAATTTAAAGTGCTACATAAAAACTATTGTTATTATCCATTATTACTTAGATTCTAAGCTTCTGTGATCCCTCTTTCCATCACTCATTGTGCTGTCAACATGACAGTATCTATCTTCCAATGGCCCATTTTACCCACCTACACATACCAAATCTCAAAAGGATCAAGTAAATCTCTAGCATCTAGGCTGGGACTAGTGTGCCATTCTGGAGGTAATTGCATCATCTTGTGGGTTTTTATTCATTGAAAATATCCCTTCCTCTACCTCTACATGAGTGTCCTCTACAGCCGCTAGCATACACAATCTTCTATGGCATCACCTTGCTACCTATCTTCCATAATAGTTTTAGCTTTCACAAATAATAGCATTTTCCAATATCATCTCTTATTTTATTTGCCATCCTTAGCTCAAAATATTTTTAGAGTATTTCCAAAAGTCAAATACATATAAAAAATTAAAATTTTGCCATTTTTGATGGCAGTTTCTCTAGTCCTGGCTCCTTGATAAATCATTACCTTCCTGCCCCCAAATCTTTATTAATTTCCTTTCTCCTGAACTTCAGCCATTGTTGACTGCCTGTACTAAAGAATCAGAAACTAAATGAGCCTTTAAACTGGAAGGAAATTTGGAGGTTAGTTAATCAACCTCCCAATTGAAATGTGAGTCCTTTCAAACATAGCCCCCAACAGTAAGCATGTAGCTTCTGCTCAAACACCTTTCATAATAAGAAACTCACTTTCTCACCAGGCAGCCTATTCCATTTTCAAATGCATTCGAGTACACCTCGCTGCCGTTCAGTTGCATCTGACTCTTTGTGACCCCATTTGGAGTTTTCTTGGCAAAGATACAGAAGTGGTTTGAAATTTTCTTCTCCAGCTCATTTGACAGATGAGGAACCTGAAGCAAATAGGATTAAGTAACTTGCCGAGGGTCACACAACTAAATAAGTGTCTGAGATCAGATTTGAACTCCGGAAACTGAAGTCTTCTTGACTGCAGGCCCAACACTCTATCCACTATACCACCTAGCTGTGCAGGGTATCGCTGCTTTGTCACTATTACTGAGGTCTTAGATCATTGGATGTAATCACAGAAAGCAAGAGTAGATAACAAAGGATAAGACATTCATGTCTTAGCACAATTTGCAAAGATGTGTCTGTACCCTTTAATAAGTATGAAGAAATTCTCTTTGATGCGATTAGAAGGCTGTTGCCATTGGATGGCAAAAGATAGATCATATCCCTGCTATTCTTTTAAAGAACGAAATGGCATATACTTTCTAGAAACAGTAGAGGCAGAGGAGGCAGAGCAGCATCAAGAACCATGACCCCCTGGTAGCAGAGAAGAGAGCATGAATTTAAAAGAGAATTAGTCCTGGGAATTTGGAATACAGCTATAGATAGGACCAGACACAGGGAAACCAGAAGAATGATTCATCCAGTAGGAATATGCTACAAACAAGAGGAAATCACAAAAACGGAAAGGACATCAGGGTCATGCAGTACCACAGACACTAGGCACCTTCACTCTGTTTATTTCCTTTATATTTACCTGTTTACCTCATGGCCAGCACATAATAAGTTTGTTCCCACTCATTCTGACCTTTTGTGGTCTCTCCAGGTTTATGTGGAAATGTTGCATTGGTAGTGATCCTTACTATGCCATTTCAGTAAAAGGATTTGATTTTAGATCATTGTGTTTACTGATTGGTAGAGTGTAAGTTATAGCTTTAGAAATTCAAATCTGCAGAGGACCCTTTGAAATGGGGACCAGTTGTCACCCCTCCCCCAACACACTCAACCCAGTAGTGTGAATGTATGATGAAGAGAGGAAGCCAAGAGGAATGATACACAGAAAACTCTAATTTCCAAGAATGTTTTATCTTGTGCCCAAAGCTGTCTCATTATAATACTCTTCTACTGATTGTAGGTCTTCTCACCAGAGAATTCATCTTAACACGCTGCCATGTATGAACATTTATGGTATTCCCAAGTGCACACACACACATATATATATATACGTGCAGAAATGAATACAGATGAAAAGTAGACCCTGACATCATGAAGAGAGGACTTGTCTTAAAATCATAAAAGGAATGAGTTCACATCCTGTTTCTGTCACATTGTGATCATTGTGATCCTTGGCAAGTCAATCTCTCACTGTCCCATGCAACTCTCAAAGACTTTAAATTATAGACTAGTTGTCAATTTGCATCATATAGAGATCATATCTATGATTTCTGTTGGTGTGGGTGAATCCTAGTACAGAAACTCAGTAAGTAGAGAGATGATGAATGATAGAAATAGAGATAGATGTTAGATAACTATTGATATATGCACATCAAAAAAATTACATAGATATATGTATAATCAAATAGGAATACAATTCAGTGTACCTATATATGTGTTTTTATGTATTCATATAGGCTTATGCATACGTAAACACATACATCCATTTACATATGCATTTACAAAAGCAGGGATTTCATTCTTTTTTCTCCTAGTTCCAGTTCATAAAACAGTATATTGTTCATGGCATAAGCTCATAATATATACTTTTGAATGAATGATTTTTGATGAAACTTATTGTTAGATATGTTAATTTATGCATCAAGTTATCCAACAAATTTTTTTTGAAGCATCAATTGTGTTCTTTGGACCTGCATTGTCTTAGACAGTGATCAATAAAGAAAGGATCCCTGTCTTCAAAGAGCTTACCTGATAAAAACAAGCACAGAGAAAAATATAATTCAAATAAGAAAATTGAGTGCACATAAAAGGAATATAAAATGCCATGAAATTAAATGAGTGAAAGTATGTCCATCCAGAGGCAAGTGGAAGTAATAAACAACATGATAAATGTAAAGTCCTTTGTAACAAATAAGGTAGTACACAACAATAAACTATTGTTAGAGAATAGAAGGGCTTACCCTTGACCTACTCAATATTAGAGAAGAAAGCAGAAAAGATAGGGGTGGGGAGGAGTTGAGGAGGAGAGAAACTGAAAATTAGGAGGAAAAATAAAGAGGAGGGGAGAAGATAAGTAAAAGGAGACTTCGTCAGAGCATTTCACCTTGGTTTTCTAAGATATTTGCCTAAGGTTAGTATTGAAATGTGCATCAGCCCTGGAATGAGCATTCATGATTTAATGGTCTTTGCACTTACCCACTGCCTATCCTTTACCTAGCACGTGTCCCATGACAAGCTAAAAATCCTTTTTCTGTGTTAGAATTGCCCTATATCAAGTATAGTTTAAGATAAAGGATATATAATTTTGAGTTTAAAAACCTTCTCTTCAATCAAACATTTTTACTTTTCAGTGGTCTTTGTTAACATAGAGTTTGGCCAGCAGACAATGTTATGACCCACAAGATTCTTCCCAGCCTCTGCTGCTACAACATATAATTCATATGCCTGCCCATATCCAGTAAAGTCAGGTTATTATTTTGTTCAGTGTTACCTGATGAGGATATTGGATCACGTCATCACATGGTTATACAATCAAACTGACAGAGAAAGATTGCCATTGGCTTTACCTCATGAATCCACCCCAGATTCTGTCATATCTTTCAATTAAAATTGAAGCAATACCAGATGATAATAACTGGACTGTCATCTTTCCCTGGATTTGGCAATGTCAAATCTTGGATGAAAAAGCAATTGGGGAACAATGCCACTTTACTGTAATCTTATGCATTTCAAGGGTGGTTTCATTAAATTCTCTCTATTAGTAGTATCTTGTTACTGTTGTTCAGACGTGCTTGACTCTACATGACCTCATGAACATTTGTCTATCGGGTTTTGTTGGCAAAGATATTACAGTAATTTGACATTTCCTTCTCCAGTGTCTCTCCATTTCATAGCTTGCCTAAAAGACTATTATATGGAGAATTAACACAGGGTAAGCTCTCACATAGTGATTAGAAGAAGTGATACAAAGACTCAAGGTCTCTGTTAAGAACTTTGGAATTGGTTGTATGACATGGGAGACACTGGCACAGAACCACCCAACATGGCATGTCCTCATCAGAGAAGGTGCTGTGCTCTGTGAACAAAGTAGGATTGAAGGACCTCAAAAGAAATACGAGATACACAAATTTAGAGAATCCAAATGTTCACATGGACTATTTGTGTCTGACCTGTGGTGGAGCATTCCAAGTTCATATCAGCCACAGTTGAAAACATTGTAACTTGCCCTAATGTAGTGATGTCATTTTGGTCCTTTCAAGAACAGAGGATAACAACCACCAGACAAGGAACCGAGACAAATAGGGGTTAAGTGACTTGCCCAGGATAACACAGATAGCAAGTGTCTGAGACCAGATTTTAATTCAGATCCTCCTGACTCCAAGTTCAGTGCTCTATCCACTGTACCACCCTGATAACCCTGTAGTATCTTTTACTTCTACATAATTATCAGAACGTAATTCCTTTTTAATGGGTAGAAAACAGGGATGAAGAACCTGTGTCCTAAAATCCTTTCTGTCTTCTACTGCAAAATTCTTGGGTGTTCAAACACCTAAAGGGTTTTGGGGCCTGCACTTGTTATTTTCAAATAATCACCATTTTAGAAATAGGGTCAACATTCTGTCTGAAATGCTTTGTCATCATAGACTCACTCATAGCAGAAAATAGACTCTCTTCCTCTCAGGAGAGTACAAGACACTGCCACAACATACAAGCCATCATGGGAAAAGAAATGCAAACATAACAGTGTGTATAAGCCAGCCCTTGTCTGACTTTCTGCAGATGGATAAACAAGAGGTGAGATTCTGAGAGAATCCCATAGGAATCTACTTTTAGAGCCCTGAGGACTTGCCTCGCTCTTGACTCTTTCCTAGCAAACAATCAAGTCTGCCTAGAGGCAACAAGATTGAGAGCAGCCTAATTGTCCACTAGCAATAGTCACAGCCCATTCTTTACCTTTGAAACCTGAGGTATCTGTGTTACACACACATGATAGTTATAGCAACATAAATGAAGCATATGTGATGCCATCTCCAACTCTCTCCCCTGTATGTTGCACAAAAACTGCATAGTCTTTTTGCATGTTCATCCAAATGCACACTTGGATAGGATCATGTGTATAAGTATATTCTGTTACCTCATAGGGGCTTCTTAGAGTGACATTTTGGCTTTTGATGAGCAAAAAAATTCCCTATTGCTGATCTATCAGAATCTATTGATTTTATATCACATTTCTCTGTCATATGAATTATTCATTAATTCACTGTTTAAGCCAGTTGTACCAAGAGAAAAAAAAACTCTTTGAATCTTCACATGAAATATGTTTAGCTATCTCTTCTTCACCATCAATGTAATTTTTCATCTATACAGGAAAAGTAAAGACTGAACAATGATTTGAACAGTTCAATAATCTAACAAGGTCACATTAGACAAATCCATTTATCAGTAATAAATTTAGGGGGGAGAGAAAACGGATTTTCTCCAAAAATCCAACCCAACTTAACAAACCTCTACTAAGTGACTACTGTGTATAAAGTACTGAGCTAGGAAATGGGAATACATAGACAAAATAAAAAAGAGCTCCTGTTTACATTTTTCTGCAGAGATAGAACATAAAAAGAAATAAGAATGCCCATGTTAATTTGAGGAGGGGAAAGAAAACTCTAATAACTAAGATGATAAAGAATGGATTTTGATAAGAGGTGAATCATGATCTGAGTCTTGAAGAAAGCTAGGAATTCAAAGAAGTAGAGCTGAATAGAGAAAGCATTCCAGGCAAGGAGAATAGCTTGTGTAAGGGTATATGGAGATAGAAGTTAGAAGGCTGAGTTACAGCAAAAGAGAGTAGGGTCGCTTGGCTGGAGCATAGAGCCAAATTGTGATGAACTTAAAATACTAAGATGGGGAATTTAAATTTTATTCTAGAAGGTATATGTCCTTAAGCAGAGAATTATATGGTCAGACTTTGGCAGCTATGCAAAGGAAGAATTGGAGGAAGGAAAACCCTGGAAAAGTCAAGAGTCTAACTAGAAGGCTTTTGAGAGCTAAGGGGATAATTGACTAAATGAAAGACAACAAGGTATAAACTAGGGTAGATGTATATAGAGAGCAAAAATTGATAAGAACTAGACAATTACCAGATGTGGTGGGATAAAAGGAAGAGCATAGAATGACTCCTAGGTTGCATATCTATAAGGATAGAGGTTCCCTCAACCACAGCAAAGAAGTGTTGAGAAAGTATTGGGGGAGGTCAGAGATGAGTAGATAATGAATTCCATTTTGGACATATTGAATTGGATATGCTTACAGGATATCCAGTTGTAAATGCCCAATGGAACACTAGGGATGCAACTCAAGAACTCAGGAGCAAGACAAGTGTTGTATATGATGATCTGGGAGTTATCTACATAGAGATAATTGTCAAACCCATAAAAGCTGATGTGATGACCAAGACCAAAACCTGATGTGAGCAAAAAGAGATCAGGGACTAGAGCAAAGTCTTGGGATCTGCATATGACTGGTCAGCGGAGTCCATGAAGCAAAGACTGAGAAAGTGTAGTTGGACAAGGAGATGAGAGCCAGTACAGAGTGACCTCATAAATGCTAGAAGTCAGGATGTGACAGGTTGAAAAGTGACAGCAATAAGTGTAGATAACATTTCCTGGAAGTTTAACTATGAATTATTTTCTCATCTTATCTGATTTACTTTGCTTATGTATAAACAGTCTGTATTGAAAGATTTTTGTCATACCTTCTCTCATATAAGCAGGGTTTCACTTGAACAGATCCCCTAGGTACACATGCAACATAATGGGTACTGTTTAAAACACACACCCACAAAAAGTATAAATACATAACAAGCAATCCCAGCAGCAAAATAAAATTAAACAAATACACCTTGCCTACCTGTTGGACTGCCCTTTATTGAAGGGGATACACAGGACAGTGGAAAGAATACTGAACTTCCAGTCAGGACACCTAGTTACTCATCTTATCTTTGAGACACTAGCTGTGTGAACTTGAATGAATCACTTCTCTCTGAGACTCAGTTTCTCATCTATAAAAAAGGGATGTTGGAGTGGATGATCTCTAAGACTTCTAAAAATTCTTCTACCTTTATAACTCTGTAAGTCAATGATTACATGAAATTAAAGGACACAAAATCATCTTTAAATTCATTGAAATATGAATGATAGAGCAAAGGTATGAAACTCGGAGTGCCCGAAGTACTTAACAATAGAGTGCAGACATTATCAGGAAGCAATGACTACTCCATCCTTCTTTTATTTTTCTCCCAAGAAGGCACAAGGATGACTTAGGGTTTCCTATTTTGTCTGTTCTCCCTTCCAACCAGAAAATCTTTTAGACCTTATACACTAAGATTCTATGGAAAAAAGTTATTACAGAATCCTAAAATCCCAGAATCAAAAGGCAATTAGTAAGTTGACAAGTATGTATTAAGTGCTTACTATGTGCCAGGCACTATGCTAAGTGCTGAGTATACAAGAAAAGACAAAAGACAGTGCCCACTCTCAAGGAGACCTCAGTGTTATCAGGGGAACAACTTGAAAATCATTGCATACAAATCAAATACAGATATGATGACTGGATGATTGGATGATTGGAGAATGTCAACAGAGAGAAGGCACTAGAATTAAGGATTAGGAAAAACTTCTTACGGAAGGTAAGATTTTAGCTAGGACTTGAAGGAAACCAAGAAGGTAGAGATCAAGAGGAAGAGTAAGTACTCTAGGCATGGGAAACATTGGGTAAAAGTGCCCAGTCTGAAGATGAAGTGTTCAAATCAAAGAACATGTATTTATTTATTTATTTAGGTAGATAGATAGACACATAGATACATAGATAAGCATTTCTTAAGCACTTACCCTAAGGTATAAGGATATAAAAACAATGAAAAAGAGAGCCAGTATTTGTTCCCAAGGAGTTTATATTCTAATGAGGGAAGATACACAAAAGAGACCAGAGGGATCTGAAAAGCAAGATGGGGAATGAGGGCAGTGGGAAGTATAGAAAGAGAATGAAAATATGTATGATGGGCTAGGGCGTTGAATTCCAGAAAGACAGAAACCTGGGAGAGGTGAATACAGGTTTCCAAGCCTGAGACTCTCTCCAAAATCCAGGCTCCCCTAATGGGAGAAGTTGGCTGTTATGGCAGATTCCAGGGTGAGGAAGCCTCAGGCACTGAGGGAGATTGCAGGGTAAGAGGATAGTTGTGGGGTGGTGTTGAATAGAAAGTAAGAGACACAGACTGGAAAAGGTCAGTATCACTGGATCACAGAATATGTGGGGATGAATTCGATAACTGGAAAGGTAAAAGAGGGCCAGTTTATGAAGGGCTTTGAATACCAAAGATGTTCATATTTGATACTGAAAGTAATAGGGAACCACTGTATTTTACTGCGTGGGGGGATGTGGCAAACAATCAGCAATTGCAATAATCCATACTTGAGGTTATAAAGTCCTGTACCTGGATGGTGGGAGAGAGTCTTAGAATAAAGAAAGAGAAGTATGGGAGAGATGTTACAAAAGTAAAATCAATAGAAATTGGCAGCATATTGCACATTGTGGTTGAGGGAGCCAAGTATTGAGAATGACAATCTGGGTATAAATCTGGGTGTCTGAGATAATGGTATCCTTGAGAATAATAATGAAGTTTGAAAGAGGTTTTGGAAAAAAAGATGAATTCCATTTAAAACACAATGACTTTAAGATATCTGTAGGACATCCGGTTCGAGATGTACAATAGGCAGTATTGTATATGAGTATGTAGGTTAAGAGAGAAATTAGGGTTGAATAAGTAAATGTGGAATCTATGGAATTTGAAGTGATCACCAATGAAATAGCATAGAGGAAGAAGAGAAGAGTGTCAAAGACCAGAGTAAGTGTGACCTAAATAAATAACTGCCAAAGTATGCAGGTATGAGGAGAACAAGGAGAATGTAGTATCAAGAAAACTGAGAGGGAAGAAAGTATCAGGAAGAGAGTGACTGACCATATATGAAAGGCTATAGAAGATTCAAGAAAGATATGGACTGAAAAAAGATCAATAGATTCTTTTTATCATCCTATGATTCTTTATTTTTAAATAATATTTTCCCCCAATTATATGTAAGTGCAATGTTTAACATTTGAGTTTTTTTTGTTAAGTTTTGGGTTACAATTTCTCTCTCCCTCCCTTTCCTCCCCTCTTAATTCCCTCCTCCATGAAATAGTAAGCAATCTAATATAGGTTATATATATGCAATCATGCACAACATTTCCATATTGGTCATTTTATGTAAGAAGATGAAAGAAGGATAGAGAGAGAAAGGAAGGAAGAAAAGAGGGGGAAGGAGGGAGGGAAGGGAGGAAGAAGGGAAGGAAGGATGGAAGAAAAGAAGGAAGGAACTAAATTCTTCCCTTATCCATAGATCTGATAGGTAAATTATTTTATGCCCTCCTAATATGCTTATAGTTTTGCCTTTTATGTGTAAATCATATACCCATTTTAACCTTATCTTGGTATACAGTAGGAGATGTTGTTCTATACATAGTTTCTAACATACTATTTTTCAGTTTTCCCAGCAGTTTTTGCCAATTAATGAGGTTTTCTCCCAAAAGCTTGGATCTTTGGATTTATTAAACACTAGTTTACTATGGTCATTTACTACAATGTACTGTGACCTTAACCTATTTCACTGATATACCACTCTATTTCTTAGCCAGTACCATATTGTTTTGATTATTACCATTTTATAATACAGTTAAAGGTCTGATGTGGCTAGGCTACCTTCTTTCATATTTTTTTTCACTGACTCTCAGATGATCTTGTTATTTTTTCTAGCTCTATAAGATGATTTTTGGTTGTCTGATTGGTATAGCACTAAATATGTACATTAATTTAGGTAGAACTATCATTTTTATAATATTGGCTTGGCCTACCTGGGAACAATTAACATTTTTCCAGCTGTTTAGATCTGACTTTATTTGTGTGAAGTGTTTTGTAATTGTGTTCATATAGTTCCTGGGTATTTCTTGAAAGATAGAATCCCAAATATTTTATATTGTCTACAGTTAGTTTAAATAAAATTTCTCTTTCTATCTTTTGCTGTTAGACTTTGTTGGTAATATATAGAAATGCTGATGATTTATTTGGGTTTATTTTGTGTCCTGCAACTTTGTTAAAGTTGTTAATTATTTCAACAGGTTTTTTAATTGATTCTCTAGGCATTCAATCACATCATCTATAAAATCATGTTTTGTTTCCTCATTGCTAATTCTAATTCCTTCAATGTATTTTTCTTCTCATTGCTATAGTTAGCATTTCTAGTTCAAAATCGAATAATAGTGGTGATGATAGGGCATCCTTACTTCACCCCTGATCCTATTGGGAAGGCTTCTAGCTTATCCCCATTAGAGATAATGGTTATAGATAAATATTACTTATCATTTTAAGGTAAGGTCATTTACTCGTATGTACTCTAGTGTTTTTTTTTAATAGGAATGGGTATTTTGTTTTGGGAAAGACTTGTTTCTATCTCTTTTGAGATAATCATATGATCTGTTAGTTTTCTTACTGATACACTAATACCAATTATGTTGGTAGTTTTCCTAATATTGAACCAGTCCTGCAATGCTGGTATAAAGCCCACCTGGTCATAGTATATGATTCTTGACCAATAGATTTTTAAGAGATCATTAGTAACTTTGGAGGGAGCAGTGTCAGCTGCATGAAGAAGCCAGAATACATACAGTAGAGAGTCAGAGAATGAAAGAGAATAGTGGACTGATTGTAGATGGGTTTCTTAAGACTAATCCATACCTGAACAAGAATTCCTTCTGCTACATACTAACCAAATAATCACCCAACCATTATTTGAGGTCTTCAGTTAGGAGGAACTCACTATCTCCCAAAGTTGATGCTGTGGACAACTTTAAGTATTAAGAAGATTGTCAGGGCAGCATAGAAGCAGCAAGGTTCCGCAGCTCCCATGTAGTCATCTCAAATACCCATAAAATATGACTCTCAACAAATTTTAGCCAAAACTTACAAAAATACATTTAAAAAACATCTCCCACTGAAGGCAACTCGGCAGGAAGGGCTCATCACAGCAAGCTGGGAGCTGAAATCAGCCCAGCCTGAAACCATAGCTTGGCCCCAGAGCTGCCCAGACAAGCCACAGCTGGAGCCTTCAGGAGAATGTAGCAGTGGCAGCTGTGGCAATTTCCAGAATTATCAAGCCATAAGAAACAAAGACAAAGTGAAAGGTCGGTGGAACTCAGCTAAATTTGGGGGAGAAAAGAGGTCTGGCCAAACTGCCTCCAGGGCAAGGAAGTGGCAGAAGCAATGGCCCTCCAGCCACCTCCACATGGATGCTTCAGAGCTCCCAGCCTGCAATATGCAGGGGGGGCAAGCAATTCTTCAGAGGCTAAGTGCTCTTGTGTTGAGTGGCCTGGATCCACATCATGGTCTTGGGTGGTAGTCCTGGGGTGTGTTTTCAGTGAGCCAAAGCTGATGGGGGCTGCAAAAAAAAAAACAAACAGCAGCCTCCTAATAGCTCTGGCAGCTGCAAAAATCCCAGCAATTTGGGACAGAGCTCTTCCTTCTGATAGCAGACTTTCGCAGAGCTAAAAATTCAAGTAATTGATTGGCAACATGAGCAGGCAAAGGAAGCAAAGTAAGAACAGCAATTGAACTCTAGATTCCTTCTTGGAAGACAAAAAGGATCAAAGCATGGAATAGGAGGAAGACAACACAGTCAGAACTCCCACACCAAAAGCTTCCAAGAAACATGAAGACTACATACAAACCATAGAGCAGCTTAAGAAGGATTTTGAAAACCAAATAAGAGAAGTGGAGGAAAAATTGGGAAGAGAAATGAGAATTATGAAAGAAAATCATGAAAAGAGAGTCAACAACCTGACTGAAGAAAATAACACCTTAAAAAATAGATTAACTCAAATGA